>OX422219.1:212042326-212694826 GCA_949130495.1 Sambucus nigra | reverse complement strand
CAAAAATAATACATGGGCCACCGTACTGTTTTTCAAACATAATATAATATGTACATTACTTTTTATACATTATTTGGTGTTATGAATTAATTTTTGAGAAAAATATCACATCCATTCCATTATTTAACTTCATTAAAACATCTCAAGAACAATCATAACTATTTGATACATCAACTTCACAAAACCTATGGCTTACACTTCTATTGTCAACTTTATTATCACTTCCATTTGTACTTTCCCTTTCAGCATCTTCATTAAAAACATTCACCCACTTGAATTTACATTCTTTCTGTAACCAAAAAAAAAAAACATTCTTTCATTGTTTATGACACCTCGAAGTAACAAAATTCGTTGCCTATGACCACTTGTATTCAACATTCTAAATCCCATCGTTTGGATAATAATTTTTGTCAAAGCCAACTACATCGTGACATATATTAAAGCGTTGTACTTTATAATTATTATTACACAAATAATACTTATTAGAGTGCTACATCAGTTGAGAAAATTTGTTAGACGTAGAATTGACTTGCATACAAAACCGATCGATCTTCCCCTACTTAATTATATCGAAATCATCAACATTTAGTGAAAGTTAAAATTTTAAGTTAACAATAACCTGAATTAAATATAATAAGGTAGCAAACTAAAAGTGAAATCTAAATTATTTTAAATCAGAATATTAACTCAAAAGCAATTGTAAATTTGGAAATAAGCAAAAAAAAAAAAAGGGCATATACCAATTACTCCTTCGATTTTTTTTTAATACACATTTAGTTCTAGTCTTTTTATTTTGCATCAAAAAGTCATTTACCATGAGAAAAAGACTTTACCATGCTACTGACGCGAATCTTTAAAGATAAGAGAATAAGTCCTTTACCATGCGAAAAAGGCTTTACCATGTCACTTGCGCGAATCTTTAAAGATAAGAGAATAATGAACTTTTTGATACAAAATAAAAAATTATGACTAAGTGTGTATTAAAAAATATTTGAGAAACTATTTGATATTGGAAAAAAAAAAAAAATCCCAAATTTACTGATTATTCTTTTTTTTTTTAAAGTCGACATAAGAAGTGGCAAGCCATTGCAATATTATCCGAACAAGAGAAATGCATAACAAAACTAACAGCGACCACAGAGTGATTCTGAGATTTCTGTTAGCCTGAATGTAGTCAGACAGGTGGGAGAACACAAGATTGCCACATAGTCATGGGAATCCACCAATGATGCACCAAATTCAGATTTCTTGGTTCATAATCATTCTTACCCCACCACCACCCTCTCCTCTTCTTTAATTCCACACACACAAGCAATTTAAGCCAACACCGCTTTTTTCCCTTTTAATTTTGAGCCTCAGTGTGTGTATATAAACAAGAATTACAACTATTGAGCCAAGAAAATGGCATCAACTGTGTTTTGCAGTTTAATAAACCCATCAACACCATTTCTCTCAAGAACTCACTTACCTAATCCAATCTCCAAGGACATTTCAATACAAGTTTTACATCCAATTCCAACTAGAGATAACACCCAGTTGAGAAGAAAAGAAAGTGGGTATGTGAAGAGGATAACTGAGGTGAAAGCTGCAGCAGCAACTGAAACCTCAACTTCTGGAAAGAAGATAAAGATACTTGTGGCAGGTGGTGGGATTGGTGGGCTTGTTTTTGCTTTGGCTGCTAAGAAGAAGGGGTTTGAGGTGGTGGTGTTTGAGAAGGACATGAGTGCTATTAGAGGAGAGGGGCAATATAGGGGTCCTATTCAGATACAGAGTAATGCTTTGGCTGCTTTAGAAGCTATTGATTTGGAGGTTGCGGAGGAGGTTATGAAGGCCGGATGTATCACTGGTCAGAGGATTAATGGATTGGTTGATGGTGTTTCTGGTACATGGTAAGTTTTTCTTTGACTCTTGGATATTGTCAACTGAGTGTATCCTTAATTTAGGACGGAAGCAGTATAAATTCTTATAACTAAGATGGGATTGCGGATGATCATACTCGAATTTAAGTGAAAACTAACAACAGGAACCCGATGAGCAACTCATTTTTCATTATTTTTGTGTGTGATGCGAGTGCGTTTACTTATGTGTGTATATGTATTTCTACATGTTTTTGTGTATGAATTAGAAATATGTTCCTATATGATATTTGTAAGATGCTTGTTATTGGGGAAAAAAGGTAACCTTAGCACTCAAGGTTGTTCTATTTATTACAGGTGGATCAGAGTTGATTGATAAATAATTAGATAGCCTAACACGATCACAAGATAGCAGTATATAGTTTGGAAAAAAATATACTTATGGGTGATGGTGGACTCTTGGTTCCTTCACTAAATATTCAAGAATTTCAAAATTACAAGTCACTCAATAAAGCTCATAATTTATCTCCTGTAACAAAACACTCAAAATCACTCTCTTAAAACTCTGTTTTTCTCCAACCAATTAGCTTCTTTCATCTCTTTGGTATATAAAATACAAATACACATATCCCACCATCAAGTATGGTTAGCCAAACGAAGAGTCACCCAAGAGAAAACATGGAGAGAGAAACAAGGAGTGACTAAAGAAAAATTATGGCTTCTTCAAGTGGAATTAACTGATTCCCATTTATGTACCATGCCTTTCATTCAATCAAGCCAAAATCTCACGATTTCCATCTTGGCGAGAATTTTAGACTTCTTTCTCTTCATCCTCCATTATAGCATAAAAATAATTGTGCCCCTTTCATAGAACAATATAGTCACAAATTGCCCCACAAGGTCTCAACAATATAGTGTATTGATCAAGTTAGAACAATGTTCAAACTTGACCCTAGGTACCACTTTTCCCCCCCTTTTTTCTTACGAGAAAACTTTTGTCGATCATGTCCGCCAGATCATCCTTGATTCTAATTTTCTAAAGAAGAACTTCACTCTCTTCAATAATATCGATTGTCTCTGTTGATATGAATTCAAACGTCAATATATGTGATTCTTCCATGATGGACCTGGTTCTTTGTTATGTGAATAACTCTTTGGCTATAACAAAGCACCTTCACATTCTCTCGAGTGATCCCCTAAGTCACCAACATAACCTTGGAGCCATAAATCTTCCTTTACATGCTCGTTCATATACACGGCCTCCGTACTGGATAAAGCCATTATTGACTATCGATAGTAGGTAAAACCTATAACACATGCCTCCAACTAACTGTAACACGATGTAAAGACATACCCTTTAGTGGACCGTTGCTTATCCAAGTCAGCAGATTGACCGGAATCGACAGAAACACATAATTGATAATGATTAACCTTTGGGTATATTAGTCCTCTATCTATGGAACCTGAAGATATATCAATCTAACCACTTGTGTCGTGAGCAATAACAGGATGAGAACATACCATATCATACATTAAGCTTCTAATTGCACCTTGCCTACGGAGCCCTCAACCATATTTTTACGATTTTCTTCGATACTCGATGACATAATTGTTAGAAGTTGAAGTGTGCAATTAATGGCATAATCAGGCTTTAGTTTTGTATGCCAAAACGTGTGATCACCTTCGTCACATATTGTTTCTAAGAGAGACATAACCTGCCCTTCTCCCTAACCTAGAAATCTCCATCTCCAATATTTTCTTTGCTCCACCCAAGTCTTTCATCTCAAATTCCTTACTCATTTAGCTGAGATTTTAACGTATAAATCTCAACCACGCTCTTAGTAGCAATGCACATATCACAGTTGAAGATGACTGAAGGCCCATCTCTAACCTACTTGAAATAAACATAATAATCGTACTCATTACGTGTATGCTTGTGACTCATTATGAATGCCTAAAATTTCTTATACCGTTGTTTAGGCGATTGTTTATCCTAATTATTTATTTCGCTTTCACACATATTGTCCTTGCCAACAACCTTGAATCCTTTAGGTCGTGACATACAACTCTTCACCTTCAAGTCTTCAGGGAAGAATACTGTTTTAACATCTAGTTGCTCGAGCTTCAAGTCATATTGAGTCACCATTGCTAGCATGACCTAGATGGAAGTCTGCATAATCATTGAGAAAAAACTGATGTAGAATCATATTTTAGCCTGAACTTAAATGCCATAAAAGGTGTGGGCTCCTCTCAATGGGCCCCATACGTTTTAGTGGCAACCAGGTACAGAAGTGACAACCTATTTTAGTGGGTAAAATGATGACCGGAGCCGAATGGGCCGAGGCTCGATGAGCCGGTCACGACTCGCCGGGGTCGAATGTCATAAAAAGATGTGTCGTCTCTTAAACCCGATCCTGTTTACAAAAAAAACTTTATGGTAATATCCACACCTTTCATTTGTGCATATCCTTTATTTACCAATCTTGCCTTCTATTGTACACCACTCTGATTGGAACTTTGAAGACCTATCAACTTTGTTCATTAAAACTTATTTGTACCAATCGGTTTCTTACTCGTAGGAACTTTTACCTGCTCCAAGGTGTGATTCTTAAGATCTGTCTTGCAATGATGATCAATCATTGCCTCTCGATAGGTTGACAACTCCATCACCAAATATTGACGATGCATATGATACAATGTCCGAACCATACACTTGTGGTTATTCTCTGATTCTTGGTTCTCAACCACTTGCTAAAGATGATTGGTGTTGCTACAAGTGTTGGTCACTAGGCTCCTCATTTGAAACCTTCTTCTTCTTGTATACACTTTGTATAATCATTTGGAGTTTAAAACTTCACTTGCAAGAAATCACCACCACCACCACTACAATCATCTCGAAGAGATTCTAATTCTACTTATCAGGTTCTTTCATAGAAGATTCAAGGCTTTTTTTTTCTTTTTCTTTTTTGCTAGAAACAAAATTTCATTAATAAAACACTGCTACAAGAGAGGATAACATGTCCACCCAGGGAAGTACAAAATAGCCCTATACAATGTTAACAAGCAGGGCAATGAAACACTTCAAGTGAACTATAACTATAATCTAATGGTTACTAGACGATAGATCAATAGGCATTTTGAATTTAATTGTTGCAGAGGTGATCTATAGTAAGCTGTGTTAACACCCACAACCCAAAACTCCTTACCCAATTCAGAACTGGATAATATGCACTGTGGGGTACGGTTCGTCTGCTCCACGACCCATTATGCAGGGGCGTTCCCTTTTATTGTGAAATGTCTAACAACTCCCTCCATGTGTACTCCCTCCACTGTCACTGAAAATTCGCTTAGCTTGTCTGTTTTCCTTTTACCCGTTGCCTTTCAATCCTTGAATACACTCGTTACTTCAATTTTATGCTTAAATGTGTACAACCAAACTCTCCACGAGAAGTCATTGATGAAGGTAACAAGATGTCTCACACCCCTCACTAGAATCAATCTGGAGAGGGCCCATACCTCCGAATGCATGTAATCCAAAGTGTCCTTAATGCAATGACCAATTGTACCAAACTTCACCCTGCACTGCTTGACAAATACACGACACTCATAATAGTCCAACTTGCTGATTTTATAAACGCCAAACATGTCACACATGCTCAAAGAGGTCAATCCTCTATCATTCATGTCGCCTAATCACATGTGCCACAGTAATGTAGTGATCAATCCCTTCTACTCTAATTTAAAAACTGTAGCTCCACCTGAAAGGGTATTCCTTCTAAGAAACACAAGTTACTATGTCGCAACCCAGTCATAATCACTCAGTCACCACATGGTTATAATTCCCTTCTAGGCTACAATTTTGTTGTCATTATCCTCTAGGACTCCCACTGAAATCAATCCGCAAAGATCAGGAAGATGTCCAACTTTTGTTAATGTCCTCATGGTCCCGTCAAACAATGCGATCCATATTGTACCGACGCTGACTGTCTTTGCAAGCAATATTGCTGCCCATCAAGACGTTTCCGCTGTTTCCTTCCTTGTAGGTTAGTGAAACATTTTCTATTATATTAGGCAACGTGGTATGAAGCACCCAAATTAAGTAGTCATCCTTCTGAAAGATAATTATCTGAAGTCAATTTCAGTGACAATAATGTCTTCCATTGGTGAGACTTCCTCAACTGATGCTGCTTCTGGTGACAATACCTTTTACCTGTAATAAGACTGCTGCTTTTCCTATTGAGCTTGACAATCTACACCAATGAAGTTCAACGTTCTTCTTCCTAGAGTTAGAATTAGAATGTCGTCTATATTTCCCATGTTTCCTTTCTTCAATTCTTCCCCTCACAACCAAGCAAACTCTTTAGAGTAAGCATCACTGTTACATCTTCAAAAGATATGACATCTTACTCGTACAACGACGTATCAACTACGTATTCATATGAATCAGGTAAACAACTTGCTTATAAAAATTGAGTCAGGTAAATAAATCAGTCATAGCAATGCTTTATCTTGATCCTCAATCTTCTCAAATTAACTTTTTGAAATTGTGAATCTGATTGTTCAAGATAAATATCGCAACTCTTTGGAAAATGAAGTGTTGCAAACTCTGGATAGATTCAATTTTTGTAGTAACTTTGCCATGTTCATATGCACTCAAGAAGCTGAACTTAAAAGTCCACTATTGTGTTACTTATAGTCTTAGTCAAGGTTTTAAAAGGCGCTAGGCGTAGTTGAGGCGTTTTGCCTCTGTGAGGTGAGGCGTAAGCCTCGAGGCGGTCCGAGGCGTAAGCCTCAACTTTTTTCCACAAAAGTAACTAAAAATTGATATAAAAATAGTAATTAAAAATATATATATAGCAAAAAATATATATATACATCAAAAAATTGCACTGGACAGAATGGAATGGAAAAATAGGATTCATGTAGCCGACCCCAAAAAATTGGGAAAAGGCTTTGTTGAGTATACATCAAAAAAAAAAAAATTTTATATATATATATATATATATATATATATATATATATATGTAGGCCTGTCAATGAATCGGATTTTATCCGAATCCGAATCCGATCCGTTTAAGCGGATATGGATCATGCCTAAAATCCGATTATCCGATTACCCGTTTATTAAAAGGAGTGGATTTGGATTCATATACTCCGATCTGTTAATAATCCGATCCGATTAATATTTTTAATATATATATATATATATATATATATATATATATATATATAAATTATATATAATATATTTTTAATCAATATATATTGTATTTAATAATATTTTAAATATTTATTATAATATTTCTTTATTTCATTATGTGTTTTTTTGGAACATTTACAAAATGAATTTATGAAATAAGAGTTGAAAATAAAAATGTTGCAAATCAAGTTTAACATAAACAGATAATCGAATAATCGGATCCGATCCGAATCCGTTTAACGTAAACGGATATGGATTTGGATTTGCCTGATCCGATCCAATTAATAAACGGATCGGTTCCGAATCCGTTTAACATAAACGGATATGGATTTGGATTTGCCTGATCCGGTCCAAATCCGATCCGTTAACAGGCCTATATATATGTGTGTGTGTACAGCAAAATATATATACATAAACATATATTTATAAGCGAAATCTTAAAAAACAGGGGGGGTATAAGCGAAAAAGGGGGTATTACCTGATAAAGAAGACGATCGGCTGTTTACCTGTGTGTAAATGGTTCGGCACTAGGGTTTCTCTTAGAGAAGACTAACGGATGTTTTCCACTTTTCTGTTTACATACGACTTTTATTTACTGGTCTATCCTTAAAATAAAACCCACGTGGCTTGTTTTTTTTTTTAACAGTCAAAAACTGAGGCGGACGCCTCATACACCTCAAGGCGCACGCCTCTCGCACACAAGGCGTAAGCCTCACTGAACTGCACCTGAGGCGTAAGCCTCACTCCTGCTTCCCTCTGCCTCGCCTCGAGGCGCGCCTCGTTTCGCCTTTTAAAACCTTGGTCTTAGTACTCATATTAAACAATGCAACTACAAAGTTACTTAAACCCTCATTAGGCCCTATTCTGCGTTTGCCCAAAAACAAATATCGGACAACTTGAAGTTTGTTGACGGTGACGGAGTAGGCTTCGCCACGCTAGATGCAGTCTCTACATGTATTAGCTGCTCAAGTGCTAGTAGGGAATTTCATATACTCTTCTATTATTCTCGTATATTCCACACCCTTCTCAAGTGTCGCGATGTCCCTCAAATGCAATTCAGACTTAATACTCAACTGCAAGCCACTAATATACCGACTAATTTTCTGCTCCTCCGACTCATTAAGGTTAGCTCGCGTGTAGAGAATGTGAAATTGTTCGGTGTAATCGGTAATTGTCATCAAATTTTGTCGTAGTGCTTGTACGAGAGTGGCTAAATCGTGCTCGTAAGTAGAAGGAATAAAATCTGCCCGAAGGTACTTCTTCATTTTGCCCCACGTCACAATGGCCTTCTTTCCTCTCTCCCTGCACGTTTGACACAACCCATTCCATTAAACTTTGCCATGCCCGAACAATTTTGTCGCCACCAATCGGACACATTTAATCCCTCGATACCCCTTGCATTGAAAAACCTTCTCTACGATGTTAAGCTAGTCAACATCAGGGTCAAGCTTACCCTTAAAGACCGGTACTTCCAAGCGTATGTCCCTGTACATAGTCTTCTCCAAAATGCGAATGAGACATGATACATCATTGAAATTAACGTCGACTTCTTCAAACAGGTCATCCAGTTCTTCTTTCAATGAGTGATCATCATCATAATCCTGCCCAATACCTCGGGAGGACACGGGCATCCATGTAACATGTGCTAGTCAATGGATCAATGGTGGTGCTGTGGAGGAACCTGTACTTCCCTTCGTTCCCTATGTCGATATGGGCAGCCACGTGTAATGAGCCGTGATTGTCCACAAGTGAACTTGACGTAAATGAGCGTCAAATAGGAAATAATAAGAAGAAAACTCTTATCTCAACTCTTTCTTTTAAATCTCAAACTGGTAGAATACCTCAAATGAGGCTACAATAGGGGTATTTATAGGTGGAAGTATCTTAGGCTCCAAGCAATGATTGTAATTACAATTATATACTTATTGGCCTTTACTACTTCCTCCTATAATACCAAGCAAACAATTGCTAATGAAAAAATACATCCAAGTAATGAAAATAACAAAAATGCCATTAAACCTAAAAATGACAAAAGCGTCCTTGAGCAACATCATTCTCCCCTCCATGAAAAAGAGTTTGTCCTCGAACTTAAAGGGGAAGACCCTCAGTATCACCCTCCAAAATAGTGATAAGAGCATGCTGGGTTGCGGCCTCATCGGTCTCGTCTAAGTACTCGTGTCATCCGGAAGCAAATAGAGTACGTCGAAGTGGCAATGAACACTCTAAAGCCCTGTGCCCAATTACCCCACAATTGTAACACTTGAATATCACCGGATGGGAAGATGAGGGAGGGGGAGCAGTAGTGGCTGGCGTCGCTGTCATAGTAACAGGAGTAGGAATGCTGGAGGGAGCAGGTTGAGTAGAATTAGTAGTGGCACGCGCACGAGCAGGGGGAGCTGTATGATGAAATGCCTCCACCTTCGTGGCATACATCGCCTTCGCAAAGGTGGTAGTTCTACGTAAAGCAAGGTCTCGCTGAATATACCCCTGTAGGCCGTGGATGTAATGGTTAATCCTCTGATCCTCTGTCTCTCCAAGCCGAGTACGAGTGCACAAAATCTGGAACCGCTCCTTGTAATCCAAAACAGATGAGTCCTGTTTAATAGCTTGGACACGGAGGATGAGATCTCGCTCGTAGGTGGTAGGAACAAAGGTAGCCATCATTGCTGCACGCAAGTTTGCCCATGACTGAATAGGAGGCTATCCCTCAATGACACTGTGCTGCTTTAGGTCATGCCACCACACACTCGCATAACCCTGAAATTTGGTTGCTGCCAGAAGGACACTTCGTCGACCATTCAACCTCTTATACTCGAAAATACACTCCACAGTAGCGAGCTGATCAATCACCGCATCAGGCTGAAGATGACCATCAAACATCAACACATCCACGCGGATATCTCCCTGCATGCTCCTAGAAAGCATCCGTAAGTCCATGCGGGCAATGGAGTCGCCTCCCTAAAAATCTATATCATCCGCATCAATCTCTTCATCGCCTAGCGGAGGATCCTCAATTGCAGCTCTAGGGTGCTGCCTTCGAGGCGGTGGACAAGTAGGAGCTGGTGTAGGAGGTGGGGTCTCAATCAGGAACTAGAGGTGGGATATATGATGGGATAGCTATCACAGAAGGGGTCAGTGGCGGAGCCAGGAATTTCCGATTGGTGGCGCACTGGAATAAAAAGTATGGGGGTTCGAGGGCGGTAGCCCCGATTTTTTTTATAGTTATTCACACATTAATACTTTATTGCTAAAAAAGATAAATATTCACACATTAATAGTAATAAAATAGAACAAACCAAATCATAATACTTCATTGCTAAAAAGAGTATCCAAAATCTAAATTTGTCATTGCAAGTACTAATTAAAATATAAAACGAGCAAACTACAATCTCCCTCTACGATTTTTCATCTTTTGGAATCGATCCACAATTGAATCCGTCATTAGAAATGGTTTTGAGCAGGATATTAAACTAAATCAAACTAAATTGGATATTAAAAAAATAGTGGTAGGAGATGTTTTCAACTTGTTGTGATGTTTTCAAACCCAACCTTCAAAACAACTTGCATGGCGTCGGAGATGAAACCAAACCAACCTCCAGAAGCCGAATCAATCGGCACTGTTGCGTTGAATTTGAGATCTGTGGGAAGGTGTTGAAGTCATGGACTGACGAATTTTAGGGTTTATACAGAGGCTTCGATGCAGCTTTCCATCTTGAGCACGGAGACAATATTTGTAATGTGTATGGCGAGGTAAACCAACGCAAAAGTATTAATTTTTTTTAAATGCTGAGTGGGACATGTGCCCCCAAGTAACACACTGCCTCCGCCACTGGAAAGGGCGGGAGGTGGTGCTGTAACCATGGATTGTCTCAGTGGGCACTGATCCATCAAGTGTCCTCGCTGATAGTAGTGTCGCTCAGAAATAGGCACAAATGGGGTGACCTTTGGACTTAAAGAGTCAAAAGGAGATATGTCAGTGCGCCAGTCTGTCAGGGGGGAGGGGGCTCAAAATCCGGGAGTGACTGGGGTGGGGTCGAGGGGAAGGGGATTCATAATGCTGAGGGTGTCCTAGCCAATCCTGCACTCGTTCAAATGTCTCCACGGGAGCGGAGTGTGCAGAACGGACATCCCAAACTGAATGAGGGTGAGGGACGTGTCCTTGATGTCGAGGAGGAGGGAGGGAGGTATGAAGTAGAGGTGGGGGTGAGGTTGTGGATCAATATACGTGGGTAGGGCTGGGGGAATGGATGGATAAGAATGGGGGTGGTAGGGTTCATGATGCCTCTGAGGGTGGCGGCGAGGGTATGTAGAAACATGGGTAAGGCGTGAGTCATAGTGGGAGGCAATAAGGGTGGTATTTAGGGTTTGTGGAGGAAAATTAGTTGGGAGGAAGACTCGAAGTGGTGGTGGGTAAGGAGATGGCGGTTGATGATTACATAAATTTGGATTGGGTGGTGGAAGAGGGGTTTTGTGTGGTTGGACGCTAAGGTTTATAATTTGTGGTTGGGATTGAAAATTGAGAGGGGAAACCTTAGAAGTGGGTTGTCTTGGATCTTGGATGAGGGTTTCTTGAGAAGGATTTAGATTTTGGGTGAAATTAGGGTTTAAGATTTGGGTGGTTATGGCCGGAGAAGAAAAAGAAGGATCCACACCTCCTGGGAAGGCGAGAATACCGTCGCGACCCAAGGGCGACAACTGGATGGCTGACTGACCCTGGTCGACTACTTTTATGGGGTGTCCGGTTTGTGCTTGGTGTTGTTTATGGGTCTTGTTCGAGTCCAGTGGAATTCTGATAACTGCTTAGTGGTTGTGGCCAGTCGTGGTGATGATCGGAGGGCCTGTAGTGGATCTAGGGGGGAATCGAGAGGGATTGACCACTAATTGGTGGTTCCGGCCAGATTCATGTTGTTAAATGAGTGGTTCTGTGGGTCCGCCTAACCCAAAGGGAGATTCAACCACCGTAAGGTGGTTCAGGCCACCAGCAGGGGTTGACTGATGGTTTTGGGAGGTTTCTGGTAGGCGACCATCGTTAGTTCCTCCCCCGTCCACTACTGGATTGGTGGATATACGGCTAGAATTTGATGGGACAACTTTTTTTTTTTTGTGGTAGAGGGGTGGAATGAGTAGAATTGGATGCGTGGGGGAGTCCGGTGGTGGAAGACGGGTGTCAAGAGCATCCATCCGGGCTATGATACGGTTCAAAACCTCCTCGAATAGTTCGGTGCGAGGTTCCATGGGAGCGTATCTTCTCTTAGGTCCCATTTGTCGTCATCTACGTTTTTTTTGCGTTTTTTTTACAACAACAACAACAATAGCAATAACGGGTGGAGCCAGCGAGGCTCTGATACCAATTGACGTAAATGAGCGTCAAATGGGAAATAAGAAGAAAACTCTCGTCCCAACTCTCTCTATTAAATCTTAAAATGGTAGAATATCTCAAATGAGGCTACAATAGGGGTATTTATATGTGGAAGTAGCTTAGGCTTCAAGCAATGATTCTAATTACAATTATACCCTTATTAGCCTTTACTACTTCATCTTATAATACCGAGTAAACAATTACTAATGGAAAAATATATCCAAGTAAAGAAACTAACAAAAATGCCATAAAAGCCTAAAAATGACAAAAATGTCCTCGAGCCAGATCAGAAACATTTGCCTCCGGTTGTGCGAACTTGTATTAGGTTCTGAATATGCTGCTGAACATCTTTGACATTCTGAACATAGTCATAGTGCACAAACTCCTCTGGCCCAACATCTTGGCTAACTTTCTCGTCAAACTCGGAGCCTGCAAAGTCATCGTACATCAAATCATCGGGCATCTAGTCTAATAGCCACTCACGAGTACGTAGTATGCCATCGTCCCCCGCCCGTTTTGTGTCAGCAAGTGTGGTTACGGCTAAACGTTGATCAAACGGTCGTGAATCCACCACTTGATTATCAACAGCCTGTAACAAAACTCGATCAGAGATGGGAGAACTAGGTCGGCTCACATATGGTTCATTAACAGGTCTTTTACCGGCTGCCCGCTCCATCCTTGCATTGCGGGAGCGACTTAGAGGTATATTTGGAGCCGTCGGATGAGGTACGAAGTAGGAAAATGGCCGTGGTTGATATTCCATTGGGTATCGACCGCGAATTATGGGAGGGAGAGTAGGAAGGGATGGGGTTAAAAGAGGTTGGGGCTTGAAAATAGCAACCTTGGGAACACAAAGAGGCTACTCCCTCCACGCCGGAGCTCTGACAAGGGTCTGAGGGCGACAACGAGGGTCGCCAAGTGCCGGCCTGGGGTTGGTGGGGTCGAGCAAGAGGGTTTGAGAAACTAGGATCTTGCGACGTGGTTTGGTTGTGGGGTGCTGGATCCTTAATTTTCTAGTGCGCCGGAGCTTTGGCCGGCATCTCATAGCCACGACGAGGTTTGCCAGTGGTCTGCGAAGGCCGGAGGTGGTGTTTTGGGTTGAGGGGTGGCCTGAGTTCGAGTTTGATGCAAACCGGATAGGGTTTGGGTGTTGGCTGCATAGATCTGTATGGGTTGTGGCTGTGTTTGGGAGTTTGGCGGCTAGAGTTTGGTTGTTGGATTGTTGCAAGATTAGGGTTTGTTGCGAAGTTGATACAACAACGTCGCTATTAGCCATCACGGTCTCAGATCCGACAAGGAGAGTTTGGAGCATCCCCTTAATCTCTCCAAGTCCTTCCAAACGTTCAACACGCTTGTTCATCTGCTTGTTTCGTGTATCCACCATTATCACCAACTATATCCTCTAAGAGCAAACGTGGCTCTGATACCACTTTGATGTAATTTAGGTTGCGAAAGCGTAAATAAATCACACAAACATAAACACGCAATCTCAATATTGATTAAAGGCACTATTTCTCATTAATTCATAATTAGAGAGTGAAAACTAATTACATATGACTAAGCTTTTATTTATAGCCTAATAGTAGCTTCGAGAGGTAGTCTCCTAATTAAAATAGATAACTAACTAAAAGATAAATTCTAATAATTATCTAAACAATATCTAAATAAATAATTTAAATTCTAAATATATAATTTATATATCCGGATGAGTCGGTGAAATGATATATAGTTGGTTATCAGGTACGTCAAGTTTGATACATTCACTCCTGCAGCCGAACGGGGGCTCCCAATCACCAGAGTTATTAGCCGCATGACTTTGCAGCAAATATTGGCTCGTGCTGTTGGGGAGGATATTATTATCAATGGAAGTAATGTAGTGAACTTTAAGGATGATGGTGACAAGGTGATCCTCTTAATTTAAATTTATGGAATTAAAAAGTTCTTGTGACCTTTTGTTGGGAATATTGAACACATTTTTACTTATAGCTTTTGTTGTGCTTTTGTATTTTTAGGTTACGGCTATTCTTGAGGATGGACAGTGTTATGAAGGAGATCTTCTAGTTGGTGCTGATGGCATATGGTCAAAGGTGTTGTTATACTTTCTCTCTCTCTCTCTCTCTCTCTCTCTCTCTCTCTCTCACACACACACACACACACACACACACACACACATAAGAAAAGTTAATTACTGTAAACTAGAACAACATCAAATTACATGTGCTTTTGGTGTTAGTAAACATGATATTGATTTACGGAAGTATATTGTATGGCAAAATTGATATGACAATATAGCAATAGCTGCCAGGTTGTTTAAAAAAAAATTCTCTGGATTTTTTAAAAGTTTTGCCATCAACTATGGAGGTATTCGTCAAATATTGGGGAAACTACACATGTAATTATTGCGTTTCTACACACCCTTTTGGTTTAGATATTATGTTTGTAGTTTTGTCCTCAGCCTTTAAAATTGTAGATAATAGTTATTGTTAGATCAGCGATTGTTGTAAAAGGCTAAACTGATAGAGATTGAAGCCAATAATGAAAATGGAGCGCGCAATATATATATATATATATATATATATATCATGCTTTTGAATGTTGTCATCTTAACAGGTAAGGCAAAATTTGTTTGGACCCAAGGAGCCTACATACTCAGACTACACATGTTACACTGGAATTGCAGATTTTGTTCCCGTAGATATTGAATCAGTGGGGTATGATATATATTACTGCTGCAATTGAAAATATGTTCTTTTTAATCCTTTTCTTTTCTCATTTTTATCCTCATTGACTTGTTTATTCTGTAGGCTATCTTCAAGGTAAAGGCTTATGTTTAAAGTTTTATTTTGAAGGTACCGAGTATTTTTGGGACACAAGCAATACTTCGTTTCTTCGGATGTGGGTGGAGGAAAGATGCAGTGGTATGCGTTTCACAAGGAACCACCTGGTGGCGTAGATGCACCCGGCGGTAGATGCTTGAGCTCTGTAGATTTTAGATGAACATGGGCTTAAATAAAAATTGACGTAAATAGGCAAAAATGTACACCCTGGGAAACACATGTAGGAAATTAGCATTTCAATCTGTGATTTTCATTCATTCTAGTATTTAGTCGACAATGACCAACATAGAGGTAAAAAACCCTTCCTATATTAGGGACCCACAGAAGTAGGTAAAATAACCTCGCTAAAAGAGAAAATAGAAATGAGTGTAAAAGCATCCCTGAAGGCTACATTCCTGCGTTACTCTCCCCCTTGAACAGTGGTTGCATGGTCTCGATACTACGCCCCAAAAAACTGGGTCAGTAAGATACAAGCTGGCCTAAAAAAATCCATGTATTCACCTTGGGATAACACCTAAACCAACAAAAGAAATATTGGTTGCACAGACCGGGTGAAGGTACACTGTCTAGGAAACAAGAATACCATCAACACGTTCAACGTGAGGCCCACACGACAAGGGGGTAGGGGGTATGTGATTGCCCCTCAAGGGGGAAAGTTCCAGAGCATATGGTGCAGATTTAATGCTTTGTCCCTGCAATACTTCATTGCACGGAAAGGCCCAAAACACCTCATCTTGAGCTTAGATGGCACTCCTTCAGTAGGTACACCATAACAAAATTTCCAGGCTGAAAGATAACATTGTCTGTGGTGTGGATCCACTTGTCCCTTGTAAGATGCTTACATATACTAATGGCGGGAGTAAGCATCATAATGAGTGATGGCCATACAGGCTGCAAAGTGAGTTGAGCAGTTCAGCATTATTGAATCCAAACAATGCATGAGTAACGGCCTAATTTCAACTCCAGGGGATGTTGTCTAACAAACACCAAAGAAAATTGCCCACACTTTTGTCAGTTTGTGGGTGTAAGTGGGAACCTTGAAGGAGAACTGTAAAGTTTCCACAACGTCCACAATAAGTGTCCCGTGAACCTTGTATCCCTAACTGACGTGACAGTGTGTGGTACACCGTGAAGGCGCACAATCTCTATAAGAATTACAACGTGATAACGTGACATTTATAGTTTGTTGACAAGGGATAATATGTGACAATTTGCAACAGCAATCTACTAAAACCATGATGGTGTTAGGGTCCTTGTCTGTGCCAGGTAACCCTAGTCCATGCCATGGAACCAATAGAGATGTCCTACTAAAGCTGTTCAAAAATGGGCAGGGGAATATAGAGTTTGGCACTAGAATTCTCCCTTGGCCTTTTGAAATGTATTACATTTCCCAACAAGGGCACCCCAGCCTGTTTATTCCGGGCCATCAACTCTCCACTGCCAAGCCATCACTTCGAAAGCGGTGCCACTGGAAGCTTTAACTTCTCTACCACCTAGCCACCAATTTGTCTCTCGACCTACGTCCATAATCACCCTACATAAGCATCTCTTAGACGTACAATGAGTGTAGAAGAGGCTATAAGTTGAAACTAATCAGAATTATTTTTAATGAAAGGACGGACTAAAGTACACCTCATCACTAAAGGTGTAGCTGTCCACAAAGAAACCATTCGAGTATTCCTCGCACTCGGCTCATGTAAACTCAAAGCCCCACTTGGCTTGACTTTAGTCCCTAATCATACTCGGTTCATGGGATTTCGGTTCACCCGGGTACAATTCGTGAGTAGCTGGGTTTGGAGTTTAGGGGTTGAGTCCGTGGTTAATTAACACTGGGCTCAGAGGGGTTGCTTCTGGAAATGGGTAGCTTGTCTGTGCTAAATGGAGGGGACAAGAGACAATGGGTTCCAGGTGGAATAGGTTTGAACCCACGGGAGTTTGGGCTCAGCTGGGATTGGGTGGGGGCGAGTGTCAGCAAGTGGTGGGGAGTCAGCAGCCAAAAGTCGTACAGTTGGTGTAGGTTTGATTTGGCGTAGGTGGGTTTGGTTTCATGGGAGGGATTCGATGGTGGTTTTCTCGGACGGAGGGGCTTCATTTGAAAGCGGTTTGGTGACAGGTGATGGGGCTGAGCCACAACAGCCACTCATGACCGTAGGGATGTCACTGATGCGTTGCGACCCGCGAAAGGTAGGATGATGAGTGTAGCGATCAGGGCTCTATCTTTTTAACAAACCCCCTCACAGATTGGATGCTCTAATTGATTACTAATGCTGTAATAGACCCAATCTAATAATATAATAAGGCTTAACTTTTTCCAAAGAGGGAATCTATTATCTCAAGAAACCCCCGCACGTGTAACCAGACTAAGGTAAAAACGTGGAAAATTTGTGTATTACTCCCTCCGTCCCAAATTAAAAGTATACTATTCTTTTTTGGGCTGTCCCAAATTTAGAGACCACTTTCCTTTTTTGGATATAATCAACGAACCAAGTTTCACGGTGTTAAACAAGAGTTAATCTTGACCGTTGATTGAGTGTATCCTTAATCTATACAAAATAAAGACATGGACTCTTAATATGGCTATGAGGGAGTACGTTTTTGGGGGCTAAAGATGCACAAATGTAGCTGACAATTTAACTCATAATAGACAATTAGCATCCAAATGTTATAATGTAGCCAGTCCTGGATGTTCCGGGTGATGATGTAAAATAGATGTTTTGTGTTCTGTTGTTAACACTCTGTATAATATACTTTTGCAGGTAAAAAACAAAGGTTGCTTCAGATATTTGAGGGTTGGTGTGATAATGTGATAGATTTGTTGCTTGCCACTAATGAAGATGAAATTCTTCGTCGAGACATATATGACCGTGCACCAATCTTGACCTGGGGAAGGGGTCGTGTAACCTTGCTTGGGGACTCGGTTCATGCTATGCAACCAAATTTGGGTCAAGGGGGATGCATGGCCATTGAGGTACAACTTGCTTTCTTTTTTTATTTATACCTATTTAATCTATATATTATTACCTATCTTATCATCACATTTCATGCGTGTATATATATAATATGGGTCCTGTTCACTGAAAGGAATATGCTAAGAACCTAAATCTAGGAAGGACAAAATTCTGTGTGCAGGATTGACGTAAATGGCGTAGCGATTAAAACAACAACAATAACCACCACCACAAAGAAATTAGGGCTGAAATTCTCTGTATATCTCATCCATACTCTCACAAATGGAATAATTGTATACAAATCTATTGATCCATTTGTATACCAAAGGGGTGGAAATGAACAAAAGTAAATCTAATATAAAAAATTACCATATTCAATAATGAAGATTGCAATGAAATATTTATAGCCACCTACTGTCTTAGAAAAACTTGGAATTTAATTTTACTATATCTTACTAAAAAAGATAATTACCAAAAACAAAGTATTCTTACTTTTTCTACCACCTCCTTATCCATATCTTCAAAATAACCCCCACTCTCTCTCCCCATATTATGGCCCATGTCATTCTTCCCACATCTCGGAAAATCTCAGCCTTGATATTAGTGGGGCACACCATAAGTCTCTAGGGGCACATAGACACGAGCCAAAAGAACCTCGCGAGTTGTAGTCTCACAAGCCACTTCCTCAACCTCCGCTGCTCTGTCTGTTATTAATGCCAAACACTTCGTCCGTTTAGGACAAGACGAAATCTTGTGTGCAAAGGCACCGTAATCTAAGCATTTAAAATTGGTTACTGAACCTGGGTAGTCTTCAATGGAGTGTCATTGGTTGCTCGCTCCGGCTCCTTAATTAGCGTCCACAATCCCTAATCACTTTTTTGTTAACTTGCATACTAGTCTGCCTTCTCATGTCTCACAATCTCTCGTAAGTACAACTCAGACTTGATGCGCAATTTCAACTCCTTGATGTACCGACTAATCATCAGCTCTTCAGAATCATTCAAGTTGGCTGGGGTGTAGAAAAGATGTAACTTCTCTGTGTGTAGTAAGTAACAAAAGAGAGGTTTTTCCGAAGAGACTATGCCTGAGTAAACATGTCCTGCTCATAGGTTCTCGGCACAAACGCAACTCTGAGGTACTTCTTCATCTTAGCCTTCGCATTGTGTTTCCTTCATCTTAGAATGTCGTTGACACAATCCATTCAACCAGACTTTCGCATCCGCAAGACGATCACACTTAATACCCCCATGATTCCCTTGTACTCGAAGATCTGCTCTATGAAGTCCAACTAGTCAACAAAAGTCTATATGTCCACCTTCCCCTCAATATTTGACACATTCAACAGAATGTCCCCATGCATGCTCATCTTCAAAATTCGCAAAAAACCTTGAGATGTCACTTGGTCCTATTCCATGGTGGCAAAAGGATCGTCCACATCCACATCATCAGATGAGTTGTTAGTAGAGTTGTTAGTAGGGAACGACTACCTCAGATAGCCTAAGGCATCTTGTGCAGCACATGAGGAACGGTGACTCTAGGAGATCCTTATGACGTAAATGACGTCAAATGGGAGCAAGAAAAAATAATTCTCTCTCTAAACTCTCTAATCAATATCTCAAAATGTGGAATAATACCTCAAATGAGGCTACATATGGGTATTTATAGAAAGGAGGCTGCTTGGCCTCAAAGCTAAGAATTTAATTACAATTATGTCCCTAGGAGCCAATAACCTTCCTTCTTCTAAGTACTAACAAAAAAGGAAAATACAATAAAATAAAAGAAAGACTAAAAAATAACAAAAATGCAATAAAACCCTAAAAATAACCCCTAATTCTTCATTCACATCATTCTCTCCGCCTTCGAAAAAGTTCATCCTCGAACTTTAAGATTGAGGTCGAATGCAAAAAAAAAATTCCAAAATTGCGGAAGAGGCAAAACTTGAGGGGCCAAAATGTAATTTGCTGAAAATTTGAGGAAGATTCTTCAATTTTTGTGTCAATCTTCATCTTCTTCCTCATAGCACTCATGCCAACATAAATAATATCTACCACCCGGATAAAAAACCAAAGGTTTTGGTGCCAAACCCAAGTTCTTGCACATGTTGTTGAAAGGATCCGAACAAAAGAGGGTATGTGGTGGTGTAAGGGTTGGTGTTTGGAGGTTCTTGGGCAAAACCCTAGCGTTTTTGTGCAAAAAATTGTGTCGTTGCCCACTTTTGCTTCCAGAAACTGGTCGGCAGGTCTTATTGATGCCGAAAGTAGGCCGGTGGTGTAGATAAGAGGTTGGAAGGTGTCGTCTGAGGCCGGGAGCTGGTCATCCATGAGGATCGGTACCGGACGACTGCCAAAAGGGCTGTTCGGGTGTCGATGGGTCAAGATCGGGGCATATGGGACTTCGTCGGAGGTGTCTTTCACGGGATTGACTCGGATCAGCGCCGAAAATGGTTCAAGGTGTCTGGGTGGTGGTCGATGGGCTTGGGGAAGGCCGGGCGGCGGGTGGGTTTGGTCAGAAGGGCTAGCCGACGGGTCGGGTGGGGTTGGGCAAGGGTTCTGCCCTTGCTGGTGTGGGGAAGGGGCTGTAAAAGATAATTGGATGGGGGTTGTGGTGGTTCTTGAGGTAGTGGTGGGTGAAATAGGGTTAGGGTTTTGATTTTCTTGTGGTAGGTACGCGAAATGGGTTACGGAAGCATAGGTAGAGGGGTTTGGGGGGTTAGGGTTAATGGTGGTGGGTGGCTCGAGGTGTCTTTGGGGGTGGTGGCGGGGATAGGTCGAAATTTGGAGGAGGAGAGGGTCATGGTGTGAGGTGGTTGTTGGTGGAGGAGTACGCGCATCGAGTTCATCAATCCGGGCCATCAATCGGTTGAGGGGCTCCAAGATTTGATTGTAAGGGTTTTTTGCGGAGGTGTTCATTTTTTCTTGAACCCACTTTGACGTTGTTCAGAAGGGCTGGTCGGGCGGCGGGTGGGTTTGGTCAGAAGGGCTGGCCGACGGGTCGGGTGGGGTTGGGCAAGGGTTCTGCCCTTGCTGGTGTGGGGAAGGGGCGGTAAAAGATAATTGGATGGGGGTTGTGGTGGTTCTTGAGGTAGTGGTGGGTGAAATAGGGTTAGGGTTTTGATTTTCTTGTGGTAGGTGTGCGAAATGGGTTACGGAAGCATAGGTAAAGGGGTTTGGGGGGTTAGGGTTAATGGCGGTGGGTTGCTCGAGGTGTCTTTGGGGGTGGTGGCGGGGATAGGTTGAAATTTGGAGGAGGAGAGGGTCATGGTGTGAGGTGGTTGTTGGTGGAGGAGTACGCGCATCGAGTTCATCAATCCGGGCCATCAATCGGTTGAGGGCCTCCAAGATTTGATTGTAAGGGTTTTTTGCGGAGGTGTTCATCTTTTCTTGAACCCACTTTGACGTTGTTTACTAGTTTTTGTTTTGCAACAACAATCGGTGGAGCGAACTAGGCTCTGATACCAATTGACGTAAATGACGGCAAGTGGGAGCAAGAAAAAATAATTCTCTCTCTAAACTCTCTCTAATCAATATCTCAAAATGTGGAAGAATACCTCAAATGAGGCTACATACGGGTATTTATAGGAAGGAGGTTGCTTGGCCTCTAAGCTAAGAATTTAATTACAATTATGTCCTTAGGAGCCAATAACCTTCGTTCTTCTAAATACTAACAAAAAGGAAAATACAATGAAATACTATAAATAAAAGAGAGACTAAAAAATTACAAAAATGCAATAAAGCCCTAAAAATACTAAAAATAGCCCCTAATTCTTCATTCACATTAGGTTTGGACAATCAAACGCCATGTAATCTCTCTCCTCGCATCGGCAACATATCGGTTTTCAACTCAAAGAAAGGTTGATGTGTCTGTGTACCTCTCCGCCTGCGAGAGTGGTTGTGTTACCCATTCCCCTATGGAGTTGTTTGCATCTCCTCATGAACAAAATGACGAGCGGCTAATTGATTCAACATGAGGTCTTCAATCTCTTCCCTAAGAAGTTGGGGAATATGAGGGGGGATTTGTTGTGATTATAGCACCCAATCCTTGTCATGGTGTCCCCTATAATCTCTTACGTGGTTCCGATCTCCCGGGGCTGTCTTGATGGATCTTTGGTCGAGGTGGTGGGGGGGGGGGGGGGGGTCGGCTGGGTTGAAGGAGTAAACCCGTAAGTGATCGTGGCAGACAGTAGAGGCAGTTTAGGAGACATCAACCACGGCAGGGGCCGAGGCTGGTATCGCGCCAACCCCACTTGCCTGATTATTTCTCGGTGTGCGCCTGAAAGAAGGCTGCGTCATGGCTGGTCAAGGCCATCACAAGGGCGTGCGGGCGAGGGAAGAGCCAGAAGATGGGGAGAGAGTGGCATGGGCCGTAGGGGCACCCACTCGCGCCGTGTCACACATTGTAGTGTGTTAAACAGTGGTACAATCGACCGGGGTGGGTGCTTGGTGCTGTATAACAATTTGCAGTGTCTCCATCATCTGCTCCAATCGCTTGATCCTTTCCTCAGTCTTGGACATATGACATGTTTTTGCCCTCAATTCCTAACTCAACTGAATGGTACTCAACTACTTAACCAAGAGCAAACATAGTTTTGATGCTGCTTGACTGAATAGACGAAACCTATAAGCACGACACACACAAATCTAAAATCAAGAAAATTATATATTCAAAATTTAGGATTGCAATGGGAGAGTACTTATTTATAGCCACCTAAAGCCCTAGATAAACATGGGAATTAGGTGATTGCATAATGATGAGTATCCTACCAACTACTTATCCTAATAAAAGATGAATACTAAAAACAAAATATTCGTACTTTTGTTCTACAACCTCCTCATATACATCCTCATAATAACTGGCCCGTCTCTCTCCTGATTTACCATCGACGTCAGCCAATGTTTTAAATCGCGGTCGCGCAGGGTGTCGCGTTCTGGCTCCTAAGTAGCGCCGCGCTAATCGCGTCGCGCATCGCGCAAGCAATTCATGCATTCCCGCGTTTTAATTAAAAAACTTATAAAAAAATATAAATAAAAAAATAACATTTTAAAATAAAATTTGTAAGAAAGTAACATTTTAAACTGAAATTGGTAAAAAAAATTATAATTGAAATTGATTTTTTTTTATTTTTTTTTAAATTTACTTTTTAAATTGACAATTAAAAAAATAATAATAATAACATTTTAAACAGAATTCTGAAATAAGTAACATTCAAAGCTAAAAATAATAAAATAAATAAATTTTTTTTCTAAAGTTACTTTTTAAATTGCCAATTAAAATAATAATAATAATAATAATAATAACATTTTAAACAGAATTCTGAAAATAAGTTAACATTCAAAGCTAAAAATAATAAAATAAATAAAATTTTAATATGAAATTTGTAAAATAAGTCAAGTTTAAACTTAAAATTATAATATAATAACATTTTAAACATAAATTTTTAAAACAAGTAGTATTTTAAATTGACAAATATAATAATAATAATAACAACATTTTAAACAGAAATCTGAACAATAAGTAACATTTAAAGCTGAAAATCATAAATAAATAACAATTTAAACAGATATTTATGACACATGTAGCATTTTAAACTGACAATTATTAAAAAAAAAAAACATTTTGAACTGAGATTTGAAAAATTAGTAACATTTAAAACTGGAAATTATAAAATAAAAAACATTATTTACTGAAAAATGTAAAATAAGTAAACATTTAAGTAAACCGAGAGTTTGGAATAGAAAATATTAAATAAAAGTAACCTTTTAAGCTAAACTTTTAAAAAAAAGTAAATAACATCATTGAGACCTTCGTAAATAAGTAAATTGAGGGTTTGGAACAAAGAATACCTCACCCAAACAAAGTCCGTACGTGAAATAAGGTAACACTTTTCCCCCTCCTTAACTAAACTGTGATTTCTAAAAAAAAACATGAATAGCGTTCCTGTTGCGCCAAATAGCGCAAAATAGCGCACAATAGCGCGAAATAGCGCACAATAGCGCACGCTTTTTGAGCATCCCAAATGGCAGCCTTGTTTGCCTTGCTTTTTTCCACCGCAAAAGGCAATAGCGCGCTTTTAAAAACACTGACGTCAGCACATGTAGTTAATTTCCTATGTATATATATATATATAAGAATTGTATTTTCTAATGTTGATGGTCCAAAGTTGATGTATCACATAGTTTCTTACATCAATATCAATATTGTTTAAGCTAAAATTATCTTTTCAATAGATAATAATGCATATGGAGCACAAGACCAATGATGTAACAAAAAACCCCTTGAAGATGGGAAAAGAAACTTCATTAAACTATTTTATTGAAAAATACAGGATAGCTATCAACTAGCAATGGAGCTTGATAAAGCTCAGAGGCAAAGCATTGAATCAGGAAGTACCATTGATGTTGTCTCTTCTCTAAGGAGGTAACACATAATTTTCTGGTCAAGTACCTGGTAACTTATGACGTTGAAAGTATATATTCACTGAATAATGAAAGAACCTAGGAATTCATAGCCAATTCAAGAAGGTTCCTTTTGAGTTATCCTCATGTGATAGTGCTGATATTAGACTGACACCTCTGTTCAAGAATAACTAAAATTGACCCCTGCAATAGTTTATTTTATTTATTTATTTATATTTTATCAAATACTGGCATTATCACGGGGGCATGTCAGTTAAAAAACCTCAATAATAATTAGACTTACTTCTTGCAACGCGCAAGTTTAATTATTATAAAACTGGGGGTATCTTTAATGTCAGTATTATCATAGGGGGAGTAACTCAGAAGACTCGTCTAAGAAAGACTAGAATTTAGGCGACTCACTAGTTTCTTTTCCCTTTCCCCAGCTACGAGACATCAAGAAAACTACGAGTTGCAGTTATCCATGGTCTGGCAAGAATGGCTGCTATCATGGCTTCAACATATAAGGCATATCTAGGTGTTGGATTGGGTCCATTATCGGTAATTATTTGTGATAATTACGTGTAAATTTATTATCTCGAAATATGACCAATTTTGGCATAGGGGTTTATTCGAATTTAATGGCATCCTGCAATCACTTTTGCAGTTTTTGACGAATTTGAGGATACCTCATCCAGGAAGAGTTGGTGGGAGGGTTTTTATTGACATCGGGATGCCTTTAATGCTTAGCTGGATCCTAGGTGGCAACGAGTAAGATTTTAATTGCCTTTTTCGCATAACTTTTTCATGTAATCTTCTTTTCAGATTTTCTAAGGATCTTTCTCATCATTGATTAATTAAAGGGCCCTAACAATATTTGCCAGGCACACATAAAGAACCTAAAAAATAAAAAATAAAAATAGTAATGACACAATTCCAACTTACAATTAACCGAGCACAAATTCTGCTCTCATACTTACTATTTTGAGGTTAAAAAATATGTGCCTTAAGCGCACATGTTATGATTTTCCTTAACAAAAATGTTATAATTTTTCTAATGACAAGCATTTGTCTTGCAGCTCAAACCTTGAAGGGAGATCACCACAGTGCAGACTCTCTGACAAAGTATGTTGCTCAATAAACTAAAAGTTCAATATATATACCTAGTAAAGTTCACCCTTTGATGTTCTAAAGTAGATGTATAAATTGAAATTTGTTTGAGAGATAATATGTGATAAATAAATGATGAAGGCAAACAATGAATTAAGAAGATGGTTTGAAGATGATGATGCTCTGGAGCGTGCTCTTAATGGAGAGTGAGTTTAATGTGCCAAAAATGTGGATATCTTTTCTAGCTCATTTCATAGTCATATAATGTTCTTTGGTGATGTTCATGTTGTTTGTTCGATAGGTGGTTTTTATGTCCACATGGAAATGAGGATGGTGCTTCAGAACCTATCTTCTTAAGTAGGGATGAGAAAAAACCGTGCATTATTGGGTAGGCTTTATATTTTAAACTCTTATTTAGATTTTTGTATGTTTAATTTATTTTTCATCTATGCTTTGAAGAGCATATAGGGGTGCTTATCGTGTTATATTAACTAGTCATGATACAGTTATTCTGTGGCTGATTAAAAATAAATATAAGCGGTTTACAAATTAAAGAATCCGGACTTTGGTTTTGAAAGATCTTATATTCAAAAACCCAACTCAATACCACTTTTCATTTGGTTACCCTGCCTAACCAAAAAATCCCACCCCACCTCCCAAGGAAAAAAAAACAAATCTGAGATTTTAGCCTTTTTTTTCCTTTTCCAATTAGGTTTATCAGTTGGGAAGAATCCAACAAAACCGTCAGTTAATATATAGATTTTTTATTCCCTTAAGGGGGATGGGGGATGGGGGATGGGGGATGGCGTGGGGGAATCAAATCCTTAACCTCCTACATGAGGCTTAGAGTCTCGCCACTAGGCTTATGATATTTTCTAAAGAATGAGAAAACGTTTCCCTCACTTTTTATCAGAGTTCTAAAAGCTCCGCCTAAGCTTGAGGCTTGGGAGAAATGCTTCGCCTTAAGCCTTTTACACCTTATTCTTGGAAAAAGGCTTAAGGTGCACTTTTTTTAAAAACAAAAACGCTTTAGTGAAACGATAGCACCTTTTAAAGACTTTTTTTTTAAAAAATGGATCAATATCTCATTCAAAACAATCAAAAGGCAAGTGGTATCTGCCTCTCGTAAAAAAATGCGCGTTTTTTCTTCTTTTTTTGTATTTTTCTTAGTATTAAAAAATATATATTTTAGTTTGCATATAATCAGACATATTCTAAGGTATGTACTATTTTAGTATCTTTAATAGCCTTGTTATAGTTAAAAATGTTAAAATATATTAAAAAAGCCCTGACCGCCTTTTCACTCCTTTTTACGCCTAAGGCCCGCCTACGCTTCTAAGGCTTAAGGTTGGGCCTCCACGTCTCGATCACGCCCCGCATTTTTTAGAACCTTGCTTTTTATAATAGAAGTTTCTTTATTTTTATCTATCAATTTTTTTTTTGAAACGTATTTATTAATTTAACAGAAGGCTATAATTACATTTTGTTGTGTCAACTAACCGTGGGTTAAAATAATTGAGGATTGTGGATAATTTAATCTAGCGAGTGCATCTTATTTTTTTTTTAAAAGTAGGGCCTTTCGTGGAATTTGCAAACACACCTTCTCCCGTGCATCCCTTTCCTTTTATGTGTATATACATACATATATCGTTGAGGCTTGTGTGCATACCGTACTGTGAAGACCCCACTTGCGAACCACTTTTTTGAACTATAAATAAATTTAGTGGGAAAATGATTTGTTGAGTTGAGTATTAAAAATTTATTTTTTAACCAAACTTGGAGATGATCTCCGTAGTGACGAGTTCATCTACAACAAAGGAAAAATCATCAAAAAATTTATTCCGGAAGTGGGTGAAAGGAAAAATTGATAATTATGTGCATTTTCGGCCTTGAAAACTTTGATGATTATCTCACCTATCTATGGGTTGATTTTTTTGAAATCCTTTTTGTTTGGTTAAAAATTCAATTTTTTTGTGTTTTAAAAAATTGCTCCCCACTGTTTGGTCTGCATTCTAGCCCACCTAATATATTTCAAGTGAAATGCTGAAGGTAACAACTCCTATCTTAAGCAAATCTTAGGAGGCAAATTATCAAAAGAAATTAGACAAACTTCATAAGACAATCTAATTGCAGGCCTAATAAAATGAATTGTCCAATTTCGTCTGTTATACCGTTATATAATGATACTTGAAAAAACAAATAGCAATTATATTACTTTGTGGTTGCAGGAGTGTATCACACGCAAGTATTCCTGGAATATCAGTAGTCATACCATCACCCCAGGTGATATGGCCGGTTGTTTAGTTTTCTTGTTTAATATTCCAATTTTCTCTTTTAAAAGCCGAGTAATGTGGTCTTTCCTATACCAGGTTTCCAAATTGCATGCTCGAATAAGCTGCAAGAAAGGTTCCTTTTTCGTGACTGATTTGCGCAGTGAACATGGTACCTGGATCACTGAGTAAGTCATGTAAAACAGCCCCGATAGACTTTTCATTTTTTTTGCAAGAAACTCGCTTGAACTATGCATTTTGTTGCAAATACCCCTAATGAGGACTTGTCAGTGATTTATGGGTCAGCAAAAAAAGAGTTCACAGTTCACGGGGTTATGTTCATTACAAGGTTGGGGGTTTCCTGCAAAAATTGGGATTAGTATTTTGCACTTTGGCCTATATATATATATATATATATATATAATAATGCTCATGTGCGGACTAGTCCGCATTTTAAGAATGTGGACCGAACATGTGTCGCCTGACGGTGCACTTAGAAATTATCGCCTAAAATATAGGCACACTCTCTCTCTTTTCTAGGCTCACCGCCAGGTGACACATGTTCGGTCCGCACTCTTAAAGTGCGGACTAGTCCGCACAAGAGCAGAACTGATATATATATATATATATTGTATTATTCGTAAAGATATTTTTTAAACATCTCACTTTTTTTTTTTTTTTTTGCAGTATTGAGGGTAGACGATACCGGGTGCCTCCTAACTTTCCTGCTGATATTCATCCATCTGATGTCATTGAGTTTGGCGCTGATAGAAAGGTGAATGAAAACTTTTTTCTATATAAGTAATTACTAGTGGCATGTTTGAACATCAAATGAGATTTGAAAAATATAATTTCATTATTCTCCGTAGTATCTGAATTGGGTCTATGTTTTTTAATATTGAATTTTAAATGTGAGTTTTCATTGCACATCTCTGTAAATTTGTGAGAATATCATGAACTTGTAACGCCATATAGTTGTGATGTATCATGTTATGTATGTGTGTATATACATTATAAAATTAATTTCCCCTTACCCCCTGAACTTTGGTCCTCGTCTCATTTCACTCCTTAAACTTCCAACTAAATCAGATGGGCACCCCAAACTTTTAACCCTACGGCCACATTTGAGTGATACACACAAAGATATTGTTTAAAAATAACCTCATGTGTTGCAATAAATTTAAAAGTTCAAAGGGTAATTTATATAAATGAAAAGTTCTGACAGTGAATTGAGACAGTTACCTAAGCTCATGGGGGATGTAGTTTACTATATGATATATATGTTGAGCATCCATATTATTTATAGAGTTAAGATACTAGCGTTATCATATAACTGAGATTGCGGGAATTATGCAGGTAGCATTTCGGGTGAAGGTGATGAAGCTTCCACCAAACACTGTGGAGAAGGAAGAGAAAGAACTTCTCCAGGCAGTAGGGTGACAATTTTCTCTCAAGTTGAACTAGGTTTTTGAAAATACACAGGAAATTGTACAGCATTTATCAGGTTTGGTACAATGTAGGAAGACAGGATCAACGTACAAACCATAAACATTTAAAATGTGTCAGACTTCCGTTATTGTAATTTGGAATATATAGGTTTGAAATGTAAAGAAAAAAGAAAGAAGCACCTGCTATTTTTATTTTTTGGCCCCATCACCTTCCATTATCTCAATTGGTTCAGGTTCAGCCTAAGGGTTAGTGTGTGAATTTGAGAGATCACCCAATATACATGAACCCTTCACCTTGCTGTGGTTTAATCCTCTTCTAGCTTGCTTTTGAGGGGACAAATATCTTGTTTGGGATAAAATTAACCTCTTTACATACATCATTTCTTAATGTTGCGTTTCAAACCTTGCATTTTTGGATTGGAAATCTGTAGACTGAAATTTGTTGCTTGTTCCATAAAATTGGTCATGAATATGGCTTTAGGATCTCAGTATTATTTATGTTTTATAGTTTTGGGAAGAAGTGCACAAAAACCTTTAAACGTTCAAGTTTTTGCAAATAACCCCCGGTATGGTAAAACAATAGCATGGACTATGTATTTTGCTACAAAGAGACTCCCTTTTAGGCCTTTATAGCGACACATAAAGGTTTAACAGAAGGCAAAGTTTAAAAGAAAGTGTTTGTGTGCGAATAAAAGTTATTTTTTTGGCATTTAGTCTCACTTTTAAAATAAAAATATGAGAGTCATTACAAATGAATCTTTAAAATTAGAACTAAGTACTAAAGTGCTTGTTAAAAAATGGCTTAAGGGATAATTAGGAAAATCTGGATCATTCTTTATTTATTTATTTAAATTTATTATTATATCAATTGACCCTATCGATAATTTTAAACAACATATTGGTTGGTACCGGATCTATAGATTCGTATCTAACTTTTAATTTTGATTTTAATTGATTGAATACAATTGCAAATTGATACATGCACATCGTCTTACTTGTAGGGGCATGCACTAACAAACGTGATTTTGTCAGGAGTTTTTTGGTTTTACTTTGATCAATATGCAAATAAATCACCTATTAGAAAAAACTGATCCATACAAGCCAAATTACACAAAACAAGTCTACAGATGATATGAGGAGCCAAAACACATTAAAAATCCCTTGTTAAATGTAAAAGGGAAAAAGACATCACATATCCCAAAATTTAGGCTTATTTGCAATATCTTTCTTAAAGTTTTAATTTGATAAATTAACTTAACATTAAGTTATACAATTAGAACCTTAATTCTAACCCTATTTGATACCATTATGACAAATAAAGGACAAGTGTCATTCTCTTGGGAAAAAAAAGATGGGTGGTTATAGAAGAGTTATAGGTGATTTTGGGTAGTTATGAGACTTTTTATAATTTTAAAAATATATGGGAGTAGAGTCTGACAAATCTTTGTACATGGGGCTAAAGTTAAAAAAACTAACAAAAATTTGGGTTGACATTCTTTGTGTCAAAAAAAAATTTAGACTAATCAATAAAATGATGCCATGCGACTGAGAATTATTTACTTTTGATGATAATGTAAACCTTGAAGTTTAGTGTCATTTTGTTTGCCATGTTTCCCAATGTTTCAATATTGCACCACCGTCACCGCTTACTAACACCACACTTGCATGAGCGCACACACAAAAACATATCTTCAGTTAGGTTGCGTTTAGTTTTCCATCTGAAATCTGAGGTCTGAATCTGAAAACTAAGGTCTGAATCTGAAAAATATATTTGTTTTTATGTTTGAATGTACCTCTGAATGAAATCCTAAAATCACCCATGTTTTTAAACCCAATTGATTTGATTTCAAACCTAATATGAATATAATTGCCCATTAGCTTGAAACCCTAGAATCTCATGTGATTGCGTGATTTGTAGAATAGACAGATAGATCAAACGGGTGACTTGAATTATTTTATCAGGCTATCCGATTTCAAAAGGAAACTATTGACTTTGTGATGGTGATATTTTTAAGAATAATGATATGAATACCAAAATCCTCCTCAAAAGTAACGTGAATTTCTCTCACTTGCCTCTTAAGTTTTGTTTTGTGACATGGGTCCCGCTAGGACACAAACAATTATTGCTTTTGGGAGAAGTTTTGAAAGACTTATTTGGAACTCATACCATGACTCTATTTTTAATGTTTGATTTGTGATGGTAGTGATGCGACGATGCAATTGGCGGTTATGATGAACGGTGGTAACGGTTAAGAATTTTGAAAAATTAAAATTTTGAGGCAAACATTGTAAATAACCCTATATATTAGAGTTTGCAATGTTCTTAAGGATAAATAATTGAGAGCTTGACAAATAAGTCATATTTACGTAGACATTTCCTAATAGACTATCAAAACATTTATTTTCAAATGTCATATTTATACATGTAGTTATTCACTACATATTTATGAATAACATCTATTGGAACAATTTTTTTTATGGAATTTGTTGAAACAAAAAAAATCGTAAGATCTATTGAACTATATACTTAGTAAATGAGACTAATTAATTAAAAAAATATCAAATAATTCTTTTTTACACATGGCATAGTTTTATTGATTAAATTGAATGTTTTGATCCTAACTCAGATTTCCATTTAACATATTAATCAGAGTTAGAGATAAGTTTCTAATTCCACAACATAATGTTTTTAGATCAATCAAGTCTTATTTCAAAGTCCTTGAATTATGAGGCATCATTTCAAACCATTGCGTACGAAAACAACATGCATGATTGATGCGGTCAGATATGTTCAAAATGTTTGCCCAATAATGTAATTTGGACACAATAGATTTAACGTCAACGAGTGGTCACCATCCAAAGCCTTATTTACTAGACCAACATCAAGATTCAAACCTTGTGGTATTGTCTCCTTTATTATGACAATAACAAACACCCCCATAAACACCACCTCACCCACCCAATATGCTAAAAAAAAATTCCATTCCCTCAGTCGACAAGTGTGCCACCGCCACCACCTCCTAAACAGAAAACTCAGACGAGACGACCGAGGAGTTATTGACGTGGGCCAAGTGTTTTCATATATACAAAAGCACAAACACGAAAAGACAAATGAAATGAGCATGCAGAAAGATGTAGATTTTTACTAAAATTTAGCCAATAAAATTGGTTCAACATCGACTACTCCCCCCCCCCCCCCACCCCCCACCCCCCCAAAAAAAAAACATTTTAACTTGCGCTATATTTAGTTTATTGTTAATTTTTGGCTTCACAAAAAAGTCCACTGGCGAAAGAAACAATTTACGTGAGGTTACACACCTTTACCAAAATGACAGTTGTCTTACCAAAATCCACATCTACTCTTAAGTTGAATGTCTATGGACAATATCTTTTGAGATAAAATGTATCTCGATTGCACTTTATTTATTTTTCACTTTAGGACCAAGTTGTGAAAGAACCATATATCTAGTCCCTAGGGTGATGATGTGGAATCGTTTATGAAGTTATTAGAACACACTTAGACCATCTCGTGTTTTTTGACTAATATCTAGTCCCTAGGGTGATTATGTGGAATCGTTTATGAAGTTATTAAAACACACTTGGACCATCTCTAGAGCCTCATCTAATCTATGTATATTTTGCCTCTTCATAACTCCCTTCTATCCGTTCCACATTTTTGTCTATTGAGTTTCCATTTCTTGAGTATATCAATCCATTACTCACACATCAGTTAAAATGTAAATAAATGAGCCCTCTCTCTCTCTTTCTATATTATGTTGATCGTTCCTCTCTCTAAGAGAATGTTGACATTAGGGGTGCACAACGAAACCGGAAATCCGATAAACCGAACCAAACCGATTGCATTGGATCGTTTTTTTTGCTCAATGGTTCGGTTCCGGTTTGAAAAAAAAAAACCGATACATCGGTTCGGTTCTCGGTTCCAGGGTAAAAAAACCCAATCCGATCCGAAAACCGATCCGATCCGAACCAATCCGGGACCGAACCGATTTATAATTACATATATATATTTATTTAATATATTTAACACTTGTAATTTATATTTTGTGATTATTTGAGTTTCTAACTTAAGTTATTGAGGTCAAAATTAATTTTGACCTTAAAAAAATTAGTTATGAAACACATTAATCTTAAAAAAAATTAGTTATGAAATATGATTTTGGAACCGAAAACCGATCCGATCCGATCCGGGAACCGCTGGTTCGGTTTGGTTCGGTTCTGTATTAAAGTCGGTTCGGTTCCGGTTCCAAAAATTTGGAACCGACCCAGGTCGGTTCGGTTCTCGGATTAGTACCAAAACCGATCCAAACCGAACCGTGTTCACCCCTAGTTGACATATTTCCTTCTCCGATTCCGACATTATTCTCTTAAAAGAATCGTAGACAAAATTTCGGTAAGCTCTCAAAATCTTTGTACTTGATTTTTTCATTTCTAATTAGCGATTGGAAGTTTTATGTTCACTAAAGGAGACAGATAGACACGGACAATAGTGGAGGCAAAGAAGAAGAACAAGATGAGATGTTCTGTAATAGCGAGATCCTTTTTTTTTCTTTTCCAAATAAAGTTTGCTTTATAGACTTTCCAAGAAAACTCGAAATAGCTCCCGTACGGCCCTGTGAGAGGCACCAACACCTTGCACGGGACCAATATAACTCGTAGGAACTGACGCCGCGATCACGGGACTCCCGGTTTGAGAATACTAGAATAATTTGCAAATATCTAGACTTAGGGTTTAAAACATGGCGTAAGAGGGAGAAAACTCGAAATAACCCCCGTACGACCCAGTGAGAGGTCTCTCACGGGATCAATGTAACTCGTAGGAACTGAACGTGTGATCACAGGAGTCCTGGTTTGAAAATACGAGGATGGTTTGCAAATATCTAGGCTTAGACTTAAAAACATAACGTTAGATGGCTGTAATACCCCGTATTTTTATGCTATATTAATTTGGGGATTTATAAAATTTAATGTGACTGTTTATTTAATAAAAATTCGAAAATTAATTATGTTATAATTATTAACGTGACGAGAGTTAGTAATTATGGGAAACTTGTTGAATATTATTAATGAGCATAGTAATATATTATATTGGTTATATTGAATGTCATAAGTGAATTAAATGACTATTTCAGAAACTTAAGTCGGGACGTGCCCGTGTCACGTCGGGACTAATTTTGTTAAATTAAAAAGTGAATATTTTATAAGTTGTTCGTATGGTCGTTTTGAGTTCGCCAACGCGTCCGGAAGGGTCGAGATAGTCAGAAAAGTGTACCCGGGGGTACGGGTGTTCGCGGTCCGATCCGGTTCGGTTTTAAGGTTTTTTTTGGACCGGACCGACTTGGTCGATCCTCTAAAAAAATGGACCGAGACCGAGACCGGACCGATAATGTCAGTTAACCGACCCTAATCGGTTCGGTTTTTAATAGGGTCGGTCCGGTCTAACCCGTCGGTCCTCATATTAATGAATTACATCATTTATAATAGTACAAATATACCCGAGTCTATTTTTTTTCAAACATTAAAAACTAAAAAATATCAAAATTTGCGATTAAAACAAACCTACTATTGGATTAAACTATAATTTAAACTAATCAACTATTGAAATATATACTTTTACTATTTATTTATCTTATATATATACATATATATGTAAATATATATTATTTTTTATACAGTCGGTCCGGGTCGGTCCTAACAGGGTTTTTGAAACTGTAAACCGTGGACCGGACCGACTAGGTCGGTCCACCAAAAAAATAAACTGAGATCGGACCGATTAAGAAAAAAAACCGAAAAAAAGGGTCGGTTCGGCTCTGTTCGGTTCGGTCCGTCGGTCCAGTCGGTTTTTTGAACACCCCTACCCGGGGGTTTAGTTTGGGCCTCGGGGCGTTTTTAGGCCTAATTGGTGCCCCGGAAGGGCGTTTTAGTCATTTTACATAAGTGGGTAATTAAACCCACGAATTTCAGCCAACCTATATCAGCCATTAGGTCAGCCTCTTAGGGTTAGAACATTCACAAATCAAGTGACGACCATTGGAGAAGAGAGGAGAGAGCTCCAAGGCAATCCAAGGCCAAAAAGCCACCGATTTGCACCGCCACCACCACCACCGCGTAGATCACGAGTCGAGGAACGCAACCATACCAAAATCAGCCGTGAATCTGCATACTAAAATCCCAGGCAAGTGTTTAAACTTGCTATTTTCGTTGATGCAATCTTCATGTTAGCTTAGGAATGAATTGTGATAAAAACTATGGAAGAAAACCCCATTTTTGATAGGAGAACCCATGTAGTATTGATGTATATGTTAATTCTGGAAACCCTTGCCATGTAGAGGTAATAATCCACGAAATTTGGTGATCATAATAAAGAAATATTGGAGAAAGATTCATTAGAAATCTGTTTAAGAAAATTCTAGAGTTCTTGATAATTGGACATGATTTTAGGTTGAAAAATCCATGTTTAATGATAGTTATACACATGCTTTACGTTATAAACACCTGGTATAATGTTATAATGATGATAGTAGGATTTTTGGGACGATTAGAATGGAAAAACATAGTTTTGGATGAAGAAGTTTGATGAAACCCGTAACTGCATTCTGCAGAATTTTGCCCAGACCTGCTTGATCGATCGATCGAGCCTAGAGCTTCGATCGATCGACCCCTCCTGGCAGACTCCTATTTCCCTTGTTTAATTAGTTAAATTAAGTTTATCATGAAATAATTATTGGGCATTCTTAATAAAATAATTTGGGAGACATTGAGGACCAGTAGGGTATATGAATAGATGTTGGGATCGTTAATATTCGACGAGGATGGTATTTATGGGGTATTTACCTTAGGTTGGTTAAATTATTGTTTTAAAGGGAAGGTTACATAAGAAGTTTACGTTGGAACATAAAAAGGACACCTACTGAATTTTATACTTGGAAAGAGAGAGTCCATGTGAGTTACGTAATAGGATGGAAGAATACTTCGAATTAAGGTTAGAGACGAACCCTTATACGCGATACTAATATTATGATAACATGGAAATGTCGAAATTATGGGAATTGAGAATTTACCTAATATTGATATGGTAATGTTAGTATAGTTATATGATTGTGTATGCATATACTATCTATGTGTGAAAATCATGCCCACGCTACTTGCTATCCCTGAGGTTACCGCGCTGGGACAAGTCTTATCTTGATGGGACCTTTATGGGGGATATTGACTTGTACCCTAGAAGATAGATGTCCTTGGTACAAGCTATCGACGTGATAGTTCAAACGTACCTAAGAGAAGCAGGCATGTGCCATCCTCTTAGAGAGTTGGAATCTATTCTTCGCCTCAATATTGTTTGTGTATGTATTGTTAATACATTTCGAGAGTTATTCCGAATGTAATCCCCTTAATGAGTGATATGGGGCTTTGGATAGTAGAGTATGCCCGCACCATAATTTAGTTGGGGTGCTGTTATAATATATATTATACGAGTAGTTAATATATATATGAAATTCTGAAATTTGGAACTACCTACCGTGATTTGATATGTAGGACATGGTTGATGACTAAAAATTGTAAATACTTGTTTTGAGAAAGCAGAGTATGCCTACACCATAGTTTATATGTTGGTGCAGTTAGAATATATATATATATATATATAAATTATACGAGTACCTTATATATATATCTGAATTGAGGAATTTAAACTATTGCTGTAACGTAGTAAGTGAGGAATAACTCTGGACTAAATTATGAATACTTGTTTTGTGAAAATATAATATATCACTGGAAAACTTATTGATTTTATAAAGTTAAAATGGAGAACTTTGGTTACTATTTGGAACATTTTTTAATGGAATCGTTGAACTGTAAATCTTACGAGTAATTTAAGATAAGTTAAATCTTTTAGAAAGACTAGTGCGTTAATTGATAAAACGAAACCGTTGGGAAGGTTAGTGCGATAGGTGTGCACATTAGAAGAGAGGTGAGTATTTCTCAAGAGAGTGACGCACTAATATGTTGTTGCATTGGCCTGTATCAATTTAAATACTTGCTAAACGTATTTTTTAAATCAAACACACTTTCGAGCTCTGACCCGTTTCTTTCTCTCTCTCTCTCTCTCTCTCTTGTGTATATATGTATATATTTCAAGTGCCCAGCCACAGGGGCGTCTTGCTTAGGATCCCTTGAGAGGAACGTGCTGCAGCTTTGGTGGGAGTTGCAGGTCACTTTCGTAGACGGCTTCCTTTATTGACTCCATTCTAGCATTCTCATTTATTGGGCACGTGTCGCCCTTTTCATTAATTCAGTTGTTGTTGGGACATTTATATTTCAGTTATTTCCAGTATTGTTCTATGGGATTCATTCAGTTTGGATTTGTGATTTTTAGTTTTCATATGTTGACATTCGATTGACGAATGTTTTATATTATCTGGTTTACTGTGATGTGATTCTTAATTGTAGGAATGTTGTTTTAAATAAATAAACCTTTTTCTTTAATTAAAATTTGGAAAGTTTGTATGAAAATGTTTTTGACACTTAGCTTAATTATTTAGGGTGTAAATTGGAAAATTTATTTTTATCGACAGTGATGCTGAGAATGAACCAACTGTTTACCTTGATTTAATTTAATAAAGGAGTGATTGCCCGGTATTTAATTAGGCGGGGTGTCACAATGGCGAATATCGAAACAGCTCTCGAACGGTCTCGTGAGAGGCACCAACACCTTGCACGGGACCAATATAACTCGTAGGAACTGACCATGCTATCACGAGACTCATGGATTGAGAATACGATGATAATTTGAAAACATCAGGACTTACGCTTAAAAACATGGCGTTAGATGGGGAATACTCGAAACAGCCACCAAACGGTCCCGTGAGGGGCATTAACACCTTACACGGGATCAATATAACTCGTAGGAACTGGCCGCACGATCACGAAACTCCCGTTTTGAGAATGCAAGGATAATTTGCAAATATCTAGACTTACGCTTAAAAACATGGGGTAAGAGGGTGAAAACTCGAAACAGTCCCCGTACGACCTCATGAGAGGCACCAACACCTCGCACGGGAGCAATATAACTCGTAGGAACTCACGATGTGATCATGGGACTCCCGAGAATAATTTGCAAATATCCAGACTTAGGCTTAAAAACATGACGTAAGAGGGTGAAAACCTAAAACAGACCCTGTACGGCTCCGTGAGAGGCACCAACACCTCGCACGGGACCAATGTAACTCGTAGGAACTGAACGCGCGATCACGGGACTACCGGTTTGATAATACGACGATAACTTGAAAATATTAGGACTTAGGCTTACAAACATGCCGTTAGATGGCGAATACTCGAAATAGCCCCGAACGGTCCCGTGAGAGGCACCAACACCTCGCACGGGACCAATATAACTCGTAGGAACTGACTATGCTATCACAAGACTCCTGGTTTGAGAATACGACGATAATTTGAAAATATCAGGACTTGGGCTTAAAACATGGCATTAGATGGCGAATACTCGAAACAGCCCCCGAACGGTCCCGTGAGAGGCATCAACACCTCGCACGGGAATAATATAACTCGTAGGAACTGACCGCGCGATCACTGGTCTCTCGTTTTGAGAATGTAAGGATAATTTTAACTCGTATATGCAATTTTATAGCTTGAATATGATTTTTTTTAAACTACTTGGTTACTGATATTATTTCTTTTTTGTATCCTATTTTTTGCAGGATGACATTCTATCGTTTGATTTTATGCATTTGGAACATATGAAGAAGCCAACAACAGGAATATTGTTTATATAATGTTATTTAAATTCAGAATTATGTTTTTATTTGTTACGGTCGTGCGGGCTTTAATACTTTTATTATTTAGTTTTATGGTCGTGCGGACTTTAATAGTTTTATTATTTAGTTTTATGGTCGTGCGGGGCTTTTATAATTTGATTGTTAAATTTCATGGCCGTGCAGGTTTTATAATTTGGTTTTTAAATTTCATGACCGAGCGGGTTTTATAACAAGCAGGTTTTATATTAACAGGGTTTGGAATGTCCAAAAAATAGAGGAAACTCTGCCAATTTTTTTTGGTTCATGAACTATTAAGACTTATAATATTTTTAAGTTTGTATGCATATTAGTTTAATAATAACATTCCCGATTCGCAATTTGTGATTTTTTTAATTATTTTGTCAATAATAAATATTTGTAACAAATTGTATGTATATTAGTAACACCTCGTGCGTGTTCAACGTAACACGTAGCAACCGGTCGCGCGTAGTCACAGAACACCCAATTTTAGGATTGACCCCCCCTTTTTTTACTATAGTTAAATATGGTTACGGACAAAGTCCCTGACCATTTTTATTTTTTCCGTCGCGCATAAAAATGGTCGCAGCCAAAGTCCGTGCCCACACCGGGACGAAAAAATGGTCACAGTTGAGGGTCAAGGACCTTGACTGCGACCATTTTTTCCTTTTTTTTTCGTCTAAGTGTGGGTCACGGACTTTGACCGCAACCATTTTTAGTCACGGTTGGGGGTCACGGATTTTGACAGTGACCCTTTTTTCCCTGTCACGGTGTGGGTCATGGGCCAAGTCCGCGACCATCTTCCGTGACCTTTCAGGGTCGTGACCCCCAGATTGGTCACGAATTTGCGCCACGACCCACGAAATTGATCACGCCCGAAATGGTCACGACCCAAGTCCGCGACCCATAATCTTGGTCAGGGATTTTGGCCGTGACCATTCGTCAATTTTGGTGTAGTGTAGAAATCAAATGAATATAAATGTTACATCATCCGTGCTCAAAATTGGTATACCAAGACCAAGCAACGAATCCGAAACCAAACAATTCTTCTCCCATCTCTGGTCGGTGATGTCCACCATCGTAGATCTACATTAGTGATTATTAAGTTGATATTACAAATCTGTTTTTTTTTAAATTTATATAGTTGGTCTTTTGAACCTTCAATTATATATATTTTTTGTCTTAAGGGGTCTCCAATTTGTTATTTGTTGTCTAAGCTTTATTTGTTTTCCCTTTTTCCCCGGGCCTTGCATTTGTACATGCTATTTAAGCTTTCAAACCATTTGATGAAATGTGGTATTAGAAAAAAAAATGAATAGGCAGTGCTGTATTATAAACAAGTGTGTAAACACACACGTGTTTGGTTGTGATAATAATGCTATTTTTCTAATTAAATTTTTCAGATCATGTTATCATCTAACTAGCTATTACATTACAAAACATTGGGTACTATAGTTTGGAAGGAAAAGTTTTATCTTTTAGTACGATGAGATCATGTGTTATGATGTCTTCAACACTTTGGATCATTTTGATATCTACTTCACTTTTGAGTTTTTCATAGTTATTACTTTTATATGCAATTTCAATGTTGAAGGTGAAATCAACTCTGAAGGCAGTTTATTATTTATATCCGATTATTATCTCTTTAATGTTTATTATTTAGATCTTAGAACCAAAGAAATATTTTTTCTTTTCTTTTATATTATACATTGTTTCTTTTAAAATTGTTTATTTTTATAGTATATGTCAGCCTATTAGTTTTTTAAAAGCTACACTGCTAATATTTTTGTATTAGATTGGACAATGAAGGTATATGGTGTTTGGATATTTTATAGCTGCCAGAAGTAACATTAAACAAAATATTGATGGATAAAAAATGACCCCTCAATGTTTGTACTTTGTTGAGTTAGTTTATGTTCAGTTATAATTTGTTAAATAAATGGTTGAGTTCTATAGTTATTAATTGATAGTTAATAGTAAGTTAATTGTTTGTTTAAATATGGAGGACTGTAATGAATTTTGGACTAATTAATTTAGGGAGCATTGCAAAAAGACCTTGAGATTCTCCCCAATCCTACTGTAAGTCATTGATTTTTTATTTTTGTGTTTTTTATTAATGTATTCATTTCATTTAAGTTGTATTTCGCGTTTGTTTGTAAACATAGTCATCTAATATTAAAACAATGAGTTTCTCTCAAGTGTTCTCAATATTGCACATCAAACATTTGATTAATTATCGTATATAAATAAATTGTATTCTAATCTCCTGTATTTTTTAATAATTGGAATTTTTCTTTGACAATGTCTATATAAAGATATATACTTTGCTATTATGTGTGTTTATTTCCTTTCAGATTCAACAGAAAAAATTAAACAAGGTAACTTTCCGTGCACAACATTTGTTAGTATTTAATTATCACTAAGTGGGATGAGATTGCTACAACACTAAAACAAGCTTTCCTTACCAAGGATGCTTTAACCGATTTATGATTTTTATGGATTACAATTTTTTAGGTCATTATATTTGAAATTGCTGTAATTTTACGAAAAACGTCAAAATCATAAAAATTTATATATTGATTTATTATTAAACTTTATTTCCTTGCTAAAAAAAAGAGTTCTTATATTTTCGGTCATGCATCGCGTGGCATGTATGCTAATATATATATATTGAAAAACAGTGTCTCAATTTGTACATCTTCCAAGTGGCTGAAAAATTAAGATACATTTAAGACTCTCTTAGCTCCAACCCGCTCGAAAATGCTCGGCCGTCATTCTCGCTTTTCCTTGCATTAACCCATTTGTCCATACATCTCCCATTACACTGTGTAATTTGATTTATACTCGCAGTGACATTTACCATTCCTCATAAAAAATACACCCTCTTATCTGTTTTTCAATATTTTGCCACTTCCTCTTCTCTTTCATTGCCCCGTATGTTCTAACTTGTATGTATTGTATATATGATTAGCTTTGAGTTCATGTTTAATTTCCAATTTGGAATGTTAATGATATAATTTTTCATAATTAGTTATATGATTAGTTTTGAATTTATTCATTTTAACAAAACATCTGTGTTTATATTTTTTAATTTTTCTTAATGAACTTTTTGATTTCAAATATATGTTGCAGACAAGTTGTATAAAAATAAATTTATGCTGAAAAATGTCAAGGAAATAAGGATCTTGAGAGAAAGACATCAGGACCAGTTAGATTGGTTTTATGATTGTATATTTCTTTTGATTAGTGATTACATAAGTAGTTCATTTTGTGAAAACTTTTCCCTATTTTTCAGTTAGTAGTTTATTTCGATTATTAATTTAACTCTGTTGAGGGTTAGATTGAAATTTGTAAACCGAATTTCTAAATGTATGTAAGTATGAATTTCTCCTACGAATCTTCAGAATTTTGTTACTTCTTTTAAAATTATGAGGTTGGTTACTTATTTTTTTAAAACCACCCATCATTCTGAATTTTTAGAACCACATGCCTTAATACAAAATTAACTATATTGAGTCACTCCGAAAATGTATAACCCCCAAGCTCAAACTCTTATCCATGTGTGTGTGTTTCTCTCTCTCTCTCTCTCTCTCTCTCTCTATATATATATATATATATATATATATATACACACACACACACACACACACACATTAGATTAACTTTATTTTGCTGATGACAAGATTATCTTTTGATAATTTGAACTGTAGCTTTTATTTCACATTTTTCTTATTCAAAATGTTTTTCAAGGCATCTACTAATATTAAATGCGATAATACTTCAAGTGAAGGTTATCCTGTTACTGAAATTAGGTGTATGACAGGTTCAATGGTGATAATGGTAGGTTTAAAATTAAAAATCTTGTTTTCATAAATTTTTCCATTTTTTAAACTAACTAATTGCCTATTTTGGCTTTACGTCTTATAATTTTAGTGTTAGCTAGCATGAAGTTAGCTTTTTTAGAGTTGGATAATTTCTTCAAAAGGCATGTGAGTGACTTATAGTTGACTAATTTATCTTTGTTCCTTTTAGTTCTACTGTTAGCTATTATGAAGTTCATTGTCACATATTGGGACTTTCTCTATAAGGCTAAATGACTTATAAAGGTAGAGTTTGTGAAGGTTATTGTGGTATGAAGATTTGATATGTGTATGTGGAGGTTGAAATTTGTACACGCATTTCCCTGTCATTTTGGAGAATTTCTTCGGAAGGCATGTGAGTACAATTGACTAATTTATCTTTGTTCCTTTAACTTTTACTAGCTATTATGAAGTTCATTTTTTCACATATTAGGACTTTCTTTATAATGCTAAATGACTTAAAATGTAGAGTTCGTGAAGCTTATTGTGGTCTGGAGGTTTGATATGTGTATGTGGAAATTGAAATTCCTATCATTTTGTAAAGATGTACCTTTTAAAATTTATTAGCCCTATTTCATTCAAAGATTGCTATGTTATAGCATTGTATGGGTTGGCCCATGCAAAATGAATTCAAAATGTGATTTTTTCAAGTAAATTTCATTGATTTTGTTTAGAAGTGGTGAATTACTCAACACAAATGAGATAGGCATGCAATGTGCCTTTAATGCGCTGCATTAAGCATATGTAGGTAGTGAGTATATTGTTAGTATGACTATCATGCTCACATGCCTATATAAAATTTTAATGTGTTGTATAATAAGAACTACAAAACACCTATGCATCGCGCAGGGTTGAAGAATAGCGTCAAATGAAATTTGGACAAACTAACATAATGGTATTTTTGGCATATATGTTGGTATTTTTTAATACATAAGCCACAATAGGTGTGACAATTAATACCCTCGCTTGATGGTTGTTCAACCACGCGACCTAATTAAGCAAAAACTAATTAGGCGCTCAAAGGTTACTCAGTATCGACGGATTGGGCATATAGGGATAGTCGACTTCACTTTGCCCATTATTATTCACTATTTTATTTTATAAATTAGCAATAGTAATACTTTTAATACCAACCAAAAATTGCAATTGATAATACCATATTTCACACTTGAGATTTAACGACTCCCCCAATTCCTTAATTACCTCTGAGTCAGGGCAAAGGTCCCAAGGCTAGTCCCAAACCTCATACAGGCCATTACTTATCTTATAAAGCCTCCACTATCCTTAAGGTTGCGCTATGGTACTGTAGCGGACCTCAGCCGCCCCTTTCTTCCCCTAGGAAGAATAGTCATTCCAGCATACCTCCTCAAGAAAGCCCAGATATCATAACATCAAGGTTCTATCATGATTTTTGCTTAGGGCCGACCTCATATTGAAGGATGATGACCTCTCGTGGTCACCTAAGCCTCAGTCATAGGGTGTGGTGGTATGTGATACTTCGGGATCATTTCAAGCGACTCCACTGTTCATCCAGGCCACTTGCAACTCTAATGAAGGTCTTGCAAATGATTCGATGGAGTAAGGGAGATGCATAACACTATTCCACCTACTGCCAGTACCGTTATCCACTTGCATTGAATACTCCCATCAGCATTAAATTCACTCAATAATCGACTTACATCACCTGCAATTTCATTTTCCAACACTCTACTACCTTGCTGACGCTGACAGCCCTTAGAGACACCTCATCCATATTGTGACAGCCTACTCATTCTCTCTCTAAGAGTTTTCGTATAAATAAGATGCTGGTAGAGGGTGAGATGGGCGAAATCGCAGGAATTAAAAAAGATTAAAGAATTTAAAAAAGAATACTCATAAGAGTTATAATATTTGTAACTTGGACCAGATCTATTACTTATTCCATTTCTATATCTTGTTAACCCCTAAATCAATACCTTGGCACCCTTAGAATAACATTCAGTTATTTCCTAAGGTCTTATATACTGGTTACGAAGGTCTCAAGACCTTAGGCTCTCTTGGCCAAAGCTCGAGAGGTCTTTTAGATTATAATACTTATAAGGTATACATTATAATAAACGGGCATAACACCTTTGTGCAGTGGACATAGGACCATCTCCTAAGGTCCAAACCACTTTAAGTCTTTGCCTTTTACTTTGACATATATCTCCTATTACCTGTCTAAGATCCAAAGGGGAGCACTCGTGGGTCTAAAGTTACATACAATTTTAACACTCATAGGTTTGGCATCGTCTGCGGGAATAACAAGTTCCAGTTCTCTCAAATACACACATTGATCCTTTCAACATTATGTCTTACCTCATCATAAAATGCTCCAAGAGCAACTGTCCACCATCCTCATTAGGCTCCCTTTACCCCAAGTGGTAGAAGAACCAGTGGTATCAAAACATAATGGTACTAGGGAGAACCCTGAGCTCCAGCTATGATCACCATCCAAGGTGAGAATAAGACTCCTACGTTGGGAGTCTGATCTACTTTGGCGGGAAGGATTTCGATGAAGAGGGCTAAAAACACTCGAAACTGGTATATCTGCGATCAGATTCATTAGTAGGTTCCATTTTCTTTAGTCAAAAATGCTTTTTTATTTTTTATTTTTGGAATATATGTTGGTATTTTTCAATACATATGCCACAAGAGGTGTGAAAATTAATACCCTCGCTTGATGGTTGTTCAACCACGCGACCTAATTAAGTAAAAAATAATTAGGTGTGCGAAGGTTACTCATTATTAACGGATTAAGGATATAGGGATAATCGACTTCACTTTACCCATTATTGTTACTTTTTAATTCATGTTTTATGTTAAAAATTAGCAATAGTAATACTTTTGTTACCAACCAAAAATTGCAATTGATAATACATATTTTACACTTGGCATTTAATGACTCTCCCAACTCCTCAATTACCTATGAGTCAGGTAAGAGGTCCCAAGGCTAGTCCCAGACATCAGACAGACCATTACTTATCTTATAAAGCCTCATCCGCTGCCCTCAAGGTTGAGCTATGGTACTGTAGCGGACATCATCCACCCCTTTCTTCCCCTAGGTAGGATAGTCATTCCAGCATACCTCCTCAAGCAAGCCCGGATATCATAACATCAAGGTTTTGTCATGATTTTTTCGTAGGTCCGACCTCATATTGAAGGATAATGACCTCTCAAGGCCACCTAAGCCTTAGTCATAGGGTGTGGTGGTATGTGATACTTCAGGATCAGTTTCGAGCGACTCCACAATTCTTTCAGGCCTCTTGGAACTATGATGAAGGTCTTGAAAATAATTTGACGAAGTAAGGGAGAAGCAGAATACTATTCCACCTACTTCCACTACCGTTATCCACTTGCATTGATTTCTCCCATCAACATTAAATTCACTCAATAATCGATTTACATCACCCGTAATTTCTTTTTCCAATACTCTACCACCTTGCTGATGCCGACAAACCTTAGGGACACCCCATCCATATTGTGACAACCCACTCGTTCTCTCTTTAAGAGTTTTCGTATAAATAAGATACTGGTAGAGGGTGAGATGGGGGCAATACCGAGCATTTAAAGATATTAAAGCATTTAAAAAATCAGACTCATAAGTGTTATAATATTTGTAACTTGGACCAGATCTATTGATTATTCCATTTATATATCTTGTAAACCCCTAAATCAATACCTTGGCATCCTTAGAATATTCTTTAAGTTACTTCTTAAGGTCCTATATACTGGTAACGAAGGCCTCAAGATCTTAGGCTCTCTTCGCCAAAGCTCGAGAGGTATCTTAAATTATAATACTTATAAGGTATACATTACAATAAACAGGCATAACACCTTTGTACAACGGACATAGGACCATCTCCTTAAGTCTGAACAACTTTAAGTCTTTGTCTATTACTTTGACATATATCTCCTCTTAACCATCTAAGGTCCAAAGGGGAGCATCCATGGGTCTTAAGTACCATACAATTTTAACACTCATAGGTTTGGCACCGTCTGCGGGAACAATAAGTTACAGTTCTCTAAAAAACACACCTTGATCCTTTCAACATTATGGCTTACCTGATCAAAAAATGTTCCAAGAGAAACTGTCCACCATCCTCATTAGGCTCCCTTTACCCCAAGTGGTAGGAGAACCAGTGGTATCAAAACATAATCGTACTGGGGAGAACCATGAGCTCCAGCTATGATCACCATCCAAGGTGAGAATAAGACCCCTATATTGGGACTCTGATCTGCTTTGGCAGGAAGGATTTCGATGAAGAGGGATAAGAACACCCGGAACCGGTATATTCGTGATCAGATTCATTAGTAAGTTCCATTTTCTTTAGTAAAAAATGATTTTTTATTTTTTATTTTTGGAATATTTGTTGGTATTTTTCAATACATATGCCACAACAGGTGTGAAAATTAATACCCTCGCTTGATGGTTGTTCAACCACGCGACCTAATTAAGTAAAAAGTAATTAGGTGTGCGAAGGTTACTCATTATCGATGGATTAAGCATATAGGGATAATCAACTTCACTTTACCCATTATTGTTACTTTTTAATTCATGTTTTATGTTAAAAATTAGCAATAGTAATACTTTTGTTACCAACCAAAAATTGCAATTGATAATAACATATTTCACACTTGGCATTTAACGACTCTCCCAACTCCTCAATTACCTTTGAGTCAGGGAAGAGGTCCCAAGGCTAGTGCCATAACTCAGATAGACCATTACTTATCTTATAAAGCCTCATCCGCTGCCCTCAAGGTTGAGCTATGGTACTGTAGCGGACCTCATCCACCCCTTTCTTCCCCTAGGTAGGATAGTCATTCCAGCATACCTACTCAAGCAAGCACATATATCACAATATTAAGGTTCTGTCATGATTTTTTCTTAAGGTCGACCTCATATTGAAAGATGATGACCGCTCGAGGTCACCCAAGTCTTAGTCATAGGGTGTGGTGGTATGTGATACTTTAGGATCAGTTTCGAGTGACTCGACGGCTCTTCCAGGCCTTTTGGAACTCTAATGAAGGTCTTGTAAATAATCCGACGGAGTAAGGAAGAATCACAACACTATTCCACCTACTTCCACTATCGGTATCCACTTGCATTGATTGCTCCCATCATCATTAAATTCACTCAATAACTGACTCACATCACTTGCAATTAATTTTTGCAACACTCTACCACCTTCCTGACGCCGAAAGACCTTAAGGACACGCCATCCATATTATGACATCCTACTCATTCTCTCTCTAGAGTTTTTGTATAAATAAGAAGCTGGTAGAAGGTGATATGGGGGAAATTTCGAGCATTAAAAAAGATTAAAGCATTTAAAAATTAAACTCACAAGAGTTATAATTATTATAACTTGGACCAGATCTATTACTTATTCCATTTATATATCTTGTAAACCCCTAAATTAGTACCCTGGCTCCCTTAGATAAGTGATTTAGTTACTTCCTAATGTCCTATATATTGGTAATAAAGGCCTCAAGACCTTAGGCTCTCTTGGCCAAAGTGTAGACACCCTATTCTGTTACCCCCTAACTCTCCTTAGGTCCCTAGTACCTCCCTTCATCACCGTAAACCCAGGTTATGTCCCGGGTACTGACCTGGAGGCCATCGGGCACTCCCTGACTCAGTTTGACCCAAAAGTCAAACTCTTTGTCTCGATCGAGACTGAATGAATTGTCGAAGGTTATCGAATACCCTTTCCAACGGACTGCCCCGTGCACAATTCCGACTTACCATGCGGACGAACGATCCGTTTGCGTTCGAAACTTGACTCAGAGACCACCGGGCTCTCCCGGGCTCTGTTTGACCTATGTCAACTCTTCAGCTCCACCAAGGCTGAATGAATCTTCGAAGGGAACTGAATACCCTTTCCAATGGACTACCCCGTGCGCGATTCCGACTTACCATGCGGACGAACGATCCGTTTGCATCCAAAACTTGACCTAGAGGCCACCGGGCGCTCCCGGGCTCTGTTTGACCTATGTCAACTCTTCATCTCAACTGAGGATGAATGAATCTTTGAAGGAAACTGAGTACCCTTTCCAACGGTCCTCCCCGTGCGCGATTCTAACTTACGATGTGGACGAACGATCCATTTGACTCCGAGAGGTCACCAAATGCTTCTCGGGCCCGGTTGAACAAAGTCAACTCCCCAAATCAGGTCAAACTCTTTGGAATGTCGAAGTACATCTCCTAACCTTTCCAATGATATGCCTCGTGTGTGATTAGGACTTACAATGCGGACGAACGATCCATTTGCGTCCGAGCGATTCCCCGTTCAATGGACCGATAAATGCTTCCGAGCCATATTTGTCCCAAAGTCAACTCCCGAACCCGAGAGCGATCCATAGGAATTTTGAAGGTCTCTGAATTACCTTTCCAATGGTATGCCCCGTGCATGATTCTAACCAACGGTTTGCCCTCGACGGCTGATTTTTCAAAAAAGCCTGAAGCCCAATGCCAAATGGCAGGTTCCAGACCTTGCCTATCGGCACCTGCCGATAGGCAGGAATAGGTCTATGCCTATCGTAAGTCACCTGGGCCTATAAAAGGAGGCCTTCACCTCATTTGCAAGGAGAGCCCAGATCTGATAGAAATCTCTCTCAACGAATCCCAGAAACCTCTCTCGAAGGCAGCGTGATTTCAACATCCAAATCCCCTTTTTACTTCCACTTTTCATCATCCTTTTCATCAAACATGGTGAATTAGCTACTCTCCATCATCATCCAAGTGCAAGGGCTGCTCTCCCACATTCAAGATCAAGCTCAAGATCTTCAAGAAGGTCCAACTTTCTCTACTTTCTCTTAAATTCTCTTAAACTCTCAATAACTTGTTTTCTTAGCGCTTTTATCATCTCATCTCACACATCCTAATATATTTATTTATTTATTATTATTGCACATCTCCTATTTTCATATAAATAAAAACCCGAAAAACAAGAAAAAGAGGGTTTGCTCATAAATTCCAAATAGGGATCCTCACACTTTTTCCACACTTTTCTCACAACTAAACACTTTTTCTACACACACACACACACACACACACACACACACACACACACACACACACACACACACACTTACAAATATGAGATTCCCCATTTGGATTTATGGGATAAACCCCACCCCTCATTTTGAATGCGAACTACATGGACTTTGATGCCTTTATAGGCTACGAGACTCGAGTCATTTTCCCACTTTTTCTCTCATCTTCCTATTTGCTCTAAATCTAATCTTGTTATATTCTATATACTTGCCCTTAGTAACGTATTGCTCCATATACATTATCGTTCCATTATAACGGTCAACGTAGGGGTAATCGCGTAAATCTTATTTTCTAATATTATTCTTATATATTCATACGGACGACTCGCTTTATCTTTTCCATGATACAAGTCGAGGATTCCTACCTCCATTCTATATATATACACATGCACACATATCACGGGGGGAAACAAAAGGAAAATAACAAATATTCATGAGAGACCGAAAGGGCAGAATGGGTGCCTAACACCTTCCCATTTCGTAACTAAGCCTCCGAACCCTTCTTTAATCATCTTGGTTTCACACGCACCAGTATGTCTTTGGAAGCCATCCTTCGGGGTGGCTTCCCCTTTTTCTTTTGTCTATTTTGAGTAAATAGACTGGCGACTCTGAATCTCTCTACATTTTTACACCACAAACGACGCCGTCCGAAGCTCTCCCGAAAGCGACGCGCGAGACCCAAAGGATCCTTTCCTCCATGCTACCCGCCCACGCGGCGAGGATCGGGGATTGCCACAGTGGCGACTTTGCTAGGGATATGTGTGTTTTGTTTTGAGGGATTGACCCTATTCACATGGATGTTATATTTGCTTATGTTTCCCCCCATATCTGCATGTTCCCCTTTCTCATATGTATCCCATGCTTATGCCTATGTCCACACACTTGTAGAAAATTCTCCATGTACACTTCACACCACATGCACCTAGGATCACATGTATATCCCCATGTTGCACGCATCACCCATCCATACTTGGTGTATCTTTTGGGGTACTCGTACTTTACTCCCTGTTTGGCATTATCAAGAAAAGGCATTCTCATCATCAGATACTAAAAGAGAATTATGCACGATTCACACGACATCACCAAAGAGCATTGATATTGACCAAATTTTACCCAGCAACTGGAGGGTCACTTCGTGATGGGCACTGGTCCGGCAGGTCGCAGTTAGCCTAAGCGATATGACTCTCATCTTCCATTGGCCAAGTACCTTCGATGTATATCGAACGATTCCCCCGCATCGTACCGCTTAATCGAAGTCATGAAGGGAGGTATATCGCAGGGAATTCGTTTACGTACGTCGAGGATATCAAATTCTCTCTCACACGTACCGTCCCCATAAGGTATATGGTGAGGTAATTCACATACACTCAGGTATATCAAATGGCTTGTCCACACGCACCGATTGCCCGCAAGAGCAAGACGTATATCATGGAAGTCATGCCAAAGGGGGGAACCCATGCCAATTCACCCAACCAATTGCATACCCGCATATAGGTGTCAAACCTAAGACACGTACTTTAGATTGTCGGTTTCAACCCAAAACTCTGCCAAAATTCTGGGTCGATCTGCCGCCAAATTTTCGCACATTTTTAAAACGAGACCCTGTCCGTGAGCCTGGTTACAAGTCCAAACCGTCGCTTTGCATATATTAAGACCCCCACTTCTCCAGGCTCGAGTCCTGTCCGACATTGCATTTAGGAGAATTAAATACAAGTGAAAACATAATAATCATAATAATCATGCTGAGTTTCGTTTCCAAAAACATTTCTTCATTCTTTATCAAAAATCCAAAAACATTTCTCCCTTCTTTGTCAAAAATCCAAAAACATTTCTCCCTTCTTTATCGAAAATCCAAAAATAGTTCTTCCTTTTTTCTCAAAAATAAATCTCATCCTACGCCTTCTCAGGTCGATCACAAGCCCTTGGCCTGGCTCCTTATTGGCTTCGGTCTTCAGTCAAATCACCATTGAGTTTCATCCGTTCCTCTACTATTTCTTCAGAGTCCGGAATCTATTCATCTTCCATGGAGAATACAGATCAAGTACCAGTCATACAGCCGAATCTGACGACAGTCCTAGCTCAGCTCGTGTCCAAGATTGACAACCTCCTAACCGAGGTCCGAGAGATGCAACGAAACCAAGTTCATATTCCTCAAGAGCCCGAGGCCCTATTACTTCATGCTATAGGTCCACCCGAGCCTATCTGGTTCTGGAAGAATATCAGCACGCTCCACGTGCCCCTCCTGCTAATGGGACGCCGCCTGCCCAGCTTCCAATGCCAAACATTGCCCAGCCTATAGCTAACCTACTTGTGGTAGTTGATCCAAAGGAGGAGTAATTGAATAAAGTCAAAAAGGATCTGAAGATGCTCACCAAGAAGTTTGACCAGGTAAGGATCTCTAGGAATTACATGGACTACACCCACATATCTCCTTATCCTAAAGCGAGGTTACCCGAGAAGTTCAAGATGCCAAATATCGAGAAGTACGGAGGGAGTGGACCCCCCAATTGTTCATCTTCGCAGTTATCATCGTTCCATGACTCTACTAGGGGCTTCTTAAGAGGTGATGGCCCAATTGTTTCAGCAAACTTTGAAGGATAGTGCCCTCTGATGGTTTTTTATCTCTTGAGGAATCCAAAATCTGTAGCTGGGAGGATGTAGCTTGAGAATTCATGTTGCAGTACAAATAAAACGAAGAGCTTGAGGTCACCCGTCGTGATTTAGAGATGCTCAAAAAGAATCCAAGAGAATCAGTTAGTAACTTCATAACTCGGTGGAGAGAGCAAGCAACTACCATGACTAACCGGCCATCCGAGGAAGAACAGGTCAACATAGTGAAGAAGAACTTCTTGCCCCATGTTCGAGCAACGATGGGAGGACAATACTATCCCCACTTTCGAGCTCTCAGAGAGGATGGAGTGGAAATCGAGGAAAGCCTCGTTAAAACATAGGTTAAACCAAAGAAGGTGTCCGGACAATTCACCCCTAGAAAGTATGACAAGCCTGCCAGTGCTACCGTTTCAACCATCAATAACATCTCTCAACCAACCACATCGTGGGCACCAGAAAGCTGCCCTGCCCCCATCCTAAGGGAATACACTGAGCTCCATGCTCCCCTCTCTAAAGTTTACCAAGCCCTGTTAAGATGAAACCTCATCAAACCCTTGGACCCACATCCGTTGCCAAATCCACTCCCAAGAAATTTCAAGGCCGATGCTCATTGCGCCCTCCACCAAAATGTCGGCCATACCACCGACCAATGCTTTCACCTCCAGAACATAATCCAAGATCTCATTGACTGGGGTACCATCGCCCCACCAGCCAATCCTAAGCTAAACACTACTCACAATCCACTTCTGAATCACACCAATGCCATCTTCTTGGAAGAAAACTCAAATTTCGATCCCTCAACTCAAATCACACCCATAAACTCTCCAAAACCTCTTTAAACTTGCCCATATTTCCTCCTACACCCTACTAGCCTCGCTGAACAGGCACTGTCACTTCTTACCAGAGCATGCATCGCTGTCCATACCCATTCTAAAAATGGAGCTATGGAATTATTAGAGGTATTAAACCAACTCCTAAAGTTCGGGCTGGAATTGCCCTCACAGATGGTCATCGATTGCCAGAAGTTCAGTACACTGTTCTTGGAGGCACAGAAATGGGCCCGAGATTCAGACAAATGGGTGGTACCATCCTACGAAGTTGGCCTAGATGATGTTGTCCAGACTATGGCAGAATTATTTGGGCAAACCAACAACATTTACAGTATCACCGGGTTACTTGACACTTTGAAGCTAGAAGGGCGCTTGGTCCCTTCAATCACACATATCCCCACAAAATGGGAGAAATTGTATGAAGAAGCGGTTGAAGTTGTGGAATGAATCGACTTTACATGGAAAAACAGAGTTGCTACCACCGGATGGGGGGAAGAATTCAAAGATTCGAGCGAAGAACAAGCTTTAGGAAGAGCTGGCCTAGTAGCGGACATATGTGGGATGATCTCATTTGAAGAACTCCTCGGAGAAATAAATAGGGTGAAAGCACAACCTGAGATGGATGAGGAAACGAGATTCATGTTCTTTCCTTCTTCAGTAAATCACATGACCAGATCAGGGAGACATTACCAGGTTCCAAGCTCACTACCAGCAAATGACAAAGGGAAGGGCGTTGAAAACCTTCCGATGCCAGAGATGGCCATCGAGGACAGCAAGATCCTCGATCAACTGAAGAAAACTCAAGCTAACATCACTCTATGGGGACTTTTCATGTCTTCCTAGCTACACAGAAATGCTTTAATCAAGCTGCTCACTGGATCCATAGTTCCTCCATCTACCACACAAGAAGAAGCGGTAAATCTGGTCGGATCCTTGACCTCTACCCGAAAGCTATCATTTTCTGAAGAAGAAATCCCCAGAATTGGGCCGAATCACAATCATGCACTCAATATCTCCGTCAAAGTTATGGGAAAGGCCGTGCCACTCTCCCTTGTTGATAACGGATCCGCCTTGAATGTTTGCCCTCTGATAACCTTCAAGTGTTTAGGCCTGAAAGAAAGCGACCTCGCTCTAACCTCCACCGCTGTGCGTGCCTACGATAATACCCGTCGTGAGGTGATAGGGTCCATAAAACTTGCAATAGGGGTTGGCCCTATAAACCCTGTCGTTGAATTCCAAGTCATAGACATACCAGCTTGTTTCAACCTGTTGCTCGGACGACCCTGGATCCACAATATTAAGGGTGTGTCTTCCTCACTCCATCAGAAATTGAAGTTCTTCACCGACGGGCGAGTCATCACCATTTTAGGCGACGACAAAAATGCCGAGGGGGCAAACACCAGCAGTCTAATTCTTGAGATACAACACAAGTCAAATGATATGATCCTATCAGGATTCGGAGTCGAGCCACTCCTACTCCCGACAGGGGACGGTTTCAAAGAAAGGGTTTGTCCAGAATATGAGCCTCATGGCAATGTCAATGTGATTCAGATGTTCAAAAACATGCACTTAATGCCCGGACTGGGGCTAGGGCAAAGGCAGTAGGGGATACTTGATCCCATCGAACTAAAGAAAGCTTTCCCTCCTTGTGGCTTGGGGTATCAACAATCAGAACAAGAGCTCATAATGATCCGCCAATCTGGACCAAAGAGAAGATTAGACTGTATCCGAACTATCTCAGGAGGCTCCTTGAATGGACGATTAATCAAAGAAGGTAAAGACTTCCCTTTTTGCAGTTTTTCAGAACCACGGTATGACCACACAGACAAGAAGATGAGGCCGGGAATGGAGATCTTTTTCCAAGACAGCTACCTATGGGCCAAAAGTTTCCCACACCGCGTACAACCACTCATCAAAGATACCAAAGAGAATGAGGAAAGCGATTCCAAAGATTCCTTCAACTTACAGATACTGGGGCTGGCACTCTGCATGGTTCATTCATGCACTACATCAATGGACCCATCCCGTCTAATTAAATCTGCTGATACACCTCTCCTCAACTGGCATGCTGCGCCAGTTCTACCTCATGAAATCTCCCCTGACCCCAATGTTTACCCTATTTCTTCTTCTGTTGTCTATCCTTGCTCAAATGTAATCGAGACCTCTTTTGATGAGGTTCTCAATGCTGTTTTTCCTATCAATGAAATTAATGAAGATTTTTAGTATCTTGTCGTGCCTTACATTAACTGCTTGAATTCTAATCAAACTTTTAATGATGATGATTTTGCAAATGAACAATTCTTAATTGATCTAAATAAGGTTAATAATAAACAAAATAACCGCGTTCAAGTTAATGAAGAAGAGATTATTGTTATTAATCTCGGTTCTAGTAGCCAACTGCGCGAGATTAGGATAAGGGCCACCCTTGACGAGCATGAGCGCGCAAAACTCGAAGAATTGCTAAAGGAGTTCATAGATGTCTTCGCATGGTCCTATGATGATATGTACATCATCGATCCTGAAATAGCTCAACACGAGATCCCCACTCTCCCAGATTACAAGCTAGTTAAATAAAAATTGAGAATACTCCGCACCGAATGGTCGCTCAAGGTCAAAGAAGAGGTTGTCAAACAGTTAAACGTGGGTTTCATTCGGGTGATCGAATATCCCACATGGCTAGCCAACATTGTACCTGTGCCGAAATCCGGAGGGAAGGTTCGAATGTGTGTAGACTACCGAGATTTAAACAAAGCTTCTCCAAAGGATGATTATCCGCTACCCAATATCGACATGATCGTGGACAACACCGCCAGTCATGCTCTAAAGTCATTTGTCGATGGGTTTGCCGGATAAAACCAAATCAAGACGCACCCCGACCACTAAGAAAAAATGCATTCATCACCCCATGGGGAACCTTTTGCTACACCGTTATGCCATTCGGTCTCAAGAATGTTGGGGCTACTTGGCTGTCACAACCATCCTGCACGATCTGATCCATAAGGAGGTCGAGGTTTGTGTGGATGATATGATTATCAAGTCCAAAACTAGAGAAGGTCATGTTCCCGCTCTCCGGAAGTTCTTCGAACGACTGAGACGGTATCAGATGCGACTTAATCCACAGAAGTGTGTCTTCGACGTTATAAAGGGAAAAATCTTGGGATTCATGGTCAGCGAAAAGGGGATAGAAGCAGATCCTACAAAGCTGAAAGCCATACTTGAGATGCCACCACCCCAAATAGAGAAAGAAGTTCGAGGGTTTCTTGGAGAATTATAATATATCAGCCAGTTCATCAGCCATCTAACCTCCATCTATGAACCGATCTTCAACCTCCTTCGAAAATATTCAACCAAGGTTTGGAACGAAGCCTGCCAAGAAGCTTTTGACCAATTCAAACAATATCTGACCCATCCTTCAGTTCTCATGCCACCACAGTCTGGTCTCCCTTTGCTCCTATACCTAACCATAACCGACACTGCAGCTGGGGTTTTGCTAGCCTAATATCTTGAAGACTCCCATAAAGAAAGCGCTATATATTACGTCAGTCACAAATTGGCCGGGTACGAGGTCAATTACACTGCTTTAGAAAAGGCATGTGTCGCACTTGTCTGAGTCACCCAAAAGTTGCGACACTACATACTCGCCTTCCTCATCAAACTTGTATCCCGAATGGATCCCATCAAATTCCTGCTTGAGAAACCAGCCTTATACAGTCGAATGGCCCGATGGTTGATGATCCTAACCGAGTTCGATATCGTGTATGTCACACAGAAAGCTATTAAAGGAAGATCCATATCTGACTACCTCCCCGATTACCCCATAGACGAAGCAGATATTCGGATCTCCGAATTCCCAAATGAAAATATCCTCTGCACCACTCAAGACCGCCTTCGATGGAAAATGTTCTTTGACGGCGCTGCCAAAAAAAAGGGATATGACATTGGGATACTTATGATCGCCCCAGATGACTCCCACACTCCCATCGCCATTAAATTGGATTTCTCCTGCACCAACAACATGATGAAATATGAGGGATGCACAGTGGGCCTCAAAGTTGCTCTCAAGAAAGGTATTCAATACCTTGATGTCTACGGGGATTCTACCCTTATCATCGGTCAAGTACTCAGAAAGTGGAAAGTTAAGGATGAAAAGATCCAACCCTTTCATGCCCAATTAAAAGAGTTAGCCTCCCAATTTCGAGATATCACCTTCCATTACCTACCCCGAGCAAAGAATAACCTAGATGATGCTCTCACCACTTTGGACTCCATGGTCAACATGCCCGATGGAATAAAATGACCCCTTCCTAGTTTAAAAGCAAGATAAACAGACCCATTGCTACCATATTGAGCTTGTCTCCACTGAAGATCCCGAACTAGACGATTGTTGGTACTATGATATCTGGTGCCTCCTCAAACATGGTAGGTATCTCGAGGGTTCCAACAAGAAAGATCGAATGACCCTCCGAAGACTGGCCGCCCAGTACATCATCTGTCATAAATCTCTACTCAAGAAGAATTTTGATGGAACTCATCTACACTGCATCGCAGGGGCTGAGATTGAGAAAATAATGCAGAAAATCCACAGCGGGGGATGCGGACCCCACATGAATGGTCACATGCTCGCCAAGAATATCATCCGACAGGGCTACTACTGGACCACCATGATCCAGGATTGCACCACCTATGTCCGGAGTTGCCTCAAATGCCAACAATTCTCCAATCTTCAACACTTGCCTCCACGAGAATTATATAACATGACCTCTCCCTGGCCGTTCTCCACCTGGGGTATCAACATCATAGGGAAGGTTACACCAAAGGCTTCAAACGGACATGAGTTCATCCTGGTTGCCATCGATTACTTCACCAAATGGTTCGAAGCTTAGTCATACACAGTATTGAATGCCAAGAAAGTGGTCAAATTCCTCAAGAAAAATATCATCTGCCGATATGGGGTCCCGCACGAGATGGTATCAGATAACGGGTCGCATTTCGAAGAAGAAGTCACAAAAGTAGTCAACGAGTATAGGATTCAGAGACACAAATCTTCTCCCTACCGACCTCAGACCAATGGTGCAGTTGAAGCCGCCAACAAGAACCTCAAAGCCATCATCAGCAAGATGATCGAAATTCGTAGGGATTGGTCCGGCAAGATCCCATACGCACTCTGGGGCTATCGAACCTCAATCTGAACCTCTACTAGGGCTACCCCTTACTCCCTGGTCTATGGCATGGAAGCAGTCTTACCTGTGGAGCTGGAAATACCCTCGCTACACGTCATGCTCGAAAGCAAAGTTAGTGAAGAAGACTGGTCCAAAGCCGTCTTGATGAGCTAGCCCTCCTAGATGAAAGAAGATTAAAGGCTCTTTACCACATACAGGGGTACCATCGCCGAATAGCGCGAACATTCAACAAGAAAGTCAAGGACCGCGGTGTTCGGGAGGGGGATTTAGCCCTCAAAGAGATAATAGAACCCATCTGGGGCCCTAGAGGGAAATTCAAGCCTAATTGGAGCGGCCCCTACATTGTGAAGAAAATCTTATCCGGCTGTGCCTCCATGCTCACTGACCTAGCCGGGGAGGAGATGGATCGTCCAGTCAACCTGGACCGTCTCAAGAAATTATACCCCTAGTCTGAAATCTCAGCACGCTACGACTCTTCTCATCCCCCTTCTATTCTAAAAAAACTCTTCATTTCCCTCTACCCAGAACTACGTGGGCCTGATCCTCTACAAAAACTATTTTAAAACATTTTCAAAAACCCCCAGAGGTACGTAGGCAACTCATGCACCTCACATGAGTGCGGCCCCTTTATTTTTCACAAAATACTATTCTTTTCTTACCTCCAAGAACGGCGGTTCATTCTAAAATTATTTGAACAAAAGGATTATGTATGCCTTAGCGATCAGTATAGATAATTCAAAATACAAAACTCATCAAAAGGCACAGCTGGATGATCAGAAAATTATTTATATCATTAATAAGAAATTACAGTACGAATTACATAAGAAAAAAGAACGGATAACTCCCTTCCCCACTACCATAAAAAGGCAAATAAAATCCCCACACCTATCACACAAATAAACTGCCCAGAAGTCCTACCCACAACTACCAGAGGAGTCTGCACCCTCATCATCTACATCCTGAGGACCCCAAGTTTCCCTTGCCTGAACAGAGTGTCGTAAACATTCCATGCATCGATGAGCCTTAACCATCTTCGAAAAAACCACAACACCCCTTTCCATGGAATCAAATAAAATAAACCATCTTTGTCCAGTCTCCACTGCCAATATCTTGCTGACTACTTTCCTCCACAACCACTTCATATAATCTTTGGAGACATGACAAACCTTCCCGACAGACTGAGATGAATGGGTCGATGGACGTCAATTTTCCGACAGAGACCCAAGCAACAGACGCAAGCGCTCAGTCAAATCTTCTATCGAAAAGAAATTTGAGGTCCGAGGGGGCACGACATGCGCCCAGTCGAATTGGCGTAAAAACCGCCAAGGGAAATAAAAAGAGGTCTATCTGAGACCAACCAACCGCACATATGAATACTCTCCTAGCTCCAGAACAGGCTGCAACTGTCCCCACCAAGGCACTGACCAATACAGACCACAAGTCCCATGCTCCACAAGCCAATTCTCCCAGTTCTCAACATACAGGCCAACGCGGATGAAGTAGAGCGAAAAAAGTTGGGTATGGCCGACAAGGGATATTCTAGAGGAGTCGACAAACGGAATCTTTCAGACAACCACATGAACAACATCACAGGGCTACCCCTCAAAAAGTCAGAACGACATTCTCTCCAGGCATCCAGGCCATTCAGAGTCTCCGCCAATATCATCGTCACAGGATTACGACGGTATGACATCCATGAAGTATTAGCTGCAAGTTATGAGTCCACTTGCACCTCCCCAGTCACCAACATCAATTTTGAAACCAGGCCCAGAACAACGGCTCCAGCATATCCAACATCACCTACTTCTCGCAAATGCACGAACTGAAGCACCGTCGAGAGGGAGATCATTCCTCCAGTAACAAATGATCTAGCCATCGAAGGCGAAATATGAAGAAGCCCGGCCAAAAAATCCCTAGGAGAACGGGAAAATTTGGGCAAAGCCGCAGCAATACTGGGATTTACACCCAGTATGGCAGAAAATTCCTCATAGGTAGGATAAACTTCTTTCAACCCAAAGCGGAATACATGGTCTTCGGGGTACCAGAATTGTACCACCACCATCAGCATATTCCAGTCAATAGGCCGATTGCGCCACAAGGAGGCTCGACGCATGTTGAAAGCATCGTAGTCGACATTATAAGAGCACATAGCTTCCAAGGCTTCGAGGTAGTTGGCAAACTCGGTGCTACTAGGGAGAGCCATCTTGAAAGGCTAAGAGATGGTGGGCAAGTAGGTAAGAATGCAAAGGTGTGATGAAAACACTCCACCCTTACCCCTTTTTATACTTGAAAATCCTCACAAGGGACATAATCCCTGCAAAAATCGGAGGGAATCCTACCCCACAAGGTACCAAAGGCTGAAGAGGGTACCATTTAAAGCTTTGAATTGATGGAACTGGATTGAACTGTCGATAGGCAGGTCAGGGTGCTTGCCGATCGGCAACCCCCCAATTTTTATAAATTTCCATTTTTCCTCTTTTGTCAAATCAGAAAACTCAATAAAAATAAATTGATATTCTCAACAGAATTTCAAAATCCCTTTAATTCCCCTTTTTAATAAAAAACCTTCCTTAAAAAAAAATTCAAAAATATTCCTTTTTTTACGATCTCAGGAGCAAAGTAAAAAGCGCATGTGCATACATTCATTCATCATTAAATAAAAGATAATAAAAAAACTCCATTGCATTGCATATATCTGTTTTCTGTGTTACATTATCTTTACAGGAAATAAAAAGAAAAGGCAAAAACAACGGGATCAGCCCGAACCCACATTCTTTCTCTCTCTCTCTCTCAAAAGCTTCTACCCCTGCGGCGTGCTCTCTTCCCCCTACGGAGAGATGATGCACCACTACCCAAACTAGAGTCCTCTCCGAATGAGGCAGAAGACACCAAGCAAGAAAGAATGGGAACCGCATCCCGAATATGGGCAGTCGCCGAAGATATCCAGTCTTTGATGTCCCTTAGCTAAGTGGTCGACACCCGAACTTGCTGCAAGAAAAGGCCAAATCAGTATCAAAGCGAAAATGACCAAAACAGAAAAGAAAGAAAGAGAAGAACATAAAGGTATACCGTAGGTCAAAGGACCTCCTCTGTCAAACCCAATTCCTCCGGATCCATCGCATGAGAACGGTGCAGCATAGGCACCATCCCTCTATCAGCCCGTCGAATGTTATATGAAGGAGTGTGCAACCGCACAAAAGGAACCTCCGAGGTCACCACCGCCGCAGATGCCGATGGACCACCACCGCCGTGGGAAGACCCCACCGCCCGACTCGAACCCGCCGGAGGGAAGGGCAACGCATCATATATGCTGGGCGCCATCAACCAGCTCGTCATAAAATTCATATAGTCATACGGCGTAGCCGTATCGGTGTATAGCAAGTAGGACTCGCCAATCATCGCCGCGATCCTCTCATCCTCTGATAGAAATCGCTCCCGCCTCATAGACGTAGGAAGCTGCGCGGGTGGCACCACCACCTCCTCCTCAGCAATCTGACGAATCACCCTCTCCCCGAGGTATCAGGAATGGCCGAACTCATGCGCCAGCAAATGCCTCATCCGCGCATTCACCCCGGTCGCCCCCGCATCCTGAATGGTTATCCCCCATGGGTAAAAGGTCACCTGAAAATCTCCGAGCGAGCATAAATCAATGCAAGATCAGAAGGAGCAAAAACCAAGATTGAAATGGAAAGAGTATTACCCTACCACTTGTCAGGTCATTTAAGACCTGACACACGACCTCCAGGGAAAGAGATCCATTCGACTGTCGATTGATCTTACGCCATCGATACAATCGACAGAAGTGTAACACCCCGTGTTTTTATTAACTATTTTTATTAATTAATTGGAATTTTCGAGAATATTTTTTTTTTGAGATTAATAATTTTATTGGCTAAATATGTTGGTTATGATTTTAGAAGAATAAAACTTCAAGCGGAATTAAAATCGGAGTTAAAACGGATTTTATATTGATTTTATAATATTTTTCCTTATAGGCATTTTTTAGGGAAACTGTCAGTTTTTCGGGGTGATCGATCGATCTACACTTGGGGGTAGATCGATTGACCCTCCCAGAAAACGTGCGTTGTAAGCTGTTTTTAGAGTTTGTGTAGGATTATGACTCCTAATCACTATATAACCTTGTTAATCCGTAGGGGGGACTTCTCATAATCACTTTTTCACCAGTTTTTCACCCGTGAACACTTCCAAATATTTTTCCTCTCACTCATAATCATCAACCTTCAACAAAATCAAGTTTTTGTTACAAGTTTTGACACAAGTTTTTGAAGGCTTAATTGGGATTTAATCAAGATCGTTCAAGAACACTCTTTTGCTAATTTTTCGAGAGGAATCCCGATTTCTAATCAGATTTTCAACACGATCTTCATAGGCATGAATAATCTATTCTTTTCCTTTAGTATTATGCGTTTTAAGTGTCTCCTAAACACTTAATTACATGTTTTCTTAAAAATAATTAGTAACTTAATTAGAAAAAAGTGGACACTAATTATGGGGCTATTTTTATAAAATCTTTTAATCAGAATAATATTTATAATCTGAATAATATTCATAATCCTTTGGGTACGTAGGATTCATGAGTGATTTTGGGTTTTATTGGTGTAGGTTGCATGTAGAAAAACCATAGTTTTAAAATCAATGATTTTTGGGTGCGTATAGCTCATGTAATACATGTAGAGATAATAAAATTTGGTTTTTGATGTATTTATGATGAAAACTTGGTATATTTAATTTAAAATAATTAAATGAGATTATTTGGGTATTGTTGACGTTGTAATAACTAAATTAAAGATTTAATTGAATTGGACTATCATGTGTAGTTTTATACGATGATTAATTATTCTCGGTTGTATGACTTGTTCATATTATTAAATATCATTGTGACGACGGGTTGTTGGGTATTATTTCTCTCCCTATATTTTAGAATGCCTAGGAATGGGACTAGTGAGGGAAGATTATTGCGTTTTTATCACCTTGGGGGTGGGCTGATTTTTATTACTTTATTGTCGTTACGCTTGTCTAAGTATGAGACTAGGTTATGATTTATGTTAGAAAATCATCCTATACATAAGTTAGGACTTATTGATAACCTGGGGACCCTTAGGTATGGGACTAAGGGGTATTTTGAGGATCTCACATCGATTAAAGGGTGGGGTAATTATAAATTGTGAATTGAGAAATTGAGAACTAATACCTAAGATAATAAGACGGGTATTAAAATATATTGGCGATATAATCAATGAGGGCCGACAGTTTAAACGGGCCAGCCGACGTTGTATGTCGTGTCGTGTGTGGAACCTCGTCAATCAGCGAGGGCCGACAGTTTAAACGAGCCAGCCGACGTTTTGACGAGGGGATGTGTATTTTTGGTGGAGAAATCACCCGAGGTGGGAGGACCGCCATAATAAAATGAGGTTATAATAAAAGTTGGTTAATTTAATGATATTAACATCGTGGGACTTGGTAAATTAAAATCATATTGGTGTGCCTTTATAAATGAGAATTATGCGGGTAGTTAGTGATTTATATCTATGGTGTTTAATTATCCCGTTTAATTTAAAATATTCTATTGTGATATTTATTGCGTATAATGCTACTGTCTAGATTCAAGGATCCTATTTGACGGGAGTAGTGTGTATTCTTGATCGGGGCTTTGGATCTGACCCATGCATTGACTAATCTTTTTCATGATTAGAATTGGAGAAGATGCATAAGATTTTTTGGAGATTATCATTTGGAGGTGCAGCTGGAGTTATTCTTTTATGGCATAGTTTAGTTAGACTTTCCTTTCAGTCGTATTTAATTATGAGACTTCATTGGAGTTTTATTGGGTCATTCGGTTCCAAAGTTGTTTAGAGGATTTCTTTTGGGATTATTTCAGATTTTATTTAATCATTATTGGAGATTGGATTTTTGGAGTTAGCATGTGATGGATCTTTTATCGCTTAGTTATTTGTGATCATTTGAGATTGACTCAATTGTTTATCTTATGGACTGATTTATTTATATATCATATCTGTCTCATGCTAAGAATGATATTTTATTTACTCACGCCCGATTTAGTTTTTGTGGCGGCCGACGCCAGAATTAGGCGGGGTGTGACAGATGGTATCAGAGCATGTACTTAGGTCTCGTAGGTTTTGTGTCCGTTTAGCTTCCGCATTGCTTATCTTTGATTTCGTTTTGATGATTTGTACTCTTAGTCATTCCGAGTCTGATGTTGTTTTGTTCCTATCTTTTCAGATGGCGAACATAAGGAGAAATGGGAGTAGGAGAGAGGAGTCTGTTTTCGGTCCCGCAGCTCAGGAGAGGCGGCGTCAGATTACTTTGGAGGCTGAGGAGTTAGAGGCTATCATATGTGAGGCCACGGAGGCTGGTTTGGAGATGGGGAGACAGAGAGGGGCGATTTTAGAGGTGCAGCAGCGGGGTTTACCCGCCTCAACTTGGGATAGGGTGAGAACCAATTTCTTTAAGGGCAATCCTCCCACCTTTGGAGGGGGATCCGACCCTACGGTTGCTCACCAATGGAGGATAGATATGGAGAGGCATTTGAGGATGGTGGACTGCACGGATGTGCAGAAGCAGATGTTAGCCACTTTTAAGCTGACAGAGGATGATTTACTATGGTGGGAGAGTGCCACCACATCGGAGGAGAGAGATCAGTTGGGATATGCAGAGTTTCTGATCAAGTTCAATAATAAGTACTTTTCGTATGCAATTAGGAACGCAAAGAAGAGAGAATTTATGGACTTGGAGCAAGGTTCAAAATCGATTGTCTAGTATGAACAGGAGTTCACCAATTTATCTATGTTTGTAACCAGAAGAGGTTAGAACTGTGTTTAAGAAGATGGAGTGTTTCATTAAGGGATTGTCTTGGTTGATTAGGCAAATGGTGTTGGGGAATCTGGCATACACTACTTATGCTCAGGTGGTGGATGTCGCAATGTTGTTATGGCAAGAGAAGGCCAGTTATAAAAAGAAGTTGGGAAAGAGACAAGAGTCTAATGGACAGGCATGTGAGAATAAAAGTCACAATGATCAAACATGGAAGAGGCAGAGGACCAATCAGGAACAACAAGGTCAAGGAGAGGAGCAAGACAATACTAGGCATTTTGGACCTTTTAGGGGTGAATGCTTTGTATGTGGAAAGGTAGGACATCCAGCGGCAAGGTGTTACAAGAGAGCAGGCCAATAAGACTAAGGAGAACCAGCCCAACAAAGACAAGGTACGCAAGGACAACAAGATCAAGGAGTTCAGGGGCAGCTAGGACTGAGGCCTCCAGTCTTAGCAGCAGCTAGCGTTCAGGGGGCATCAGTAGCACTAGCAGTACCGGCAGCATCAGGTGCCAGGGGGTGGCAACTACACCAACCAATCTAAGTTATGGGAGGTGCTATGTGCCCCAAGTTCAGTCAAAGAAGGATAGGTTGCGTGGCTAGTGGAATATCGCGGTACGTAATACTTTCTTAGATACCTATATATGTAGAAGGTATATATTGTATTTTTGTTAAGGATTACGTTTGGGTAGATTAGGTGTATGGGTGCCTAATTGTGGTATTCTACGGGTAGGCGTATGTGAGCCTTATTTTTTTTTCGCGAGATTTACGTGTTGATGTGTATGCTTCGTCTAATTTCGAGGAAGAAATTCTTTTCTAGTGGGGAAGTATGTAACACCCCATGTTTTGATTAATTAATTGGAATTTTCGAGAAAAATAAAATTTTGAATTTAATAATTTTTATTGGCTAAATATGTTGGTTATGATTTTAGAAGAATAAAACTTCAAGCGGAATTAAAATCGGAGTTAAAACGGATTTTATATTGATTTTATAATATTTTGCCTTATAGGCATTTTTTAGGCAAACTGTCAGTTTTTCGGGGTGATCGATCGAACGACCCCTGGGGGTAGATCGATCGACCCTCCAAGAAAACGTGCGCTGTAAGCTGTTTTTAGAGTTTGTATAGGATTATGACTCCTAATCACTATATAACCTTGTTAATCCGTAGCGGGACTTCTCATAATGACTTTTTCTCCAGTTTTTCACTAGAGAACACTTCCAAATATTTTTCCTCTCACTCATAATCATCAACCTTTAACAAAATCAAGTTTTTGTTACAAGTTTTTGAAGGCTTAATTGGGGTTTAATCAAGATCATTCAAGAACACTCTTTTGCTAATTTTTCGAGCGGAATCCAGATTTCTAATCAGATTTTCAACACGATCTTCATAGGCATGAATACTCTATTCTTTTCCTTTAATATTATGCATTTTAAGTGCCGCCTAAACACGTAATTACATGTTTTCTTAAAAATAATTAGTAACTTAATTAGAAAAAAAGTGGACACTAATTATGGGACTGTTTTTATAAAATATTTTAATCTGAATAATATTCATAATCCTTTGGGTACGTAGGATTCATGAGTGATTTTGGGTTTTATTGGTGTAGGTTGCATGTAGAAAAACCCTAGTTTTAAAATAAATGATTTTTGGGTGCGTATAGCTCATGTAATACATGTAGAGATAATAAAATTTGGTTTTTGATGTATTTATGATGAAAACTTGGTATACTTAATTTAAAATAATTAAATGATATTATTTGAGTATTGTTGACGTTGTGATAATTAAATTAAAGATTTAATTGAATTGGACTATCATGTGTAGTTTTATACGATGATTAATTATTCTTGTTGGTATGACTTGTTCGTATTATTAAATATCATTGTGACGACGGGTTGTTGGGTATTATTGCTCTCCCTATATTTTAGAATGCCTTCTAAGAATGGGACTAGTGAGGGAAGATTATTGCGTTTTTATCACCTTGGGGGTGGGCTGATTTTCATTACTTTATCGTCGTTACGCTCGTATAAGTATGAGACTAGGTTATGATTTATGTTAGAAAATCCTCCTATAAATAAGTTAGGATGTATTGATAACCTGGGGACCCTTAGGTATGGGACTAAGGGGTATTTTGAGGATCTCACATCGATTAAAGGGTGGGGTAATTATAAATTGTGAATTGAGAAATTGAGAACTAATACCTAAGATAATAAGACGGGTATTAAAATATATTGGCGACATAATCAGCGAGGGCCGATAGTTTAAATGGGCCAGCCGGCGTTGTATGTCGTGTCGTGTGTGGAACCTCGTCAATCAGCGAGGGCCGACAGTTTAAACGGGCCAGCCGATATTTTGACGAGGGGATGTGTATTTTTGGTGGAGAAATCACCCGAGGCAGGAGGACCGCCATAATAAAATGAGGTTATAATAAAAGTTGGTTAAAACATCGTGGGACTTGGAAAATTAAAATCATATTGGTGTGCCTTTATAAATGGGGATTTATGTGGGTAGTTAGTGATTCATATCTATCGCGTTTAATTGTCCCGTTTAATTGAAAATATTCTATTGTGATATTTATTGCGTATAATGCTACTGTCTAGATTCAAGGATCCTATTTGAGGGGAGTAGTGTGTGTTCTTGCTCGGGGCTTTGGCTCTGACCCATGCGTTGACTAATATTTTTCAGGATTAGAATTGGAGAAGTTGCATAACATTTTTTGGAGATTATCATCTGGAGGTGCAGCTGGAGTTATTCCTTTTATGGCATAGTTTAGTTAGACTTTCCTTTTAGTCATATTTAATTATGAGACTTCATTGGAGTTTTATTGGGTCATTCGGTTCCAAAGTTGTTTAGAGGATTTCTTTTGAGATTATTTCAGATTTTATTTAATCATTATTGGAGATTGGATTTTTGGAGTTAGCATGTGATGGATCTTTTATCGCTCAGTTATTTGTGACCATTTGAGATTGACTCAATTGTTTATCTTATGGACTGATTTATTTATGTCTCATATCTGTCTCATGCTAAGAATGATATTTTATTTACTCACACGCGATTTAGTTTTGGTGGAGGCCGATGCCAGAATTAGGCGGGGTGTGACAGAGTCCCCAACAGTGTCGTCCTTCAAAGTAATCAGTGGGGTATTGCACCCAATCACCTCGTAGAACCACGTCTGAATTCACAAGCAAAAAGAGGCGCATAAGGAAAATGCGAATGCATGAAAGGAAAATGCGAGTGCATGAAAGGAAAATGTGAGTGCATGAAAAAAAATGCACAAACTGAAGAATACCACAAGAAGGTACGTGGCCCCAGTAAAGGTCTACCGGTAGTACCGACTGAATGCATCCAGATAAAAGTAAAGGGTCGCCAAGGTCAGACTCCCCCAATCATAGAAAGGGATGTTCGAAAACATCCTCAAGTGCGGCAGAAACCATAAATGGACGACGTCGCCGCTCGACGCCACCATGAAACCTCCCAATACCAGCAGAATGAATAACCGGGCCATTTGCCTCATTTGCAACCCGTCCTCCACATCGATCTCCCTACCCAACAGAACATCCTTCAGCAGGGACAGCAGGATAGAATACCCAGAGACTATCCTGCCTACATTACCAAGTGCCGCACGCACTGCCTCCGGTCTCACCCGTAAAGAGAGATCCACCTCTATCTGCTCTCCATCACAATCCAGCCCCAGTAGCTGCTGCACGTCTATGGGAGTCACAGTCATCTCCCTGAAGCCAAAATGAAAGGTGTGGCCAGTGTCCCACCACCTCTCTCCCAAAGAGCACAAGACCTCTGTCGAACAAGGTAGGGCTGTCAATGGACCGGGTCTGGACCCGGACCCGATCCGGACCCGACCTAAATTAACGGATCTGAGCAAATTTTATAGACCCGATTATCCGATTACCCGTTTACCCGTTTACCCGATTAGTTAATGGATCGGATCTGGATATACATGGCTCCGATCCGATAAGGACCCGACCCGAATGTGTATATATATAATATAATAAATATATATTTATATATATATATATAGTCTTACATATAGTTACTAAATATATATATATAACTAACTTATATATATATATAACAGTTTTACATACATATATATAAGTTATATTTATATAAAAACAGTTTTATTTTATATAAAAACAGGGAGTTTTATTTTATATAAAAACTGTTTATATATATATATATATATATATATATATATATATATATATATATATATATATATATAAAACAGTTTATATATATCTATATAAAACACAGTTTATATATATATATATAAATAAAACTGTTTTTATATAAATATAAGTTATATTTATATAAAAACAGTTTTATTTATATATATATATAAAAACTGTTTTTATATATATATATATATAATCGGGTCGGGTATTCGGGTCGGGTCTCCGGGTCCTTAACGGATCCGGGTCTGGATCCATTTTCTGAGACCCGTCGGGTAATCGGGTAAGACCCGATTCGTTAAAAATATACCCGGATCGGATCTGGATATACCCAGACCCGATCCAGACCCGACCCGTTTACACCCCTAGAACAAGGCATCTCATCCCGCGCCGATGCCAATCGCCCAAAATCCGTTGAAGAGACCACCCAGCGCACCACAGGTGGGAGATGCTCCCAGACATCCTTGAGCCCCGTTGTCCCGCGGGCGCGCATGTTATTCAAGGAAATATCAGACTGGCAAAAAGAAAAGTCTCATCAAAATTCAAGAAAGAAAAATCACCAGAATGAGAAGAATGCCAAAGGTAGGGTTACTTACATAACCACCGGGGATCAGTCTCGAAGAGCGATGATGCGATGGCTCCCGCAGCAAGATTCGCTCTTCCGCAACAGGGTCAAACACATCAAAGGAGTTCTCACTCCCCAAAGCAAGAGGCGCCCTAGAACTCCACTCTACATTCGCCCAGTCATCAACGGTCAACCACTCCCGGTGGACTGCAGTGCTCACGAAAGTGGCCATTTCTTGAAGATCGGAATGATAGAACGATTTGCAGAAGAATCGCAGAGAGAGAGAAAGAAAAAGAAGCCGTGCAAAAATGAGGGGATTCTCCCCCTTTATATAGGATGCCAAGCACCATGCCGATCGGCATCTCCCCCTACCATACCGGTCAGCACTGACCCCTTGCCTTCCCGAGGCAGCCCAAAAGTCCGCGCCACTGTCGAATGGAACCCTTCATACTATGCCGACCGACACCCCCCTTAAATTTCGTACAAAAATTCCCAGAAAATACCAGAAAGCCTCGAAAATCCTCGAAAAATTCCCAAAAATCCCAGGAAGGATTTAAAGCCTTTTTACCAAGAAAATTTTGCATTCCCCCAAGAGGAATCCCTCTTCCCCAGCGGAATCCTAAAAAACCAAGTGAAAACTCCTCCCGACAAAGATCCGGAGGATCCCTAAGGATCACCTAATCACTTCCCCAGCGAAATTCTCTTACAGCACCCAAAATAGGTTATTCCCCCATGCGAGGTCTCCTAAAAGCTTCCACAGCTATCAGCTCCCCAGCTCAGATCAAAATCACAAAGATCTTTCTCCAGCAGAATCAAAATCCAATCTTCATGCACTCTTTAGGTCAGAATTGACCTCGGTCTTAGATCGTCACCTGAGTTGGGTCAGAATTGACCCTGGTCCTCGGTCGTCACCACTCTTGGGTCAGAATTGGCCCCGATCTTGGATCATCACCTGAGTTAGGTCAGAATTAACCTAGGTCCTCGGTCTTCACCACTCTTGGGTTAGAATTGGCCCCGGTCTTGGATCGTCACCTGAGTTAGGTCAAAATTTACCTCGGTCCTCGATCGTCACAACTCTTGGGTCAGAATTGGCCCCGATCTTGGATCGTCACCTGAGTTAGGTCATAATTGACCTCGGTCCTTGATCCTCACCACTCTTGGGTCAGAATTGGCCCCGATCTTGGATCGTCACCTGAGTTAGGTCAGAATTGACCTCGGTCCTCGGTCGTCACCACTCTAGGGTCAGAATTGGCCTCGATCTTGGATCGTCACCTAAGTTAGGTCAGAATTGACCTCGGTCCTCGGTCATCACCACTCTTGGGTCAGAATTGACCGCGATCTTAGATCGTCACCTGAGTTAGGTCAGAATTGACCTCGGTCCTTGGTCGTCACCACTCTTGGGTCAGAATTGGCCCGGTCTTGGATTGTCACCTGAGTTAGGTCAGAATTGACCTTGTTCCTCCGTCATCACCACTCTTGGGTCAGAATTGGCCCCGGTCTTGGATCGTCACCTGAGTTAGGTCAAAATTGTCCTCGGTCCTTTGTCGTCACCACTCTTGGGTCAGAATTGGCCCAGGTTTTGGATCGTCACCTGAGTTAGGTCATAATTGACCTCGGTCCTCAGTTGTCACCACTCTTGGGTCAGAATTGGCCCCGATCTTGGATCATCACCTGAGTTAGGTTAGAATTAACCTCGATCGTAACCACTCTTGGGTCAGAATTGGCCCCGGTCTTGGATCGTCACCTTAGTTAGGTCATAATTGACCTCGGTCCTTGGTCGTCACCACTCTTGGGTCATAATTGGCCCCGGTCTTGGATCGTCACTTGAGTTAGGTCAGAATTGACCTTGGTCCTCGATCGTCACCACTCTTAGATCAGAATTGACCTCGGTTACTATATCTTCACCCTAAGCCTGCAGAATTGGCTTTGACCCGCATAGTCGGTCACCCTCATCACTTAAGCCCGCAGATTTGGATTTGACTTGCATAATTGGTCACCCTCCCCAACACTACTTCAGGTCCTCAGAATCGACCTAAACCTCCGATCATCATTCATCCCCAGCACACTCCTTAGGTCCGCAGAATCGGCCTCGACCCTCTGAATCGATCATACTCCCTCAAAAGCATCATGTGGTGTCTATTCAACGGTCATTATTTGTTCCAAACTCACCCATCGAGGGGATCAATAGACAATTCATTCTTTTACCCCTAACTCTCCTTAGGTCCCTAGTACCTCCCTTCATCACCGTAAACCCAGGTCATGTCCCGAGTACTGACCTGGAGGCCATCGAGCACTCTCCGGCTCAGTTTGACCCAAAAGTAAAACTCTTCATCTTGATCGAGACTAAATGAATCATCGAAGGGAACCGAATACCCATTCCAATGGATCGCCCCATGCGCAATTCCAACTTACCATGCGGACGAACGATCCGTTTGCGTTCGAAACTTGACCTAGAGGCCACCGGGCGCTCCCGAGCTCTGTTTGACCTATGTCAACTCTTTAGATCGAACGAGACTGAATTAATATTCAAAGAGCACTAAATACCCTTTCCAACGGACCACCCCGTGCGCGATTTCGACTTACCATGCGGACGAACGATCCATTTGTGTCCGAAACTTGACCTAGAGGCCACCGGGCGCTACCGAGCTCTGTTTGACCTATGTCAACTCTTCAGCTCGACTGAGGCTAAATGAATCTTTAAAGGGAACTGAATACCCTTTCCAATGGTCGATCCCATGCGCGATTCCGACTTACCGTGCGGACGAACGATCCGTTTGACTCCGAGAGGTCACCGAATGCTTCTCGGGCTCGGTTGACCAAAGTCAACTCCCCAAATTAGGTCAAACTCTTTGGAATGTCGAAGTACATCTCCTAACCTTTCCAATGGTCTGCCCCATGTGCGATTCGGACTTACCATGCGGACGAACGATCCTCTTGCGTCCGAGCGATTCCCCATCTAATGGACCGACAAATGCTTTCGAACCATATTTGTCCCAAAGTCAACTCCCGAACCCGGGAAAGGTCCAAAGGACTTTTGAAGGTCTCTGAGTTACCTTTCTAACAGTATGCCCAGTGTGTTATTCTGATAAACGGTTTGCCCTCGGCGATCGATTTTCCAAAAAAGCCTGAAGTGCACTGCCAAATGGCAGGTTCCAGACCCTGCCTATCAACAGGTCTATGCCTATCGTAAGTCACATGGGACTATAAAAGGAGGCCTTCACCTCATTTGCAAGGAGAGCCCAGATCTGATAGAAATCTCTCTCAATGAATCCTAGAAACCTCTCTCGAAGGCAGCGTTATTTCAACATCCAATTCCCCTTTTTACTTCCACTTTTCATCATCCTTTTCATCAAACTTGGTGAATTAGCCACTCTCCATCATCATCCAAGTGCAAGGGCTGCTCTTCCATATTCAAGATCAAGCTCAAGATCTTCAAGAAGGTCTAACTTTCTCTACTTTCTGTTAAATTATCTTAAACTCTTAATAACTTGTTTTCTTACTTAGCGCTTTTATCATCTCATCTCACACATCCTAATATACTTTTTTATTTATTATTATTGCACATCTCCTATTTTCATATAAATAAAAACCCGAAAAACAAGAAAAAGAGGGTTTGTTCATAAATTCCAAATAGGGATCCTCACACTTTTTCCACACTTTTCTCATGACTAAAACACTTTTTCTACACACACACACACACACACACACACACTTACAAATAAGAGATTCCCCATTTGGATTTATGGGATATACCCCACCCCTCATCCTCATTTTGTATGCGAACTACGTGGACTTTGATGCCTTTATAGGCTACGTAGGCGTCTCGGGGTAAAAATTGAGACTCGAGTCCTTTTTCCCACTTTTTCTCTCATCTTCCTATTTTCTCTAAATCTAATCTTCTTATATTCTATATTCTTGCCCTTAGTAACGTATTTCTCCATATGCGTTATCGTTCCATTATAACGATCAACGTAGGGGTAATCGCGTAAATCTTATTTTCTAATATTATTCTTATATCTTCCTATGGACGACTCGCTTTATCTTTTTCATGATACAAGTCGAGGATTCCTACCTCCATTATATATATATACACATGCACACATATCACGGGGGGGGGGGGGGGGGGGGGGGAACAAAAGGAAAATAGAAAATATTCATGAGAGATCGAAAGGGCGAAATGGGTGCCTAACACCTTCCCATTTCGTAACTAAGCCTCCGAACCCTTCTCAAATCATCTTGGTTTCACATGTACCAGTATGTCTTTGGATGCCATCTTCGGGGTGGCTTCCCCTTTTTCTTTTGTCTGTTTTGAGTAAAATAGACTGGCGACTCTGAATCTCTCTACATTTTTACACCACAAACGACGCCGGCCGAAGCGCTCCGGAGAGGGACGTGAGGGACCAGAAGGATCCTTTCCTCCAGGCTACCCGCCCGCGCGGAGAGGATCGGGGATGGCCACACAAAGCTCGAGAGGTCTCTTAGATTATAATGCTCATAAGGTATACATTATAATAAATGGGTATAACCCCTTTGTATAGTGGATGTTGGAACATCTCCTTAGGTCTGAACCACTTTAAGTCTTTATCTTTTACTTTGACACATATCTCCTCTTACCTATCTAAGGTCTAAAGGAGAGCACCCGTGGGTCTAAAGTTACATACAATTTTAACACTCATAGGTTTGGCACTGTCTGTGGGAATAAGAAGTTCCAGTTCTATCAAATACAAACCTTGATCCTTTTAACATGGTGACTTACTTCATCTAAAAATGCTCTAAGAGCAACTGTCCACCATCCTCATTAGTCTCCCTTTACCCCAAGCGATAAAAGTTCCAGTGGTATCATAACACAATGGTACTGGGGAGAACCATGAGCTCCAGTTACAAGAGGATAATGGTCTGAAAGGTGTGTGAGAGACCCTAATGATCAGTCACTTTCGTTCCTATCAAAGATAAATTATCACTCCCAAGATATCAGTCCCTAGGATGTTTCAGGGCGGCTAGGCCCTGGGATGGAGATATAAAGACAATACAAGACCATCTGGGGAATTTTCTCAATCGGTACAAGACTCAAACTCGTAACACAATTGAGTTAGTCCTCTAGAAGATGTTGTCATCATTCTACAATGACATTTAACATTATGTTCTCCCCCCAAAGTGGAAGATGCCTAATTTTGAACTATTCGTTGGTTCCAAGGACACCCTCGATCATTTAGAAACTTACAACTCACTGATGCTTCTTTAGGATACTCCGAATGAGCTCATGTGTCGATTCTTTCCTGATACCTTATGGGGAACAACTAGGCACTAATTTTCCAAGCTCAAAGAAGGGACCATTCCAAGCTTTACAAAGCTAGCAATATCCTTTATCAACCATTTTATTAGAGCCCAGAAGATGAGAAAGCCTATCACTTTCTTCCTCGACTTCAGACATAAGGTTGGAGAGTCCCTTAGGGGTTATGCCAAGAGGTTCAACCAGTAAAACCTCGAGGTTGATGATCAAAATGACACTATTTGTGTGGTTGCAATCATCTCTGGCTTTACCTCAGACGACTTGACAAGGTCCTTTAGCAAGAAGCCTCCAAACTCCATGATTAAGCTACTTGAAAGAGCTCATAAGTACATGAATGCTGAGGATTTTATCTTAGCAAGGTAGGAAATAGTCTCTCCCCAATAGGGAAAGAGGAAATACGTCTTTTACTCCCTTTGGCGAGACCTCAACAATGGCTAAGGCTAATGAAAAAAAAATGGGGTAAAGAAAAGTGGAACTTTGGAGGTCAATCATTTCACGTCCCTCACAACCACTATGGAAGAGGTCTTTATAGTCACAAAAGTCAAGACATATTTCCTCAGCCAAATCCTATAAGGGCCGGGGACGATAAAAGGGATAAGTCTAAGTATTGTCATTTCCCCAAAGGTCATGGCTACAACACGAACGATTACTTTAGACTAAAATATCCATTGCGAGGGTGACAAAAAGGGGTTACCTTAAAGAATTTATATCCAAAGATTCGGGTCGAGGTCAGCACAATAATAAGAATAAGAATAACAATGATTATGTCATTTTGATTGACGTCCAATGCATTTCTGAGGGCTTTGATGGAGGGGGCCTTTTTAACACAGCCAAAACGGCCCACCTCGGAAGCTTCCAGCATGAAGGAATTCAGATCAACTGTGTCTCTCTCCCACATCAGGCCCCCAAGGAGTTTCTAGTGATGATCTTCCCAGAAACTGAACTCATGAGGGTTCGACTACTTTACGACGATCCCTTTGTAATCACAACAACAATGGAAAATACCAACATGACGAGGATCCTAATTGATACGAGAAGCTCTTTAGATATCGTGTTCCTAGACGCACTCGAAGTTATGGGCCTCGATGTAAAGAACATACATCCAACCACTACCCCTCTTATTGGGTTTAACGGAGAACACACCTATTCTTTGGGGTATGACGCTCTTACCATGATGCTTGGTTCAAAGGATTACTACACAACCATCTTAAATAAGTTTATAATGGTGGACCTCCCCTTGGCCTATAATGTCATAACATGAACAACATGACTCAATGACTTAGACGTAGTAATCTCAACCCGCAGGTTAGTTATGAGGTTCTCAACCTCCAATGGGGTGGGATAAGTATTTGGAACATAGAATAATGCCCGAGAATGATACACCGATTCCATCAAGGACAAAACGAAGTCACTCAACATCTTACAGGGCTTAGCAGAAGCTCTGAAAAAGCTCCAGAATACCTTCAAGGCCTCACCAAAGGTCTTACCTCTACCACCACCAACGTCCGAACTCCATTTAGAAAGTCTTATCATAGAGATTATGAGTAAGGATATCTCCACCCCACAAGATGAGTATAGTTTCCCTCATAACTAGAAATTTAAATGAAGATTGAATGATAAAAAGTGATGGAGGCCCCAGGTAATATACGACATTATCCAAGAATAATTATAAACCATGTACTCTATTGTTTTAAATGAAAAGAAACTTTTTTATTACTCATAATGTATTCAGTAATAGTGTTCTTTAGGAGTTATAAGGAGTTCAACATTGGCTCCAAAAAACTTAAGATCTTATGACCCACAAATCGAGTTGTAAGGACTTGAGCCTTAGATCAAAACTTAAACTAAGGTCTAAAGACCCTAAAAAAGAGTCGCGATCACTTTATCCTTAGCTCTAGGTTTAAGATAAGGTCTCAGTACCCAACATTAAAGTTATAAGGATTTATGTCTTGTCTTAAGACTAATAGTCAAAGGTCTAATTACCCAAAATAGACTAAAATCCTTAAGTTCTAACATCCCAAAAACCATAGTCAAAGGTCTCCGAACCCATATAATACTAAAGGGATTGTTGAGATCTCCTCTCCACCCATAATTCCCAGAGCTAAGGTCTGAGGACTAATAGACAACCCATTTTCCTTACATCAAAATATTTTCTTTACCAAGAAATTATACAAACCTTACTCCTTCAGACATACTTTCTTGGGGGGCTAAGTTTTCAAATGCAAAAAATTATTCAAAACTCCAGTTTTTTTACAAAAGCAAGGATTAAAAAAAAAATCAGTTTAGAGGTCTAGAACCTTAAAAGGACTTTAAGCATCTAATTGGCTCCTGATAAGCATCTAATTGGCTTTGAACTGTGATGTGGACCCACCCTTGACGTTCCTCGTATCGGACCAAGACCTCATCATAGCTCTCTTATAGACCATGACCCCGAGTGGTCAACCTTTCCTTTTCAACATATAGGTCTTTAATCATTTTCCTCATGAGCTCCACCTCATCATCAAGTCGAAGGAGTTTACCTCTAAAGATTTAGGGAAACTTTGTTTTCTAGTCTTAAAGAGCCTCTACTGTCACTATGAGATGAACCTAAATAAGGGCATAAAGATCCTTAACCTTGGTTAGAGACTTTCGAGTAATGGTCAATAAACAAATATTGTCTCTGAGGGTTTTCTCATTTGAAATCTTCTCATGTTACACAAAATTCACCTGAATCTTCAAGGTATCTCTCTCCCTATAATTATCCTCTGCCTGCAGCCTCTGGTCATTAATCATTCGGTTTAAGTGCTACTGAGTTTCATAAGCCATATTCATGCTCTATCACCACCAATATTATTGGCTAAGGGGGCTTCCGTGGAGTGCTGAGCCTACAAGAAAAAGAGATATTCAAATAAGGCATATAATATGAAAAGGTCAAGTAAAATATGTAAAGTACCTTGCCCATCAATTGCACCAACTCCTCAACATTGGCAGGGGTACCTCTGCCTCTCAGAATAGACATTATGTTAGATCTATTCATCTTTGCTAGAGCATGAAGGTAATTTACTACTGAGGTATAAAGGTCTATCCCATATCAAGAACTGGACAACTTAGTTTCCCCTTGCAATTTCCCATCCCCCTTAGGGGGCACCACCTTCCCCTTAGATTCATTATTTAAGACAATGAATTATAAGTATCTTAGAATATAATCATATTCCTTGTTTACCCCAGGAGTCCCACCTACCCCTGATTATGATTGCATTAAGGGTAGGGTTTTTTCAAGCTCCATAGTCGAGCCTTCAATAAAGCTAGACCCTAGGTTGGCTGCCTCCACCAACTTGACCCAAGGTATAAGAATGTCCACTAGGGTACTAAGCTTCAAATTATTGGTGGTCTTGGTTCTTATATTTTTATTGATCAAGACCTCAGCAAGGGCCTTCTTTTCCTCCCATTCATCTAGTGAATCCAACAAAGTCCAGAGTTAGACATCAAAAGAAGTAATGGAAAAGGTAAATGAAAAAAAAGAAAAACCACTTACAAAAGAAATAGTCAGAAAGAAAAATGGGCTCATCAGCCGAAGTAGAGAGCCCTTTGAAGTTCGAAAGATTAACTCCACCTTGGGTCTGGTCATCCTCTCCCTCAGAGGCCTCAGGAACCTTTGTCGAAATGTTACATATATATTTCCTCTTATGGTAGGTCAATACAAAAGTCTCAACCTCCAGAGTGGACCTTATGATGATCTTAGGGTCCTCAAGAACTCCCACTAAGGTTAGAGTCTTAGGCTAAAGCCTCAACCCATAGTTGAAAAGACATCTGGAAGTAATGAGAACCTCAGAGGGGGTAGAGGCCAACCTCTGAGCCTCCGTACTCCTAGAAAACTTTGACATGATAGGCTCAAGAACATTATAAAAGATAAATAAAAGATTAAATTATCAAATTAGAGGCCCGTTCAAATGATAAAATGGAATGAAATGCCAATTTACTCACTAAGGGAGGGATACACCAAAGAGTAGGGAAACTAATGGGCTCAATAGAAACTGGGGTGGCCCATCCCCCACCGAAGAATAAGAAACTTTACCTCAAATTATTGGGGGCACTATACTTGCTCCCGAAGGTCACCATGTTTGGCCCAGGGCTAGGTAACTTAGGATTTTATCAACTGGCTTTCTTTATTCTTGAACCCTATATAGTTTGAAGAACTGGTTAGGAGAAACACCGTACTTTTCCCCTATTGGATTCCCTGAAGGCCAGTATCATAGTCATCAAAAACTTCCACAAGTTGGCAACCAAATGGGAAGGAGTTTGGCTGATGGATTTTTTATATTGACCACAGGCAGAGGCAAGGGTAATTGATGAGCTGGAGCAGTCGTGTAAGGCCACTTAGTCGTTGTTATCGGTTCCCATCGCAAAGCAAAAACCTAAATTATAACTACACTCTTGTGGAGTATAACGGCTAGTCCAGGTATCAAAAATCCATAAGGAATGTTTGATAGACACTAATTGATATTATTAGTTCTCAAATAAAGTATAAAATATAATGATGGTTTAAAAGGGAAAAAAATTTAACTACACCAATTAAAACTAAACAAAGATTAATATAATGAGATTAGGATCACTTTCCCACTATGGGATAATAACAGGTAATAAGGAATTTGGTTTGAAAATAATTAATCGAGCATATTCAATTAATTATAAACATCAAACATGATAAGATTTAATTCAACAATGAAGGATTAAACTTTCAATCGAAAATGCTCACAAATGGATTAAAGTTTCAATATCACTTTAGATACCGCCGTTGCATTACAAAGGAAGTTAAATACCTAAATTTTAGTACAAAACGTTTCAATTAAAAGCGTTTTAACCCAAAACCTAGATTTCAAAGCTCAACACTTATTAATGGAGAAAATATGATCCCAACCTTTAAACTAGCAACTAGACATGATTAGAATAATAATAACTAATTAATAAAAGCAAACAAGATATTAACATACATAAATAAGAAATAAATGAATATTACTATCTAATAAAGCAAGAGAACAAAGAAATACAAGTGAGATTAATGGGGAAGAAGATGAGTAGTTTAACTTACATACAAAGGGGATGAAACCCTAAAAGACGAGGTGGAGTTTCCATAACACAAAACTCCAATCTAAATTACAAAATGAAGATAACAAAAAATATCACCCCAAATAAATGAGGTTAAAAACTATATATACAACAATAAGAATGGGAAATTTGTAAAATAAAGGTGCCAAATCTACTCAGGACGAATCGATTCGAATTTGGTCTGAATTGATTTGGTACAGGGGAGATCTGGTACTATTAGGGGTGAATCAATTCAGATTTGGGACGAATAAATTCTCACCCTTGTAATACCCCGTAATTTTTATGACTTTTAAAATGGGTTATATTTTAAATTAATGGATTAATTAGATTTTTATTATTAATTAATTCATTTGGGTTTTATCCGAATTGTGGATATTAAAATGGATGATTCTGAACAATACTTAAAGATATTTAGGTAATATATGAATATGATGTCATTGATATGACGGTGTGATATAAAATCGGTAATTTGAATTTTTAGTCAGACGCGGTATGGGACGTGTCGGGACTAATTTATTAAATTAAAAAGGAAATTTATTTTCTATCAACCTTATAGTCATTTAGACTGCGTCGTTGCGTCCGGAAGGTTCGAAATAGTCAGAAAAGTCTATTTGGATGTTAATTTTGAGTCTCGGGTTATTTGGAAATAAATAGATAACCCGAAAGGGCATTTTGGTCATTTTTCTAGGGGGGATGAATAGTGATTTAGGATTTTGTCCTATTATAAGTATTGGTAGATTAAGTGTATGTGGGTTATTCATCTCCTCTACACAAAATAGAGAAGTCATCTTCCTAGAGAGAGTGAAAGGGTGCTTGGGAAGGGAAAAGCCTACTTGGGAATGAGAAGAACAAGAACCAAGGTTCACCACCACCAACCACCACCGGAGTTTGACCGGAGAAGGGACAACCAACTGAGATATACTACACCAAAGGATCAGACCTTCAGTAAAGGCAAGTGTTTGATAATGGAAATTTAAGTTCGTATATTGTCCATGTTAGAATAGTTATGAAAAGAGAAGATTATTCATGTTTGGAAGAAATAATGGAGTGATTAAATGGATTTCTAGAAACTGAAATGATATAGGAATTAAACTCATGTTGTAGGATGAAAATAATCATGAAATAATCATATATCTATGGAAGAAAAATCTGAAAACCATTGAAGTGTTCTTGAAGTTAATATGTTGATGATTTTCTGGAAAATGAGGAGATAAACATGTTTTTAATCCAATCCCTTGATCATTCTAGGATGTTTAGAGTATTGAAAATCGTTCATATATGTTGATATATCATGTAGTAAAGATTATAAGTCATTTCAGATGTTTAGATGAAGGTTTAAATGATCATAAGTTGCTAAACCCGTAGTTGCAGAAATGCAGAAAACCAGGCTGTGACCTGAGGGATCGATTGATCGACCCCTGCCTTCGATCGATCGACCTCCCTAGAATATGTAAAGTTGCTTCTTTTTAAATGTTGATTCTAATCCCAAACCTTTTGTGGATCTTTGGTGATTATTATTTGTATATTATGGGACTTAGAAAATATCAGTAAACCCTTGATAAGATTTGAATTAATTTGATTTGGATTCAAATGATTAAAATGATGAAAATTATATTGAATGGAATTTCGGTTGCTAGATTCATTTGTTAAATTCCAAATTGGGATGTATGAGGATTTAAGATAGGACCAGTAGGGGTTATTTAATATAACACCTGGGTATCCTTAATATTACAAGAGGGTTTAATCCTAAGTGAAAGAAGATGTGTTTATAAGAGATTCGAAACTATCGATTTTAACCTTAATTAAAAAAGGAGAACTAAACTCGTAGTAATTCAGGAGAAATGATGTTATGGACCAGTAGGATATTAGTGACTTCTTACTGAATATATGTTGAGGAAAAACCTATTTGAATCTTGTGTATTGAGTGAGGGTAGCCTTAGGGTTACAATTTGAACATCAAGGACTGAGTTTAAGCTCATTATTGATTTCGCAAGGACGGAGTGTAATACAAGAGCGTAGTGGTATGTCTCCTGGATAGAGATGGGAGTTTAGAATACATTTGGTTGAAAGAGAGTATGAGGTTATCCCGATCGCGTATTTGAAGTTGACGGACCTCCACGTTCGACAAGTTAAGTAGTAGTGTATTGGAGGGGTTCCTTGTTTGGATTTCGCTTTGCGAGACGCTTCGCGCATGAACCTTAAAGACGTCGGGAATGGAGAGATGTTATAGGATGCGAGGATAATTAAATTATGAAGTAAAGATATGATATTTTATTACGTGGAATTTTAAAGAGATAAAATGCTACGTATGGGAATTACCGAAGGGTAGTGATATTACTTTATTGATATTATATTATAGGTATGATAATACCTATTTGATTGATTGGTGATTTACGTGTATGACATACCTAGCTTACTTGCTATCGGTGGGAGGTTTGCGCGTGAGGGCAGTCATATCCTGATGAATCTATGGGATCTTTGATTTGTCGCTCGAGAACATAGGTCTATGAAAGACTTATCGGGGAGATGATAAGTCCGCTGACTGTGGGTATGTAGGTATGTGCGTAACCCATGGATACGAGAACTATGTTCGCCTCCAATGTTTGTGTTATTGTTTATGGTTCAAGGAATCCTTACCGAACCTTTTGTCCACTATTCAGCGACCAGCGATGATGGGACATGATAGCAGAGTAATGCATTGCACCGCAGCTATGACTCTGGGTGTCGTATTATATATGAATATATATATATATAATGAATTAAATGAATGAATGGATATTTATTATGGTTAAATCTATCTACGGTGATAATTGTAGATAATGGTGAATTGATAAAAGAATGGAATTAAGTTAATGAATGTTTATTCTTATAGAATTGAAAAGCTTAATTCATATTAACGAGAAATGATTCATGTTAATGAGCAACGATTCATATAAATGAAAAATGTATAAGAATGATTATATAACGTATGGTATGGGACATACGGGGTTATGATATGGAAATGGAATCATATGATGGAAATTAGTATTGAGGAACCATTAACTAGTAGGTTAATAGGAAACGTTAAGTGTGCACTCTAGTTGAGAGGTGAGAATAGCAAGTGAGAGTTGGATCTAACATGTACATAATAAATGCTTTATTGCACTTGTTAAATACTTGCTGTTTTAAAAATCATCTACACATTCGGGCTCTGACCCGTTTCCTTGCATATTTTCTCTTCTATTGTATCTCTATATCAAGTGTCCAGCAGCAGGGACGCCAACCTTAGCGAATTATGACAAGCTATGAATTTATGGAGTTTTGCTTAGACACCTGTCTTCATTTGATTCACAGTATTCTTAGTTAGGGCTTGTCGCCCAAAGGATTTCAGTTATCTTTTCTATCGAGGTCAAATACTATTGTATTCGGGTCTTTTTAATACAGTTGTTATTGATGGGATTACTGTAATGGATTAATATTATTTGGGAATGTTTATTCCAATTGCATTTAAATTCTTTTGTTTTATTTATTGTGTTATCAGTGTTGTAGAATAAAATGTGTAGTGTTATTCTTAAACTAAAAAAAATGGTTTTGTTGAAATTTAAATTTGGGAAGTTTTTTTAACACCAGCTTAATTGGGTATTGGGTGAGTTGTAAATGTTTTCAACAGTGATGCTAAGAATGAGCCAACTGTATATTCTGTTTTAACTTGGTATGGGACTGGCCACCCGGTATTTAATTAGGCGGGGTGTTACAACCCTTCGTTATGAATTCTTCTTCTTAGATCAACATACGAAAAGTGTCATAACTTCTTTATTATAGATTGAGATTAGGGGCAATAGGAGGCCATGAGAAGCTATCTCAGAGACCTAAAGTTCTATAAAGACTTTGGGATAGAAACACAAATGTTGAAATGATAAAAATTACCTTGAATGTGTGCTTTATGATGGAACTTTCTCTCAATGTGACCGAACTTCACACCTTTCAAAGCATATAAACATATATAAAAGAGGTTGTATGATTAAAGAGAATAAAAATATGAAATAAGGTACCTGAGGGGGATAAAATGAATATGTATAAAGGGTAAATAAATTCAATGTTCAAGATGAATCACACTCCCTAACTTACATATTTCTAGTCCCTAGTAATGAAATCAAAGAAATAAGAACTACAAGTAAACCATAAAGGGGGGGGATTATGTACGAAGGAGATAAATGCCACTTTTACGGGAAAATGATTGCATTTATCATATGCAATAAGCCGTTAAACCCCTAGATTACCCTATTGGACGAGTGTTTTCTTTTGAGGGTTTTCAGGGATGAAACCCACAAAAATTAAAGTTTCCTTAAAATATGCCCAATCAATAAAAAAGACAAGATCAACGTTACAAAAAGGATTTCAACAAGTTATTAGCATGGTGAATTAAATCACCCAAAAGTTCGTAATCATTAACATTAGATTAACTTTATTACAATTGAAACCTTAAATGTGGGAGGAAAAGCGAGCACATGAAAATATTTATTTGGCAAAACTTTTATAAACTAGATAAATATTAAAGCATGAATGATCTCAAACCTCCCTAGATATTAAATTCAATAAATGAAATCAATAATAACAGGGTGTAATATACATGGGACATGCATACGTAAAGAGTAAATAAAAATAGAAACAAGGTCGCGCACATGTCATCTATGAAGAACACTATATATAAAATAAAAAATTACAATATCAATGAAAAATACCACCATTGAAGGAAGGAAAAATGCATTTTCATAGATTATTACAATTATTATGACTTTTTAATCACATACATCTTAGGATCACATAGGACGTTCAAAGGTTATAATGTTGGTTTAAGGTTGAGGTTATGAAATGAAGGGGATATTTAAGGACTGAAAGATGTTGGGGGATAAAACATTTGGGATTGTGAAAAATTGTGGACAATTTTAAAATTGAAATATAATTTCAATAACAAGCATTGGATATGAAATTGATGAGTAACAAAGATTATTGGACACTATATATAATTTGGAAATACTTTCTTTTTTTTTTCTTTTTTTTCCTCATCTTTTGGTTTTCTTCTTTTTCACTTATTTCTTTTTCTTCACTTTTCTTTTTTTCAACACTCTCAGATGATTAATTACAACCACATAATAAGAGCATCATTCAATCCCAAGTATCAATCCAAACAGAGGTAGGGAAGGTAATGTGTATGGTTTAAAACTACAAATTGGAATTGGCTATGAGATATTGGGTTTTGAAATAAAAGGCTAATATTTAGGCTCAACATGGTTGACCAAGAAAATAAGTAGGGTGAGGTCAAGGTTAACATGAGTGTAGTAATAAAGATGGCTTACGATCCTTTCCTAAAGTTTACGCTATTCTCAAGTCAAAAAAATTTGAAAATCATGCTCAAGTAACATATTTCATTTATGAACTCGATTAATGAACAATTAGTGAAAGTATAGTGAGATTATCGATGAATTTAACATTGACGAAAAGTGAAAAGCTCACTTTGTGTAAGTATAAGTAATGAAACATGCGATTCCCGAGTTATAAAAATCATAAACCAAATGATTTAAACAAGAAAAATGCATGTGCTCATGGGTTCAAAGTTTAACTCATGAAGTTTTCATAATATCAACGAGTCAAGGACTAAAGTATAATAACTTCTAAAATCAAGAAAATGCATCATTGAATTATCTACTGGATCGGGAAATTATTTGAATTTATCATAAAAAATAAGGGGAAAATGCCCAACAAAGGAGAAAAATAAAGAAAATATTTTTAAAATTTATTAATTTTTCCAATAAAAAAGCATACTTGGTAATAAAACCTAATCAAATAAAAGAAAATGTCAATTAATGGGAAAATAACCCATACCCCCAACTTAACTATTGTATTTTCCTCAATGAGAATCAAGAACATAGTATAAAGAGACTTACGTAGGAGACATCTCTATTTCCCCCCCGGGAAATATTTAGAATTACCACTGCTTAGCTTTCAATTCACCTCTGACCATCAAATGAAATGTGATTAACCCATCATCTTCTCTTTGAAAAAAGGGGCGCTTACAATTCTATTTGTGCTTGAAACAATTTTGTCTTCTCCATATTACTATATCTCTAGAGTCAATAATTTATATGAGGAGCTACTAAAATCAATCAATTGCTTCCGTTACTCTTCAATTTTCTGTTGAGGTCTATCCTGTAGAGGTACTCAAATTGGATCAGTGACCGATTTCTAGGTTTCGTCGTAAACCTAATTAATTACTCAAATTACATAAATCAATAGTTGAAACCGCACTCAAAGGTAGGGCTTTTCCCTTTTTTTGGAACTTCTATACCAGAAACAATGGTATCTCCAATTATAGCCCCTTTAGGATGTAAAATATATCTCTTCTCACCATTCCCATAGTGTTTGAGACAAATTTAGGCATTTCAATTAGGATCCTATTCTATGGTTACGATTCTACCATATATGTCTTTTTCATTTTGTCAAAATTCGATTTTATGGTTTAGACGCTTATGACCTCCCCTTCTATGCCCTGCATCCCCGATAAGTACAAGTTCAAATATTTTTACAAAACTTGTTAGCACCAAGCATAATAAAAAAAGATTAATGAAAACTTTAACTAATTACACTAGAATATAAATAAAAAAAAATCAAACAACCTAATATTTACAATCTACAATTTTAACTTCTAACTAGTATACACTAGAAGTTGAAATTTTTTAGGGTCCACCCAAAGGACAATTTGACTTTGAGGGATATATGGTAGTCCCTCATTTGAGTGCATGCCTTCCAAAAAATAGGAATTATGTTTGAACAACGGAAGGCATGGTTTGGGCAGGAGCAAGTAACCATCGCCAATTAAATTTTTTGGAGGGTTACGATGGGTTAGGATGCTAAGGGGGATAAGTATAATTGGGATAAAAGAAAATTAGAATTTCCTCCCGAAGGTTTTTCAAATGTAATGGGAGGTGGGGCACATAAAATGGAAGAACGCATCATGGAAAACAATTCAAGCAAAGAGTCATTGTCGGTAAACGGATTAAACAATTCAAAGTTTTTAACCCACTGATTGGAATATTACGGTACTTATAATGGTTCAATAATGGTGAATGAAAATAGGGATGAAATAAAGACAATCTCAATTTATTCATTACCACTTGGAGATTGAAGTTCAAAGGAGAAAGATTCACTTTTAATGAAATATTCTTAAAAAATGTTTGAGGTAATACACAAGTCTCACCCTTTTTCAATTTTTAAACTATCACCATTAGTGTTATCCATTAATCTTTTGGTGAAGAGAAGCACGGTTTCTTCTAAAGTAAGCTTCCTTGGCTCTAGAATCTTGAATTATTAATTTGGTTGAAAGCATTCTTTAACTTCAAAAGTTTCGGAAGAAAAATAATTGTTTTATTCGAATAATGCATCCAACTCTTATTCCCAAGAATGGTTTTCTTCTCGATATTTTTTTTGAGCTTTTCATTCTCAGGAATGAGAATGCCTTCATGCATAGTAATAGGTGAAAGCACGTAATCTCTAAACAAAAAAGCTTGAGAACTATTCATGTACATATGCGAACCATTATAATTACCAAAATCACTATAAAAAGATATGATTGCCGAAAATTTTATAAATTGAAAATTCATGCAGAGAGGTTCGGGGCTGAGAATTCAATGTTTCTTGGCTCTCAAATGTGCAAGCCTATAAAAAAATTCAAATAAATAATACCAATACAAAGAAAAAATATATTACGAATTAGTAAATCAACTACAAACGATAACAAAATATTTTTCAACAACGACGTCTTTTTGATGAGGCAAAAATTGAATGTTCATTTAAGGCCACCTAGTCATTGTTATCGGTTCCCATCGCAATGCAAAAATCTAAACTATAACTACACTCTTATGGAGTATAACGGCTAGTACGAGTATAAAAAATACATATGGAATGTTTGATAGATGTTAATTGATTTTTTACATCTCAAATAAAAATGTAAAAGATGATGATGGTTTAACAGGGAAAAAAGAAAAAAATAAGTACACAAATTAAAACTAAACAAAAATTAATAAAATGAGATTACGATCACATCCCCATTATGGAAAAACAATACATAATTAGGATTTTGGCTCGAAATTAATTAATCGAGCATATTCAATTAATTATAAACATCAAACATGATGAAATTTAATTTAATAATGAACGATTAAATTTTTAATCAAAAATGGTCACAAATGGATTAAACTCTCTATAGAGCTATAAAGAATACCGTTGCATGACAAAGGAGGTTAAAGGCCTAATATTTCGACTTCAATACACAATGTCTCAATTAAAAGTGTTTCAACCCAAAATCTAGATTTCAAATCTCAATGCCCGTTAATGGAGAAAATATGATCACAACCTTTAAACTAACAGCTAAACATGATTAGAATAATCAAAGAACTAATTAATGAAACAAAATAAGAAATTAACTCACATTAAAAATAAATAAATGAAGATAAATATCTAACAAGGCTAAAAAGAAATAAAAGTTAGATTAATGGGGGAAAAGATGAATAATTAAACTTACATACAAAAGGGGTGAAACCCTAGGAGAGAAGGTAGAGCTCCCATACCACAAAAATCTATTCTAAACTAAAAAATGAAGGCAATGAAAAAGATCCTCCAAACAAATGAGGTTAAAAAAAATATACACAACAATAAGAATTGAGAACTTGTAAAATATAGGTGCTAAATCTTCTTAGGCTGAATCAATTCAGATTTAGGACAAATCGATTCAGTACAGGGGGATCCGAGAATGTCAGGGGTGAATCGATTTGGAGTTGGGCTGAATTGATTCTCACCTTTCAGGTCTGAATTTTTCTTATTGGACCAACATACGAAAAACTCATTAACTTCTTATTTTTAGATTCGAATTAGGCGATGTTAGAGGATACTCGGAGCTACATCATAGGCCTACAATTTAATAAAGAATTTGGTCTAGGAAACGAAATGTTAAAATTACTAAAATTCCTTTGAATGGGCTCTTTATGATGGAACTTTCTCGAAATGCTACCAAACTTTACGCTTAGCACCTTAGTACATATAAAAACTTAATTATAACTCGTAAAGCACATAAACATATATAAAATAGGTTTAATGTTAACGAGCATTAAAATATTAATTAAGGAACCCGAGGGAGCTAAAATGTATAAGCATAAAGGGTAAATGAATGCAATATTCGAGACAAATTGAGAATCCGACCCTATATTGGAGGAATCACTCATTTAAACACATAAATTTTGCCACCACAGATCAAGCCCTCTCATTAGGCTTTGCATCCCTCTGGATAACATTCTTTGGACTTTGATAATTCTTTTGGAGCTCGTCCAGATCGGTCTCAATGATCCGTGAGGCATAATGAGCCCCACAAGTGATGTTAGGGTTGAAGACGCTTAATAGTTCATCACTATTATTATAGGTGGTACTAATCCACTGTGAAGGAGAATTGAGGGCTCAGCTTTAGCCTTCACCAAGGTAGACAGAGAGCCATGGATTCTCATAACACATAAGGGCTTAGGGTCCAAGACTTTGGAAGGAGAAATATTTTTTGAAGAAATATTTTTCTTACTTGAAGAAGGGCTTGCTTACTCAAATAAATTCTAAGGGAAAAGAGATAAAAAGAGGGTTCATGTCAAAGAACTCAGTTCAGACCAAGTGACTATTTTATAGCCCCCGAGGCCTAGGGTTCTAGACACCCCTATCTCCCAAACTCAGATGCCTCAATCACATTTAAGATCTCAGTCCCTAAAACCTATCCTCAGTCACGTGTGAGATCCTTCCCGACATAATCTAACAATGATGAAAATATCAGTAATTAGTTATAATTCTATCTCTAACTTTCATAGGGGACACATGTTTTCCCTTGAGACCTTTATAAGAAGTAATAAGGGTGTATTGATAATATCTTATTTCATAATTTGCATTTAACATATCTCCTAACTCGTCAAATACCCCCGAGTCAGGGCAGAGGTCCCAAGGCTAGTTCTAGACCTTAGATGGACCATTACTTATCTTATAAATCCTTTACTTCCCTTAAGGTTGAGCTATAGTACTGTAGCGGACCTGATTCGTGCATCCCTCCCGTAAGAAGGGTAGTCATTTTAAAATACCTTCTCAACCAAGCCCAGATATCACAACATCAAGGTTTCGTCATGATTTACATTCAGGATTGACATAAGATTAAAGGATAATGACCTATAGAGGTTAACCAAGCCTTAATAATAGGGTGTGGTGGTACGTGATACTTTAGGATCTGTTTTGAGAAACTCCACATTTCTTTCAAGCCTCTTGGATCTCTGGTGAAGGTCATGCAAATAATCTGACGGAGTAAGTGAGAAAATGGACATTATTTAACCTACTTACATTACCCTTATCTACTTGCATTGAATTCTCACACCTATATAAAATGCAATTAATAATTTATTTACATCACCTGCAATTACTTTGCTCCACCACCTTACTAACACTAACAAACCTTAGGGATACCCTAGTCAATTTGTGACTGCCCACACGTTCCCTCTCTAAGAGTTCCCCTATACATATAATGCTGTTAGAGGCTGGGACGGTGGAGATTTGAGGCATCAAAAAAGATTAGAGCATTCATATAATCATACTCATAATCATTTTAACATTTCCTAATTGTTTATATTCCATTCTATACAGACGACCCACCACCATGAGCTTATATTTATAACTTTGTCCGAATCAATTGCTTATTCCATTTTTATATCTTGCAGAATCATAAATGAGTACCTTAAGACCCTTAGATAAGTCATTCAATTACTTCCTAAGGTCCCCTGTATTGGTAATTAATGCCTCAAGACCTCTGTCTCTTGGCCAATGATCGATAGGTCTCTTAGCTTGTAATACTCCTCTACATTCTAATAAACGGTCATAACACCTTTGTACAATGGATATAAGACCATCTATTGAGGTCCAAATCACTTTAAACCTTTGTCTTTAACTTTTACAGATCTCTCCTCTTATCCATCTCAGGTCCAGAGGGGAGAATCTATGGGTCTAAAGTCACGTACGATTTTAACACTCATTAATGATAATAATAAATTTATTTTGAGTTATAATGTCCATATAATATAATATAATAAAATGAAATGATAATACTATAAAAAATTATTCAATAAACAGGTAATATGATAGAGTCTTCTTATTAGTAAGGGGTGCTACTCTGGCTACCAGGGCCTGATGTATGTCTGCTCTAATGTGTTTATGGATAAGGCTTATAATCGCTATGGTGCTCATCATCATCAATCATACAATCGGCCTAACTTTCTTAAGTCAGGAAGTCTTACATAGGCTATCAGATAGTATTTTATGAAGGCTAAATGTGCTTATAGTGGTCTAACATCTCCACGTACAATGTATCTCCCAATATATGTGATTGAGTTAAACTTTCCCATGTAATTAATTTTCTAACATAAATAAATTAAAACTCAAAGTACTTAGATTAATATATAAAATGTGATATGTTCAAATAAAGTTTTGTAAACATCGGGCATAATATACTGACATGACTGAAAATTTGTCTCAGAAATGCGTACTCTCTAGGCTCAAGTGCAAGCCTGTCGCTCAAGTAATAATCTCAGTAAGTCGGGTATCGATCCTCAGGGAAAAAGGACATCGGAGTTGTGATGACGGGAAAAGACGGAGGAATCCTAACTCTGACTCTAAAAAGGAAGGATAAAATAATTTGGTTTTGAAAATTGATTACAACTAAATGCAATTATGAAATTATGATAAGATGTAATTACACTAAACTATATAAAATGCTAATGAAAACTGGTTTAAACTATAAGCTATGTATGAGAAAAGCAGGACGGGAATACAATCCCACAACCCTAGTGTATTGCAGTTATAATACTAATCGTAAATTTAACTGATTAATTTGACCCGAAATTTAGTACTCCCAAGCATTACGTATACGAGGTTCAAGCCCGCGTCATACTTAATCTGAGGATGAGTAAATCGATATCGCGATAGTGACACTCGAATTGCATTCTAAATCATCTCGATTACCTAGAGGCAAACGAGATATAAAGACCTACAATTGTTATGTTCCTACGCAATACGGTCGTAATCAATCACTAAATTCAGACGACTAATTTTATACACATGCAATTAGCACATCAGGATGGGTTCATGTATCCCGACCTTAGAAAATCTAGCCTAACATGCTGAAAGTAATGAAAACAGTGTTTAATGTGCAGGAATTCATGAAACTATTGGAAATTTGTAAATTGATGTAGAATAGAATTGAAAAGAAGAAATAACTCACTAATCTCACCCAAGCAGTAATTGCAGCAATTAATAAGACTGGTAATCAAAATAAATTCTGACTAAAGCTTCAATCTTGGAATTAAAACTGGAAATTGTATCTAAACTAGGGTTTGTGGAAAAAGAGAGGAAAATTCCCTAAAATTCTCCGTGCAAATAATAACAATAAAATGGGTTTTTATACCCTACAAGACTCCAAGAGTTTTAGCAACACTAGGACGCTCCATTAGAGGAAAATTAGAAAATTAAAACTGTGACAGCCGGACCGGTCCCCTCCTCCTCTGGACCGGTTTTCATTGATCAGGACCGGTCCTGTCCTCCTCCGGACCGGTTTGCCTTGAATGCGGACCGGTTCTTTTAATTTCTTGGAGGACCGGTCCGGTGCGGACTGGTTCTTTTATTTTTTTGCCTTCTTCGGTTTACTTTCGATCCGAGGTCTACTGGAGTTTGAACAGCGGACCGGTTCGTTTAATTTCTGGGCGGACCGGTCCTCTCTTTATTTGACTTTTTCTTCTATCTTTGACTGCTCATAACTTTCACACCCGGACTCCGATTGAGTTGCCGTTTTTTCCAGTGTTCTTGTAATTGAAAGATATTCAACTTTCCAGTTGGCCCCACCTCCGGAATAAGGTTGAAAAATTACAAAAATGCCCTTTACTCCCCGTTTCTTGGTTTTCTTTCACTATTTTGAGTTCTCTTTGGCACTACCTTGCATGAAATACCTGTAAAACACATAAGAGATATACAAAATAAGGAATACTTGCCAAAAAGGGTTAGTAGCATAAATATAAGCCGAATCCAATCTATTTACACCGCACGAGATCATACAAAAACCGAAATTAAGGGGATAAATGTGAAGAATTTATGCCTAATCATATACTCGATAACTGACATAACAGACCAGTACTCCTCCATACCTTACACTATACCAAAAAGGCCAAAATGTCACCTTTGGGCCGGCCATACTTGTCACGGTCATTGACTATGAAGAAAAAACATGCATTTTTTGTCAAGGTCAATGATCGTGACAAGCGGTTGTCATGGTCATTGACCGTGATAAGTCCGTGGCAAGTGAAGTTGTCACGGACTTGTCACGGTCAGTAACCGTAACAACTTAAGAAAGTTGTCACGGCCAAAGACCTTGATAGGTCCATGACAACTTTGTCAATAAAAAACCCTACCCTTGTTTTTTCCCCATCGTTTCCATTCCCCATTCTCTCTCTCTCTCTCTACGTTTTAAGGTATTTTTTTCTCTCTCTCTTTCCTTTGTATATGCATATGTGTATATGTGCTGGTGTGTGTGTGTGTGCGTGGACGTGCCTACGTGTGTGTGTTGGGGGGGGGGGGGTAGGGGTAGGAGTAAGGGGGAGTGATGGGTATATATGTGTATATGTGTGTGTGCGCGTGGGGGAGGGGCAATGGGGGCTAGGGGGTGAGGGGGGGGGGGGGGGGGGAGTGATGGGTGGAAGTGGTGGTCAGGGTAGGGGTGGAATTGATGGGACAAGGGGGTGAGTGGCATGTAAGAGAATTTAGTGTGTTGTTTTCAATTTGGGGATGTCACATGTGCATGTATTATTCCAAAAACAGTGTCAATGTTGTTCGTGGGCTTTATACTTTGCCTGAATAGTGTTACCATCCCCTTATCTCCTTATGAAATGGATCGAAACATATGAAATGCTCAAAACATTTGTAATTTTATAGGACCCATTTCTCTAAATTGAAATTGAATTCTAATTGGTATTGATATTCATATAAATTGAAATTGAAATAAGTTTTAGTTCTTATACATACTTTAAATTAAATAAAACATACTCTAAATTACATAATTAAATGAAATCTCTCGAATTGTGATAAGACATAATTATATGGAACATACTTTAAATTACATAAAGTGCATATAGATACTAGCCTTCTAGTTCTTATGCATACATTCAATAGCCCTTAGACCCGTTCGAAAGACATTACCCCTGTAATGAAATCTCTCAAATTGTCCCGTTTGGACAGTTTAGGACTGCATAGTTTTGGTATAATAATATTCTTAGTGGCTTAAACTTGTTACTTTTGGGGGAAGTTCTGCAGTCATATCTTAATGTTCTCTTGGTACATACTAGATGATGCGATGTTAAGGGTTTTTTCAATTGATAACTTGAAATAACACTCACACTTGTGAATCTATGTCGTGTACTTAGAGAACTATGAGGATATGCTGCCGAATTTTTCTCAAATTGGAACAATGTGCATGAGCTATTAAATATATTACATAAATATACGGTCTCGAATGGAATATGACCACTCACCCTTTAGAGGAGATGGAGGACATAGGAATTAATATTATAAATTGAACTTTAATTCCAATTTCAAATAAAAATTAAATTTGAATGCATACATAAAATGATGTCATAGAAACACACTTCTAGTTCTTATGTGTACGTATTTAATAGGTGATTGTTTATAATAATGGGAACTAAATATTCACACTTTTGTTTATCTAACCCAAGAATATACTCTTGTTACCCATTTAGAAATCTAAGCGCCAATCAGGGTTTATGGCCAGTGATCCTAGACCCACTAACCTGTCGTACCACGTAAAATCCGACAGACTGGGTGGCCAGCCACCGTCGCCGAACTATGCCAAGGGTGAACTAAATAAATACCATTCTTAGCATGAGACAGGTATGAGACATAAATAAATCCGTCTATAAGATAAATAATTGAATCAATCTCAAATAATCATAAACAACAAAGCGATAAAAGATCCATCATATGCTAACTCCAAAAATCCATTCTCCAATAATGATTAAATAAAATCTAAAATAATCCCAAAAGAAATCCTCTAAACAACTTTGGAACCGACTGGCCCAATAAAACTCAAATGAAGTCATAATTAAATACGACTGAAAAGGAAAGTCTAACTATGCCATAAAATGAATAACTCCAGCTGCCCCTCCAAATGATAACTCTGATAAACTTATGCAGCTTCTCAAATTCTAATCCTGAAAAAGATTAGTCAACACACGGGTCAGAGCCAAAGTCCCGAGCAAGAATACACACTACTCCCCTCAAATAGGGTCCTTGAATCCAGACAGTAGCATTATACGCAATAAATATCACAATAGAATATTTTAAATTAAATGGGATAATTAAACGCGATAAATATAAATTACTAATTATCTGTAGGAATCCCCATTTAAAAGGCACACCAATATGATTTTAAAATTCCCAAGTCCCACGATGTTAATTTATTAAATTAATCAATTTTTAATTATTGTTCTCAATTTTTATTAAAGTGTCACACTTCCCCTTGTCAGTCGCCCTCTGACCCGTTTAAACTGTCGGCCCCGACACATGATGAGGTTCCACACACTACACGACATAAATCTCCCTCTGACCCGTTTAAACTGTCGATCCCGACACATTATGTCACCACAAATTTTAATACCCGTTTTTATCTTAGACATTAATTCTCAATTTCTTAATTTATAATCACCCCACCCTTTTAATCGATGAGAGATCCTCAAAATACTCATTATTTCCATAACTAAGGGTCTCCAAGTTATCAATACGTCCTACCCTATGTATATGATGCATTTCTAACTTAAATCTCGACCTAGTCTCATGCCTAGACTAGCGTAACGACGATAAAGTATCAAAAATTAGCCCACCCCCAAGATGATAAAAACGCGATAATATACTCTCACTAGTCCCATACCTAGAAGGCATAAATCATCAAAAGGCCTACCCACTAGTCTCATACCTAGAAGGCATCCTAAAATATAGGGAGAGCAAAAAATTATCCAACAACCCGTCGTCACAAAGGCAATATAATAATACCAAAAAGTCACACAAACAAGTATAATTAATCAACGTATAAAACTACGCATGATAGTCCAGTTCAATTTAATCATAATTTAATTATCACCTCGTCATAAACCTCCAATTAATCTCATTTAATTATTTAAATTAAAAATACCGCTATTTCATCTTTTAAAACAGCAAACTTTGAATTTCATTGTTTCAACACAAATTGCATGAGTTATACGCCCCCAAATCCATTTATTTTATAACTAGGATTTTTCTACATACAACCTACACCAATAAAATCCAAATTCACTCACGAATCCTACGTACCCAAAGGGTTGTGAATATTATTTAGATTAAAAGATTTTATAAAAACAGCCACATAGTTAGTGTCCATTATTTCTAATTAAGTTACTAATTATTCTTGAGAAAATATGTAATTAAGTGTTTAGGCGACACTTAAAACGCATAATACTAAAGGAAAAGAATAGAGTATTAATGCCTGTGAAGATTGTGTTAAAAAATCCTATTAGAAATCTGGATTCATCTCAAAAAATTATCAAAGAAGTGTTCTTGAATCAATCTTGATTAAGCCCCAATTAAGCCTCCCAAAACTTGTGTCAAAAACTTGATTATGAAGAAGGTTGATGATTATGAGTGAGAGGAAAAATATTTGGATGTGTTCTGTGGTGAAAAACTGGAGAAAAACTGATTATGAGAAGTCTCCCTACGGATTAACAAGATTTTATAGTGATTAGGAGACCTAATCCTACACAAACACTAATTAAAAACAACTTCAGCGCACGTTTTCTGAAGGCATCGATCAATCGATCGCCCAGAAAAACTGACAGTTTTGCTTAAAAAAATATAAGGGACAAATATTTAAAAATCCATATAAAATCTGTTTTACCTCCGATTTCAATTCTGCTTGAAGTTTAATTCTTCTAAAATCATAACCAACATATTTAGCTAAAAAATTATTAAATCCACAAATTTATCTTTCTTGAATATTGCAATTAATTAATTAAATAATTAATAAAAAGACAGGGGGTTACATACTTCTCCACTAGCAAAGAATTTCGTGCTCAAAATTAGACGAAGCATACTCATCAACGCATAAATCTCGCAAAAGAAAATATGGCTCACATATGCCTACCCGTAGAATGCCATAATTGGGTGCCCATACTCCCAATTCTACGTGCAGCTACCCCACAAACAACAAAATAATATATATATATTGCCTATATGCATACGCATAACTATGAAAATAACGGTGTACCACACGTTCTCACAAATCCCCCACTCGATCCTATATCCGAAAGCCATCAAAATGCTAACTTCCTCAAATTAAATCTCAACATAAAAAATCGATACATACGATATCTAACATCTGTACTAAAATCTCCAAAATAATTATCGTCTCCAAAATCCATTTTAAGGATCCTCACATCAAGCTTACTAATTCTAAACCCAATGCCTACACGTCCTTAACTCAAAACTTCACATCTCGACGAAACACATCTAACACGTATGCTCGACCCTCTACCTTAAGGAGTACGAATCAAGAAAGGGAATCAAAGATCGGCAATGCGGAACTAAATGGACTCATAACCTACGAGACCTAAGACCATGCTCTGATATCATCTGTCACACTCGGCGAAATTCGACAGACGGGGTGGCCAACAACCGCCGCCGAACTATACCGGGCGTGAACTAAATATATACCATTCTTAGCACGAGACATAAATAAATCAGTCCATAAGATTAATAATTGAATCAACCTCAAATGATCATAAACAACTAAGTGATAAAAGATCCATCACATGCTAACTCCAAAAATCTATTCTCCAATAATGATTAAATAAAATTTGAAATAATACCAAAAGAAATCCTCTCAACAACTTTTGAACCGAATGGCCCAATAAATCTCAAATGAAGTCATAATTAAATACGACTGAAAAGGAAAGTCTAACTATGCCGTAAAATGAATAACTTCAGCTGCACCGCCAAATGATAACTCCGATAAACTTATGCAGCTTCTCCAATTCTAATCCTGAAAAAGATTAGTCAACGCATGGGTCAGAGCAAAAGCCCCGCGCAAGAATACACACTACTCCCCTCAAATAGGATCCTTGAATCCAGACAATAGCATTATATGCAATAAATATCACAATTGAATACTATAAATTAAACGCGATAAATATAAACTACTAATTACCCATAGGATCCCCATTTAAAAGGCACACCAATATGTTTTTTAAATTTTCAAGTACCGCGATGTTAATTTATTAAATTAACCAATTTTTTGTTATTGTTCTCACTTTTTATTAAAGTGTCACACTTCCCCTTGTCAGTCACCCTCTGACCCTTTTAAACTGTCGGCCCCGACACATGATAAGGTTCCACACATGACACGACATAAATCGCCCTCTGACCCCTTTAAACTGTCGGCCCCGACACATTATGTCGTCACAAATTTTAATACCCATTTTTATCTTAGGCATTAATTCTCAATTTCTTAATTTATAATCACCCCACCCTTTTAATCGATGTGAGATCCTCAAAATACCCCTTAGTCCCATAACTAAGGGTCCCCAAGTTATCAATACGTCCTACCCTATGTATATGATGAATTTCTAACTTAAATCTCGACCTAGTCTCTTGCCTAGACTAGCGTAACGACAATAAAGTGCAACAAATTAGCCCACCCCAAGATGATAAAAACGCGATAATCTACCCTCACTAGTCCCATACCTAGAAGGCGTAAACCATCAAATGGCCGACCCACTAGTCCCATACCTAGAAGGCATCCTAAAATATAGGCAGAGCAAAAATCACCCAACACCCGTCATCACAAACGCAATATAATAATACAAAAAGTCACACAAACAAGAATAATTAATGAACGTATAAAACTACGCATGATAGTCCAATTCAATTTAATCATAATTTAATTATCACCTCGTCATAAGCCTCCAATTAATCTGATTTAATTATTTAAATTAAATATACCGCTATTTCATCTTTTAAAACATCAAACTTCTAATTTCATTGTTTCAACAAAAATTACATGAGTTATACGCCCCCAAATCCATTTATTTTTAAACTAGGATTTTTCTACATGCAACCTACACCAATAAAATCCAAAATCACTCATGAATCCTACGTACCCAAAGGGTTATGAATATTATTCAGATTAAAAGATTTTATAAAAACAGCCCCATAGTTAGTGTCCATTTTTCTAATTAAGTTACTAATTATTTTTGAGAAAATATGTAATTAAGTGTTTAGGCGACACTTAAAACGCATAATACTAAAGGAAAAGAATAGAGTATTAATGCCTGTGAAGATTGTGTTAAAAAATCTTATTAGAAATCTGGATTCATCTCAAAAAATTATCAAAGAAGTGTTCTTGAATCAATCTTGATTAAGCCCCAATTAAGCCTCCCAAAACTTGTGTCAAAAACTTGATTATGAAGAAGGTTGATGATTATGAGTGAGAGGAAAAATATTTGGATGTGTTCTGTGGTGAAAAACTGGAGAAAAGCTGATTATGAGAAGTCTCCCTACGGATTAACAAGATTTTATAGTGATTAGGAGACCTAATCCTACACAAACACTAATTAAAAACAACTTCAGCGCACGTTTTCTGAAGGCATCGATCAATCGATCGCCCAGAAAAACTGACAGTTTTGCTTAAAAAAATATAAGGGACAAATATTTAAAAATCCATATAAAATCTGTTTTACCTCCGATTTCAATTCTGCTTGAAGTTTAATTCTTCTAAAATCATAACCAACATATTTAGCTAAAAAAATTATTAAATCCACAAATTTATCTTTCTTTAATATTGCAATTAATTAATTAAATAATTAATAAAAAGACAGGGGGTTACATACTTCTCCACTAGCAAAGAATTTCGTGCTCAAAATTAGACGAAGCATACTCATCAACGCATAAATCTCGCAAAAGAAAATATGGCTCACATATGCCTACCCGTAGAATGCCATAATTGGGCGCCCATACTCCCAATTCTACGTGCAGCTACCCCACAAACAACAAAATAATATATATATTGCCTATATGCATACGCATAACTATGAAAATAACGGTGTACCACACGTTCTCACAAATCCCCCACTCGATCCTATATCCGAAAGCCATCAAAATGCTAACTTCCTCAAATTAAATCTCAACATAAAAAATCGATACATACGATATCTAACATCTGTACTAAAATCTCCAAAATAATTATCGTCTCCAAAATCCATTTTAAGGATCCTCACATCAAGCTTACTAATTCTAAACCCAATGCCTACACGTCCTTAACTCAAAACTTCACATCTCGACGAAACACATCTAACACGTATGCTCGACCCTCAACCTTAAGGAGTACGAATCAAGAAAGGGAATCAAAGATCGGCAATGCGGAACTAAACGGACTCATAACCTACGAGACCTAAGACCATGCTCTGATATCATCTGTCACACTCGGCGAAATTCGACAGACGGGGTGGCCAACAACCGCCGCCGAACTATACCAGGCGTGAACTAAATATATACCATTCTTAGCACGAGACATAAATAAATCAGTCCATAAGATTAATAATTGAATCAACCTCAAATGATCATAAACAACTAAGTGATAAAAGATCCATCACATGCTAACTCCAAAAATCTATTCTCCAATAATGATTAAATAAAATTTGAAATAATACCAAAAGAAATCCTCTCAACAACTTTTGAACCGAATGTCTCAATAAAACACAAATGAAGTCATAATTAAATACGACTGAAAAGGAAAGTCTAACTATGCCATAAAATGAATAACTCCCGCTGCACCTCCAAATGATAACTCCTATAAACTTATGCAGCTTCTCCAATTCTAATCCTGGAAAAGATTAGTCAATGCATGGGTCAGAGCCAAAGCCCCGAGCAAGAATAAACACTACTCCCCTCAAATAGGACCCTTGAATCCAGACAATTGCATTATACGCAACAAATATCACAATAGAATATTTTAAATTAAACGCGATAAATATAAATTACTAATTACACGTAAGAATCCCCATTTAAAAGGCACACCAATATGATTTTAAAATTTCTAAGTCCTACGATGTTAATTTAATAAATTAACCAATTTTTTTATTATTGTTCTCACTTTTTATTAAAGTGTCACACTTCCCCTTGCCAATCGGCCTCTGACCCGTTTAAACTGTTGTCCCCGACACATTATGTCGCCACAAATTTTAATCCCCTTTTTATCTTAGGCATTAATTCTCAATTTCTTAATTTATAATCACCCACACTTTTAATCGATGTGAGATCCTCAAAGTACCCCTTAGTCCCATAACTAAGGGTCCCCAAGTTATCAATATGTCCTACCTTATGTATATGATGAATTTCTAATTTAAATCTCGACCTAGTCTTAAGCCTAGACTAGCGTAACGACGATAAAGTACCAAAAATCAGCCCACCCCCAAGATGATAAAAACGCGATAATCTACCCTCACTAGTCCTATACCTTGAAGGCGTAAATCATCAAAAGGCCTACCCACTAGTCCCATACCTAGAAGACATCCTAAAATATAGTGAGAGCAAAAATTACCCAATAACCCGTCGTCATAAAGGCAATATAATAATACCAAAAAGTCACATAAACAAGCATAATTAATCAACCTATAAAACTATGATAGTCCAATTCAATTTAATCATAATTTAATTATCACCTCGACATAAACCTCTAATTAATATCATTTAATTATTTAAATTAAATATACCTCTATTTCATCTATTAAAACATCAAACTTCTAATTTCATTGTTTGAACACAAATTACATGAGTTATACGCCCCCAAATCCATTTATTTTAAAACTAGGATTTTTCTACGTGCAACCTACACCAATAAAACCCAAAATCACTCACGAATCCTACGTACCCAAAGGGTTATGAATATTATCCAGATTAAAAGATTTTATAAAAACAGCCCCATAGTTACTGTCCATTTTTTCTAATTAAGGTATTAATTATTTTTTAGAAAACATGTAATTAAGTGTTTAGGCGACACTAAAAATGCATAATACTAAAGGAAAAGAATAGAGTATTAATTCCTGTGAAGATTGTGTTAACAAATCTGATTAGAAATCTGGATTCATCTCGAAAAATTATCAAAGAATTGTTCTTGAATCAATCTTGATTAAGCCCCAATTAAGCCTCCCAAAACTTGTGACAAAAACTTGATTATGAAGAAGGTTGATGATTATGAGTGAGAGGAAAAATATTTCGACGTGTTCTCTGGCGAAAAATTGGAGAAAAAGTGATTATGAGAAGTCTCCCTACAGATTAACAAGGTTTTATAGTGATTAGTAGTCCTAATCCTACACAAAGTCTAATTAAAAACAACTTCAGTGCACGTTTTCTGAAGGCATAGATCGATCGATCGCCCTGAAAAACTGACAGTTTTGCTAAAAAAATATAAGGGACAAATATTAAAAAATCCATATAAAATCCGTTTTAACTCCGTTTTCAATTCCGCTTGAAGTTTTATTCTTCTAAAATTATAACAAACATATTTAGCCAAAAAATTCTTAAATCCAAAAATTTATCTGTCTCGAATATTCCAATTAATTAATTAAATCATGAATAAAAACACGGGGGGTTACATACTTCCCCACTAGCAAAGAATTTCGTCCTCGAAATTAGACGAAGCATACTCATCAACGCATAAATCTCGCAAAAAAAAATATGGCTCACATATGCCTTCCCGTAGAATGCCATAATTGGGCATCCATACTCCCAATCCTACGTGCACCTACCCCACGTACAACAAAATAATATATATATTGCCTATATGCATACGCATAACTATGAAAATAACGGCGTACCACACGTTCTCACAAATCCCCCACTCGATCCTATATCCGAAAGCCATAAAAATGCTAACTTCCTCAAACTAAATCTCTACATCAAAAATCGATACATACGATACCTAACATCTGTACTAAAATCTCCAAAATAATTATCATCTCCAAAATCCATTTTAAGGATTCTCACATCAAGCTTACTAATTTTAAACCCAATGCCTACACTTCCTTAATTCGAAACTTCACATCTCCAAGAAACACATCTAACACGTATGCTCGACCCTCTACCTTAAGGAGTACAAATCAAGAAAGGGAATCAAAGATCGACAATGTGGAAACTAAACGGACTCATAACCTACGAGACCTAAGACCATGCTCGGATACCATATGTCACACCCCGCGAAATCCGATAAACGAGGTGGCTAGCCACCGCCGCCGAACTATGCCAGGCGTGAACTAAATAAATACCATTCTTAGAATGAGACAAATATGAGACAAAATTAAATCAGTCCATAAGATAAATAATTGAATCAATCTCAAATGATCATAAACAACTAAGCGATAAAAGATCCATCACATGCTAACTCCAAAAATCTATTCTCTAATAATGATTAAATAAAATTTGAAATAATACCAAAAGAAATTCTCTCAACAACTTTTGAACCGAATGGCTCAATAAAACTCAAATGAAGTCATAATTAAATACGACTGAAAAGGAAAGTCTAACTATGCCATAAAATGAATAACTCCAGCTGCACCTCCAAATGATAACTCCGATAAACTTATGCAGCTTATCCAATTCTAATACTGAAAAAGATTAGTCAACGCATGGGTCAGAGCCAAAGCCCCGAGGAAGAATAAACACTACTGCCCTCAAATAGGACCCTTGAATCCAGACAATAGCATTATACGCAATAAATATCATAATAGAATATTTTAAATTAAACGCGATAAATATAAATTACTAATTACACGTAGGAATCCCCATTTAAAAGGCACACCAATATGATTTTAAAATTTCTAAGTCCTACGATGTTAATTTAATAAATTAACCAATTTTTTTTTATTATTGTTCTCACTTTTTATTAAAGTGTCACACTTCCCCTTATCAATCGCCCTCTGATCCGTTTAAACTGCCGTCCTCGACACATGACAAGGTTCCAAAGACGAAAAGACATAAATTGCCCTCTGACCCGTATAAACGGCCGTCTCCGACACATTATGTCGCCACAAATTTTAATACCCGTTTTTATCTTAGGCATTAATTTTCAATTTCTTAATTTCTAATCACCCCACCCTTTTAATCGATGTGAGATCCTCAAAATACCTCTTAGTGTAATGACCCCACTTTTATATATAGTTTGTTTTGACACTCTTGTGTTACTTATTATCTTATAAATGTTGTATTATTAGATATGTGGTATTAATGGCTATCAATATAACAAACCCCATTTTTAATTACGAAGAATCAACCGTAAATTGGATCAAATCGAAGTCTTATGACATATCTTAAGGCAAATAATAAGTTTTGGGGTAGAAAATATAATTTTATGAAACTTTAAGGAATAAAATAAAAATATAAAATGGGCCATTTTGTAAATAAAATATTTTCAAGGACCTCTAAGAAATATTGAAAATATATGGTGTGAAATTACCAAAATGCCCTTCAGGTCCGAAATGACCCTTATACCCTTAATACCTATCCTCGACACCTCGTGCTCGGTTTTTGAACATATCCACTGCACACGTGTCACCTCTATAGGAAAGGATAAAACTCATGTAAATCCTCTAGAAAAAGGAAACAAACACGTGTCGCCGTTTGGTAAACCAAGACTGCAAGGCTGATCCGTTACACGACACGTGAACGAAGACTCACCAAAGTGAAACCTTATCACCAAGACACGTGTCAACACCGTGGGATATTTGGAAAACTATAAATAGGGCCTTTGGGGGATCATTTGAAACTCACACCAATTCCTTGAGAATTATAGAAAGAAATAGTGAGAGAAAGTGTGAGAAAGTTTAAGAAGAAGCTCTTAGGGATATTCATCTTAAGGTAATCTTAATGTTATAATGCATCTTTATAGTTTTAATTTATTGTTTTATAGCTTTACTTAGTAGTTATGCTGGTAAAATACAATAAAGAATTCACTAATCAAAACATAAAATTTAGAACAAATCCAAGTTGATTTTATAAACTTGTTTGAAATTATACGCTTTTAAAAATGATTCTTTTCAAAGAAATTAGTCGTTATTATGGAATCCGATTTAAGTAATTCCAAAGTCAGGCCCGGTGAAGTTCTGTCTAGATGAGATGGTATTTAAGTGGTGCCCCTGTGACCCTCCATCTCTACTGGGAATGAATCCGGAAATGTTCTGTCTAGATGAGATGGTATTTAAGTGGTGCCCCTGTGACCCTCCATCTCTACTGGGAACCGACTGATGAGGAAAGACTATGAATTGAATTCTTCAATTACGATCAATGAGTTTTAAAAGTTAACAAATAGAGATTCAGTAATCCCTTAAAAGAGGAAGTTATTATTAAAGTATAGTATAAACTGGACCTTAGAACGTGTACTTAAATCTTTATCAGATTAACGTGCGATCGAAGACTCGTTATCTATAATTTCGACCTCTATTTTAGGTGAGTACTCTATGCAATTTCTTGCGCATTTTGATTATATTATATTATGCAAACTATGTATATTTTGTGAAATGCTTTTATTCTCAAAATGCATCTGATACCGATGATTCCGTCGTTTGTTATCTGTTTATATCTCTCCATATAAACATCTGATTTGAATTCTGAAATTATTGATTCGGCCTATGAAAACTCTCTTACTATATTGGCCTTGACTACCGGGTGGAAATATTTAGGTGGTACCTTCCCAGCTGGTTTATCGTTGGTGTGCCCTAAACAAGGCGTTGTTCCAGAAATCATGATTATCTGTCTGTGATGTTATCGGGTGGAAACATTTGATAACACTATCTGTCTGGGTATTAGAGTGTACATGGCTACTAAAACTGAATAATTGACACATGCTCAATTGTTTTATCTGTTCTGTTCTGAACTGTTTATTCGGAATATATATATTGTCATTTACTTTATATATATTACTTGAAATTCCTATCTCTATGTATGTACCTTCGGTTCTAAATTGAATAGGTATCTATTTTCTAAAAACCTTGGAATATTTGGAGATTGAACCTCACTCGGCTTTTAGCTGATGTTGTATAAATAACCATTTTTCAGGAAACGTTTAGGCTCACGGACGGAATGAAAATGGACTATATTGAAGATTTAGCTTTTAGAGCTCTTTTTGTAAAATGTTTATTTAGAGCATGTATGACTCTCTTGTAATAAGGTTTAAATTTTCTCTTAAGTTGTAACTCGTTGTTACTTTTAATATATATGAAGTTTCCTTTAGAAAGCTCTGATGACGTAATTCCTTTACTTTCAGTATTTTACGATTCATAACCATGTGATAATATTTCCGTTGCATTTATTTAAGGAAACAATTAAATCGGAATATTTGTTGCCTTGGTGGCATGTCAAGACACTCGTTCCCTAATACTATTTTGGGTCGGGGTCGTGACAGAGGTGGTATCAGACCATAGGTTATGAACCCGTAAGACTACTGAGCATAGATTTCGAATGGTATGGATTTTATGTTTCCATCCTTAGGAGATAGTATTAAAAATCTAATTTATGTGAAAACCCTCCCTATGTGTTATATTATTTATAATTGGTCTTTTAGTTTTCAATATTGATATAGTATAGTAGATCTTATGTTTGGCCATGACTGTAGAAAATGACCAAGAGAAGATCATCAATGGGAACTAGTGATTCGAGTATAGAAGGACTGGAAGGTGTATACAAAGCAATTGAAAGTCTGGCAAAGATTGTGGAGCAGCAGGTGAACAATGGAGTACCAAAGAATCTTGAAATAAGTAGATGTACTATTGAACAGTTCAAGAAGTTGAATCCTCCATCTTTTAAAGGTACTCCTAATCCCACCGAAGCAGAAAGTTGGGTGATGCAGATGGAAAAGATACTCGATGTTCTTAAGTGTACCGACGAAGAAAGGGTGTCATTTGCAACATTTATGTTAGAAGGGGAGGCTGAACATTGGTGGAGAATGACTAAGAGAATACACGGGGAAAGGAATACTTACATAGGTTGGAATGATTTCTTAGTAATCTTTTATGAGAAATATTTTCCGGAAACGGTGAAAGACGAAATGGCAGCTGACTTCATGAGTCTGGTGCAAGGGAATATGACGGTTAGTCAATATGAGGCAAAGTTTACTGAGTTATCCCGTTTTGCACGTCATGTTGTAGCAACTGATGTTTTAAGAGCAAAGAAGTTTGAGCGTGGGTTAAGATTGAATATTCGGAGTCGAATTTCCATCCTGAAATTAACATCATATATTGATGTCGTGACTAGGGCTACAATAGCTGAGAGGGATGGTGAGGAGTACAATCGAATTAGAGATGGCAAGAGGAAGTTTGGGGAACAAAAAGTAAAGAACCCGAATAATAGAAATTTCTTTAGGAACACATCCAATGTTGGGGGATCTAGTAATAATAAACAGTATAATAACTAGACATGTTAGCAATGTGGAAAGATGCATGAAGGATTTTCTAGAATTGACAAACCTCTATCTAGGTTAACACAAAAGAAGGTACAATATGAAAGGTCTGAGGAAGCCGAGAAAAGTTTTCAAGAACTTAAGAATCGATTAGTAACTTCCCCAATTTTGACTATTCCTTCCGGGACAGGGGGATTTGTGATTTATAGTAATGCTTCAAAAAATGGTTTGGGATGTGTGCTAATGCAAAATGGAAAAGTAGTAGCTTACGCCTCAAGACAGTTGAAAACCCACGAGCAGAATTATCCAACCCATGACCTAGAATTAGCAGCTGTAATTTTTGCTCTTAAGATTTGGAGGCACTATTTGTATGGTGAGACTTGTGAGATTTATACCGATCATAAGAGTTTGAAGTATATATTTACTCAGAAAGAGTTGAATATGAGACAAAGGAGGTGGTTAGAATTGATGAAGGATTATGATGTAAATATTCATTATCACCCGGGGAAAGCTAATGTAGTAGCCGATGCTTTAAGTAGGAAGTCTACACCAAATTTAGCATGTATTATTACAAGCCAGGAAGCACTGTTAAGGGATTTGAGAAGTATGGAAATAGATTTACGTATCTATAGCAAAGGAGGAATAGTTACAAACTTACAAGTACAACCCATGTTGATGGAGAGGATCAAAATTGCACAAGTAAATGACCCACAACTGAAGAAGATTAGAGAAGAAGTCATCGAGGGTAAGAGAACTGAATTTGCGATGCGAGATGATATATTGAGGTTTGGAAATAGAGTGTGTGTGCCATGTGATGCCCAACTAAAGAGGCAAATTTTGGAGGAAAGTCATTACTCAAGATTCACATTATATCCCGGATGTACAAAAATGTATAAGGATCTTCGAGAAGTATTTTAGTGGAATAACATGAAGAGGGAGATAACAGAATTTATATCTCAGTGTTTGGTTTGTCAACAAGTAAAGGCAGAACATCAAAAACCATCAGGATTACTGCAACCCCTACCTATCCCTGAGTGGAAATGGGAACATATTACTATGGATTTTGTGACAGGTTTACCGAGGAGTTCAAATGGTAATGACTCTATTTGGGTAATTATTGATAGGTTAACTAAATCTGCTCATTTTCTTACCATTAAGATTACCCATTCTTTAGAGAAGTTAGCTAAGTTGTATGTGCGGGAAATTATTAGGCTTCATGGAACCCTAATTTTAATTGTTTCTGACCGTGACCCTAGATTTGTGTCTCGCTTCTGGAAAAGCCTACAAGAAGCCATGGGAACAAAATTGAATTTTAGCACTGCTTTTCATCCTCAAACGGATGGACAATCAGAGAGAACTATTCAAACCTTGGAGGATATGCTTAGGGCATGTGCACTTGATTTAAAAGGGAATTGGGATGATCATTTACCGTTAGTGGAATTCGCATATAATAATAGCTATCAAGCAAGTATTCAAATGGCTCCGTATGAGGCACTCTATGGTAGAAGGTCTCGTTCCCCTACATGTTGGGTAGAAGTTGGGGAAAGAAAATTATTGGGACTAGAATTGATTCAGATCACAACAGAGAAGGTGAAATTAACACAAGACCGACTTCGAACCGCTCAAAGCCGTCAAAAGAGTTATGTTGACAATCGACACCGACAGTTAGAATTCCAAAGAGGAGATTGTGTGTTCTTGCGAGTATCGCCTACAAAGGGAGTAATACGATTTGGGAAGAAAGGGAAATTGAGCCCAAGATACGTAGGACCTTTTGAAATCCTTGAAAGGATAAGAGCTGTTGCGTATAAAATAGCCTTACCACCGGAACCCTCTAGTGTACATAATGTGTTTCATGTATCAATGATAAATAAATATGTCCCAGATCCAAAACATATCTTAAGTCATGAGCCTCTTCAAGTTAGAGAAGATTTTTCGTACATTGAGCATCCAGTGGAAATTTTGGATCATAAAGATCAAATATTACGAACCAAGGTTATTCCACTAGTTAAAGTATTATGGCGGAATCATTCTGTTGAAGAAGCAACATGGGAGCGGGAAGATGAGATAAAGGAGCGATATCCATATCTTTTTGAAAATTAATGCAAGTAAAGTTTAGGGACCAAACTTTTTGTAAGGAGGGTAGGATGTAATGACCCCACTTTTATATATAGTTTGTTTTGACACTCTTGTGTTACTTATTATCTTATAAATGTTGTATTATTAGATATGTGGTATTAATGGCTATCAATATAACAAACCCCATTTTTAATTACGAAGAATCAACCGTAAATTGGATCAAATCGAAGTCTTATGACATATCTTAAGGCAAATAATAAGTTTTGGGGTAGAAAATATAATTTTATGAAACTTTAAGGACTAAAATAAAAATATAAAATGGGCCATTTTGTAAATAAAATATTTTCAAGGACCTCTAAGAAATATTGAAAATATATGGTGTGAAATTACCAAAATGCCCTTCAGGTCCGAAATGACCCTTATACCCTTAATACCTATCCTCGACACCTCGTGCTCGGTTTTTGAACATATCCACTGCACACGTGTCACCTCTATAGGAAAGGATAAAACTCATGTAAATCCTCTAGAAAAAGGAAACAAACACGTGTCGCCGTTTGGTAAACCAAGACTGCAAGGCTGATCCGTTACACGACACGTGAACGAAGACTCACCAAAGTGAAACCTTATCACCAAGACACGTGTCAACACCGTGGGATATTTGGAAAACTATAAATAGGGCCTTTGGGGGATCATTTGAAACTCACACCAATTCCTTGAGAATTATAGAAAGAAATAGTGAGAGAAAGTGTGAGAAAGTTTAAGAAGAAGCTCTTAGGGATATTCATCTTAAGGTAATCTTAATGTTATAATGCATCTTTATAGTTTTAATTTATTGTTTTATAGCTTTACTTAGTAGTTATGCTGGTAAAATACAATAAAGAATTCACTAATCAAAACATAAAATTTAGAACAAATCCAAGTTGATTTTATAAACTTGTTTGAAATTATACGCTTTTAAAAATGATTCTTTTCAAAGAAATTAGTCGTTATTATGGAATCCGATTTAAGTAATTCCAAAGTCAGGCCCGGTGAAGTTCTGTCTAGATGAGATGGTATTTAAGTGGTGCCCCTGTGACCCTCCATCTCTACTGGGAATGAATCCGGAAATGTTCTGTTTAGATGAGATGGTATTTAAGTGGTGCCCCTGTGACCCTCCATCTCTACTGGGAACCGACTGATGAGGAAAGACTATGAATTGAATTCTTCAATTACGATCAATGAGTTTTAAAAGTTAACAAATAGAGATTCAGTAATCCCTTAAAAGAGGAAGTTATTATTAAAGTATAGTATAAACTGGACCTTAGAACGTGTACTTAAATCTTTATCAGATTAACGTGCGATCGAAGACTCGTTATCTATAATTTTGACCTCTATTTTAGGTGAGTACTCTATGCAATTTCTTGCGCATTTTGATTATATTATATTATGCAAACTATGTATATTTTGTGAAATGCTTTTATTCTCAAAATGCATCTGATACCGATGATTTCGTCGTTTGTTATCTGTTTATATCTCTCCATAATTCTGAAATTATTGATTCGGCCTATGGAAACTCTCTTACTATATTGGCCTTGACTACCGGGTGGAAATATTTGGGTGGTACCTTCCCAGCTGGTTTATCGTTGGTGTGCCCTAAACAAGGCGTTGTTCCAGAAATCATGATTATCTGTCTGTGATGTTATCGGGTGGAAACATTTGATAACACTATCTGTCTGGGTATTAGAGTGTACATGGCCACTAAAACTGAATAATTGACACATGCTCAATTGTTTTATCTGTTCTGTTCTGAACTGTTTATTCGGAATATATATATTGTCATTTACTTTATATATATTACTTGAAATTCCTATCTCTATGTATGTACCTTCGGTTCTAAATTGAATAGGTATCTATTTTCTAAAAACCTTGGAATATTTGGAGATTGAACCTCACTCGACTTTTAGCTGATGTTGTATAAATAACCATTTTTCAGGAAACGTTTAGGCTCACGGACGGAATGAAAATGGACTATATTGAAGATTTAGCTTTTAGAGCTCTTTTTGTAAAATGTTTATTTAGAGCATGTCTGGCTCTCTTGTAATAAGGTTTAAATTTTCTCTTAAGTTGTAACTCGTTGTTACTTTTAATATATATGAAGTTTCCTTTAGAAAGCTCTGATGACGTAATTCCTTTACTTTCAGTATTTTACGATTCATAACCATGTGATAATATTTCCGTTGCATTTATTTAAGGAAACAATTAAATCGGAATATTTGTTGCCTTGGTGGCATGTCAAGACACTCGTTCCCTAATACTATTTTGGGTCGGGGTCGTGACACTTAGTCCCATAACTAAGGGCCCCCAAGTTATCAATACGTCCTACCCTATGTATATGATGAATTTCTAACTTAAATCTTGACCTAGTCTCATGCCTAGACTAGCGTAACGACGATAAAGTACCAAAAATCAGCTCACGCCCAAGATGATAAAAACGCGATAATCTACCCGCACTAGTCGCATATCTAGAAGGCATAAATCATCAAAAGGCCTACCCACTAGTCCCATACCTAGAAAGCATCCTAAAATATAGGGAGAGCAAAAAATTTCCCAACAACCCATCGTCACAAAGGCAATATAATAATACCAAAAAGTCAAACAAACAAGCATAATTAATCAACGTATAAAACTACACATGATAGTCCAATTCAATTTAATCATAATTTAATTATCACCTCGTCATAAACCTCCAATTAATCTCATTTAGTTATTTAAATTAAATATACCACTATTTCATCTTATAAAGCATCAAACTTCTAATTTCATTGTTTCAACACAAATTGCATGAGTTATACGCCCCCAAATTCATTTATTTCAAAGCTAGGATTTTTCTAAATGCAACCAACACCAATAAAACCCAAAATCACTCACGAATCCTTCGTACCCAAAGGGTTATGAATATTATTCAGATTAAAAGATTTTATAAAAGTAGCCCCATAGTTAGTGTCCATTTTTTCAAATTAAGTTACTAATTATTCTTGAGAAAACATGTCATTAAGTGTTTAGGCGACACTTAAAACTCATAATACTAATAAAAAAGAATAGAGTATTCATGCCTGTGAATATTGTTTTAAAAAATCTGATTAAAAATCTAGATTCCTCTCGAAAATTGGCAAAGAAGTGTTCTTGAATCAATCTTGATTAAGCCCCAATTAAGCCTCCCAAAACTTGTGACAAAAACTTGATTATGAAGAAGGTTCATGATTATGAGTGAGAGAAAAAATATTTGGATGTGTTCTGTGGTGAAAAACGGGAGAAAAAGTGATTATGAGAAGTCCCCGTACAGATTAACAAGGTTTATAGTGATTAGGAGTCCAAATCCTACACAAACTCTAATTAAAAATAACTTCGGTGCACATATTCTGAAGGCATCGATCGATCGATGCCCAGGCGTCGATCGATCGATCGTCCAGAAAAACTGACAGTTTTGCTTAAAAAAATATAAGGGACAAATATTAAAAAATTCATATAAAATCTGTTTTAACTCCGATTTCAATTTCGCTTGAAGTTTTATTCTTCTAAAATCATAACCAACATATTTAACCAAAAAATTATTAAATCCAGAAATTTATTTTTCTCGAATATTCGAATAAATTAATTAAATAATTAATAAAAACACGGGGTCTTACATAATTCCCCACTAGCAACTAAGCGATAAAAAATCCATCACATGCTAACTCCAAAAATCTATTCTCCAATAATGATTAAATAAAATATGAAATTATCCCTAAAGAAATCCTCTAAACAACTTTAGAACTGAATGGCCCAATAAAACTCAAATGAAGCCATAATTAAATACGACTAAAAAGGAAAGTCTAACTATGCGATAAGATGAATAACTCCAGCTGAACCTCCAAATGATAACTCCGATAAACTTATGCAGCTTCTCCAATTCTAATCCTGAAAAAGATTAGTCAACGCATGGGTCAGAGCCAAAGCCCCGACCAAGAATACACACTACTCCCCTCAAATAGGATCCTTGAATCCAGACAATAGTATTATACGCAATAAATATCACAATAGAATATTATAAATTAAACGCGATAAATATAAATTACTAATTATCCGTAGGAATCCCCATTTAAAAGGCACACCAATATGATTTAAAAATTCTCATGTCCCACGATGTTAATTTATTAAATTAACCAATTTTTTATTATTGTTCTCACTTTTTATTAAAGTGTCACACTTCCCCTTGTCAGTCGCCCTCTCACCCGTTTAAATTGTCGGCCCCGACACATGATAAGGTTCCACACACGACACGACATAAATCGCCATCTGACCCGTTTAAACTGTTGGCCCCAACACATTATGTCGCCAAAAATTTTAATACCCGTTTTTATCTTAGGCATTAATTCTCAATTTCTTAATTTATAATCACCCCACCCTTTTAATCGATGTGAGATCCCGAAAATACCCCTTAGTCCCATAACTAAGGGTCCCCAAGTAATCAATACGTCCTACCCTATGTATATGATGAGTTTCTAACTTAAATATCGACCTAGTCTCATGCTTAAACTAGCGTAATGACGATAAAGTACCAAAAATCAGCCCACCCGCAAGATGATAAAAATGCGATAATCTACCCTCACTAGTCCCCTACCTAGAAGGCATAAAATATCAAAGGCCTACCCACTAGTCCCATACCTAGAAGACATCCTAAAATATAGGGAGAAGAAAAATTACCGAACAACCCGTCGTCACAAAGGCAATATAATAATACCAAAAAGTCACACAAACAAGCATAATTAATCAACGTATAAAACTACGCATGATAGTCCAATTCAATTTAATCATAATTTAATTATCACCTCGTCATAAACCTCCTATTAATGTCATTTAATTATTTAAATTAAATATTTAACAACCCGAGGTTTTAGGACGGCTAATTATTTATTTTGGGAGAAATAAATATCATTTTTATTTGGATAATAATTAAATTGACATTTGAGGTCAAAATTTGAAGTTGTTAGAAAGTGCGTCAAATGGTAATTCTGAGGGTATAGTTGTTTCCGGAAGGGTCGAGAAAGTCAAAATGACTGTACTTGGGGTCTATTTAGGTTCCAAAATAATTTTAGCTCGTTTAACTCGAATTAAAGTTACCGGGTCATTTAAAGTGTGTATTATCATTTAAAGTGTGTACAATTGGGAGATAAGGCTTATTAAGCCTACGGGAGATTTATTCTCCATAGAGAGAAAGAGAAATAGAAAGAAATAAAGAGAGAAGAAGAGAGAAGAAGAAAAGAAGAAGAGAAAGAGAGAGAAAGTGGAGATTTTCGGCATTTACATGATCTCGAGGACGGATCAGACCCTACGAACCCGAGGCAAGTGATTAAACTTGCTAAATAATTATTGTGTACCATTTATTGCATGATTTGTGGATTAAATCTTTGGGTTTTAGGTTTAGTTTGATAAAACCTAACTTTTGCGTATAATCTTAGATTTGATATGTAGATCTTGGATTTGAGGTTACAAATTAGTTTATATGTGTTCTTGGATGAATATTGATGATATATATGTGATTAGGTTGAAAAGAAATGAAGAGAAAAGGATTAAAATGAATTTTTTGGATTTTAGGCTAAATAAAAAGTAGCCATTTTCGTGAGTTCTGCAGAGCCGAATCGATTCGGCCCCTTACAGAATCGATTCGAAATTTTGTAGTTGCCCAGGTTTGAGTGAACGAATCAATTCGGACCCCAGCTGAATCGATTCGACCTGAGACAGTGTCCCAGGTCTGATGACCCGAATTGATTCGCCTTGGAGGCCGAATCGATTCGGAGGGCCGAATCAATTCGGATTTGGCCCGAATCGATTCGAAATTAGGGCTTTTTGAGGGATGTTTTTCTAGGGAGAATTTTTTTCCGTTTTGTTCGAGGGTAGCGATTGGGAACCTCTGTAGGAGTTATGAGGAGTATTTTTGGAGACTTTTAGAGAGTTTCCCTTATGAGATATTATTTGGGACATATTGACTTAATTTGAGGAATACCGATTAGAGATTTTGAAGCAATCTAAGTGGGGAATCCCACTATCATTGTAAGTTCTATTTGGAGATAATTATTAAATTTATATGAAGGAGTGAGAATGAGTTTAGAGATATTGGATCTTAGGATCAAATCCCAAATGGGATAACTTTAAAGGTTCATAAAATTAATTGAACCCTATTATGGATGGAGAATTTTAGATACTAATAAATGTGCATACGGATAAAGAAATATACTTAAAGATGAATGATTTGGGAGACGTCTCACACAATGAGAAATGAAAATTGAGGTGCATTAGAATAAATAATATCCTTAACTTAAATAGAATTAAGAGACAATTCATAATCCAAAGTGATGCGAAAACTTCAAGTGAGAAATAGTAGAGTGTATACTAAGTGGGGAAGATGTGTGAGAATTAGCGATTAGTATATCAAGAGAGAGAATTATACTAAATAATGATATTAATTCAACTACGCCTAAGAGCGTACTACGAATATGTAAATGATATGGCAGGTATACCTTATATGATGGTATATCTTTATGGATGTGATGTTGTATGTATGCCTTATGTGATGGTATATATATATATATATATATATATATATATATATATATATATGGTGAAGCATACCCCCTCCTTGCTATCACTGGGAAGTTGCGCGCGATGAGGGTGAGCATCCTGGCTCGATGAGCAGGGTGTGGATATTCCCCAGGTCATAGTCGTCCATGGTGATTATTATGTGATATACATTTATTATTTTGGGGGTGAGAAGTCGTGAGTATGTGTCGTTCTCACTTGCCGGTTAGGAGCTATGACCGCTTCCCGGGACGTTGTGTACTTGAGTTGATTACGAGGTGGGTGTCGTTGAACCCCACCAGGTGGTTCCCAGTTTTGTACGTGGTTTTGGCAACTGGAAGATGATAGAATTGTGAGCCTGCTTCCACGAGTTATAGCTCATTTGGATGGTTATTATATTATGGATGTGATTGGTACTTGGGTATCGAGGGCTTAATGGACTTAAACGACCAACATTGCCAGAAGTAGTGTATCGGGGGGGGTTCCTTGTTTGGATTTCGCTTTTGCGAGACGTCCCACGCACGAAGATCAGTGTAATGTTGGGAGTGAGTAGAAGTTATCCCTTATTGCTCATATATATATAATATATACTTCTCGACGATCGACAGTGCCAGAAGTAGTGTATTGGGGGGGGTTCCTTGTTTGGATTTCGCTTTTGCGAGACGTCCCACGTACGAACCGCAGTGCACTGTTGAGAATTGGGAATAATAAATTAATTAAAATGGAGAAATAAGAATTTGGGTTACATGCATCATGCATCGAGGACATAATGAATCTCGAAAATCAATACTGTCAGGAGTAGTGTAACAGGGGGGTTCCTTGTTTGGATTTTGCTTCGACGAGACGTCCAACACACGAAACGTAGTGCAGTATTGAGAATTGGGAGAAGTTTAGTCCTTAGCACTTAGATGCTAATAACTCATCTATGTAATTATATATTGTTGGCATAACTAGAATATGAGAAATTCTAGTAAAGAAGATGTTTATGTTTATTATATGTTGGATTGGAAAACGGGTATGTAAACCCTATATGTTAAGAAAGTGAACAAATGAGTGAAAACCCTAACATTAAAAGTTAAAGTATATGATTTAAATGGAATGCAGATAAGTGTAGATTGGGAGACAAGTTAGATGACTTTAATTGAATGTTTATTTTGGGTTTAAGTTAGATAACCTTGCCTAAATAGATTTGGGAATTAATTTGGAGATCACGTGCATACGCTTAGTTGCGCGTTTTAGTGGAGGGGTGAGTTGGATTATTATGGAGAGTGTGACTCCTTTAAATCATGTAATATTTCATTTATAACTATTCTGCATTTTAATGCACTTGCTATAAAATGTTTTCAACTCGAGCTCTGACCCGTTTATATTTTCTCCTGCTATGTATATATATTGTATTACTTTAGGTGCTCCTCCGCAAGAACGCCATTGATGTTCTCCCATCCAGTGTATTCGTGGAGCTGTGGCAGTAACGGACAGTTGCGGCACTTTGTTTTAGTCGATTCCTATCTTTTGTATATCTAGATTAGGATTCAGTTGTATATTTGGGTTTATACTCAAGTGTTGTAGATTAACACTTTTATATATTCTTCCTCAGATTATTGTATTTTCTGTTACCCGACAACATATTCGGGTATTCTATTTGCATATTGTATTGCACTCTTTTATATTATTAGAGTTTGCATAATTCACTCATCATTGTTAGATGTTGTATTGTTGGTTTTTGGTTGCATGGTTGATTTTATTTGGTGTTAAATAAAAGTTTAAATTTTTGACAATCCGCTTTTAATGGTTTCGAGTAGTTAGCCTTATATTATTGTGTATTGTCTGTTGATGTTGAGACTGTGCCATCTGGGATACCTGATTTAATGTAGTATAGGGCTGGCCACCCGTTATTATTTTGAGAGGGTTGTCACATATGGTATCAGAGCATCAGGTTCTAGTGTCTTTAGGATATGTGTGCATTACTACCATCTTTCGTAAACGTTCTTGATGTAGTGCCCTATTATTAGGACTGTTATTTTCACACGTCCATATCCTCATGTGATTTGAAAATAATCGAAAGGCGTTCTGATACACTTGTTCTTATTTCAGATGCCACCGAAGAGAGGTCGTTCAGTCGGGGAAAATATAGGGGATGTGGAACCCCAAATGCCTCAAAGGAACATGACTACATATGAAGTTGCCAAAATTGTGGCATAAGCTGTAACTGTTGCCATTTCTACGATGGCGCAACAACCTGCCATTCAAGTATCCCAAACCCATTTAGGACTGCCTTTGTTGGAAAGAGTGAAGGAAGATTTTAGTAAAGGGCATCCTCCAGATTTTTTTTGGGGAGTTGATGCAATGGTTGCAAGTCAATGGAAGAGTAGTATGCAGGGTCACCTCCGTATTGTTGAGTGTAGAGAGGTGCAAAAATAGTTTTTAGCCACCTTTAAGTTATCGGGTGCAGCTCTTCAATGGTGGGAGCCTGTCACCACATCAGAACAGAGGGATACTTTACCTATAACAGATTTTTGGGAACTCTTTGATCGAAGGTATTTTCCTTCCCCAATTCAGAAGGAAATGTGGAGGAAACCGATGGATGTATTTCAAGGAAATAGGACGGTGGCAGAATATGAAGAAGATTTTTCTAGATGGGCGAAATTAGTACCTGATGAGGTAAGTACGGAAGATAAGCGTATATCAAAATCTATTCGAGGTTTAGATTGGAGAATTCGGTAGCATTTGTCAGAGAGTCCCACGTTAGTGACTTTCGTCGAGGTAGTGAATGCTGTCCTGTTAAAGGGTCATGAATATCATCTTCGTTCGCAAGAGGGTAAGAACTTTGGAGATTCGAGTTCATCAAGTAAGTTTGGCGAAGAGAGTTCCAGTAATGCGAGTGGGTATAAGTCGGACTATAGAGATTCGCAACGACGTTTTGTTCCTCAAGGTGGGCTGAGAGGATTAGCGGGTAGATGTTTCTTTTGTAAAGAAATAGGTCATAAAAAGAGAGATTGTCCTAAAAGAATTAAAGGACCATGTTTTGATGAAATTTTGGAAGTGCAATCCCTACAACATATTCGAGGTCATTTTAGACCAGGGAATTTGTTTGGGAGCCCAATGATGAGAATGGGCAATCGGACTAGAAATGAATGATGTAAGTTATTTTCCTTTGTGAATAGGAATATTAATATATGAAGTTTTGGGAATATCGAATGGGAGATATTTGTGAAAGGGTAGTACTACAACCCTATTATGTATGGAATGGCCCGAAAGGGAAATCTGGAGCAATTCAGGCTCTTATGTTATTATCTTTTGAGAGAATAGATAATTTTGTGATGTGCTCAAAGAGAGCTATAATCTTATTATGAATGTAAGAATTGTTATTGTGTGTTAAGTAGTAATGATAAAGCTACTTCTTTTTATATAGTCAAGTTAGACTTATATAATTGTTGTATTCCAGTTATGGATGAGCCTAATAAATGGCAATATGTTAATATGATATGAGTTATCATTACTGAAAAGAGTTTAAAGATTGTGGATTGTTGGGACGCAGGAAAGTTTAGCTCATAATTATGCTAATTTTTGTGAGCTACATGTTGTTATATGTATGATGATTGATAAGACCTTGTGCTATGGACATAAGGCACTTTATATAAATGTTGTAAGATACAAACCAAAATATTTTTATAAACTGTTTTCAAAATAAAACTTTTTACAGGCCTTGGGCCATATCAAAATGATTTTTCACTAAAATATTTTCAAACTCTAGTCCGGATTTAACAAACTCTCAATCCACGACGTCGCTACATAGTAGGTTATTAGGAGGGTTCCTTGTTTGGATTTCACTTTTGCGAGACGTCCCCCGCACGAAAATGGCGAATGTCAGGAATTGAGAGGAGTTATTTCTTTGGACCATTCAAAATTTTTACCTTATTAATATGCTGGTATAAATTATATATCTACGGGATTATGGAACTTTGGAGGCAAATGAGGACTCATTATGATTGGTACGAGTAAAGCTTGAATAAAGGGTGTATGGGCGCCCTAGTTGTTAAAGTTTGGTTTCATATAACTCAAAAATAAATTAAAATAAATTCGTCGTGAGAAGTTAGAGGTTTTGGTATAGGATTAGTGATGATGAGTATAGTAGGAACTAGTTGAGCTTTGGAAAATTAGGCTTAGCTAAATTTTGAGGACAATTTTTTTGTAAGTGGGGAAGTTTGTAACAACCCGAGGTTTTAGGATGGCTAATTATATATTTTGGGAGAAATAAATATCATTTTTATTTGGAGAATAATTAAATTGGCATTTGAGGTCAAAATTTAAAGTTGTTAGAAAGTGCGTCAAATGGTAATTATGAGGGTGTAGTTGTTTCCGGAAGCGTCGAGAAAGTCAAAATGACTGTACTTGGGGTCTATTTAGGTTCTGAAATAATTTAAGCTCGTTTAACTCGAATTAAAGTTACCGAGTCATTTAAAGAGTGTATTATCATTTAAAATGTGTACAATTGGGAGATAAGGCTTATTAAGCCTACGGGAGTTTTATTCTTCATAGAGAGAAAGAGAAATAGAAAGAAAGAAAGAGAGAAGAAGAGAGAAGAAGAAAAGAAGAAGAGAAAGAGAGAGAAAGTGGAGATTTCTGGCATTTACGCAATCTTGAGGACGAATCAGACCCTACGAACCCGAGGCAAGTGATTAAACTTGCTAAATAATTGTTGTGTACCATTTATTGCATGATTTGTGGATTACATCTTTGGGTTTTAGTTTGATAAAACCTAATTTTTGGGTATAATCTTAGATTTGATATGTAGATCTTGGATTTGAGGTTATAAATTAGTTTATATGTGTTCTTGGATGAATATTGATGCTATATATGTGATTGGGTTGAAAAGAAATGAAGAGAAAATGATTAAAATGAATTTTGGGGATTTTAGGCTAAATAAAAAGTAGCCATTTTCGTGAGTTCTGCAGAGCCGAATCGATTCGGCCCCTTACTGAATCGATTCGGAATTTTGCAGTTGCCCAGGTCTGAGTGATCAAATCGATTCGGACCCCAACCGAATCAATTCGGCCTGAGACAGTGTCCCAGGTCTGATGACCCGAATCGATTCTCCTTGGAGGCCGAATCGATTCGCAGGGTCGAATCGATTCGGAAACAGGGCTTTTTGAGGGATGTTTTACTAGGGAGAATTTCATTCCGTTTTGTTCGAGGGTATCGATTGGGAATCTCTATAGGAGTTATGTGGAGTGTGTTTTGGAGACTTTTAGAGAGTTTCCCTTATGAGATATTATTTTGGACATATTGACTTAATTTGAGGAGTACCGATTAGAGATTTTGAAGCAATCTAAGTGGGGAAGCCCACTATCATTGTAAGTTCTATTTGGAGATAATCATTAAATTTATATGAAGGAGTGAGAATGAGTTTAGAGATATTGGATCTTAGGATCAAATCCCAAATGGGATAACTTTAAAGGTTCATAAAATTAATTGAACCATATTATGGATGGAGAATCTTACATACTAATAAATGTGCATACGGATAAAGAAATATCCTTAAAGATGAATGATTTGGGAGACGTTGATGCAAATTGAGGTGCATTAGATTAAATAATATCCTTAACTTAAATAGAATTGAGAGACAATTCATAATCCAAAGTGATGCGAAAACTTTAAGTGAGAAATAATAGAGTGTATACTAAGTGGGGAAGATGTGTGAGAATTGACGATTATTATATCAAGAGAGAGAGATATACTAAATAATGATATTAATTCAACTACGCCTAAGAGCGTACTACGAATATGTAAATGATATGGCAGGTATACCTTATATGATGGTATATCTTTATGGATGTGATGTTGTATGTATGCCTTATGTGATGGTATATATATATATATATATATATGGTGAAGCATACCCCCTCCTTGCTATCACTGGGAAGTTGCGCACGATGAGGGTGAGCATCCTGCTCGATGAGCAGGGTGTGGATATTCCCCAGGTCATAGTCATCCATGGTGATTATTATGTGATATATATTTATTATTTTGGGGGTGAGAAGTCATGGGTATGTGTCATTCTCACTTACCAGTTAGGAGCTATGATCGCTTCCCGGGACGTGGTGTGCATGTGTTGATCACGAGGTGGGTGTCATTGAACCCCACCAGGTGGTTCCCAGTTTGTTATGTGGTTTGGGCAACTGGAAGATGATAGCATTGTGAGCCTGCGTCCACGAGTTATAGCTCCTTTGGGTGGTTATTATATTATGGATGTGATTGGTACTTGTGTATCGAGGGCTTAATGGACCTTAACGACCAACATTGCCAAAAGTAATGTATCGGGGGGTTCCTTGTTTGGATTTCGCTTTTGCGAGACGTCCCACACACGAAGCTCATGTAATGTTGGGAGTGAGGAGAAGTTAGTCCTTAATGCTCATATATATATAATATATACTTCTCAACGATCGACAGTGCCAGAAGTAGTGTATCAGGGGGGTTCCTTGTTTGGATTTAGCTTTTGCGAGACGTCCCACGCATGAACCGCAGTGCACTATTGAGAATTGGGAATAATAAATTAATTAAAATGGAGAAATAAGAATTTGGGTTACATGCATCATGCATCGAGGGAATAATGAATCTCGAAAATCAATACTGTTAGGAGTAGTGTAACGGGGTGGGGGTGGGGTGGGGGGGTTCCTTGTTTGGATTTCGCTTCGGTGAGACGTCCCATGCACGAAACGTAGTTCAATATTGAGAATTGGGAGAAGTTTAGTCCTTATCACTTAGATGCTAGTAACTCATCTATATAATTGTACATTGTTGGCATAACTAGAATATGAGAAATTCTAGTAAAGAAGATGTTTATGTTTATTGTATGTTGGATTGGAAAACGGGTATGTAAACCCTATATGTTAAGAAAGTGAACAAATGAATGAGAACCTTAACATTAAAAGTTAAAGTATATGATTTAAATGGAATTCAGATAAGTGTAGATTGGGAGACAAGTTAGATGATTTTAATTGAATGTTTATTTTGGGTTTAAGTTAGATAACCTTGCCTAAATAGATTTGGGCATTAATTTGGAGATCACATGCATACGTTTAGTTGCGCGCTTTAGTGGTGGGGTGAGTTGGATTATTATGGAGAGTGAGACTCCTTTAAATCATGTAATAATGCATTTATAATTATTATGCATTTTAATGCACTTGCTATAAAATATTTTCAACTCGAGCTCTGACCCGTTTATATTTTCTCCTTCTATGTATATATATTGTATTACTTTAGGTGCTCCTCCGCAAGGACGCCATTGATGTTCTCCCTTCCAGTATATTCGTGGAGCTGTGGAAGTAACAGACTGTTGCGGCACTTTGTTTTAGTCGATTCCTATCTTTTGTATATCTAGATTAGGATTCAGTTGTATATTTGGCTTTATACTCAAGTGTTGTTGATTAACACTTTTATATATTCTTTCTCAGATTATTGTATTGTCTGTTACCCGAAAACATATTCGGGTATTTGATTTGCACATTGTATTGCACTCTTTTATATTATTAGAGTTTGCGTGTTTCACTCATCATAGTTAGATGTTGTATTGTTGGTTTTTGGTTGCATGGTTGATTTTATTTGGTGTTAAATAAAAGTTTTAAATTTTTGACAATCCGCTTTTAATGGATTCGAGTAGTTAGCCTTATATTATTGTGTATCGTCAGTTGATGTTGAGACTGTGCCATCTGGGATACCTGATTTAAGGTAGTATAGGGTTGGCCACCCGTTATATTTTTGAGCGGGTTGTCACAAAATATACCGTTATTTCATCTTTTAAAACATCAAACTTCTAATTTCATTGTTTCAACACAAATTGCATGAGTTATACGCCCCCAAATCCATTTATTTTAAAACTTAGATTTTTCGACATGCAACCTACACCAATAAAATCCAAAATCACTCACGAATCCTACGTACCCAAAGGGTTATGAATATTATTCAGATTAAAAGATTTTATAAAAATAGCCCCATAGTTAGTGTCTATTTTTTCTAATTAAGTTATTAATTATTCTTGAGAAAACATGTAATTAAGTGTTTAGGCGACACTTAAAACGCATAATACTAAAGTAAAAGAATAGAGTATTCATGCCTGTGAAGATTGTGTTAAAAAATCTGATTAGAAATTTGGATTCCTCCCGAAAAATTTGCAAAGAAGTGTTCTTGAATCAATCTTGATTAAGCCCCAATTAAGCCTCCCAAAACTTGTGACAAAAACTTGATTATGAAGAAGGTTGATGATTATGAGTGAGGAAAAATATTTGGAAAAGTTCTCTGGTTAAAAATTGGAGAAAAAGTGATTATAAGAAGTCTCCCCATAGATTAACAAGGTTTTATAGTGATTCCGAGTCCTAATCCTACATAAACTCTAATTAAAAATATCATTAGCGCACGTTTTCTGAAGGCATCGATCGATCGATCGCCTAGAAAAACTGACAATTTTCCTTAAAAAAATATAAGGGACAAATATTAAAAAATTCAAATAGAATCCGTTTTAACTCCGATTTCAATTCCACTTGAAATTTTATTCTCCTAAAATCATAACCAACATATTTAGCCAAAAAATTATTAAATCCAAAAATTTATTTTTCTCGAATATTCCAATAAATTAATTAAATAATTAATTAAAAAAAAGGGGTGTTACATACTCCCCACTAGCAACTAAGCGATAAAAGATCCATCACATGCTAACTCCAAAAATCCATTCTCTAATAATGATTAAATAACATCTGAAATAATCCCTAAAGAAATCCTCTAAATAACTTTGGAACCGAATGGACCAATAAAACTCAAATGAAGTCATAATTAAGTATGACTGAAAAGGAAAGTCTAACTATTCCATAAAATGAATAACTCCAGCTGCACCTCCAAATGATAACTCGGATAAAATTATGCATCTTATCCAATTCTAATCCTGAAAATATTAGTCAACGCATAGGTCAGAGCCGAATCCCCAAGCAAGAATACACATTACTCCCCTCAAGTAGGATCCTTGAATCGAGACAGTAGCATTATACGCAATAAATATCACAATAGAATATTTTAAATTAAACGGGATAATTAAACGCGAAAAATATAAATTACTAATTATCCGTAGGAATCCCTATTTAAAAGGCACATCAATATGATTTTAAAATTCCGAAGTCCCACGATATTAATTTATTAAATTAACCAGTTTTTTATTATTATTGTTCTCACTTTTTATTAAAGTGTCACACTTCCCCTTGTCAATCGCCCTCTGACCCGTTTAAACAGTCGGCCCCGACACATGATAAGGTTCCACACACGACACGAAATAAATTACCCCTCGGACCCATTTAAACTGTCGGCCCCGATACATTATGTCGCCACAATTTTAATACTTGTTTTTATCTTAGGCATTAATTCTCAATTTCTTAATTTATAATCACCCCACGCTTTGAATCGATGTGAGATCCTCAAAATACCCTTTAGTCCCATAACTAAGGGTCCCCAAATTATCAATATGTCCTACCCTATGTATATGATGAATTTCTAACTTAAATCTCGACCTAGTCTCATTCCTATACTAGCGTAACGACGATAAAGTATCAAAAATTAGTCCACCCCAAGATGATCAAAACGCGATAATATACTCTCACTAGTCCCATACCTAGAAGGCGTAAATCATCAAAAGGCCTACCCACTAGTCTCATACGTAGAAGGCATCCTAAAATATAGGGAGAGCAAAAAATTATCCAACAACCCGTCGTCACAAAGGCAATATAATAATACCAAAAAGTCACACAAACAAGTATTATTAATCAACGTATAAAACTACGCATGATAGTCCAGTTCAATTTAATCATAATTTAATTATCGGCTCGTCATAACCCTCCAATTAATCTCATTTAATTATTTAAATTAAAAATACCGCTATTTCATCTTTTAAAACATCAAACTTCTAATTTCATTGTTTCAACACAAATTGCATGAGTTATACGTCCCCAAATCCATTTATTTTAAAACTAGGATTTTTATACATACAACTTGCACCAATAAAATCCAAAATCACTCACGAATCCTACGTACCCAAAGGGTTGTGAATATTATTCAGATTAAAAGATTTTACAAAAACAGCCACATAGTTTGTGTCCATTTTTTCTAATTAAGTTACTAATTATTCTTGAGAAAATATGTAATTAAGTGTTTAGGCGACACTTAAAACGCATAATACTAAAGGAAAAGAATAGAGTATTCATGCCTGTGAAGGTTGTGTTAAAAAATCTTATTTGAAATCTGGATTCCTCTTGAAAAATTAGCAAAGAAGTGTTCTTGAATCAATCTTGATTAAGCCCCAATTAAACCTCCCAAAACTTGTGCCAAAAACTTGATTATGGAGAAAGTTAACGATTATGAGTGAGAGGAAAAATATTTGGAAGTGTTCTATGGAGAAAAACTGGAGAAAAAGTGATTATGAGAAGTCCCCTAAAGATTAACAAGGTTTTATAGTGATTAGGAGTCCTAATTCTACACAGTCCCTAATTAAAAACAACGCCAGTGCACGTTTTCTGAAGGCATCAATCGATCGATTCCCAGGCGTCGAACGATCGATCGCCCAGAAAAACTGACAGTTTTACTTAAAAAAATATAAGGGACAAATATTAAAAAAATCATATAAAATCCGTTTTAACTCCGATTTCAATTTCGCTTGAAGTTTTATTCTTCTAAAATCATAACCAACTTATTTAGCCAAAAAATTATTATATTCAAAAATTATTTTTCTCGAATATTCCAATAAATTAATTAAATAATTAATAAAAACACGGGGTGTTACATACTCTCACTAGCAACTAAGCGATAAAAGATCCATCACATGCTAACTCCAAAAATCCATTCTCCAATAATGATTAAATAAAATCTGAAATAATCCCTAAAGAAATCCTCTAAACAACTTTGGAACCGAATGGCCCAATAAAACTCAAATGAAGTCATAATTAAATACGACTGAAGAGGAAAGTCTAACTATGCCATAGAATGAATAACTCCAACTGCACCTCCAAATGATAACTCCGATAAACTTATGCATCTTCTCCAATTCTAATCGTGAAAAATATTAGTCAATGCATGGGTCAAAGCCAAAGCCCCGAGTAAGAATACACACTACTCCCCTCAAATAGGATCCTTGAATCCAGACAGTAGCATTATACGCAATAAATATTACAATAGAATATTTTAAATTAAATGGGATAATTAAAGGATATAAATATAAATTACTAATTACCCGTAGGAAACCCCATTTTAAAGGAACACCAATATGATTTTAAAATTCTCAAGTCCCACGATGTTAATTTATTAAATTAACTACTTTTTTAATTATTGTTCTCACTTTTTATTGAAGTGTCACACTTTCCCTTGTCAATCGCCCTCTGACCTGTTTAAACTGTCGGTCCCGACACATGACAAGCTTTCACACACGACACGACATAAATTTCCCTCGGACTCGTTTAAACGGTCGGCCCCGACATATTATGTCGCCACAAATTTTAATACCCGTTTTTATCTAGGCATTAATTCTCAATTTCGTAATTTATAATCACCCCACCCTTTTAATCGATGTGAGATCCTCAAAATACCCCTTAGTCCCATAACTAAGGGTCCCCAAGTTATCAATACGTCCTACCCTACGTATATGATGAATTTCTAACTTAAATCTTGGCCTAGTATCATGCCTAGACTAGCGTAACGACGATAAAGTACCAAAAATTAGCCCACCCCCAAGATGATAAAAATGCGATAATATACTCTCACTAGTCCCATACCTAGAAGGCGTAAATCATCAAAAGGCCTACCCACTATACCCATACCTAGAAGGCATCCTAAAATATAGTGAGAGCAAAAATTACCCAACAACCCGTCGTCACAAAGGCAATATAATAATACAAAAAGTCACACAAACAAGCATAATTAATCAACGTATAAAATTACGCTTGATAGTCCAATTCAATTTAATCATAATTTAATTATCACCTCGTCATAAACCTCCAATTAATCTCATTTAATTATTTAAATTAAATATACCGCTATTTCATCTTTTAAAACATCAAACTTCTAATTTCATTGTTTCAACACAAATTGCATGCGTTATACGCCCCAAATTCATTTATTTTAAAACTAGGATTTTTCTACATGCAACCTACACCAATAAAATCCAAAATCACTCACGAATCCTACGTACCCAAAGGGTTATGAATATTATTCAGATTAAAAGATTTTATGAAAACAGTCCCATAGTTAGTGTCCATTTTTTCTAATTAAGTTACTAATTATTCTTGAGAAAATATGTAATTAAGTGTTTAGGCGACACTTAAAATGCATAATACTAAAGGAAAAGAATAGAGTATTCATGCCTGTGAAGATTGTGTAAAAAAATCTGATTAGAAATATGGATTCCTCTCGAAAATTTAGCAAAGAAATATTCTTGAATCAATTTGATTAAGCCACCCAAAACTTGTGACAAAAACTTGATTATGAAGAAGGTTGATGATTGTGAGTGAGAGAAAAAATATTTGGAAGTGTTTTCTGGTGAAAAACTAGAGAAAAAGTGATTATGAGAAGTCCCCCTACAGATTAACAAGGTTTTATAGTGATTAGGAGTCCTAATCCTACCCAAACTCTATTTAAAAATAACTTCAGCGCACGTATTCTGAAGGCATCGATCGATCGATGCCCCCCCAGAAAAACTGACAGTTTTGCTTAAAAAAATATAAGGGACAAATATTAAAAAGTTCATATAAAATCCGTTTTAACTCCGATTTCAATTTCGCTTGAAGTTTTATTCTTCTAAAATCATAACCAACATATTTAGCCAAAAAATATTATATCCAAAAATTTATTTTTCTTGAATATTCCTATTAATTAATTAAATAATTAATAAAAACATGGGGTGTTACATCAGCCTCCCTCATTCACAGTGTATGAGACCTAAATTTTTGATGCTGTCTTTATTGATCCACGGGATGAAGGTAGCAAGTGAGAACATCGATGTCTACTTGGATCCTTTAATAGAAGAATTAAATGAGTTATGGGAAGAGGGTGTGCAAGCATTTTACTCTTTTAGAAAAAGAAGAGTTTACGCTGAAAGCTATGTTGATGTGGGCAATTCATGATTTTCCAACTTATGGGACATTATCCGGTTGTATAGTATATGGTTATTTGGGGGGTCCTATTTTTGGAGAGGAGACTGAATCTCTTCAGCTCCCCGCTAGAATAAAAAAAATGTATACCATTGCCATATGAGGTTTTTACCCCCTCTCATAGTTTTAGATTTGAGAAAGGTTCCAATTTTTTACCAGGCGGGATTGAACATACGCAACGATCGAGAATATTTCTAGTATTAGAAATTGAAAGTAAATCTTCTGATTGTGGCCCTAATATGCCAGGTAAAAATCCTAAATTTAAGAATGTCAGTCATAAGAAGACCGTAACTACGAATGAAACTGAGATAAGAAACGCATGGTCTAGGAGGTCAATTTTATTTCACTTGCCTTACTGTAAGAATAATTCGGTGTGCCATATATTGGATATGATGCACGCAGAGAACAACATCGCTAAATATATTGTGGGAACATGCCTTGGGGGAGTCATTCAAAGGATGGAGAAAATGCACGAAAAGACCTTAAGGTGTTGAAACTTAAGCCACAACTATGGTTGAAATAAGATAGTAGGGGAAGGAAAATAATTCCCCCTGGTGCTTTTATTTTGACGGGTGAGGAAATGATGGTGCTTTTAGACACAATATATAATTTGAAAGTTCCATCTAATTTTTCGTCCAACTTGCAAATGATTGTGAATTATTCTGCCCATGATTTATATAAGTGTAATTCCCACGATTGGCATGTGATCATGCAATTGGTTCCTCTATTGTTTAAGCACTGTTTCTCCAAGCACAAGGATTTATGGAGGGATATTTTGAAAATTAGTATCTGCTTCTCACTTTTATGTGAGAAGGTAGTCAATTGAGATCACATAATGGCTGCAAAATTGGTGGAGAATGAATCCATTTGTGTCTTGGAGAATTACTTTCCCCCATCTTTCTTTGACATAAGTGTTCACTTGTTGGTACACCTATGCGACAAGGCACTTCTTTCCGACCCAATTAGATATTAATGGTTGTATCCGTTTAAAATATTGATAAAAGTTTTTGAAGATTACGTCAAGAATACACGCTACATTGAAGGATCAATTGCAGAGGAATACATCACCGTTGAGTCATTAATCTATACTCGGGAATAGGGGTGGCCATGGACTGCGCCTGGGCAGGCCCGATCGGGCTTGGGCCGAGCTTATAAAATTATAATCTATCCCAAGCCCGCTCGGGCCTGGATCGGGCCTTATTATGTAATCCCAAGCCCGCCCAGATTTGAAAGCTCTTTACCCAGGCCCGTTGGCCAAGCCCGATTAATTTTTTTTCAAATAAAAAAACATCTTTTTTGTTAATCAAAGACCTATTTTTTTAATTAAAAACCTGTTTTAAACTTTATATATTACAAAGTCTGTATATAAAGTTTCCACTCTACATAAAAAGACTTGGTATATGTTTTTATATTTATAAAATTTACCCACCTTATATATTTATTTATAACTTTATAGTCTTAAACTTTAATAATAAAATAATACTCTCTCTCTCTCTCTCTCTCTCTCTCTCTCTCTCACACACACACACACACACACACACACACACACACACACACACACACACATATATATATATATATATATATATATATATATATATATATATATATAAAATTCTCGGGCCTCGGGCCGGGCCAGGTCTCATCGGGCTTAAGAATTCATGCCCAAGCCCACCCGAAAAAAAATCAGGCCTATCAAATTTTGCCAAGCCCGCTCTGTGGGGCCTATTCACCTTACCCAAGCCTTAGTTTTTTATTGGGCAGGCTGGGCGGACTTGGAGGGCCTCGGGCCTATGGCCACCCCTACTCGGGAATATATGCCTGACTCGACCAACATGGATGACAATTTTGAGTTCGTTAATGAGGGTGGTCATGTCATGGGCAAAACGAGTGAAATTTAAGAGTTACAACATTAACAAGTAGCTCAATATCTATTTAACACACATGAAGATGTTAAAGAAGGGAAAAAGTAGGTTTAAATTATTTTAATTTTTACATGATTAATTTTGTAATACGTTCGTCATGATCTATACAGAAAATATGAAGCATGTGAGAACAATAAAAGACGAAAAACAATGGCACAATCAGATAGCGTATTTATATTGTGGTTATCACACGATGTAATTATAATGAAAATGGTTGTTATTAAATCTAACATTACAAGAAAGCTTTATTACTAACCTAATTAATTTGTCTATATTCTCAACTCTCTTGCTCGTCTAGCTACTAGACCCTTGTTCAAGCATAAGAGTAAAAAAACTATCGATTGAATGGTTGCGTATTCGGTGCAAGGGTGTACGAGGAAAATACAAATGTACAGAACTTAGGCATTTCATACAAGGCTCTTACTTTCTTTCGAGCGAGCGTAAAAGATAAAAATCTCGTTGAAGCTGAAATGACTTACTATGGTGAAATTCGGAATATAATTGAATTGGAATACATAAACTTCAAAGAGGATGTATTTTACTGTGATTGGGTAAGAGTTGAGGATAAAAATGCTTTTAAAGTTGACCATGGAACCAATTTGATCATGGTTGACTTATCCAAGTTGAAGAGCAACGAACATATGAGCGATGAGACATTTGTTTGTGTTTTTCAAAAGGTCGCGCAAGTATTTTTCTCGGAGTATATCAATAACGTGTCGTGATTAATCGTCCTACATGCGCCAAATCATCTAAACAGTAGTGTGGGTGACTTAGCTGCACCTACCGAATATCAATCCATTTTTTTATGATAACTTGAATTTGAAATAATTTTTTGATTTGTAGTAAGTATTCAAATTATTTGTAATGACCAGTGGTTGTATTATTGTAGTTATTTATTATTATCGGACGATAATTTAATTATTTTTATTCATTTTTTATTGATCATTTTAATGCTTATAATAACTAAGTGAATATGTTAATTATAATTTTAATCAATTTAAGAATTAATTCGAAGTCCACGACCCGGGAGTGTGTGTGTGTGGCGGGGGGAGTGTGTGTGTATAAATTGAAATTGGTATTGGTATAAATTGGTATCGGTATTAGTATAAATTGGTATTGGTATTGGTATTGATATGTATTGTTATTATCGGATATGAGCATTAATTCAAAGCTCATACACAGGTTTGTACTACTAATAATTTTTTTTTTTGCAGAAAATGACTTCATCAGGGCATGGTAGCGGAGGCGATGAGAGCTCCTCGGCGAGTAAGCCCCCCAAATGGGGAAAATTGGGGTCCGTCATCGAGAATAAGATGATATTATGAGCTAGAGCACGAGAGTTATTCAAGGCGATTATTAGCCCCGGGTACACTGATTGGAGGGCAGTGCCTATTGACCTCAAGTTGAAATTTGAGGGGCACCATAGGTTGTGTATTTAATATTTATATTTATAACAGTAACACTTACTTTCATTTTGGTTTGTATTTGTTTGACAGGAACAAAATATCCTGCCCATATATCTTCGCGACTCCACGTTGGAGCAATTGAGTGATCAATATAAGATGTGGAAGAAGAATTTGGGGGAATGGTAATTTGGGAAGACCGTTGAGTCTATTCTGAGACTACGTGACACCATCCCCCCCAAGGAGCCAATGTCATTGGTACAGTGGGCGGAAGTTGGCATCTTGCTAATTGAGGATAGATAATCAGGTGAAAAAGTCTGATGTGCACTACTCCGGGCGAACGTCTTTTGCCAAGGTGAAGCACAGGATTGTAAGTTTTTATTTTTCTTTAATTTTAGTTATTCTAATTTGGCATTACTTTCGTTACTTACTAATTCTGTATTATTTTATTTTAGGACACGGGAAGTGCCCTGGTAGTAAGCCATATAGGCCCCATGCCTATGTGGAAATTTGGAAGAAAAAGGGCAAGGACAAGGAGGTGGCCCCTAGCGTCGCAACCACCACTGTAAGTTATAAATGTTTAATTTCTCTAATTATGTTATAATTTTTTTTATTTACTTAATTAACTAATCGTGTACTTTTTGTCTTTTCAGGCAAAGCTTAAGGAAGTTTATGAGTTGCAGTCTGATGCCGACAAAGAATCTTTGGCTACGGATGCACTCAGCCAAGTGTTCGGGGCGGATCATAAGGGGAGGATTAGGGGACACCCATGACAATAAGATATCAAGGTTGGAGGCGACGGTCCTAGATATGTATGCCTTCATGAAGCATCAATTAGGAAAGCGTAAGGGCAAGGGCAAGGGGAAGGAGAAGGAGGTAGATGTAGATGAGGACGAGGAAGCCATTGCTTGATCCCCGATACGCATGAACTCGACATCATATGATGATCCATTTCCCATCGTGACCCCCATAGACCGGCCTATGTCAACATTCGGTTGGTCGAGCGTGCATATACTCGACATATATTGTAGGCAACTGATAGTGAGGTGGTTAAGGGATCTAAGCTTCTTCCCGAGTATGTTGGTTTATGGACGTCCTCTCCAAGACATTGAGGCAAGAGTGCACATCATGCACGTGGTGGAGGGAAAGGAGAACTCACTGTGTGGTTACGCGAACAATGCGGCGTTCAACATATTACGAGGTGTCTCAATTCATATGTCGTGTGGCCTTCCTTCCTCCTCTGATCTGATCAAGACCCTTCTTCATGACATTATTCTATATTTTTATTTGGATATTGGATTATATTTTATTTTTTTGATTTTGGTAAATGTTCTTTTTGATATGGATATTTGCATTTCTATTTTATTTGGATACGGATTATATATGCCATGATTTGGTATATTATTTCAATTTTATTTGGATATATGTTGTTTGGACAGGTATAATTTTTCTATAACAGGTACAAATATACTTCTGGGAAGTGGCAGTGGCCATACTACCCAGTAGTTTTTTTTTTAAATTCTACCCAGAATTATCACGGTCAAAGACTGAGATAAAGAAAATTGTCACGGTCTTTAAGCGTGACAAAAACTTGTCAAGGTCGAAGATCGTGACAGGACTGTGACAAGTCTAATGAACTTGTCATGGTCTTTGACCATGACCGTGACAAGTCAGCAGTTTTGGTGTTGTGTTAGATGGTAAAAACTCATGTTTTGTACTAGTATGGGCAGCAACATTTTCATATGGCATCATAAAGTGTATGCCTCCTCGGCACGTGTATGCGATTCAGAATGAAGAATTGATAGTTCTAGGCGTATCTCTTGGGTGCTAACAACATTAATGTATTTCTTTCCTATATTTAAAATATTTTTTATAAGTCCAATAAATTATTTGGTGTTATTTTAATGGTATAGGTACCTACGGGATTTTTCACAATGCCTTTTCAGATTCCAAAATGCATTTCGTTGTCCGATAGTGACAACAGTAAATTAGTCGCCCTCGAAATAATGGTTCCCTCCTATACTTCATCCACTTTATATTATAGTCGATTTGTATGTTTATATAAACCCAATACTATGGGTTACTAGTTTGGTCAATGAAGTGTGAAATGATTTGAGCGTACGCACTCACATGTCATGTCTCATGTTGACATAATTAGGATAACTTTAAACCTTATCCAAGTGACATTAACAACCCTTACGTATAATATAATAAAGGAATGCACCACATAAACCCTTCAAAGATCTTGCTCCCCCCCTTTGGTTAACATTGAATGGATGTGGTTGTCCTCATCTCAAGCTAGTGACATATTTCAAGAAGGTTGTGACTGATCTTCCTATAACAATTACCCGATCATGTATTGGGATTTTCAACTAAACATCCATTATGGGTTGGAGTCATAAGAGGTAATCTGACAACCAAAGATGGAAAAGATCACGAAAAATTAAATTTAGGATTGGTAAAGATAAAAGATCATATAAAAGGAATATAATAAGTTTTCTATATGGTTCAAGTGAATAGGTTGATTATTTGCAATCAATGCGGATATCCCCTAAAATTCATAGGTCGACATGTGACGTTAATTCAATTGTAGAGATCATATAGTATAGCTCTACTCCATTCATATTGCTATTATTTCTCCATATCAATAAGTGGTATGCTTACCTAACCTCTCACTATTATTGATCGTTGTGAATAAAACCAAACCCAATATATAAAATAAAAAATAGCACAGGTAACTTATTTGATCAATGTGTATCTAATAGTCATTAATCATTATCTGTAATCGACAAAAATATGCCATCTATACTTCGTTCTCACTAATGTCCCCGAACTAAAGGCCAAAATAACACAATGCATGCACACAGGTCTCTTGGGCACTATCTAATCTCATAATGTCATACCTACCAACATCTAACCTCATTAGCATGCTGAAGTCAATAAGTTTGAACTCTGTCTTCCCACTTGTGAAATAGAACGAATGGATCGTATCCCACCACCTATCCACCAAGTTAAGAAAGATACCCCATCCATCTAGTGTAGGGCATAATAATGATGAGGTTGACAATGTTGTCCTTGACCTGCCTAACATTCCACTCCTCTTTCTCCCCACCCGAGGTACTTGACCATAAAAAATGTATAGAATTCATGGATCAACTCATATTAAAGTCTAAAATGTCGTATAACTACGAGTCCCAAATAAGTCCCCCAAACCTCCTCCAAAATCAATAAATTATTGTGCCCTGGTGGGGCCTATTCCACAAGGCAACACTTAATAGATAAGTAAGAGAATACATGGAATCCACATCGCTTTTGGGGGAAGTTTTAGTACTCATATCACTATTCTATAATTATACTTAGAATGTATTATAAATCACAGTAGTTGATAATAATATGTAAATTTTTAAATAACAAAAGAAAACATTAGTAATGAAGGTAGTAGATTAGTCTGCCGTCTACTAATAAATTTTTAGCACGGATCCATAGGTAATGAAGGGAGTAGATTCACTTTGGTGGACTGAGAAAATAAAGTAGTATTATATTAGAGAAATAATAGAAATACTGCTAGAATAGAGAAGTTATTGATTTATACTAGCGCTCTTGAAACACTTGTATCCATTTGTGAAGATTGATACGGTGGTGGTTCAACTATCACATAATGCATTGATATGGCTAAATACCTACAAGTGAAAGATAATGTTGGTACGACGTACCGACATTTAAACATTTTTTCAAAATAAAATGCCCAAATAATTTGGAAATGATCATATGGTGATATTATGATCGAAGAAGTGACATTAAATTTTTTATAGTAATTTTTAGAGACAAAAGTTAAACACAAGTTGAGTTATATCATATTGACGTATTCTTAGTGAAAAATATAATGCTATTAAAACTATTTTAGTATTTTTAGTATTTAAGTCGAAAATTATATAGGATTAAATTACTTTTCGTTGCAAATACCGTGACCTTTTCGTAACGTGGCTAAAATCTGTAAGAATGATAAATTTTTTGAAATTGTTTAAAGATTGCTATTAATACAACCAAAGTTTCTCTCCCATTGCCTAACACACTAGAGTGACATATTATACTTTTATATGATTTAAATTTGTTGACCTTGCTTCAAAAAAGATTACGAAGTCCCTTCGTCCCAATAAGCTGAATTTTCAAAATGTATGGGTGAAGGACAAGTATTTATTCATTACATTAATTTTCCAGTCAAGAGAGTGAGAACTACCCTCTTTGAAGATGATTAAACTCAATTTTAGAGTTAAATTTGATCACACTTTTTAAGATATAATTTGTATGAAATAACAAAAAAAACTAAATTTTTTACCTTGTTATCTATCTTACAGTCCCAATGGGTATAATAATTGTTTTGAATAGGATCCACCCAAGAACTAAGTTCCCTTAACTTTAATATATCCATGAGCTTCTAGCCAATGATAGTGAAAGACGAGTTCAAGTTTTTTGACTCACTTTAAAAGTGGGTCATGATGACCGGTTCACATGATTGATTGAAATGTTAAAATAATAAATATGTTGTTACATTAGGTCCTACAATTTTTAATGTTTCAACGAATTATGTGAGAAGGTCACGATGGTGACAAAAATCTCAAAACAAATAATTAATGAAGGAAAGAAATCACCAAGATAGTAAGAACAACAATAATCACAATCACAATCACACAATGCAAGAATAAACGTGGTTCGACAATTTGCCTACGTTCACAGAGAGGTATACTGTTGTATTAAGTAACTCTTGAGAATGTTTTTCATATGACCCTATGCCTCAGGCCAGGGGTACAATATATATTCACCCGTGAGAGAGAAAATGTGTTGGTAACCAACACGTTAACCTGGTTACCCTTGAATATCTCATCCGAGATTTTTGGGGATGGACTTGGTCATATCCTTTGATCCTAACCGTCATTCAGGACACATAAGTTGGGTCTGGTGCCTTTTATTATTTATTTGGGCTTGGCCAGCTACTTTCGTGGTTCTGTCCGATGAAAGGGGCACCCACAATTGCCCCAAAAAATTTGGGGCCACAATTTAGGCTGACAAATTTTAAATAACATTTATGGTTTTTCTCCGATGGCATTATTGTTATTTTTAGAATTGATATGAATTACCATTTTGTAGTGAATTTAGGTGGCATATCTTCTTTGATTGTCATGCACTATTAGTGAGGGGTTTAAACCAATGTGTGGGACGATTCACTTCGTCACTTCAACTTCTTGCTTTCTCTCACTTCCAAACTATCATCTTCCCTCAAGTTCCCTCTTTCTTTCAAGCTTGTTCTTCGTCGTTCAAAATCTATTTTTTACTTCTCGTCCTCACTGACCTGTGGTTTCTCATCATTTCAAGGTTCATTCTTTTCCATGTAAGTTCTAGGTCCCTTCATTTTTTGTATTTCCTTTCTTCATTTTTCTTTCTACTGTAGTTAGAGTTTTCTTTATGGCAAGGATAGATAACAAATCTCTGGTAGAATTTAGAAAATGTTATAATATCCCCGATTGGGTTTGAGTGTGCCCATGTTCCTCGTAATGTTAGTGACATTAAGGATGGACACTCGATTTATGTCCTTCTGTTGTCTTAATGGGGTTTAACCTTTCCCCCGGATTTCCCGTTCTTATATTTTTTTCAGTATTTCGATATAGTCCCAGCCCAGTGTTCTCCAAACGTTTGGAAAATTATAAATGGCATCCATAGAATAAACCAAATCTATGGCACTAATTTCGCTTTGATTGAGATCTGTTCTACTATACCTCCTCTCGTAACACCTCTAGTCTTCTCTATTTGAAAGCGAGGAGTCCAGACAGGGTGCTTGTCGTGAACCTACCTGATTCCCATAAGAACTACTGGTTCAAGGGATTTATTGCTTGGAATTGTCAATTCCCTCCCCAAGTAGGGGGAGCAAGGTACAGGGGACCTTGGATCCCTACTTTTGGGAAGGAATACATAGATTGTTGTTCAATCTTGCTTCATTTTTATTGTTGCTCTAATGTGTTATTACTTTAATATTTTCTTTTCTTTTTCAGCGAAGTCCAAGAATCAAGAGCTTGATCTCCATGGGATCTGTGCTCCTGACTTAATTAATGCCTGGAAGATAAGGGACTCAATTGTAGAAGGTGAACACCCCAGGTTGGCTGCCTTTTTATTGGAATACAAGAACACTACCTCCAACTTCATGACCCATTCAGTTGACCCCTTCCCTCATCTTGATATTCCAGAGGAAGAAGGTGATCTCTAACCCATCAAGATAGATGACGAGGATGAGAGCATCTCAGAGTCTGGTGCTGCTGTGGGTGATAGTGGTGGTAGTGGTAAGGCATGATCTAGTGAGAATGAATCCAGTGAGGAAAAGTTTATTGGAGAGAGGTCCAGCGAGGAGGGTTCTAGTTCAGGAGGTTCCAGGTCAGAGAGCTCTAGAGAGGAAGACATAGCTACCCTAGAAGAAAAAACTTAATCCGTGATGATGATGATGATGATAATGTCCTATTATCTAATAGGTCGAAGATCCATAAGACAAGGTCTGGAGACACCACTAGTGGTTTCCACACAACAACTCATGAGAAAGAGCTGGGGAGGAAGAAGAAAGAAGAAAGAAGAAGATAAGAGAGGGAGATAGGAAGAGAGGAATAGAAAATAGGAGAAGAAAAAGAATAAAGAGGAGGAGAGGATAAGAAAAAATGAAGAAATCATAGGCTTCTCTTGTGCCTGTGGCTGTCCCAGCTGAAGGGGACTCTGTAGCTCTAGCCCTTTAGCTTGCTCCCATGATGCTCGAGAGAGCAGTGCTGACGACGGACCGCGAAAGGTCTTAAAAGATGGGAGTAGACCAGTTATCCATAAAGGAAGATAAGGGGCTTTCTTTGGTAAGGCCATTTCCTCTTTTCTCTGTCTTTTTTAATTTCTTCATATTCTTTGACTCACATTTGTTTCTTCCTACAGTTTTTTTTACCACACCGTCCCTCGCTGTAGTCGATATGGAATAGCGAGGAGGAACACTGAGATTGAGGGGAGTTTAAAGACCGATTAGGAGGCCTAAAAGTCCTCCAAGAAAGCTCTTGCAGAGGTTGAAGCTTCTTTATCCAAGGAGAGGGCTGGGGTGGCTAAGGAGCTGAAAAAACTCCGTGAAGCCTACTAGTTGGTCGCGGCGAGGAAACTATCCACCACAGATAAAAATAAAAGGGCTCGCTGAGAAGGTGAAGAGCCTGGAGGAAAAGATGGCCATAGTTAGAGAGAGTGGATACAATGAGGGTAGGGAGGTAGCCTATGAAGATGCCGAAAAGAATATAGATTACCTCAACCAGGTAAACTTAAAGAAGATAGACCAGTTATCCCTCCGTTCGATGAGCACAATCCTAGCACTAAGCCCATTATTGAAGATAAATTCCCAGCTGCTCAGACTGGTAAAGATTCCACTACTCCTTCTGTCCCTACCGCTCCTACTGTTGCCTAGGTAAATAAATCTTCCCCCGGTCAAGGGAGGTGCAGTTGGTGCTGAGACAGACGAGGCTGGGGAAAGATCCATCCACTTCTGAGAAGTTCAATGTCACCAACTAGGCTCTTAAGGATTCTTTTATTCTTTTTTTTTCCTCTTCTTTCCACTCGATGTACCTGTATTTGGCCAACACCAATTTTAATGAAATGAAGAATTTCTTTTTCTTGAATTTGCTGATATATGTATTCTGTTTGATTTCATGCTTTGTAGTTTATCAATATTGATGATTATATCCCTAATACCTCTCACTTAGGTCAAATTATTGGTTCTAATGAGAGCGATCAAGTGCGCTGAGCTTTTGTCAAAATCTGCAGATCTCTTAGGGCAAGGAATAAGGACTACAAAGACCAGTCCAAACTAATTGCCAAACTTAAGGATCATCTTATAGAGATGGAGGATGTTGGTGACTCTGTTCAAGAAGAGGTGAATTCTCTAAAGGTGAAGCTCTTGGATGCGTCTGAAATTAACCAGGTTAGGGAGGTGATTCAGCAGGAGAATGATGCTTTAAGGAGGGAAGTTGCACGCCTTAGGGAGAACACGTTGAGCATTGTTCCTATAGTTTACAAGGTTCTTCATCATTATCCAGGCGGCGAGCTAAAACTGAAAATGGCGGTTCCCAAAGGAAGATCATTGAGCTAAAAGGAGATATTCGTCGAGCATATGTGATAGCTGCAAGGCTTCAGAGGGATGTCACCAGGCTGAGGCACCCGTTCAAAAAAGGTCCTCAGCAGGTGTGGGCAAATGGATACGGCCAAGGATGGACATACACTCCTATAAAGATAAAGGAGGTCGAGGAGATGGCCTTCATTAGAGGGTGGCTGAGTGCCCTCAAAGAGTTAATGGTGCCCAAGAATTTTGCCCTTTGGTACAGGCATGAGATCACTCCCTCGTCCTTAGAACCAAATTCATTTGGAAGGGATGATTTCTAGATCCCAATAGATTTAATCCTGAGGAAGCTATTGGAAACAAGCTCGAAGGAGGTTGAGGAGGATTTTTCTCCTCAACCTGATGATGATCGAAGAGCGCGAGTAGCTAACTACCTTGCTCAGCGACCTAGACCTTCTTAAGATTTAATTTATTTTATTGTTATTGCACATGTAACTATGTAACTTTTAGCAATGAAATATTTATATTTTGGGCCAAGGCCGACTAAACATACGTTGTCTATTTTCTTATTAGTAATCTCTAGTTATTTTGGGCATTTCAGATGACTAAATGTGACTTAGAGTTTATTTTCAAATGAGTATTCTCCTAGTCCAATATGCTTTAGCCATACCATTCCGCCTCACTTTACCTTTTAGGTCGCGTCGTCACGCTGCCTTAGTCCTAATTAAGGCGATGGCGAGGATACACCTGATTAATGGGCAATCCACCGAGAAGAATTTTAGAGCCAAAATATGTTGGTGGCCATCCTGGTTCGCCGTGCTACTTAAGGATCCTCTATAGGTCTTTTTTTGTTACTGGGGCAACCTAGGAGGCCAATTGTGTTATGAATAATGGTGCGAGGAGGGTTATTATATGCCAACCCTGCTGACTATGCTTTGGGGAAGTTAAGCTAGTATAAACCCAACCACTTTGGTGCAACCTCAAGAGGCTAGCTCAAGAGATTTTTTGATTGGAGAAAGTTAACTAACTTACTATAATCCATGATGTTTATCATACATGTTATAAGAGTGAAGCTTGTAACTTGGAAATGGTACATATAATAAGATATATTTAAGACAATCAATACATATAGAATGGCAGGGCCAATCGAGTTCTATTGATTGAAGTCAGGAATAGAGAGCAACATTAATTTGAAAATGAAAATTTTCCTAAACAAATGGTGCATAGATAGAAAAATCTAGAAGTAGAATTTCTTCAGGTTGGCCACATTCCAAGCTCTTGGGATCTTCCTTCCTTCCATCGTTTCTAAGTGTAGGATCCTTGCAAGTATTCCCTTACCACCTTAAACGATCCTTCCCAGTTTGGTCCCAGCTTTCCATCTGATAGTTTCACATCACTCACTACACCAAATCTGCCCATTTGTCAAGGTCATTGACCTTGACAAATTCACCTTGTCAAGGTCAATGACCGTGACATTTCGAGGCGAGACAACTTTTTTTGTCACGGTCGTGTCACGGTCATTGACCTTGACAAAAAACTCGCATTTTGTGTCACGGTCGTGTCAAGGTCAATGACCATGACACGTTTGTCACGGTTATAAACCATGACAAAGCCGTGGCCCTTTTAAAAAAAATTGTGCCCGTGACAAATGTTATCACGGACTTGTCACGGTCAATGACCGTGACAATTCTGGGCAGAATTTAAAAAAAATCTGCTAGGCAGTATGGCCACTGCCACTGCCCAGTAGTATATTTGTACCTGTTATAGCAACGTTGTACCTGTTCCAAACATCATATATCCAACACAAACTAAAGATAATGCAAATATATATTCATGACAGTATAATCCAAATCTTCAAAGTAAAAATAATATACATGGCGATATAATCCAAATATAATTAAAATGGACAAACTTAAAAATAATGTTACTACATGTCTTGGGTAAATGTGAGGAGGTGAGTAGGCCACACGACATACGAATTGACGCACCCACTAATATACGTCGTGTCGCATTGTTCGCGCAACCACAATAGGGAGTTCTCCTTCCCGGGTATAACATGCATGACGAGCACCCTGGACTCCATCTGTTGAAGCACACGTCCATGGACTATTCCACCCTCGACGATATTCGGGTCCCTCAACCCCCGCCCTATCCGCTGGCCATCAAATATGTCCAATATGAACACGCTCGGCCAACCAATTGTCGATAATGGTCTGTTGGAGGGCGTTAAATAGGGAAGTGGATCGTCGAAGTACGAACGTGTCGGTGATGAAGCAGCGAGGTCCATATCCTCGTCATCCTACGCCTCGTCCTCCCGCACCTCCTCGTCCTCCCGCACCTCCTCCTCCACCGCCTTCTCCTTACCTTTCCCTTTTCCTTTCTCTTTACGATCTCCACCCAACGTACGCTTCATGAATGCATACATATCTTGGACCGTCGCCTCCAAACGGGACAGCTTCGCGTTGTGTGAATCCACCGTTCGAGCCAACCCGGTGTCGCTCGTCTCCAATCCGATGATCCTAGATTTGTCCACCCGCGAGCTCACTCCCCTTGTCCTCTCCTTGCGATCAGAGCCAAGCACTTGGCTGAGTGCGTCTGTGGACAAAGATGCCTTGTCGGCATCAGACTGCGACTCATGCACTTCCTTAAGCTTTGCCTGAAACGAAAAAAAGCACATGATTAGTAAAATAAGTAAACTAAAAAATTATAACGTAATTAACAATAATTAAACTGTCGGATTACTTACAATCGTGGTCGCGACGCTCGGAGACACCTCCTTGTCCTTCCCCTTGTTCGTCCGAAGAGCCACATAAGTATCGAGCCTATGTGGCTTACCCCCTGGCCCACTCCCTACCCCCTGAAATAAAATAAAGTAAAGTAAAATTAGTATCGGCCCCGCAAAGTAAAATAATATCCAATAATATATTTCTGTAGTTATAAATAAATTAAATATTACCTTCATCCTATGCTCCACCTCAGCGTAAGAGGTCCGGTCGGAGTAGTACACGTCCGTCTTTTTAGCCCGATTTTCCCTCCCCGATTGGCGAGATGCCAATTGTCGATCCTCGATCTCATTGTCAATGAACTTTTGCCATTGTGCCAATGAGATCGGCTCCTTGGGCGGGACGGATCCGCGCAATTGTAAAATGGACTCTCGTGTTTTTCCAAAGTACCGTGTCCGCATATTTTTTTTCCACGTCTTGTGTTGCTCCCTCAACTGCTCCAAGACGGAATCACGTCGCTTTGGATCCAAGTTGAATTGTTCCTGTCCAACAAATACAATGTTAGTTGCGAATAAATATAAATATAAATATAAATATAAATATAAATATAAATATAAATATAAATATAAATATAAATATAAATATAAATATAAATATAAATATAAATATAAATTGAAATTGAAATTGAAATTGAAATTTTCATATAAATATTACCTGTAGTGCCGCCCAAACACCTAACTTGAGCTCATACGGCACCTCCTTCCAACTCATAAACCCCGGGCCGATGACCGTCTTTAGCAGCTCGAGGGATCTCGCTAAAAGCTCCGACTTGTTTTCGACGGTAATCCCAAATTTTCCATATTTGGGGAGCCTAGGGGCGGAGGAGCCCTCGTCGCCTCCGCTACCACCGAACCCAGACGACGACATCATCATAAACAGCATCATCATCTTCGCCCTAACATCTGAAGGAGACATTTTTGCTGTAAAAAAAATGTTATTAGTACAGATAAAAAAAATGTTATTAGTACAGATAAAATTTTTGTAATATTATGTTTTTTCCAAATATTTAAAGAGTTATTAAATGGGTGCCCCACCCCTGCCCCCTCCCCCCGCCACACACACACGCACACCTACGCACACACGCACCCCCACCCCCCACCCCTACCCACCCGGCAAGTTAATTAGAATATTTGTAGGACTGAAATTGATTTAGATTATGCCTATCTATGTAACTCTAAAACCTAATTGTGATTAAAATCTGATTTATATGGATTAATTCTATTACATTTATAATTTAACTAATAGAGATGAATTTTAATATTAATCCTTTGGTTTATTTAACTAACTTTGGTTTGGTTTATTTCTAGTTGAATCCGAGTTATAATTTTTAGATTATGTATAGGAATTGAATTTTAATATTAATCCTTCATAAATCCCTTGAATACATGCATATATTTGTAGAGATTGAAATTAAATTGCTTGAGATTGAATTTCTATGTTTCGGGGTAATTATTTGAAAATACTTAATTACCCTTTGAAAACCTTTCATAACACACCTATGTATTAAATATGGGTTAGACCTCTTAGCTTGCTCAACCACCCATTTACACACTTACTTTACCTTTTATTTACATTATGGATATTAATCAATTCACACGTTTTTTGTCCACTTCAACCTTTACTGAAACATTTATTAATTCATTCAAGTTAGGTAAAACCACGCAAGTATCTAATACAAATATTATCATTCAACAAATTAAGTCCCATAATTTTTGCACATATCACAACCCGTAATCTTTTAACATTCAACGATACCAATTACTAAACAATTCTACTATCTACGATAAATACGAATATTTTTCAACACTGTATCCCCCAATAGTAATAATGAATTAACATATAATTTTCAACTCCAACAACATATGCTTCAACTTAACCCAATCTTCCCAATAATACTAACTAATCAACACCCAACATCCAAATCCAACAACATAGGTCTAGAACCAAAGTTTGTACATAATAATTTATAGTCTCCAAGAAAGTACCATTTTTATTCATAATATTTACGATTATCAGTTTCTCGTGTATTAGCCAAATTTCCAAGATTTCAATTGTAGCATAACACATTAATTTATTGTAATCATACACATTATAATGAGTATACAATTTGATTTTTGTAATCATTTCTTAGGCCTTCTTATTCTCTAAGGATTTCAAAGTTAATATAAAAAAATACCCCCTGCCCACACACACACACACACCACCCCACCCTGCCCCACCCCCTGCCCCCCTCCACCACCCCCTCCCCCACCCCGCCCCACCCCTCCCCCACCCACCCCCACCCTGCCCCACCTCCACCCTGCCCCACCCCCACCCCCACCCCCTCCCCCACCCTGCCCCACCCCGCCCCACCCCCTCCCCCACCCCCTGCCCCCCTCCACCACCCCCTACCCCCACCCTGCCCCACCCCGCCCCACCCCCTACCCCCACCCTGCCCCACCCCCCACACACGCACACACATACACACATATATATATACACATACCCCCACCCCTCCCCCACACTGCCCCACACCGCCCCACCCCCTGCCCCCCTCCACCACCCCCTACCCCCATCCCGCCCCACCCCCCACACACGCACACACATACACACATATATATATACACATACACACATAAATATACAGACAAATATATATATATAAATGGAAGAGAGAGAGAGAGAGAGAGAGAGAAATTGGACCTGAGAGAGAGAGAGAGAGCAGCGTCGAGAGAGAGAGAGAGAGGGAGGGAAGGGCGCGGGAGGGAAAAAAGAAGGGGGGGTAGGGTTTTTGCTGGAAAAGTTGTCACGGTCGTGTCAAGGTCTTTGATCGTGACACGACTTGTCACGGTCATTGACCGTGACACGACCGTGACAAATTGAATTGTCACGGGCTTGTCACGGTCAATGACCGTGACAAGTCGTTGTCACGGTCGTGTCAATGTCAATGACCGTGACATAAAACGCGTGTTTTTTTGTCACGGTCAATGACCTTGACAAGGCTGGCCGGCTGAAAGGTGACAATTTGCCCATTTTGGTGTAGTGACTGCCAAGGACTTTTCTTAGGACATAGTCCCCAACTTGAAATTTCCTAGGGCTGAATTTCTAGTTATACTGCTTGTCTTATGGTTACTAGTAAGATGCCAGTTTAACTAGAGTCAATTCTCATCATTCATCGTCTAAGTCAAGTTTAATGAACAGTGCTCCATCATTATGACCTTGGTCGACCAACGTAGACCTCATGGTAGGGAAACCAACTTCTAGTGGGATAATTGTTTCCATTCCATATGAAAGTGAAAAGGGAGTTTCCTTAATTTCTCACCTTGGGGCGGTGTGATAGGCCCATAGGATGTGGGGTAATTCATTTTCCCAAGCTCCTTTGGCCCGTTCCAGTCATTTCTTTAGTCCATCGATCATTGTCTTGTTGGAAGCCTCAACTTGACCATTTCTCTAGGGATATGCTATAGAGCTGAAATAGTGCCTGATTTCATGATCGTTGTAAAAGATTTGGAAGGGGCCACTCTCTAACTGGGTCCCATTATTAGTAATGATCTTTCTTGGTATATCGAAGCGAGTAATGATGTTTCTCTATATAAACCTCATCATGTCTGCGTCCCTGATGTTCACTAGTGGTTCTCCCTCTATCCACTTAGTAAACTAGTTTTTGATGACCAACAAATACTTTCGGTTGTATGTCGCAATAGGTAGTGAACCTACGATGTCCAAACCCCACTCTGCGAAGGGCCACGGGTTGGTTAGTGACTTTAGGCCGTTGGCAGGCTGGTTGACCATAGGTGAATGTTTTTGGCATTTCTCACACTTTCGAATGTAAACTCCAGTGTCCTTCTACATGTATGGCCACCAATACCCTTCCTTCATTATTCGAAAGGCTAACGACCTCCCTCTTATGTGTGTTCCACAAATTCCCTCATGAAGTTCGTGCAAAATTTGCTTAACATATTGTGGATGAATGCACTGGAGGTAGGGCCCGGTAAAGGATCTCTTATATAACTTCCCATCAGGAGATAAGTGAAAGCGAGCATCTTTGACTCTTATCTAATGAGCCTACCTCTTATCACTTGGTAGTATATCACTTCGTAAGTAGTCTGCAATGGGATCCATCGAATTCAGAACCTTTTTATTGTAGAGAACCTACTCGAAATTCAGCAACTCAGTATTCTGATCAGTGCTGGGCTGCGCGAGGAAATCAATTTGAATTGTTCTTCTCAAATAGAGTCTATTGTTAAGATCAGATTTTCTAGGGCAACCGCATGGGTGTTCTATCCTCTAGGGAACTGCTGAACATCCACTTGATCAAAGTTGGCTATTAGTCCTTTTACAACAATGCTGGGCTGCGCGAGGAAATCTATTTGGATTGTTCTTCTCAAATGAGAGTCTATTGTTGAGATCGGAGTTTCTAGGGAAACCGCATGGGTGTTCTATCCTCTAAGGAACTAATGAACATCCACTTGATCAAAGTTATCTATTAGTCCTTTTACAACGACGAGATAAGATACCATCCTTTCATCTTTTGCATTAAAATCACCGTTTATCTAGTTAGATACCAGCTATAAGTCATCAAATACTTGAAGGTTCCTTGCACCCAGTAATTATACTTTGCATAGTCCGACGACCAGTGCCTTGTATTCTACCTCGTTGTTGGAGGCTTCAAATCCAAGTATGATTCCTTGCTCGAGCACCATATTTTCGGGAGTTACTAGTACAATACCTACTCCAGACCCCTTTGAGTTGGAGGCTCCATCATTGTATAAGGTCCTAACATCTGGTCTCTATAAGCTTTCCCTTGATCGGCTTGTCTCTGGATGATCACATGGTTGTTCCCCTATGAACTCAGTGATGAAATTGGCTAGAATTTTCCCCTTGATGGTTGTTTTTGGTTATAGCTCGACCGACCACTTCGACAGTTGGCGAGAGAGGTCATCTTTCCTTAGAACATCTTTGAGGGGGTTAGAAGTAACCACGACTATGGAGTGGGCCTCAAAATAATGCTTCAGTTTACTTGAGGCTATTATAAGTGCATAAGCGAGATTCTCCAATGGCAGGTACTATTTCTCAACTTCTAAAAGGGTCGTGCTTGCATAGTAGACTGGATGCTGGCTCCCCTCTCTCTCACATACCAAGGCAGAGCTCAAAACCTAGTCTGGTACTTCAAGGTAAAGAGATAAAGGATCATTATCTTTGGGAATCATGAGAAAATGGGGCCTACTGAGTTAGGCCTTGGGTTCTTCTAAGGCCCTCGAGTAGTCATCATTCCATGTCATACCCTTATTTCTTTTTAACAAAAAAAAAAAGAACGGTTGGCACCGCTCTGAAGACTTAAAAATGAACCTATTAAGCATGACGAGAATTCTCTTGAGCTTTTGTACGTCTCTCACTATTTGAGGGCATTGAACTTTGTTGATGGTGTCAATTTAGTCGGGATTTTCCTCTATTCCTCTCTTGTTGACCAAGTATCCAAGGAATTTTTCTGAATGGACACCGAAAGAACACTTACTTACGTTGATTTTCATTCTTTATTTCCTAAAAATTTTGAAAGTCCTTTCCAGGTCGGAGAGGTGTTCTTCCTTAAGTTTGCTCTTGATGAGTATGTCATCGATGTAAACCTCCATAGTATCCCCCATTTGATCTTTAAACATCTTCGTAACTAGCCGTTGATTTGTTCCTGCATTCTTAAGGTCGAAAGGCATAAATTTATAACAATACAAACCAACACTGGTTATGAAGGAGGTCTTATCTTGATCCAAAATGTGAATGGGGATTTTGTGGTATCCAGAATACGCATATAAAAAGCTCATCCTCTCATGTGCTTCTGTAGCATTGACCAGTTAGTCAATCTTTAAAAGGGTGAAACTATCTTAGATATAGGCCCTATTGAGGTCTATGAAGTCAATTCAAACTCTCCACTTTGCATTGCCTTTCGGAACTTCTACCGTATTGGATAAATATTTAGGGAACTGAACCTCCCATATGGAAAATATGTCCAGTAGATTCCTCACCTCTTGCTCTACTACTTTAGCTTTCTCTAGGTCCATTCAACGAGATTCTATATGTCTGTCTTGAAAGTTGGGTCTGCATGCAATCAATGATAAGCAATTCTGGGATCAATCCCAGGCAGCTTGTAGGGATCCCACGTAAAAACATCCAAGTTGCTCGAGAGAAGTGTGACTAGTTCTTTCATCTCGTGATCGGTCAAAGAGGTACCAATCAAAAACTTCTTTTCAGTCACGATATTCCCAACTGCAACTTCTTTTAGGTCTTTAATGAATCTCTCAGAAGGAAAGAGCCTGGTCTCCTCTACTCATGGTCGACTGTACCTTAGCATCTATTTATAGGGAACCAACCCTTCCTGTGCTGCCTCCTTGCTATTTGTTTCTTCCACTTTATTATCATGTTTAGGGAGTATCACAGTGATGAAACACTTCCTTGACGTAGCCTGGTCCCCATGGATCTCAACCACTCCTCGATCGGTTACACACTTCAATTTCTGAAGATAGGTCGATGGAATGGCCTTCATTGCATAGAGACATACCCTGAGAGGATGGCTTCGTATGGTGATTCGATATTAACAATGAGAAACTTAATAATTTTTTAGGTTCTTCCTTCCCTAATTGGCAGGACAATCTTTCCCAAAGGAACTGTGACCTTTCCTGCGAAGCCGACCAACGGAACAGTTGCTTCCTTGAGGTCGGCTACGCTCAACTTCAGCTTTCTGAACAATTCTATGTAAATTACTTTGGATGAACTGCCTTGGTCAATGAGCAACCTATCAATGTCCCAATTTTCTATCCTTAGTGTAATGAACAGTGAATCATGATGCGGGGTTCACACACCCATCAAATCTTCATCAGTGAACACAACATGCTTATTGTATCGACGTCTTTAAGTTGTCGACACCTGCCTGAGTCTTGGTTGGGTCAATTTGAAAGGCCCATGTGAATGTAGTAAGCTTCTTAATTTCCATCTGAGCTGTATTTCTTTGAATTTGTTTTAGGTCTAATGCCCCATGTATTACTACAAATTCATGGTCAATATCCTCCATGAGGACATTATCGGGCCTCTGCTCTCCGTTCGCTACTGCCTTGTCTATCCTCTTTTCTACAAACTCATTAAGGTTCTCGAATTAGGCTAACTCCTCGAGGTGAGACTTAAGGGCTTTACAATTCTCAGTCTTGTAGTCGCCTTCCTTCTGGAACGCGCACTTTAGTGTGTTATTTCATTTGGAAGGGTGTCTTCCCATCTTCTTCGGCCATTTAATAAATGGATCCTCTTTGATCTTTGTAAGAATCTTGTATATCAGATCTTTGAAGACTATGTTTACAGCTTGAAATGCCTTTGAGGCATCATTTTTGTTCCCATTCTTAGAGCCATTTTTGCCCCTTATTCCCTTTCTTTTGTTATTCATTTTCTCGGCTCCTTTGCAAGCCTTCTCCCATCCATTTCCCCCTACATTAAGATGGGTCACATCCTCAACTTTGGTGAATTTTTTAATATGAGCCATCAAGTCCTCGATGGATGTAAACTTCTTCTTATTTAAGGACTAGCGTAGAAGGCAGGAGCTAAGCAAGCTGATTTTGAAGGATACTAAGCAACCTGCTTCGAGCAATCCTTAATTTCATTGAATACTTCCTAATACCTCTTCGCATACTCCTTGATGTTCTCTTGTGACTTTTTCTTTATAGTAAGTCTTCTTCGGGTGGGAGCTGCCTATTATGAAGCGAGCTATAAATTGCTCAACCAAGGATTTGAAAATTTGATGGACCTATGAGGTATCTTTTCAAACCACTTATAGGACACATCGTGAAATTTTAAAGGGAATATTCGATACACGAGCACATCATTGTGACTCCATAGAGTCATAGCTTGTCAATAATGCCTAACATGATCAATGGCATCAGTCTTACCATCGTAAATTTTGAACCTGGGAATCGCGAACTTCTTCAGAGACTATTATTCTTCTACTGCCCTTGAAAAATGGGACTTCATTTGGCTTTTGAGAGCTCGCTTGTCTATCTCTCTCATAGATCTGGCAGCACTATGAGATGGGTGTTGGTCTATCTCCCTCCGGATTAGACTTTATATGTCATCGTTCTGCCGACCAGGAATCCTATAACAGTGAGCTGGTTGCACTTGTTCGAAATAGTTATCAACTGACCAGTGCCTTTCTATTATTTTTAAGCCACATCCCAGGCTCCTTCCTCAGTTGCGAGACATGCTCGCGCCTGAGGGCTAGGAGTCCGATTATGGCATCGCCTTGTGCTTCGATGGAGTTCTCTCTCCATCCTTTTCAGGTGCCTCTTGAGGCGAGCATTTTCATATTTCCATTGGCGAGTAGCCTCCTCATGCTCATGGAGTCTAGCCTCATAGGCCTCTATCAACCTAGAGATCTGTGTAGACCTAGGTGGCCACTGGCTTTCTTAGGAGACCTGCCTCTCCTAGCTAAGTCTTGGGTTTAACTGAAGAATTTCAGACCTTACCCTTGGAAGGTTAGGCCGCTGCGGAATGTCTCCTGATTGAGGGACGTTACAACTATGATGGGACATCACTGGTTCCTATTGGTGAAGGTTTTCACAAGAAAAAGAATCGCTTCCCATAGACGGAGCCAATTGTGGTGACAAAGATCTCAACAAAAATAATTAATGAAGGAAAATAATCATCAAGATAGTAAGAACAACAATAATCACAATCACAATCACAATCACACAGCGTAAGAATATATTTGGTTTGACAATTTGCCTACGACTACGGATAGGTCTACTGTTGTATTAAGTAACTCTCGAGAATGTTTTCATATGCCCCAATGCCTCGAGCCAAAGGGTACAATATATATTCAGTTGTGAGAGAGAAAACGCGTTGGTAACCAACATGTTAACCTATATCCCTTGAATATCCCATCAGAGATTTTTGGGGATGGACTTGGTCATATCCTTCTATCCTAACTGTTATTCAGGACACATAAGTTAGGTCGGGTGCCCCACCGTCATCGTGACCCATTTTTTAAGTTGCTCAATAAATTTAAACTCGTGAAAGCTAAAAAATTAAATAATGGTCGGATGGTCACACGTGACAAAGAAACGATATGTTTAGGTTGATATAAATGATCCTTAGAGCATTTATTCAACTACTAAAAGTACTCAACATAACAATTCACTTTAAACTATAAAAATTCCAATTCATGGTGCACGTTACTATGTTACCTTTTTATTCTCTTAATAATCGACTAATTTTGAATCGACTGACCTTACCTATTAAGTAGCTTGACAAGATGTAGTAAAATCCCCTCCATTATTACACTTTTAAATTGTGTTATGAATCATTGTAAAATTGTATATCTAAAGATTGACAAAGCTAAAATTTGATAAACTTACTAACACTTCAATATAAGAGTTAGAGAAATTTTCATCTTAGCCCCTGAACAATAATAATTTTTTGACCCTAATTCATTTATATATTTTTTAGGCACTAAAGTCGCTCATCCCTTAATGTTTACCTTCCAATTTAGGTTACAAACAAACTTAATACGTGTATACATTATAAATATCCATGTACAAACTACAATATAATTACAAAAAATTTCATGTACAAAATTTAATGCATACAATATGAAAGAATCAGGTGTACACTAACGGTGTCCTCAATAAAAAGAATTAACAATTAGGTAGTTAAGCAGAACAAACCAAAATTAATAACTAAATAAACTATTATGAGCACAAGATATAAGCGATTTAGTCCATGGATGCCTCCATCCACCTCAAGATGATAAATACAAGGCATTCATTCAATTAATGCTAAAAGTGAGATTCTATTAATTTATAAATATTGATGTCACTATTGAAGTTGAGACGTTGCATGCGAATAAATTGGAAATAGGTGGTTGATGCACATTACATACTCTAAGGAAGGTATTTTCAAATTGATACATAACACTGTTTTATCTAATCCCAATAAATTGAGTAATTCTAAACAAATCCTCAAATCCTAAATTGGTGAGTTATAAAAAAATCATCAGCTAATGTATAAATTTTGCATATGATCCATTTAAAAACCAATGATATTCTAACAACTAGACAAATATATTTGAGGGTATATTTGGGAAGTACATGCATGCCGAAGATAATTTTTATCCTCTTTGAGGTTTATCGCATGATTCCAAATATATTTGAATCTTCCAAATATATAAGCAAATATAAAAAATTAATCTTTTTGAAATGGATAGCGAGGAGAAAAATAAATTAATAATAAAAACAAAGAAATTTATAGTAGTTTAGTTAAGATTATGAACCCACATCCATTGTGATATTGGATTTGTGTAATTGTCTTAGGGAGTTTTTGGATGCTCCAACCTAAATAAACAACTCACCTCTAATTTGAAAAACTTTCGTTTCACCTCACCAATTTTTATCAAACACAAGAAACTCACCCCTATGGTGGTTGTGGTGACAATAAATCTCAACACAAATTATAAGCAAACGCGATCACTATGTAAAGTAAAGAACATAAATTAGAATAACTGCGATCACACACGACACAAGATATACGTGGTTCGGCAAAATTGCCTACGTCCACGGTGGTGCTCTCTGATTATATTTCTCTTTTTCTCCAGGGAGTGTTTAAAAATTACATACCCTTTGCCCTGGGATGGAGGGTTCAATATATACATGTAATTCTCGGAGAGTGGGGGTGTTGGGAACCTCAACGTTGGCCCATAATCCCTAGAATATCTCCTGAGAGATTTTAGGGGTTGAATGGGTCACTACTAATTAACCGTTTATAACTCTTGGGAGTTTGGGCTGTGCTTTCCCAATTTTTAATAGGGCTTAGTCTCACTACTTCTCTGGGCTAAGATAAATAAACGTGGTACCCACAATTTCCCCTAAAATTTTTGGGTTACAATTTGGGCTCAATAATTTTAAATAATAGCTCTAATGGCATTTTTATGAATTGAAAAATACTTTGGGGAGTGAAACATCGTTCCCAAGTAGATCTAGGAGGCATATTCACTTTGTTCTCCATTCGTCATCATTAGGATATTTTAAATTTGTTTGAAGAGGCCATTTCTGACGTCGCTTCAAACTTCTTTGCACTCTCAAGATTTTTCCATCTTCCCATTGCATTTTCTCACTTTCAGATCTCTCCTTTCGTTTTTGAGCTCTTTGTTGACATTCAATATTCCTTTCTTGTGGCCTTGCATCGTCTCAAATTGATTTTTACTTCGTAAGTTCTCCACACTTCTTCCCTTTTCTTTTCTATTGAAATTTCTTCTCTATCGCTTCAAGGGGTTTTCTTTTCTGATGGCAAGAATAGGTAATAGGTCACTTTTACAACATTCCTAGCTGGGTGGACATTGAATGCGCCCCTGTCCCTCATAATGTTCGAGACATTAAGGACGGGCATTGGATTCATGTTCTTCTGTTGTCCCAAGGGGGTTTGACCTTTCCCCCAAATCGCTTATTTTTGCATTTTTTTAGTTATTTCTATTTAGTTCCTGCCCAATGTTCTCCGAATGTATGGAAAATTATGAATGGTGTACATATGATCAATCAGCTCTATGTCACCAATTCAGGTCTTCCTGAGCTTTGTTACTGATATGCCATTTCTCGAACAAGATCTGGTATCCTCTATCTGAAATCTAGGATTCTTGACATGGTGTAAGTAGTCAATCTACCTGATTTCCATATGGACTATTGGCAAGACGGGTTTATTTTTAGGAACTCGCAGTTCCCTCCTCAAACTGAGGGATCAAGGTACAGGGGACCTATGATTCCCTTCTACGAGGATTACATAGGTAGACATAACCCTTGTTCTACTCATTGATTTTTTGTTAGTGTACTGTATTTCTTATGTTTTCCTTTTTCCCTTTTTAGCTAAAATAAAGAACTTGGAACCTGCACTCCATAAAATTCGAGCTGCTAAAATCTTGGAATATCAGGGAATACTTGGCTGACTCCGAGCATCCGCGATCAACTGCATTCCTATTGGAGTATAAGAACATTGGTTCCAGCTTCATCGCCCGGCCTGTTGATAGTATTCCTCACCTTGATATCACAGAAGAGGTTGATGCTGAACTAATCCAATTAGACGAGGAGGAGATCAGCTCTAGTGAAGACAGTGAGGGAGTTGAAAGAGGTGGAGTTGAGGGAGATTATAGCGAGGAGAGTTCAAGTGGTAAAGAATCCTCTAGTTCGGAGGAGGGTCCAGAGGGTTCAGAGGTTTCGAAGGATTTGGATAGATCCAGCGGGGAAACTATGGCCCCTCCCAGGAAAAATTTAACCTAGGACGATAATGAGGAAAATATGGTACTTACTCACAGGTTGAAGAAGCAGAAGTCTGGGAGTAAGGATACTTCCATTGGTTCCCAGACTGTGGCTCATGAACAGGAAAGGAAGAAGAAAGAGGAGGCATTGGTAAGAGAGAGAGAGAGGAAGAAGGAAGAGGAGAAAAAGAAAGAGGAATAGAGGAAGAAGAAGGAGAGATGAGAAGAAATGAGGAGAGAATAGGTGAGGACCAATACGGGGCAGTCTCTGGTACCTGTGTCTGCCTTAGCCGAGGGAGCTTATGTTTCTCTTTCCCCTCAGCTGGCTCCGACGGTGCTCGAGAGAGCAGTCTTGCCAGCTGATCGCCAGAGATCGCAAGTATAGGGGCCGACCAGTTAGCCCTAAAAGCAAGTCAGGGGCTACCTTGGTAAGTTTTTTTTTTACTTCTATACTCTTGCAGTTCTTTTTAATACTTTCTTTACTAAATGTTTTCTTTCTCTTGCAGTTTATATCTAATTTCATCATCCTCTATCACAGCCACAATGAGCTGGAGAGGAAAAATGCCGAGTTAGAGGCGAGCTTGAAGGCTGCCAGTGCTACTCAGAATTCTTTCGATCTTACCTTGGCTAAATCTAATAAGGCAATAGAGGCAATGTCCAAGGAGCTGAGGCAGTCTTATGACTTGGTATGTACGAGCAAGTTGGCAGTGGTTGAGGAGAACAAAAAGCTTGCCGAGAAGATGGAATCTGAGGCTTCCACCCTCAAGGATATCTCGTACAATGCTGGGTGGCTCGCAGTGTACGAGGATATTGACGCTCAGATTGGTTACATCATCCATCTCAACTTCAAGAAGGGTGAGGATAGGGCTTTGCTCACTGCTGAGGTGGATGTTGATTCCCCCCTCTTTTACGAGCAAGACCCTGGCCCCAAGCCTGTTGTGGATGAAGTGCCTCCTCCTGATGCCAATAAAGGTGTCCCAGCTGTCCCTACCACTACTGTTGATGCTCCTCTTGATCAGTGAATGGTGACTGCTCCATTTGAGGGAGGTGCACCTGGGGCTTCCACAGATAAAGGGAAGCAACCAGCATCCTCAGAACAGATTGAGGTCGCCAGCTAGTCTTCTCAGGGACCTTTGTATTTTTTGTATCTCTATTTCTTCTCACTGATGTACTCAAACTATTTTTGTCTTAATGAAATGAAGTTATGTTCCTCTTCATATAATGATTTATTTATTCTTGATGCTCGTATGATTTGTAGCTTATTGATATTGAGGAATATATTCTTGCTACCTCTCACCTAGAAAAAATTCTTAGTTCTAATGTGAGCAACTGAGTTTTTCGTGCCTTCATAAGGATATGTAATCCTTTAGGTAAAGTAATCAAGACTTTAAATACCAGTCAAAGCTTATTGCCAAGCTGAAAGATAGGCTTGAGGAGATGGAGGAGGTCGATACTTCTGTTCAGAAAGAAGTGGATGCTCTGAAGGCTAAGCTTCTGGATGCTTTTGAGATCAATCAGGTTGGAGTGGTCCTTCAACAGGAGAATGATGTTCTAAGGAGGAAGTCTCTCAACTTAGGGAGAATGCATCAAGCATTTCCCCTTGAGTCTTATGTGGTTTCTCTTCATCGACTGGGCGACGAGCTGGTACTGATGATAGTGGTTCAGCTAGGGAGATTGTCGAACTACAAGGTGAGGTTTGCAGGGCGTATGTGATAGATGTTGGTCTTCAAATAGATGTAACTTTATCGAGGCACCTATTTAATAAAGTTACTCAGTAGGTGTGGGTTGATGGCTACGACCAGGGTTGGACTGATGCTCCAACGAAGTTGAAGGAGTTAGCTTTCATAAGGGGTGGTTGAGTGCTCTTAGGGAGTTTCAAGTCCCTAGGAATTCTGTTCTCTGGTATCGAAATGAGATCTCTCCTTCAACTTTGATGCCAAACCCATTCATAAGGGATGATCGATGGGTTCCCATAGATGTGATCCCAAGATAGCTCATGGAACCAAGTTCACACGAAGTCGAGGAGGAATTAGCTCCTCACCGAATAATGGCTGGAGAGCGCGAGTGGTTGACTCTCTTGCTCAGTGACCTAGTTCTCATTAGGATTTGAATTACTCGGCATATGTAACTCTTTGTATATGTAATGATGCAATAAAATAGTTATGCTTTGGGCGATTTGCCGACTAAGCATGTGTTGTGTTATTTTTTACTTCATTGACCTCGTGTTTAGTTATCTTGGGCCCTTTCAACCGACCAGATTTAACTTAGGCAGAGTTAGTTGTTGAGTGAGTATCCTTCCAGCCCATTATGCTTTTTAGTGTACCATTCTGCCTTACTTTACCTTTTAGGTTGTGTCGTCACACTCCCTTAGGCCTAAGTGAGGCAATGGAGAGGATACACCTAATATTGTATGTTCTATCCGAGTAAGACTTTTGAGCCAAACAATGTTGGCGACCAACCTGGGTTGGCCATGTTGCCTAAGGGTCCCCTGTAGGGCTTCATATATTACCAGGGGCAAGCTAGGAGGTCTTTCGTGTTCGTTGATGAATGCCTGAGGAGGGCCATTACATATTGACCCTGCTTTAATAAGTTTCTCGTTACCTTAGTTTTATATTTTAAGAGGGGAGTCTATGACTGGGAAAGGGTGCACGAATTATAATGCACTTGAGAAAAATCAACACTCCATAAAATTCTACTGCTAAATAAATTTCATTAATCATAAATGAATTGAAAATTAGACACTGAGTTCAAAAAGAAAAAAGAGAAATAAAAGTAGGATTTATTCAAATTGGCTACATTTTAAGCTCTAGGTATCTCCCTGCCCTCCAGCATTTCTAAGTGATAGGCTCCTTGTAGGTTGTCTTTTATCACCTTGAATGGTCCCTCCCAGTTTGGTCATAGTTTGTAGCGCTTCCAAGAACTTTCCTCAGGACGTAGTCCCCAACCTGGAATGCTCTTAAATTGACCTTTTTATTGTAGTGCTTGTCTAGCTGTTGCTAATAGCCTACTAGTTTCATTAGAGCCAACTCCCTTCATTCTTCAGCTAGGTCAAGTTCAGCAAGCAGTGATGCATCGTTCTGGCCTTGGTCAACTAGGGTGAACCTCATGGTAGGGAGGCCAGCTTCCAAGGGGATAATCACACCCATCCCATAAGTTAGTGCGAACGATGTCTCTCCAATTGCTCGCCGTGGGGTGGTGCGGTAAGCCCATAGGATGTGGGGTAGTTCGTTTATCCATGCTCCCATGGCTCGCTCCAAACACTTTTTTAATCCATCAATCACTGTTTTATTGGAAGCCTCAGCCTGTCCGTTGCTCTGAGGGTATGACATAGAGCTGAAGTAGTGCCTGATCCCATTGTCACATCAAAAACCCTAGAAGAGTCCTCTCTCGAATCGGGTTCCGTTGTGAGTGATTATAGTTTTGGGGATCCCAAAGCAAGTGACGATGTTCCTCCATACGAATCTTATCATGTCTGCATCTCTAATGTTTTCCAGTGTCTCTACCTCTATCAATGTGGTGAAGTAGTCTATTATGACCAACAAGTATTTATGATTATCGGCTGCTGTAGGTAGAGGGCCCACGATGTCCATACCCTATTGGGAGAAAGGACATGGGCTAGTAAGTGACTTCAGGTCACTAGCCGGCTGGTGAACCATAGGTGAGTGAGGTTGGCATTTTTTGCATTTGCGAGCATAGATTCCAGCGTCTTTCAAAATGTACGACCTCCAGTAGCCTTTTTTCATTTCTTGAAAAGCTAGCAATCTTCCCCCAATGTGACTCCCACAGATTCCCTCATGGATTTCATGCATGACATTTTCGACGCCCTTTGGATGAACACATTGGAGGTAAGGTCAAGTGAAAGGTCTCTTGTACAGCTTGCCCTCAAAAGATAAGTAAAAGCGAGCAACTTTGACTCTTATCTGATGAGCGGTCTTCTTATCATCTTGTAGCGCACCATCCTTTAAATAATAACTTAAGGGGTCCATCCAACTAGGGGTAATCTCAATCTGGAGAGCATGCCCCACGCTCGGCAGCTCGTCGATGTAGTTGATACTCGGTTGGGTAAGGAAATCAATCTGAATTATCCTCTTCAAGTCAGAGTTGATCGCTGAGCTTAAGGCTCCTAGGGCATCATCATGGCTATTTTATCCTCTGGAAAACTGCTCGACACGAATTTGTTCAAAGTTGTCCATCAATTCTTTTGCAGTGGCGAGATAGGCTGCCATCCTCTCATCTCGGGCGTTGAAATCTCCACTTATCTGGTTGGAGACCAACTGCGAGTCACCGAACACTTGGAGTCGCTTTGCTCAGAATATTCGTTCTTTTTATAAGCCCGCGATCAGTGCTTCATATTCTGCTTTATTGTTGGAGGCTTCAAATCGAAGCCTGATTCCTTGCTCGAGTATTGCATCTTCAGGGGTAATCATCACGATGCCTACTCCTATCCCTTTGGAATTAGTGGCTCCATCAATGAATAGTCTCCAGACGTTTGAAGCTCGGGGAACTTCATTTTGATGAATAGTTTGGGGTTGGTCATAGTGGTGTTATCTTATAAACTCTGCGATGAAATCAATGAGGACCTACCATTTGATTGCATTCCTCGGCTGGAACTGAATGTCAAATCGCCCAAGCTCGACCGACCACTTTGATAGTCTTCCAGAAAGGTCTACTTTTCTCAAGACTTCTTTAAGAGGGTGGGATGTAAGCATGACGATGGAGTGGGCTTCGAAGTAGTGTTTTAATTTTCTTGAGTCTACCACTAGTGCAGAGGTGAGTTTTTCCAGTGGTAGGTATCGCTATTCGGCATCTAAAAGAGTCTTGCTCGCGTAATAGACTGGGTGTTGGATCCCCATTTTCTTGCATACCAGTGCAGAACTTACAACATGACTGGATATTGCAAGGTAAAAGTATAGAGAATCATTCTATTGAGGGATTACGAGCAAGGGCAATTTGTTGAGGTAAGCTTTGATGCCCTATAATGCCCTCGAGCAATCATCATTCCACTCCACATCTTTGCTCTTCTTCAACAACTGGAAGAACGATTGGCACCTTTCGAATGAGTTTGAGATGAACTGATTTAGGGTGGCGAGCATCCCCGTGAGCTTCTGCATATCTCTTATCATACGGGGAGGCTTCACCCTATTAATGGCATCAATTTGGTTTGGGTTAGCTTCGATACCTCTCTTGCTGACCAAGTACCCAAGGAATTTTCCTGACTAGACGTCGAAGGAACACTTGCTCGCGTTGAGTTTCATTCAATAATTTTTAAGGATTTCAAAGGTCCTTGATAGGTCATAGAGATGGTCATCCTTGAGCTTTCTCTTGATGAGCATGTCATCGATGTATACCTCTATAGTGCTTCCCATTTGGTCCCTAAACATTTTTGTGACAAACCGTTGGTAAGTTGTCCCTGCATTTTTAAGCCTAAAGGGCATGACCTTGTAGAAATATAGCCCAACTCTGGTTATAAATGTTGTGTTGTCTTGATCCAGCTCATAAAGAGGGATATGGTGATACCCGGAGTATGCGTCTAGGAAGATCATCCTTTCATGTGCTGCAGTGGCATCCACCAACTGATCAATCTTTGGGAGAGTGAAGTTGTCTTTAGGGAATGCCTTATTGAGGTCGGTGAAATTGATGCAGACTAACCACTATCCATTGCTCTTAGGGACAACCACTTGGTTGGATAACTATTTGGGGAACTGGACTTCCCATATGGATCCTGCATCCAACAGTTTCTCAACTTCCTTCTCTACTGCCTTAGCTTTTTTCGGAGTAGTTCGATGAGCTTTCTGTGTAATTGGCATGAATGTTGGATCGACATGCTGTCGATGACAAGTGATGTTCGGATCAATCTCGGGAAGCTCGTAAGGCTCCCATGCAAAGACATCTAGGTTACTTCAGAGTGGGGTGATCAATTCCCTTTTTTCATGGTCGGTGAGTGAGGTTCCAATTAAGAACTTTCTTTCACTTGAAATGATGCTGGTTGTGACTTCCCCCAAGGTCCTCTAAGACTCCTTCAGAGGGGAGGAGCCTAGTCTCCTCCACTCCTGGTCTCCCATATCTTAGTTACTATTTGGAGGGAACTAGCCTCTCATGCTCTTCGTCCTTGCTTATAACTTTCTTAACCTTCTTCTCTGGCTTGGGATGGATGACTTCTATGAAGCACTTTCTCACCATCGCCTGATCTCCATGGATTTCCACCACTCCTCGCTCCGTCACACATTTGAGCTTTTGATGGAATGACTTTCATTGTGTGAAGCCATCCTCTACCAAGGATCACTTGGTAGGGTGAATCAATATCGACCACAAGAAATTCGATCTTTTTTAGATTTTTCCTGCCCTTACTGGAAAGACAATCTTTCCCAAGGTGATGGTTACTTTTCTAGTGAAACCAACTAGATGAACAGTGGCTTCCTTTAGGTTGGCGATACTTAACTTCAACTTCTTGAACAGGTCAAGGTACATTAATTTGGATGGGCTACCTTGGTCAACAAGCAACCAGTCGACGTCGTAGTTAGCTATCCTGAGTGTAATGATCAATGTATTATGATGTGGGGTTCTTACTCCCACTAGTTCCTCATCTGTGAACACAATGTTCTTGCTTTAATCGACGTCCTCTGCTTACCGATGCTTTCCAGCTTGCGTTTTGGCTAGATCAATTTGAAAAGCTTGCATTACTATTGTAAGCTTTTTGACTTCCATCCGAGTTGTGTTTCCTTGAATCTATTTTAGGTCGAACACCCCAAGAGTTTCAAACTCATGGCCGACGTCTTCCTCGATCATGTTGTCAGGCCTTTGATCTTCATTGGCAGCTACCTTCTCTGTCTTATTTTCTATAAATTTGCTTAAGTGTCCAGTTTGAGCTAACTCTTCAAGTTGAGACTTGAGGGCATTGCAGTGCTCGGTTTTATGCCCGCCCTCTTTGTGGAAATCACATCTTAGTGCATTATTTCTCTTTGAAGGGTCTCCACCCATCTGCCTGGGCCACTTAATGAACGGTTCGTCCTTGATCTTTTTTGGAATCTTATAGATCGGTTCTTTAAAAACTATTTTTATTTCTGAAATGCCTTCGAGGCATCATTCTTGCTCCCATTCTTAGGGACTCTTTTGCCCCCATTCTTACTCCCTTTATTTTTTACTCTCAATTTTGTCGCTTCCCTTATCGACAAATTTGGCACGGCCATTTTCCCCTGCATCGATATGGGTCACATCTTCAACTGTGGCATTCTTTTCAATACGAGCCATCAAGTCGTCGATGGTTATGGCCTCCTTCTTAGTGAGGGACCGGTGTAAGAGGCAGGAACTGAATAAGCCAATATTAAAGGATGTAGCGATGACCTGCTCTGAGCAGTCCTCAACCTCATTGAACAACTCCCAATACCTCTTGGCGTAGTCTTTAAGACTTTCCTGGGGATTTCTCTTTATAGCCAACAAAGCATCCATCCTTTTCTAATGGGAGCTGTTGTACTAAAGCGAGCTGTGAAGAGCCCTGCCAGGGATTCGAAGTTCTTGATGGATATGTGGGGGAGTTTTTTGAACCACTTTTGAGCCACGTTGTGCAAGCTCGATGGGAAAATTTGGCACATCAGTGCATCCATGTCCAAAGGGTCATTGCTTGCCTGTACTATCTGACACGATCAATGGGGTCAGTCTTACCATCGTAAATCTTGAATCTGGGCATGGTGAACTTCTTGGGGGTTTCTTCTTCCTTTATTTCCCTTGAAAAGGGGGGATTTTATTAGGTCCTGAGAGCTCGTCTGGCTAGCTCTCTGGTCGATCTGGCGCCCCGATGTGCTGGGTATTGGTCCATTTCTCTCCGGACCCAATTTCATATATCGTCGTTCCCTCGGTCTGGGCTCCTGTAACGGTGAGCTGATTATTGTTGTTTGAACTAGTCATTATCTGACCTGTGTCCCTTAATTATTTGAGATCGTATCTTGGGCTTCGTCCTCGACTGTGAGATCTACTCTCCCGAGGGCTAGGAATTCGGTAACGACGTTGCCTAGTATTGCGATGAAGTTCTCTCTCCATTCTCTCCAGTCTTATTTTGAGGTGAGCATTCTCAGCTTCCTTCTTGCAAGTAGCTTCCTCTTACTCTTAGAGCCTGGCCTCATAGGCATCGATCAGCCTGGAGACTTGTGTGGACGTAGCTGGTCTTGGCTTTCTTCTGAGGCCTGTCATTCTGGACAAGGCCTTGGGTTTAAGCACCAACTTTTAGATTTAACCCTATGAGGGATGGGTTGCTCTTGAATATCCCCTGCTTGAGGGGAATTGCTGTTGTGACCAGACATTTTAGGTTCTTGTTGGTGAAGGCTTTCTTAAAGGAAGAACAATTGTTTCCTATAAACGGCGCCAATTATGGTGACAATAAATCTCAACACAAATTATAAGCAAATGCGATCACTAGATAAAGTAAAAAACATAAATTAGAATAGCTGCGATCATACATGACACAAGATATACGTGGTTCGAAAAAATTTCCTACGTCTCTCTGATTATATTTCTCTTTTTCTCTAGGGGAGTGTTTACAAATTACATACCCTTTACCCCGGGATGGAGGGTTCAATATATACATGTAATTCTCGGAGAGTGGGGGTGTTGGGAACCTCCACATTGTCCCATAATCCCTAGAATATCTCCTAAGAGATTTTAGGAGTTGAATGCGTCACTGCTAATTAACCGTTTATAACTCTTGGGAGTTTGGGCTTGGCTTTCCCTATTTTTGATAGGGCTTAGTTTGACTACTTCTCTGGGCCAAGATAAATATATGTGGTACCCACAGTGGGATAAGTTTCTCATTTGATTTCTCAACCAACTTTATATCAATTTTGTTCATTTCTTATACATTCCAACAAAGGTTTGAAACACATTCATTTTCAAATCATATGTTATTTCCAAATTATATTTATTTTCAAAATTTAATCATCATGTTAATGAAAAATCCAACACTTTGAACCTCATAAATGGGAATTTTTTCATATGAAAATTTGGATTGTACAGTGAAGTCTAAGCCAACACAAAATTGAGACAAAAATTTACATAGGATAAATCCCTTCGAACACTGAATTCTGAAATGGTTACTGTAAAATTAATGTCACCATAAAATATATTGTATGGATATACATCCACCCCATTACGTAGGTATTTATTGATTAATATTGTAGCAGCTGAAGAAAAATATGACTTAAATTGATATAGTATTTGGACCACTTACAATGAAATGGTTTATATAGTTTGTTTGTCTAGTTAAACAAGGGGACAGTATATTCTATAAAAATCTCTCTTTATGAAAGGGTACTATTAAAGGTCTAAAATCCTTTACATTATTATTTTATATACCTCCATTATATCGTGTTGCATCACCATATTTATCTATTATAAAAAGAAATCAAGAGGGGTTTCAAAGGGGATTCTTGTTGGGTTTACAGAGGATTTTGTTTGCATGGGTTTTAATGGATTTACACAGGGGGTTAATGTGGGTGGCTATCCAGTCGTTTTGTTTTTAATGGGGTCAGAAGAGAGTTTACAATAAGGGTGTTTTAGGAAAGGTAAAATAATTTGTGGGTCTAGATTTATGGAGTGATTTGAATGAAATGGTAGGTGTGAGCAAATATTCGCAGGCTCTATAAACTATACAATTAAGGTGGTCTCTTAAGTCTAAATCTAAACCATTCAGACTTAAGAGGTATCAAATATTGCTTGATTTTTAAAATAATTAAGGGGCTAACAGTTATGTTTGGATCTCTTAAGAGGGTATTATACCGGGGTCTATTAATGTACTGGATTTGGTGAGGTGTGACCCACTCCAATGGAAGTTTCCTTCAAGGTATTAAAGGCTTCAAGAGAAGCAATAAGATAAAAGCTACCTATTCTAGTAAAAATGGTGATTTTGTGATTGCTATATGAGGAAGACAATGATTAGCTATAAAATTTTCAATAATAACAACAAAGAAAAAGGCATCACTTGTAAGTGATGATTCTTAGGAGTGAAGAGACAAGCACTTCAAGTACCAAGAAGAGAGTAGGGAGAGAATAATTTCAGGTGATACCTGGGTAGAGTAACAGTGCTAATTTGTGTTGTCTATCTCTTTTGACCTTTCCCAAGGGCTCTATTTATAGAAAAATACCAGAGCTGATGTGGCATGTGTTCACCAAAAGTATATTCTTTGAGACAATATATGAAGTGTACTTTTTGCCTTACTTCACTGTTTGTCGTCTATCCACTCTGAGAGATGATATATGGCATAACCCAAAGTCAAAAAGCAAATGTAACACCCTGTAATTTTGAGGATTTAATATATAATCATTTTTGGGAGATATAGAAATATTTAAATTGGAGAAACATAAATTTATAATTTGGAGAATTTATTTGAGTGGGAAGAATTCTTTATATTTGGCGACTTTAAGTTTAATTGTTCGAAATTTTGTGTGTCGCATTTTGAGGTCAAAATTGGAGAATGTTATAAAGTATTTCGGATGACAATTCTGAGTGCGCGGTTGAGTCCGGATGGGTCGAGATAGTCAGAAAAGAGTACCCAGAGGTAGTAATCGGGTCTCGGGACATTTTTGGACATAGCCGGGCCCACACGGTGTGATTCAGGCCATTTTAATTAGGCCCATGTGGCCAAAAATGGGATTAATGGTTTTTAACCTAATTGAGGGACTTATTGAACGACAGTTAACAATTCTAAACCTAGGGTTTGAGAGAAGCGCAGAGGAAACAAATCAAGAAGCAAATTGGGGATCTTTTGGAGGCAAATCGAGGGACAAATTAGGTGTTCTTCATCAACCATTCTCTACACCAACGGATCAGACTCTACAAACAATTCCAGGCAAGTGGTTAACTGTTGTGATTCTTAAATTGATGATAATCAATTCATATTATGAAAGGTGTAAACCAAAATTCGTTTTGGGTGGGTTATTGCATGAAATTGGGTTTTTATGAAAATTAATCTGTTGAGTAATTGGACAGTCACATTAATGTTATAGAGGTATTCAGTATTGATTGTTATTAGAACCATAATAGAACTCTAGTGTTAGAGATGAATTTATTGGGATTTTCGGATCAGATTGTGAACGATAATTGGGATCTTACCATAGGAATTTGTGTTCTTGAGGGGGTAAATATTTGTAAAAATTAATGGTACTTAAAAGTTTAGATGATAATTAGAATTCATGATAGATGTAAAGAGATGATAAATATGTTGGATTGAGGTTGGGATTTGATAAAAGAAATCTTGAATTTTTGTTAATGGCTGAACAGCAACTCGGAGAAGAAGCAGACCTGTTCGATCGATCGATCGATGGGAGGGATTGATCGATCAATGGTCCCAGTTTTCTGGCAGATTTGCTAGTTTAATTTTTTAGAGGGAAATTAAATTAAGGTTTTTCCCCATACTTTTTATTTAGTGATAAATGCATATGTAGCATATATTCCTTAGCAATTATAAGGGGATATAATTGGGTTTAGGAGGGTGAGAATTGTATGCCATGAGATGAATAAATTTATGGAAATAATTCGTAAGTATTGATTTTGGACTGAGGGAAAATATTTGGTATTGTAGTTGAGTGGCACTACATTATTAAAGGAATTGAGGTGTAATTAATTAGTTATGAGGTAATATATAGAGTCGTGTATTAACGATAGTACGGGCCAAGTGAGGGAGTACGGGTATAATGGTTAGGCGACACCAAGTATTGAATTGATTGATGTGTAAATTAATTAAATTAGAGTCGAATCATAGACTCGGGCAAGTATTATATCAATTAATGTGTAAAGTATTTATATTAGATTCGAATCATAGACTCAAGGGAAATATTATATTAATTGATGTGTGAATTAAATAAATAAGAGTCGGACCATAGACTCGGGAAGATGATAAATTAATAAGTGAGAAAATTAATTAAGTTGAGTCGGGATAGAGACTCGAAAAATTTCACGCTAGTGTTACGGGTTTTTGAGTACACGGTAAAGTAGAGGTTTATATTTTATATATACGGTGTGGTGATAGGATATATATGTGTATATATTGTGTGTGCTATTAAATATCAGTGCTAGATATTTAATTAATTTATATACTCTAGTGCTATCAAGGGAGGTTGCGCGATGTGGGTGAATCCACTAGCTTGAGGAGTAGGGTGAGTATATCCCCAGGTCATAGCGTCCGATATATGGGTGAGGGGTTTATCTCAATTTCAGGGAAGGAATATGGCCGTCTCCACTACGTTTATATTTTTGGGCCAGGTTGGTGAGCGATTCCAACTTGGGTAACTAGGTTATGTGAGCACACCTAGTGAGATAGCACTTTAGAGGGAATCATCCAGAGAGGGTATACTCAGAGGGATTGATATACATATGATATATGTGTGGATATTGTAGTAAAGGTATGTATATAATGGTAGTAACTATTATATGCGGGTAATAATACAGTGTATGATATATTTACTTTATATAACTTGTGTCACAGTCATATGATATTATTTAAAAGAAATTAATTACGTTAATTGGTGAGATACCTTATAACCCATGGATAATAATACTCAATTTAGAGTATAAAGGCCAGGGAGGATTATAAGGACTAGTTGGACGGGGTAGTACAACTAGGTGGATTTAAGGTAACCCTTAGGTGTGCACATTAGTAGAGGGGTGAGTCTGTCCTCAAGAGAGTGCGACACTAACTTAAATATGAAGAGCATTCATGCATTTTAAATTACTGTAGTTAATTCACTTGCTAAATATTTTCAAAATGTTTTGGGTTCTAACCCTTGCTATAAAACTATTTTCAAAACCTTTTAGGTGTCTAGCCACAGGGACGCCATGATTGATATTCTATTCCAGAGACACGGATCTGCGTCATATGTGGATGCTAGTAGGAGCTTGGATTAGATGCATCATTCATTCTTTCCTAGAGTAGGAATCATCTATCAGTTTCAGTTTACTTAGGGCATGTCATCCAGACTTTTCAGTTGTAGTTTTCACATTTATCTATTCAGTTGTTGAATGATTGTTGTTGGACTATTTACTTTGGCGATCTATGGTTTATTCAGCATGTAGTTTATTATTTATTCAGTTGATTTAATTCAGTTGTGGTGACTCATATTATTTTTCCGTATGTTATTAGTTGTTTAATTAAAAAGATAAAATTTGACACCATCTTTTTTGGAATATTAGGTGGTTAGTAAGTTTTAAAAAGATTTTCGACGGTGATGCTAAGGATGAACAAACTGGGATTCCTGTTTTAATTTGGTATTGGACTGATCACCCGGTATTTTATTAGGCGTGGTGTCACAGCAAATATGTCAAGAATAGTGCCAAAAAGTATGATTTGGTATATATTTTAGCAAACGATAACTTGGTAAACAATTTTTTGAAAACTTGCGAATGGCCTTGAGGGACACTCACCAATGATAAGTTTGAAAATACTTTGTGAGCAGTGCCTCATCTTCTCACCTATTTGACGAAGTGTGAATTGTGTAAGTGTTTGAGTGACCTCTTAGGCCCTTCCTATTAGTATTCTCTCTTTCCTAAGGTACTGAAGTGGTTGGGCCTTAACTTGCCCAACAAGACTTGCCTTTCTGCCTCCAAACGAAAACTTCCAATAGATCCCAGTTGGCCTGCTCGAGTCTTGATTGCTCGACCAAGGTTTCCTATGTAAAGAAAGTAACAATGTTAGTAAATAATCTATTTTACAAACATTTTGGATCATTTGACCATTCAGACAACATTCCTTCATTATCTTGGGCCTTTTCATACACTTATTTTCTTTCATGTCTTAGGGTTGCTCATTAAGCATCCCCTCGCTGATTTTGAGGATTCCTTGGTCAGGTATCCCCTCTTTGGTCTTGGGTCCACTAGCATGGAACCCCCTTGACACATTTGAACTATTTGGATAACTTGTTCTTGGGTCCACTCGTGTGGCACGCCCTCACTTGTTTTAAACTATTTGGCTAACTATTGCTCACTTGTCCATAACCCCCCACCTCTTTTGAACCGTTTGTCTTAGTATTGCTCATTTTTTTTCGGGCCCACTCGTGTGGAACCCCCTCACCATGTTAGGCTTATTTAGAAAATATTAATTCCTTAATTCTTGGGCCTACTCGTTTGATAGCCCCCTCATTGGTGTTTGGCTGATAGCAACTCTTATGCTCTTGGTCCCAATCGTGTGGCACCCCCTCGCCATGTTGGTTTTATTTGTGGGCGGTTGAGTGGGTGACCCTCTACACTAGCCCCCTTATGAAAAAAGTGTTTTTGGTTGTTAGAAATGAAGATTTTATCCCAAAATGGAATCTTTTTAGGAATCCATGGGGATGCTTCAAATGAATCATTACTTTTGTTAGGCATTTAATGCTTCTGGCATGAAGATCATACCAATGGCCTATTTTAGTGTCTCAAGGATAAACTTATCTCCTTTAAAAGCCCTCATTATGATTTGGGCAATCATTGCTTATAATGGGTGATAATGATCTCATTTTCTTTCATAAAATTTTGGTTGATCACTGAGAATGACATCTTTTTCGAGTTGTAAGAAACGCGTGTCTTGAAATTTGCTCCGAATACTAGATTTTCATCCATACACATACCATTTACCATTCATTTCACCCATACACTTCACCCATTATATTTCCCCATCCATTTATCATCCATCATCATTTTCAAATAAAAGAGTGTGATTTCAAATGTAAATGTCTTCAGTGCTGGTTTGAAAAATGAGAGAAAAACAAAAAAAAAAAAAAAAGAAAAAAAAGTAAGAAAAAAGAAAATCGAAAAGAAAAAAAAATAGAGAAATAGAAAAATAGCAAAAAAAATAGAAAAAAAGAAAAAGAAAAGAAAATTCGAAAAAAGAGAGAAAAGAAAAAAAAAAGAGAGTTGTAGTTAATTTTTGTTGAAATAAAGACATTTGTGCCTAAAGTATATACACTCTTCTTTCGCATCCATTTTTCATCCATTCACATCGCATATCCACTATCCATCCATCATATCAGCACCCCATTCTACATCACTATCCTACCTACCTCATCCCATCCATCCATCCTACCTATCACATCCTTCCCTTCCCATTTCATTTCCCCTCACCCATATACATCCATATCTCTCCTAGGTGTTCGGGCAAATGAAAGTCAACGTGGTGAATAACTCGACGTTCTCACTATAGTGATTAGCATTCTTTCATGAGATCACTTTTCTTTCAAAATGTTCGTTCTTTCATATATGTGTGTGAGACGTTTGAACTTGCTTACATTTACTCACCTCCTCACACACAAGAGCGATACACTTACCCATATCTCGAGAGTTCGTTTGAGAGTGATATATCTAGTGAGATTTGAAGTTGAAGCGTTGATTCCGACAAGGCAATCTAGGAATTACTCTTATGATTCTTGACCCGTTTTGACTGATTCACACTACACACGTTGAGTTCTAGGAAGGATGTGCCTTGAGTATTTACTTAGCTTACACTTTTTACACATTCTAGCTTGTATTTCTGAAAATATTTCTCATGTGATGGATTGTGTGATTATTCTATGTCTAATAAGAGATTGACTGCCTTTCAATAAATTTTTTGCAAATAAGAATTTTGTGGGTATATTCCCTGCAAACCCTCACGAGACACAACTCGTCCTGTAGGGCAACCTATAGGTTTAAAGGCTTGTTGCACATGCTAAGTGCAATCGCAAGTGCCCGCGAAAGTGGTACACTTTTGGTTACTTATCTTTCTCTTCCTCTCTATCTTATTGCTCGAGGACTAGCAACGCTCTGTTTGGGGGTGGTGTGATAAGCACCCAAAACTGTACATTTTATACCCCGAATAGTTGTATTTTAGTTGCTATTTCTCGACAATATGGGTCTTATGCGCTTAAATGTTTAATATGCAGGCGTAATGTGCATTGCAGAGTTCGCCGATCACATGTCCCATGAGTGCCCATACTCTTCATATCCCCACGCACCGACCATGGAACATGTGTATCCATATGACACTGTCCCGGAACCCACCTCGGCCTACTACCCTGCTATACCTAATCCCGAGTTGTGTGAGTCCCCGAGTTATTCGTGGAGGCTTGATCACCCTTTCACGCAATACGAATCCCAACCCGATGTTGTGGATCCTCACACGTTCCAACAGTCGTCATGGAAAACTTGTGCACCCACTCACGATCAGTTCCCTCACTACGCACCCCATGAGTATCAACCATTTGTCCATCACGAAAGCGATCCTTTCGTGTGTGATGTACTTGACCCCACCCCACACACTTCATATGATTATTCTCCATACACTCACGATTATAGCGAGTTGTGTCCACCTCACCCACCACCACCACCCATCATTCCACCAACACCTTCATCCACATCCACTCTCGAAACCCTCTTGCAAAAGTTCATACTTGAGCAAGAGCAAGCAATTCAAACTCAAGCTCTCCAAAGGCTTGAACAAAGGTTAAATGAATTTGTGTGTGCGCGAGAGTCGAATATTCCCATGGCTCCATCCATCGTCGCAACCGAGTGTGATGATGCGTCGTCTTGTGCCACCAAATTTGAGTGTGACCAACCCTACCACCCCGAGAATATCGAAGTTGAGACCATTCCATGGTCCGGGTCCCAAGTCGACAATTGTGTTGACTTACCTTTCGATAGTGAGACTGATCCAATTCCACCATATCCCAATGAACCCCACCTTGCAGTTCCTATTCCCTTTCCCGCCACATCCAAAAACATGCCCGAGTCTACACCTATCGAGCTTCACCATTGTGTTCCCGAGGAACCAATTTATCTTAGGTTAGCTCCGGCTACGAGTGTTCACCATTTTCCCGAGATAGAATCCGTGATAGTTCCTAACTATCCGGATATGGATGATAACCCACCATGCTTGGCTCCCGTTGAGCCCGATATTTCTATCGATTCCTCTATCTCCGATCTTGGTGCCTCGTTTTACCCACCCACCCCATTTACCGATGCTACCATTTTGGAGAAGTTGATCACTCCATCTTTAGAAACCACACTCCCTTGTGAGTATTCCTTTACTCCTCCCAATGAGTGTGTGTCTCCCACGCTTGAGTTGGATCATCTTCCTCCACCATTTATCCCACCCGATACACCATTTATCCCACCCGAACCACCCATTGTTCCTTCCACCCCACCACCTGGTTTGGATCTTGATTTTACACATTTAATATTTCCATTTACATTTTTATATCCTCACCTAAAACCATCCACCACCCATGAGAGTATTTGTGGTGCTACTCTCCACTCCCGTGACACCGAGCTTGTTCCTCCATGCATACCACTTCCTTGTGGTGTTGATTTTTCTCAACAGCTCCCTGGTGTGTCACGGCGCGACCATTACCATCTCCCATTCATAGAACGGTCGTGTGATTTTTATGAGGCCCGCCCCATCACTATTGCCACACCATTTCGCCTCCCTCACCAATTAGAGCACTATGCTTATAGGGCCCTAGTTGCCCTCACCTTTACGCTCAACAAGGCTCGAGACCGATGCCTCTTCACCTTTACCCTCTTTCCCACCCGCCCTTGGTCCACCGATGCTTTGCATCGCGTAATGCACTTCGCCATACAGGTGCATTGATCATTTTAGCCTGTTTCCAGCAAGACTGACGCTTCAGTCTTGTTTTGGGGTGATCTTTATCACCCAATTTTTCTGCCCCCCCGCACTTTCATAGAGCTTATCTTTAGGGTGAGAATGGTTCGGTCTGGCTGAAGACATTAAACTTAGCGCTACCGGGAGGCAGCCCGATTTTCTTGTACTAGTCACATCCTGTTTGGGGGTGGTGTTTCACATCACCCTATGCTTTATCATGCTTATAGACTAGTACATTTTTTTTTATCACTTTTTATTCAGGTTTAATCTTGGCTTTATCTGTCCACTTCATTAGCGGTTCATTCTGGTAATCTCTTTCCTACCTTATGCTCTCATTTTAAAAATCATTTTACTTAACATCGAGGACGATGTTCCTTTTTGTTTGGGGGTGGGGAATTTTATCAAAATCGTACCTCTTTTGAAAAATTTTGAATTTTAAACCTGATTTTTAAAATTTCGCGCAGTTTCTTTCATCTCACTCATCGATGTGAATTTTCAATCATCCATCTTTCAAAAGTCTAGGAATCAAGCTAGAGAATATTTTTTCTAATAGCTTATGTAATACATAACAAGGCATTTTGCACTATGAATTTGTAGACTCAACAAAATTTGCGCACTTATCACGTCACTACGGTTAGAGTTGAAGAGTACTACAATTCTAAAGAGAACCTTAAGGATCACTAGTAGAGACTTTAGCCCGTGAGATTTGTGCCTTTCACCCTTTTAGAGTGTTTTACTCAATCTCCGAGTCACAAGTTGATTCAACTTTCTTTGGGTCCGCACTTAATTGTTGTATGATCTCATTTTCTTTCATAAAATTTTGGTTGATCACTGAGAATGACATCTTTTTCGAGTTGTAAGAAACGCGTGTCTTGAAATTTGCTCCGAATACTAGATTTTCATCCATACACATACCATTTACCATTCATTTCACCCATACACTTCACCCATTATATTTCCCCATCCATTTATCATCCATCATCATTTTCAAATAAAAGAGTGTGATTTCAAATGTAAATGTCTTCAGTGCTGGTTTGAAAAATGAGAGAAAAACAAAAAAAAAAAAAAAAGAAAAAAAAAGTAAGAAAAAAGAAAATCGAAAAGAAAAAAAATAGAGAAATAGAAAAATAGCAAAAAAAAATAGAAAAAAAGAAAAATAAAAGAAAATTCGAAAAAAGAGAGAAAAGAAAAAAAAAAGAGTTGTAGTTAATTTTTGTTGAAATAAAGACATTTGTGCCTAAAGTGTATACACTCTTCTTTCGCATCCATTTTTCATCCATTCACATCGCATATCCACCATCCATCCATCATATCAGCACCCCATTCTACATCACTATCCTACCTACCTCATCCCATCCATCCATCCTACCTATCACATCCTTCCCTTCCCATTTCATTTCCCCTCACCCATATACATCCATATCTCCCCTAGGTGTTCGGGCAAATGAAAGTCAACGTGGTGAATAACTCGACGTTCTCACTATAGTGATTAGCATTCTTTCATGAGATCACTTTTCTTTGAAAATGTTCATTCTTTCATATATGTGTGTGAGACGTTTGAACTTGCTTACATTTACTCACCTCCTCACACACAAGAGCGATACACTTACCCATATCTCGAGAGTTCGTTTGAGAGTGATATATCTAGTGAGATTTGAAGTTGAAGCGTTGATTCCGATAAGGCAATCTAGGAATTACTCTTATGATTCTCGACCCGTTTTGACTGATTCACACTACACACGTTGAGTTCTAGGAAGGATGTGCCTTGAGTATTTACTTAGCTTACACTTTTTACACATTCTAGCTTGTATTTCTGAAAATATTTCTCATGTGATGGATTGTGCGATTATTCTATGTCTAATAAGAGATTGACTGGCTTTCAATAAATTTTTTGTAAATAAGAATTTTGTGGGTATATTCCCTGCAAACCCTCACGAGACACAACTCGTCCTGTAGGGCAACCTATAGGTTTAAAGGCTTGTTGCACATGCTAAGTGCAATCGCAAGTGCCCGCGAAAGTGGTACACTTTTGGTTACTTATCTTTCTCTTTCTCTCTATCTTATTGCTCGAGGACTAGCAACGCTCTGTTTGGGGGTGGTGTGATAAGCACCCAAAACTGTACATTTTATACCCCGAATAGTTGTATTTTAGTTGCTATTTCTCGACAATATGGGTCTTATGCGCTTAAATGTTTAATATGCAGGCGTAATGTGCATTGCGGTGTTCAAACGCGTATTTCAAAGCAATTGTGCATTCTATGGAGCTAATTACCAATCCCGTAACCTCACCCGAGCCTTAACCTAGCCCAAACTTACCCCAAGCCTGTGTGTGTTTTATTTGTGTCATTTTATTATTTTTTAGATTTTTAGTTTGAGTCTTTTCTATTTTTAGGATTTATTTTAGAATTTTTTAGATTTTATTTTCTATTTTTCTATTAATTTTATTAATATAATTTTATTTTATTTTATTTTGATTTTGATTATTTTTAGTTTTATTTTATTTTATTAGGATTAGTTTTATTTTATTTTGATTTTTGTTGATTTTTAGTGTTATATTATTCTATATTATTAGGATTAATTTTAGGAGTTTAGTTTAGTTTATTAGATTTTATATTTTAGGATTTTTGTTTTATTTTTATTTGATTCTTTATTTTATTTTTAGAATATAATTTTATTTTTAGGTTTCTAGTTTATTTTTATTAATTTTATTTTAGTTAGTGTTATTTTAAGGTCCAAATTAAACACACACATCACCATTATCATACACTTATCCTATACCTTATCCTACACCCCAAAAAACTCACCCTCACTCACACTCACACTCACACACCCTACACCCCACCACACCTTATCCCTCCTACCATCATCTTCTTCCCTCACCATCTCATTCTCTCTCCCCTCCATAACCAACACCCCCCAAATCCTCAAACCCCCATAAACCCATCTCTCCTCACCCATACCCTCTTACACACCCCACAACCAGGCTTCACCACTACCCTCTGCCCTCATCCCCAGAACCCCCCGACTTCCCTCACCCTCCTGCAGCCGCGTCACCTCCGGCGACCTCCAGATCCCCCACCTAGCCCCGCCTACGCAGCCAACTCCGACCCTCTCTTTCTCCTTCTGCGATACCCATCTCCGGCGATCCAAGCCCAACCCTTCCGGCGACCAGCCCCTGCCCGGCGACTTTCAACCGCGCAGCCCCTGCACCTACCAATCGCTGGCGGCATACCCTTGCTGGCGGTCGCGATCCACCTGCGTCCAACCTCCGACCTGCTCAGCCCGAGACCACCACACCCGGTCCAGCCCTCCATACCCGACCAACCCAAACCCGCTACCTTCAACCCCGGAACTCTCACGTCCACGCCGGAATCCCACCTGCTCCGACCAGCTCACCAACCGCCGACCCTAAACTCCGGTGTTAAACCTTGACCAGATCGAATACCGTTTTTCAAAGACCCATTTTCCCTTTTGCTTCAAACCCTAGCACGATTTTCATCACCTGCCAAAACAAAACCAAGACCAAACTAATTATCCCACATGCCATTAAACCTTTCTCCCAATTTTACCCATAATACCCCCTAACTAACCACCCAAAACCAAATCCCAAAATTACCCCTCAACCCAAAACAGATTTTTTCCAAATATCCTACCTCACACCCCCATGCACATGTGACCTCACCCATTTCCACATGCACTCTCTACCTTTTTACCATTATACCCCTTTGCTCCATTGCATATAAAAAGAAGATAAAGACCTCATTTGTAAGAAAATTCTAGATTAGAGAGAGGAAATTGTAGAGAGAAATTTTAGGGTTAGAAATAAATAGTAGATTAGAATTAGTTTTTTTTTATTTTCTTCTTTTCAATTTAAATTGAGTGAAAGTAATTCTAGTGAGAATCAATTTGTGTGTTAGTGCTTCATGTGTATTTGTTGATCATTCAAATTGAGAGGTGTATGCTTCAAATTGGAAGACTAGAGTTCAACTTTCTCAAAGAGATTTGGTTTGCTTGTTCTATTCTCTTCTCTTTTATTTTAATAGCCTTGATTATTAATTAGTCATATTTCATATCATGTTAGGCTAAAACCCCTTTCAAGGGGTGGGGTGAAACCCTTATTTGATATTATTTTAGTTTAATTAGTTTGTTTGCTTGAATTATCCCTTTGAATGTTAATTTTGATCCCTCACCCTTAGATTTACGCCTCGAGAGAGGGTAAATGATTTTTGAGAGAAAATCTAAATTCTAGTGATAATACCCATTTTATATTCGAACTAGAGATAGGGGTTTCTTAAGTGGGGTATTATCATTTGAATTTCAACTCTAAATTTAATTTCTAAGATTGACATAAATTCTAATTGATCGATCCTAGCGGGTGATTAATTAAAAGGAGTGTTGATCTAATTTTCTAGAGTTGTGAGGTGTTAATTTTAATTTTCTAAAAGATTACTATTCTAATTACACTTGCAACGAGAGTTGGTTTGTAATTTTAATATTAATTTGTGAGAATTCAAATAATTAAATTAATTAATTAGAATAACTAAAATTTGCGGTGTAATCCCACTCCTTGATTGTTCTCACAATTATTTACCTCACTTTATCTTTTATTTTAGTGTTAGACCTTATTTTTCATTTTAGTCATTTTCTAGTTAGTCATTTTACATTTAGTTTATTTTAGTTTAGATCTCACCTCACCCTTATTGTTTTAATATTGAAAAAGCTAAAAAAAATTAGAAAAAGTGAAAAAGCACAAAAAATAAATAAATAGTGAATTACATTTGAATTTGTTCCATTTGCTTTACTCCCTAGAAAGTGTATTGATACCCTTACTTACCTCTACACTTGAGTTTATTATTATTTGTAGGTATTTAAGGTTTTGACTAACTTGGCTTTCAACAACAACGACATACACGCAAAAAGCAAGTTATCAATTGCCTCATTTGTTTAAACCTCCACTTTGTTTCTTATAAATACCCCTATTCCTTTCATTTCATTTTTACCTTCGTTCTATTCTATTAGATAGTCAAATAGATCCTTTGAAAAAATTCAAATTTGTTTCACTACCATCGTCGTATTACCCCTTTTTTCTTAAGGAAAACTCCATGGCCTCTTCTTCTTCCATTATTTTCACCATTGTTAGTGAACTCTTGGTAGGTTATTTGCCTATCCAAGTGACTGTCACCACCACCATTTCTACGGGTACCACCATCATGGTTTATTCCATAGCCACTTCCATTTCCACAATCATCGTTGGTTCTGATGGCATTAGCCCTTCCTCTAGTTGAGTTACTGCCATGTCTATGGTTTAAAGGGAGTACTTGGAAAGTCGCTCGAAAAGGGACCTTTTTGTCTACCGTCTCGCTCCCTTTTTTGGTGAGAAGGATACTCTCATGCCATCACTCGAACGATTTGAGGCAGAGTTTGTTGAGAAAATCAACGATTAGTCACTTCTTTATTTTCCTGAGTCTATTGATACCCCCATTGTACTTGTTGATAGCATCTTACGTGTGTGAGTGAACATGGGTAATTTTCCTTTTTCCAACGTCAACATTGATGCCTGTGCCCCCCCCCCCCCCCCCCCCCCACAAAGGAGTGCAATCTCTAAGTTGATTATGTGATGGATGTTCCTACCAGGACCCTCATGAATTTGAATAATTGGCCAATTGTAAAAAATGCCAACATCCACACTCTTTTGGCCTCTTGTTGTAGTGTGGATTCTCACAATTTTGTCTCCAGTTGGGGTGAGTTTTCTATTATGCTCAAGGATGTTTGTGAGTTGACTGGTCTTCCCATCTTGTTAGATCATGTTTTCACTGATGGCTATGAGGATTCCATTGAGCAAGCCATATACAAGGAGATTCACCAATCTCTGTCACAGTGCCCTCGCTATGTTTCCCTCACCAAAACTAGGCAACTAAACATTCTTTTTCTAAGTGGAAATGCTATTAGTTTAGGGATTTTGAGTCAGTGCCCAAGGAGGGAAGTTAAAATAAAGCCCCTAAGATCCAAGATGGCCCTAAGATTAACTATCCAACACACTTGGCTACTTTTTTTACTATCCTTAGTAGGGTTTTATTTCAATGGAGACCAAATGACTCTCCTCACGAGTTGGTCTTTCGTCTTGCCAACAAATTTGCTTGAGGGAGGAGTGTGCCCCTTATTGCTCTCACTCTTGGGTCCATGTATACTTAGCTGGACCATACTCATTATACCTAGAGTGTTCACATGGCCATTTTGATGTGGCCAATTAGATTAACTCCTTCATACTCATGGGCTTTTTGTTCGAGAGATTCCCCAATTTTTCTCTTGATCCCGCTCGCTGCATAGCCAGGCTGCTCGCGTTGTGATGTGGCACAAGAAATCTCTAAAGTAACCTCTTGGATTATTTTTACATAATATTGATGAGATTTCATTATGCCCTTACTCGAAGAGAGTGGGTGGAATTTTCTCATGTTTTTTTTCCTCATCTTCACGTGGAATTTTTCTTCGCCCTGCTATCTTAGAGTGTGTACCTGATGGCCCCATAATTATATTATGGCAACGGTCCTTCCTTGCATTCTTCATTCACTTATAGAGTTTGGTTATGTTGTGGACTTTTATTACTCTCATGGGGTAAGGAGGAAGTTTGGCTACGATCAAGGAACTTACACCCCAGACTTTCCTACTAGCCTTTCGCTGACAGAATTGTACTTTGAGGATTATGAAAATTTTACCCTTGATAGGACTGACAATTTTGGCAAATTTCATATACCCCCTCGTGATTATTTTCTTTCTTTTAGCTACTCGTGGTTTTTTCTTATGGCAACGCCGAATCACGCTGATCAAAAATTGCATTCAAGATGTCCCCCAAGAGTCCTTTTCCATTCGCATCCTAACAAATGACAAATAATTAATTAAGAGGACTTAAAAGGAGACCTAGAACTATAGTTTTGTTGAGACGAATCCACTTGAGTAGGTCATTCTTGTTTTAGTTAAACCTCTATTCGAGGAGACAATTTACACCAAAAATCCTGAGCCTGAAACTCAGCAGGCAAGGGGGAAGGTCAAGGGGAAGGCAAAATACAAGGTTCGTTCGAAAAGAAAAATATACTGTCACCGATGTTTCAAATTTTTTTCTAGGTCAACCAGTATTGGTTGTTTCTCTCCCCTTACTAGTGAGGACTTAAGAAGCCAAGTAAAATAAGAGGGTAACTAAGTCCGCTGGTCCCTCTACCATACAAGATCAAGAGTCAGATACTAATATCTTAGGAATTGAGAATACTTTCCAGATGGTTCACAAACTAGGCTATGAGGACCTTAATGCTTTTTTTCTCAACCATTTGCTCCACTAGATTCTCCTCCTACAAGAGGTATTCTAGTCACTTCTCTTTTACTTAGTAAAATTATAAGTTATGGGGTTACAAGTGCTTGCTCCTTGTCTTGCTCATCTGAGGATAAACATGTTGTTTATGTAAGAACCCCTTCCTATGTTTACGATAGTTATTCTTTAAAGAACATTGATATTTTTTACATCAACCAAAGTCATTTGCCTAACACTGTTAACTTTTTTAATCTGCTTTGAGGGGTTCCAATGTGGACTAAGAACCCTTCAATAGTGATCAACATGACACCATGATTTATTCTCTTTCCACAACCAACCCCATTATTGTCCATTTTCCTTATGGGAAAACTTGTCGCTATGATCCTGTAAGTTTTTTTAGCACCTCTATTTTTATTATTCCTTTTCCATTTTCCTTGCTTATGTATCATAATTTTTTGCTAACTCTAATTCTTTTTTGTCTTACTCTTGACTAGGTATCCACTGTGGGAATGAGTGGTCCCCAAGAGTAAGGGCCACCCCGTCGTCTGCTTCTCCTATTATTTCTTGAGGGTTTTGCATTTGAATTATCTATACCAATCGCTAAGGCATGCATAATCCTTTTGTTCATGTAAATGATAAAATGAACTGTCATTCTCGGGGATAAGATTCTTTACTCATTGGTATTTTAGGTGAGAGCTAGCACTACATCGTCAGTCACATCTTCAACCAGTGTTTTAATGAGTAGTTTACCTACTTTGTTATCCCAGGTATTCACTTTCTCTTCTTTTAAACTCCCTATACTTGTACTATTTTTTTGTGTGAACATCTTGGGTCATAACTGTCTCCTTTTCTTTACGTGATCCCCTCAAGTGCTCCTATTGCTGTGGAACCCCAAACACGCTTAGACGTGAGCACTACTTCATTAATGTCCGCTCAAGTATTTATTCTAGCATACCTGGTATTTTACCTAACTAACTTTCTTGACTGTGAAAAGTATCCCGATGACACTTTTCTTGTTTCTTCAATTTCAGGTTAGGGGCACCAAAGTCCCTCTGTCTGTGGGATATCCTGTGAGCATTACCAAAGTGACTGGTCGGATACTATTCTATTATACTTCATTTTAAACTTGCTTTTACTCTTTAAGAACTCACTAACACACCCTAGTTTCATTGTTTTTAGGTTAGTTCTACGAGTGTGATAGAGATGCTCTTTTCGGTATTTCGTTGTTGTTTAAAAGCTCCTCTAATAAAAAATCTTTCATACCTACAAAAATATATCAAAACTAGAGTGTAGAGGTAAGTAAGGGAATCAACCCAAATCTAAGCGTGAAACATATAAAAGAGGCATGCAATTTATTTGTTTATTTTCTTTTTGTACTTTTATGCTTTTTCTATTTTTTTTAGCTTTTTCAATATTAAAATAATTTATGATGATGTGAATTTAAACTAAGACCTAAATAAAAAGAGGGCAATCAAACTAAAATAAAAATGTGAAAAACATAAACTAGTGAGTGATGAAAATGAGTGAGATGTAACTAAATGAGAGAAAAATATTCAAGGGATGGAAAATCCACCCCCACTTAACACAAATTAATTTAACTTGCACTATTTTAATTTGATCAATTTTCAAAAAAATCATTTAATTAAAAAGTTAATTCTTATTACACTAATGAATTAATTGAATATTCTTGTAGAAAAGTAAGTTTAATCCCCACAAGCACTACTCTAAATGAATTAGAATCAATTAAATGAATCACCCTCTAGAATTGATTCATAAAACTAATTTTAATTAGACAAAATAAAAACAAGCGTAGATGAAAATTATACTAACATTTAAATCAAGTGATAAGCCTATCTCTAGTTTGAATCAAATGATCAAATGATAATACAATTTTCAATCCCTTCTCATGGATTATTTTTCATTTCTCAATGGGAAAATAAGTAGGAATTAAATTTACTAAGCAAAGGAAACTAACAAAATTAAAATTGGCAATTAAATAAAATTGGATTCATGGGGGTTTCAATTCATCCCTTGAATGGGATGATTATCCCTCCATAATCATCATCCAATAAAAATTAGAATAAAATAAGAGCATAAAATGAAAATTAGATAGGAGTAATCAATCCAATCGTCTGCTTCTCCTACTGTTTCTTGAGTACCTTTCCCTCCTCGATTTCCAAGATGTTAATTTCCATTCATCACTAACATTATTGATAAACTTTTGCCACTATGCTAATGATATCATCTCCTTTGGGGGGACGTTGTCATGTACTCTCAGAATGAACTCCTGGATCTTCTCAAAGTACCGTGCCTGCATATTCTTATTTCACGTCTTATATTGATCCCTCAATTGTTCCAATGTGGATTCGTGGACATGTGGGGGTAGGCCTAATTGTTCCTGTCAAACAAATACAAACCAAAAAGAAAGTAAGTGTAAGTTGCTTATAATTATAAATATAAATACACTGCATGTAGTGCCCCCTAGATGCTAATCTTGAGGTCATTATACATGGCCCTCCAAGTAGTGTACCTCAAGAAAAATATTGCCTTTAGCTTCTCTAGCGATCTAGTAAAAATGTCATTTTATTCTCAATGACGAACCCCAATTTTGCCCCATTTTGGGAGCCTACGGTCCCCCACGGACACTGCCCCTCCCCCTCCAAACACACACTCTCGGGTCATGGACTTTGAATTAATGCATAAATTGATTACAATCCCAATTAAAATATTCACTAACCATAAAACTAATTTTGATTCAAATCCGATAATAACAAAGTACTTGAATAATACACCCACCGGTTATTACAAGCATTAAAATAATCGAGTACAAATGAATAAAAGGCATTAAATTGTTGTGCAATAATAATATAGCGTCTGGTTATTACAAATAATTGGAATACTTATTACAAATCTAAAAATTGTTGCAAATTTGGGTTATCATAAAAAATGGATTGATATTCTGTAGGAGCAACCAAGTCATCCACACTACTGTTTAGATGCTTTGACGCATGTAGGATGATTGACCACGACTCGTTGTTGATATACTTCGAGTAAAACACTTGCTTGACCCTTTAAAAAGCACAAACAAATGGCTCATCATTCATGTATTCATTGCTCTTCAACTTGGACAATTCAACCCGACTAAATGGGTGCCAGGTCAACTTTACAAACATTTTTATCCTCAACTCTAACCCAATCACAGTAAAAAAAACAACCTCTTTGAAGCTTACAGTACAAGGCTAGTTTCTATGCCCACTATATGTAATTTAAATTAGTTATATATGTTACATAACCGTTATGTCGTGCATTCAAATGAGAATACATGCAGGCATGCACCCCCCGAAGCAAGTGTTATATAAGAAGTTTACTTAATGTAAATTTATTCGTGCATTCAAAGTAAAATTAAAATTAAAACTCTAATTCAATTTATAATATTAATTTCTATTTTCTCCATCTCCTTTAATGGGTGAGTGGTTCTATCACATTCAAGATCGCATATTTCTATAATATACTTAATAACTCATCCACATTGTTCCAATTTAAGGAAAATTCGACAGCATATCCCCATAGTACTCCATGTACACGACATAGATTCGCAAATGTGAGTGTTGTTTCAATTTATCAATTGAAATAACACTTAACATCGCATAATCTAGTTTGTACCTAGAGAACATTAAGATATGAATGCAGAACTTCCCCCAAAAGTAACAAGTTTAAGCCACTAAGAATATTATTATACAAAAATTATGCAGTCCCAAACTGCCCAAACGAGACACTTTAAGAGATCTAATTACGGGGGTAATGACTCTCGAACAGGTCTAAGGGCTATTGAATGCGTACGCACAAAAACTAGGAGGCTAGTATCTATGTGCAATATACGTAATTTAAAGTATGATTCATTTAATTATGTATTATCACAATTCGAGAGATTTCATTTAATCATGTAATTTAAAGTATGTGTCATTTAACTTAAAGTACGCATAAGAACTAAAACTTATACCAATTTATACTATTTTATACTAATTTATACCAATATCAATACCAATTCCAATTCAATTTCAATTTATACCAATTTATACCCATATCAATACCAATCCAAGTTCAATTTCAATTTCAATTTATAACCAATTTATTCAAATTTACACCAATATCAATACCAATTCAAATTCAATTTCAATCAATTTATACCAATTAAATTTCATTCAATTTCAATTCATTTCAATTCAATTATAATATCTATACAAATGCAATTCATGTTATAAGGTTGGGGCACATCGAATTGTATAATTCAAATTCGAATTCAATATCACATACACACACACACACACTAATTCACACACACACACACCCCTACACACCTACACACACTTCCCCCCCCCCCCCACTTATTCACACCCACCACTACCCCTACCCCTTCCCCCTGCCCCCATCCCCACACACCTGTACACACACACACACCCCATACCCCCGCCTCCACTATCCCCCACACCTACACACACAGAGAGAGCCATGCACACACAGACATGCAGTCCTACATACACATACAAAGCAGAGAGAGAGAGAGAGAGAGAGAGAGAGAGAGAGATAGAGAGAGAGAGTCGCGCAATAGAGAGAAAAATGGTTGGAAAAAAAGAGGGGACTAGGTTTTTTAGTCAAAAGAATTGTTATGAACCCGTCAAGGTCTTTGACTGTGGCAACATTCTAACATTATCACGATCATTGATCGTGACAACCCCATGTCACGGTCATTGATTGTGAAAAGGGTAGCGGACTCAAAGGTGACAATTTAGCCTCTTTGGTGTAGTGATGAACACTATACTAATAAGGAAGAATGTACAAGTATTACGAAAAGTAAATATAACATGGAGATTATACTAAGCACGGATATGTAAGAGTGAGTGATGTGCGAATATCTATAAGTGAGTGTGTGGTAGTGAATCTAAGCATGGATCAACTACAAGTGGTGTGTGATAAATATGAGTGAGAATTTTTATATACAAGTGTGATAAGTGGAGGTGTGTGCTAGTGACACCTAAACATGGATATACTAAGTGGTGTGTTCAACATGTAGGTATAAGTGAACTTATATACAGGTGTAAGTATGGTGAAGTGTACATGGAGAGTATCTATAAGTGTGAAGTGAAAAGTGGGTGAGAGGTGATATAAATAAGAGGTAGCTATATAAAAGAAATAATAGAGGAGAAAAAAGGGAACATAGAGGTAGGTGCATACGCACAAAAGTAGAAAATGATAACAAACACGCAAATTGAGTCTAGTCCTTTTATGAAATTCCCCAACGGAGTAGCCCAAATGGCCATACCTCCTTTGGCTCTTTCCTCCCATCTCAGAGATTTCTGGCACTCGCGCGCGCCCACTCGAAGAGGGAGAGAAGGTTTCGTGCCTTTTTCTAGTAGCACTTTGACCGTTGTCAATGTGGGGTGATGTACAGAGATGGAGTCGCCAGCCTATTTTGCACAAAATAGTCAAAAGAACATGTCATCGCCTCGAGAGGGCGGCATCAAAGACAAACTGATGCTGACAAAATCAATAGTTCAGAGGTTCGGGTGCTAAGTGATGGAATGAGAAGGTGTTAGGCACCCATCTCACCCTTTCAGTCTCTCATGAGCTTATGTTACTATTTTTCTTAATTTCTCCGTGAAGTGTGTGCATGTGTGGAGATCGGAATCATTCGACTCATATCATGGAAAAGATAGAGTAAGGTCATTCAAAGTAATGTTCCCAAAATAATAATAAAAAAATGTTATGTGCGCGCTTATCAAGATATTGATCGTTCTGTGGAAAAATAATATTTGTTAGATAAAACGCAAATATAAATCAAAAGTACAGCATATATCAGTAATGTATGGATAAAATAGGAAAATAGAAAAATTGGAAGGCAAGACTCGAGTCTCGAGTTTCAGTTCGAAATGCCTACATAGCCTACAAAGGCATCAAAGTCCACTATTTTAGTTTTGAGAAAAAATGGTGAATAATCCCTTTTTTATAGAAAATAAAGTATGTAAAATATAACTAATAAGGGTGAAATAATAATGTGTATGATCTAAACTAAAAGATAAATTGAGAATCTATATAACTAATGCAAAAATAAAGAAATTTAGAGAGATAAAATGGGTATTTGGACCTTATTTGGAGATTTGAGTCTTGACATTAATCATTGATGATCTTTCTTGCAAGTCAAGATGAATGTTGGGTGAGAGAGAAGGATATTTTACTAAATTGGGTATAAAAGTGATGGGAATGAAATATGGAAAGGAATGTCACACAAGGGAACTTCGCTGATTACAGAAGAATGTTGCTGAGATATTAATGGATCTGAGGTGTGCCTTGGAATTGAGCTCATGCCTTCCTTATATAGGGTAGGGGGATTGCCAATCGGCAAGTGACCCTAGACATACTATAGATTGGAAGGGAAATGGACCTGCCAATCAGTAATCTCGTGAGACCTTTAAGAGTCCTTTGGGCCACTCCCAGGTTCGAGAATTGTCTTTGGGTCAAACGGTGCCCGAAAGCGCCCGTCGGTCCTTTAGATGGTAGATCTTCGGATGATAATGGATCGTTCGTCCAAATCGTAAGTCATAATCGCGCACGACGAAGATTATTCGAAAGGTTATGCAAGTTATTCAACATTCCAAATATCTTTGCACAGTTCAGAGAGTTGACTTTGGCCAACTAGGGCTCGAAAGATCTCGGTGAACTTTCAGAGTAAAATGAGTCGTTCGTCCGTAACGTAAGTCTGATTTGTGCATGAGGTGGACTGTTGGAAAGGGTATTCAGTTCTCTTCGAAGATTAATTTAGTATCATTTGAGTTGAATAGTTGATCTTGGTAAAATGGAATCCGAAAGCTCGGTGGCCTCCATATCAATTTTTGAGGGAAAAAGGATTGTTTGTCTGTACGATTATGCCGTTTCTCGCATGAGACCGACCATTGGAAAGGGGATTCAGTGACCTTAGAGGATTCATTGAGATTTCACTATGGTGGCCTCTAAATCGATTTTTGTTAGAAAAATGGTCCATTCATCTGAACTGTTACGCTGATTAGCGCACAGGGTGGACCGCTGGAAAGGGGATTCAGAGCCCTTTAAAGACCCATTGATCTTTCACTCTCATGATGGAGTTGACCGAAGTCAAACGGTCCTGAGAGCGTGCGCTGGCCTCTAGATCGATACTCGGAGTATGACCTAGGGTTTGTAATGAAAGGGGGAGGTCTTAGGGACCTAAGGAGAGACTTAAGGGGTCATAGAATGTGGTTTCTACACTCTCCTATCATTTTGCATAGGTAATCTTAATCCATGGTAGCATGTTGGACCCTCTGGTGAAACTCAATGAACTTTGCATTTGCTCTTTCTACTGCTGTTGGTATTTGGCCATTAGAGTGGGGGGACCTGCCATCCTCTCGCATACCAACGTCTGATAAAAGTACATGATGTCTGCTATGCTGAACAATAATGGTGGTGGGACATCATCCCTAAAATTTCTCTATCCTACAACACTATTATTTTTGAACCCCTGCCCCCTTTCTTCCCTTTGGGGCTCCTATTAACATAATTCACACCTTACCGTCAAAAAACTTGAAACCTTCTAGATGACAAAGGCACTTGTGCCCTCCATCCTTGAGGCCTGGTTTTACTGTCATCGCTATATTATTGGCTACTTTGAAATTCCCATCCCTGGTCTCATTGACTATGTGGATCTTGTACTCCTCCAGCAGCCTCTGTATGCATTTTTGCAACAATCTTACTTTGGCAACATCTTCATGAACATCCAACTCTCTTTTTCTGAAGTGCTTGATGTGATGCATCAACTCTTCACGTAGATTTTGCACCTCTTAGGCAAGATGCCTTAGAGTGAACTCATCCTCTATCAAGAAAAAAATATGCAAGAACTGCATCTATTCCCATGCGGGAATGCTATTTGGCTCCAAGTGGGAATGTTGCCTGTACACTTTTCCTGTGAGAGTTTTTAAAAACTCCCACTACTAGAGAAATACCTTTTTACGATTGTTTTTAAATTAGATTTTATGATCGTTTTCGTTAAACCGTCTAATAAATATTATTTTTTTCACAATTATGACCCTTTGTGCATTTAAACAAATTATTAAAACCCTCCCGTACTAGTTAGTTTATATTAATATGATATTTAATGACCGTTGTATTTTAACTGTCATATAATCTATTTATTTTTTTATGACAATATGGTGTAAATAGTAATATTAATTAAGAATTTAAAAAATTAATATTTTTTCTAATAAATTTATTTAATTGTTTATGACCCTTTTTAAGAAAAAAATCTCATAGAGGGAAATAAATTGGTGATAGAATTGTGAACAATCTCAAAACTAGAGGAATCGACTTCTCCCAAATTCTCTATTCTACGTTTATCATGGATATTACTCTCATCCCACAACCCCACAACCCAAACTTCTTTAACCATCATGATACCCTTATTTTCTTCAACCCACACATCCCACTATCTTAATTCGTCGCCCCTCTAATCTTTAATCTCCACCACTCTTATCTTCAATTTCTTCCCCACTCATCTACACCTTGGATAATCTGCTTTATCCTTTTCTTATCTAGAGATGGAGAATCAATTTAATACACAAGTAGGTATTGTTGGTGTTGGTGTTGTTACAATTAGATATATATGTACATGTTTTTCCCTTGAAATTTAATAATTTGGTTTCATTATGATCTCTAACATAGTTGATCATAGTATATGGTCAAATTGTTAGTTGTTTCTTCTCATGGTATTGCTCTAATTATCACGACTTGATCGAGGACTCATAGTGTTCGATTTGTTATTTCTCAAGTTTAGCACTAGTTCCTATTTTTTTATCAATTGTTGTTAGCAAGGCAAGTTGTCGCTTTCAATTAGAAGATTTTAATGTTTTTTTTTAATATATTTACTTTTTTATATATGAGAATGCCTTTCGATGTTGATAGTTTTATCAATTGTGGACAAATGAGTTTGTAATTAGATGTATATTACAGATAATTGGAGTTCTAGAAATAAACTAAAAAATAAGGAACCAACAATTATCACCGAAGGCCTTCTCCAATGCCAATTATTAATTATCAACGTAAATTATAAAAAATTATCACCTTATTTTATATAGCATGGTTTTGGAGAGTAATGATTGGACTCAACCTTATCCTTTAATTATGGAAAAATGAGAACATGCTTTGTCTTGTACTAGTTACTGCACACGTTCGTGCAGGTACGACTCTATAGTTCTGAAAAGATTCTTCGATATAAGAGGGAGGAATCAATTTCTTTGTGGGCCCATGATTGTGGAAATCAATATAAAATAAACCAATTCAATCTATTTTAAATACCAACAAAGGAACTTCTTCCTTTTTTATCCCGTTAGGGTATTCCATTTGACTATGTATTATAAACTAAGGGTATGTTACTGATTTTAGTTGTTTCGGGGTTGTTGGTGTGTTTAGCATCACTGTTTCTTTGCCGTCTCTCCAGCAGTTTGGTTGCTAATTAAACATTGTTCTACATGTATTTTTTATTTTATTTTTAGGTGATCTAGTTAGTCTTTTTTTTTACTATAATGGTCAATTTAGGAACTAATATGATGTTTTTTCATCTTCACAACAAGCATCAGCTCAACCAGACATTAGTGTTTTATTAAAAGGATACAATTTTGCTTCTTATATATAGTCATTCACACACAAACTATATGAATATAATTATTCGCACACAAACTACAAAATTCACCACGATTATATCAAAGTTGAGAAGATATAATCAAATTATAATTACTCTAATTCAAACATGTAATACCCCGTATTTTTATGGCATTTAAAATTGGGGATTTATTAAATTTAATTGAGATATTAATTTAATATTAATCCGAAATTTTATTTTAAATAATTACTAGCGTGACGAGAGTTAGTAATTATTGGGAAATTGTTGAATATTATGTTTTACACTCGGGCTCTGACCCTTTTTCTGTCATTTCTTTCTCTCTTGTATATATATGTATGTATTACAGGTGCCCAGCCACAGTGGTGTCATGCTTAGGTTCTTTGGATTGGACGTGTTGCAGCTTATGTGGGAGTTGCAGCCCTCTCTTTAGACGACCTCTTCATTGACTTAGTTCTTACTTTAGTTCTTTATAGTTAGGGCATGTGTCGTCTGATTTCCTATTCCGGTTTGATTTGTCAGAGATTTATGTTCATTTATAATTCTAGTATTCAGTACTCTTCAGGAGTTAACTCTTGTCAGTATAATTTCATTTACAGTTCTTAAACTTGGTTTGGTTTATCTGGATGGTTTAATTCTTGTGTGTTAATTTCCATCTTTAGTATGTATGTGATTCTTAAACTGTTGAGTATCAAAAAGGTTTTCATGTTGGTATTTACTAAAGTAAACAAAATAAGACTTTAAATTGATTTGACACTTAGCTTAATTATGTAGGGTGTTTAAATTAGAAATAATTATTTTACGACAGTGATGCTGAGAATGAACCAACCGTTCACCTTGATTTTAATTTAAGAAAGGACTGATCGCCCGTTATTTAATTAGGCGGGGTGTTACAGGTGGTATCAGAGCATCAGGTTCTAGTATCCTTTAGGATCTGTGCGGCTTATTATGATTCCAGCGTAGCTTTCTTTGATATAGAGCCCTATGTTTAGGATTGTTGATTTCTTTGGTGTGATCTCTTTCTCCTTCTATTACGTATATATTAGGGAATCTTATTTGTGTTCGGACGTGTTCCAATAGGAAGTATGGCAGATGAGGGTCGTTGGACGAGTAGTGGGAGGCAGGGCTTAGTGAGGTCATGAAGTATATTCGAGGATAATGACCATAGTCGAGGTCACCCCTATTATGGCACGAGAGTCCATGACTGTAAAGATGGCTAGGACGTAGCCTACATATTCCAAGTGCTGCTATAGTCGAAAGTGATGCCAAATTAGACTCACCCAACGTAGTACGCTTGGGGAGATGGTCAAATGGAAAAATTGAGGAGAGTCATCAGCGAAAATTCTAGAAATGCGAGAATTGTGTGTGTTACCCAACAAGGGTAATATATTCAAAGGCTTGGGCATATGGCGAAGAGTGGTTAACTAGAAATGAAAATTTGGGGTAAAATTTTTCTTGGCTCGTCGGAACGAAGTTATAATGGTGGGAGTCAGGCACCACTTTTAGAAGTGGAATACTCTGTCTATAAAAGGACCTTAGGTACATTTTAACCCGAAGGTTCCTTCATCAGTTGTTCAGAATAAGATGTGAATGTTGTTCTGAACCCATCACGGAAGGGCCGGACAGGGGTCCATTTGTAAATGAATTTAGAATTTTAGCAAATTTTATATCAGCGGAAGTGGATACCAATGGTAGAGAAGATTTCAAGTGGGAGATCAACTCGTGAGTAAAGTTGACAACACTTAAAGAGAATTCTGTTGGACAGTCGATCCATATGGTGACGATGCCACTCATTATCCGTAGAGATGTTAACCCAATTATGTGAAAGGAGCTAAAGTAACCGAAAGATTTATTGAAGAGTGAGACTAGATGAAACGCAGTTAGCAACGCGCCGTAAGGGGGAGACCCATCAGGGGGCTCATTTAAGCGATGGTGAATTCAGTAAGAGTCATTGAAGCCAGTAGCACGTTCTTTAGGGCCAACAGAGCTAAGGGAGCGATGGGGGTAGCCATCAGGATTGATACTATTTTAGTCCAAGAGAAGGACAACCCTAATAGGGTCAGTATGACAGGAGATAAGTGGGTTATGTGTTGAGGTATTTTATGGAGAGTAAAACCACACGAGTTAAAAAAATTTGAAGCGAGAAAGAAGGAAAAGGGTATGGTGCTTGCAAGGGAAATGGTTAATGTAATTTTCGATTTGGTTCAGACATACGCGTTATGTCTGGAAGACCATTAAGTAGCCAAGGCGATTGGCAAAGTAAAAGTATGAGTTTTATCCTCGGAGGATGAGGCGTGTCTTATGTGACACGAGCGAGTCACTATATTTTTTTTATTGCTATATTCGCATGTGAGAAGAATTTAGTGCGTATATCTATAGCGTTATTATTATGTATATGTTTTCCCTGGTATGTCGGGGTTGTCTTCAGTGTAATCCGCAGAAGATAAATGGGTGTATTTTTTTGTTATATACTTTGAGATTAACCGTTTTAGTGATGTGATATGCGAGTATGATATTATATTAATTATGGTTTATAAATGGTTAAAACGATAATGGGTAGTGATTTCAAGGCTATCGTGTTACTGCCCTAGTGACGCATGTTTTTCTCTGGCAATACCTTACCTACGAGAGGGTCGGGATCGCACTCATATTATATATTATAGAAACTTCGAAGGGTATAGTGATATGAAAATGTTTAATCCCAGGGTGTTTAGGGACTTTGTTATTATGATTCAGTGTGTATTGGGTTTACCGTTGGGCGGAAAGATTTCATTCATTATTATATGTAATGCTCCGAACTCAGTGGTAGGAGGAGTGCATTATTTTATATACCCTTTTTGAATGTGAGTGTTAAGACTTATATTCATATATTTGGGAATATGATTTTGAGAGTCCCGATTGTATATGTACGAGGTTTATGGAATGTGATTACTACCAATACTGAGAAATAGTGCAATTAGTAAAAAGTTATTTGTTTCAGTACAATTGCTGGAGGAGATGTAGTTTTCTATCAAGATACGAAATAGAGGGGTGCAGGTTATGAACGGAGGACCTAACGCATTTCGATAACCGACATTGCTAAGTAGTAGTGTTTAGAGGGGGTTCCTTATTTGGATTTCACTTTGCGATACATCCAAATGCATGAAACTTAGCGTAAGGTTGGAAGTAGAGACATGTTTGATCATTAGTCCATGAGTTTATTACCTCGATCGTCATAGGAGTCGGTAATATTGATTGTAAGTTAAAGTTAAGTGACGATTTAAGGCCAGTGGAGCCAGTTGTGTGGTAAGGGAACATTACAAGTTTTGTTTTATCACCCAGTCGAAGGGTGGAACGATGATAAGGAGGTTTGGGAGTACCCAAGAGTTATAACCACGTTGTGTCACAAGGTAAACAAAGAATTGGGTGGTATGGGTGAAGCGTAGGTGATGCTTACACTACTATAAATAGTTTATAGGGTGTGTGGGCACCCTAGTTAGTTGTTGCTTGAATCGTCCGAGTTGAAGGGACGTGGGAATAGAAGCATGGAATATATGTTATGAGAATGACATAACCAAGTATAACTGGTAGATTAGATTAAGCGTGGTGCGAAGGACGATAATTCATATATACATGTATTATCAGAATAGCAAACATGAAATTAGCTGGAAGGCAATGGGAAGTCATTTAGGGGTATTCCTTGAGAAGGATAAAATTTAAATATTATGGAAAACACTCTGAGCGGAGTTTTACCTAGTCAAGTTTGGAGAGAGACTTGAGCCTAGGTTGAATGGTGAAGTTAGTAAGGTATAAAGGTTCAGAAGTGCACATCATGGAGAAAAGTGCACAGGTCGGAACTTTCGATATACCTAAGGAAAGAAGGGGAGTGTTAAGTTTCACTTAATGTGAGTCATTACAAGTAAAAGTCGATGTTGAGAGGGACATAGCAAGTAGTCTCCGCGGGCACCACTAATAGATAGAAATCGGTTGGAACGAGAAGATCAACCAGAGAATTTTGTAGCAAACCTACGATTCCTAAAATAGAAGTGAGCATTTGTATGAAATTTCTTGGATGGGGTGCCAACTTCAAGGTAAGGTCACGAGCTCCTTAGAATCTGTGGAACAAGTTGACCTAAAAGAAAGTGATTATTATTCTTTTGGGTGGTATACACTATTAGACAGTGTGCCCCAACCTTTCGTTGACAATAAGAATCGCGTCGGTAAGAGGTTCTTCCCAGTATTATTATGAACTAGAATGGGATCATTAAACCCCACTTTCAAACCAAGATTTTAAAAAATAGTGGGGCTAATGTTTCGTTTTGAGTGGGATGTATTACCCTTAGCCGGGGAGTAGGCGAGGTGATTAAAGATTAGTGGAACCATGTGAATGTAATTTTGAATACATGGTGATCATTTTATTTCCACAACGGATGTATCTAGCAATTGACGTTTATTACAGTAGAGTTCCGTGGATGCACTCGTACCTATTTATTGTGGAAAAACTGCTTATTGAAATTTTTGTGGAAAAACCTTAAATATTCTCCCTCTGGTTGTTTAGAGGTGAGTGAATAATCATGATTTTTGATCGGCCGAGTTAGAGTCTGATCACTGTGGTGGAATTACCACGGCTGTTTTAGGTGACTTTTGAATGTTGTAAGAGTTACGTCGCCAAAAATCGAGATTCAAAGAACTGACAAGAGAGGTCAAATGTTTGCGTGATTTCTCTCAAAAAGGGAGTTATGTGTTTAGATAAATACGAGAAATTATTACGTAGTGAGGTGCGGTCTCCTAATAATTTTGAGACAGTGGGGGCCAATGATGTGTAGGCTCGTCTTATGCGAATAACAACGGATTGGAGCACAATGTGAAGTGTCGTTATTAAGGTGTGACTCTATAATTGATGGTATTGAAAGTGTTTAATAAGCTTATTGTGAGGCGGGGAGGACAATAGAAATTCGCCTTACCCAAAAGTCCGTTTTGAGTATTGATAAATTATCCAAATCTATTTTTACCAGGCATACCTTATTTTCCAAATTTCGGGATGAAATTCCGTTATTAGGGGGGAATTATGTAATACCCCGTATTTTTATGGCATTTAAATTTGGAGATTTATTAAATTTCATTGAAATATTAATTTAATATTAATTCAAAATTTTATTTTAAATATTTACTAGCGTGACGAGAGTTAGTAATTATTGGGAAATTGTTGAATATTACTAGATGAGTCAAGTAATATATGATATTGATTTCATTTAAATTGTCACGAGTGAATAAAATGGCAATTATGAAATTTAAGTCGGGACGCACCTGTGTCGTGTCAGGACTAAATTATTATTATAAAAGTAAATAAATTATAAGTCGCACGTATGGTTGTTTTGAGCGCGTCAACGTGTCCGGAAGGGTTGAGATAGTCAAAAAAGTATACCCGGGGGTTTAGTTTGGGTCTCGGGGCATTTTTAGGCCTAATTGACATCCCAAGAGGGTATTATAGACATTTTGTATTTTTGGGCAATTAAACCCACGAATTTTCTTCGGATATATCAGCCATTAGGAGTTTTCTTTTAGCGTTAACAAACACATAACCAAAGAACGGCCATTAGAGAATAAGGTGGAGAGTTTTCCAAGCAATCCAAGGCCTAGAACTCACTCGATTGCACCGCCACCACCACCAAAATGTAGATCGCACGACGAGGAACGCAATCATATCTTTTTCATCAACAAATTAGACATTTAAATCCCAGGCAAGTATCTATCTTTCTAATTTCTAGTTGATATTCCTTCCATGTTAGTCTAGGAATGAAAATCATATGTTTTAAATTGAAGATTTATATGTTTTGGAAGGAAATTTATATTTGTTGTAGGGAGAATCCATGTAGTCTGAAATCTTGATCATATGTAAAGGATTAACCACAAATTTATTATGACAGTTGGGAAGAAAAGCTGGATTAAAATAGAGTTTTGGGATTATTCATGCAAAATTTGGTTTTATAAAGAAATCTGGGATTAAACCCCTTTTTGATTGATTCGTTGAGGATTTATTGATGTTGTTACGTTAGAACTTGTTTATATATATTTCTTATACATTTTGATTACTTTGATGGGAGTTTGGGATGAAATTATAAAGGTTTGGAGGGTTTAGAATGATTGAACCCGTAGGTTGAAATTTGCATAAAACTGGGCAAGAACTGCTTAATCGATCGATCGACCAAGAGCATCGATCGATCGACCCCATTCCACAATCGATCAATCCCTCCTGGAAAACTGCATGTTTTTCCCCTTTTTATTTAATCTAGATAAAATACGTGGGAACCCTTGAATATCTTTTAAATAATATAATGGGACATGAAGAGGACCGATAGGGTCTAAGTAGACTGCGTTGAGTGAAATTTAATATGGGATAAAATTATGGGTTGATGGGGAGTTATTCATACATTAGAAATTGTGCATACATTCACTAAAGAATTGAGACTCATGAAATATTTAGACTAGAAGGTAAGTGAGGGTATATCTACTGAAATTATACTTAGTGAGAGAGAATACTTCGAGAAATGAGAAGTAAGTATGAAATAAAGAATAAATGAGAATAAAAGAGACGAATTCGTTACGCGAGATAATTGAGTAAGATTTGTGTTAAGAGGGATAATAATAGTTATGGGTCGTGGGCGAACCTAATTTAGAAAATGTTAAGATCTTTATATATGACTGTGTGACTGTGCATATATTGTGTATCTGTGTAAAATCATAACTGGGCTACTTGCTATCACGGAGGTTTCCATGCCGAGACAGTCTTATCTCGATTGGATCTTAGGGGGGATATTGACTCGTACCTTAGAAGATAGTATCCACAATACATGCTATCTAAAAATGATAGCCAGATGGTTCTAAGAGACGTGAGGTTATGTGCTGACCTCTTAGGACTTGGAACTATGATCTACCTCCATTTGTATGTGTATTGTGTTAATACAGTTCGAGAGTGATTCCGAACTAGTATTTCCCTTAGTTTGAGTAATACGGGAACTTGATCGCAGAGTATGCCAGCACCATAGATTTATGTGGCGGTGCCGATAGTATATATATATATATATATATATATATATATACTTATGAGTGACTAATATGTATATACATACTTATGTATATGGAAACTTTCTCATGTGCGTATAAGTAGTTATGTAATGAATAAATGCTCCAACTGCCTAATAAGTGTTCGTGAATTTTGTAATGATACTGAGTGGTTCTAAGTAACGTAAGAATATGGAAGAGTATGATTTTCTAAAACTAAATATTATGCCCTTAGTACTTCTCGGGATAGAACTTTATGGACAAAAAATAAGTTAGATAGACTTATGTGATCAGTAGTACGGTAGGCGTGCACAATAGATGAGAGGTGAAATTTTTTAAGAGAGTGTCACGCACTAAATGGTGGTTATATTAGCTGGTAAGCATATTAAATACTTGCTAAACTATTTTTAAAACTATTTTACACTCGGGCTCTGACCCATTTTCTGTCATTTCTTTCTCTCTTGTATATATATGTATGTATTACAGATGCCCAGCCACAGGGGAGTTATGCTTAGGTTCTTTAGATTGGATGTGTTGCAGCCTATGTGGGAGTTGCAGGCCCTTGCTTTAGACGACCTCTTCAATGATTCAGTTCTTACTTTAGCTCTTTATAGTTAGGGCATGTGCCGCCTGATTTCCTATTCCGGTTGGATTTGTCAGAGATTTATGTTCATTTATATTTTCAGTATTCAATACTCTTCAGGAGTTAACTCTTGTGAGGATAATTTCATTTATAGTTCTTAATCTTGGTTTGGTTTATCTGGATGGTTTAATTCTTGTGTGTTAATTGCCGTATTTAGTATGTATGCGATTCTTAAACTGTTGAGTATCAAAAAGGTTTTCATGTTGGTATTTACTAGAGTAAACAAAATAAGACATTAAATTATTTTGACACTTGGTTTAATTATGTAGGGTGCTTAAATTGGAAATAATTATTTTGCGACAGTGATGCTGAGAATGAACCAACCGTTCACCTTGATTTTAATTTAATAAAGGACTGATCACCCGATATTTAATTAGGCGGGGTGTTACAAAACATAAAGGTGAGTTCACCTTTTATATCATTACGAGAACCTGTACTACTTCAATGTGAGGGATTTCTTGTGCCTCCTGAACAAACAAAACCTACTTGACTTGTTTTTTCATCCTTTACAATATATGTAATAGTAAAAGAAAAAAAAATCATCAAAAAAGGTCAGTTGAAGGCGAAGCTTAAACACGGGTTACAATAAATTCACATATATTATTACCCACAATTTAGTATATTTGTCTCCCAATAGAGTATAGATCTGATCACATGTTGGCAATTTTGAGAAAAAGCATGTCATGACCTATGAATCTTAAGTCATATCTTGAGTGTTGTTGTTTTAGCCCAGTAGAATGTCAAGTATCAAATTTGAACCATGATGTACAATATACTTTTAAAATTAGTATTAAATCTGACTTATAAGCATAAAATAATAACTAAGAAACTACTGTAGATTGACAACTTGAGCTTGCATATAGTAACGATTCCCTTATTGATTACTCAGAGCACATGCTTGATAAATATCAATAATAATTCCTTTAAACATGTTAGGGATTTGGGGGTATTTTTAGTTAAGCTTGCTGACACAGGCTCCCACACTATGCATCATTTTTGCGAAAAGGAAAAGAAATATAGAAGGGAAGATAAATCATACATTCAGACGGAGATAATAAAAGGTAAAACTTCTTTTGTAAACAGACTCAAATATGAAATCGTCTTTATCCATTATAGTTAACTAAACAAAAATACACAAATGGGAAAACCAATACCTACATCATTTTACACAAATTAACACATATTGACCACACGAGAACCATATTTTCAAAGTCAAAATTGTGTATTAGTTATCAAAGGAAACTAAACCTTGAATAATTCGTAAAATATAGAATATATTTATATTTTAATAGTGGTCATTATCTATAAAGGAGAATAAATCTGATGTATACACTCGTATCTATTTGTGAGCTCTATTCAGGATATCGTGTCCCTCACAGGAAAAACTAAACTTATTTGCGATTAATTATTTTCAATATTTACAGTTGCATTGGAAGTTAGTTAAATGAGTTTGGTTTTACAATTTGGTATGAGTCTAGTTTTACAAAAGGATGCCTCAAGCTTGGTTTTGCCACCTGGTATATTTTTCAATATAGTATGAGTTTGATTTTTCAATCTAATATGATTTGATTTTACAAAAGCCTGTATCGAGTTTGATTTTATAATCAGGTATGATTTTTCAATCTGATATGACTATAATTTCATAATCAAGTTTGGTTTTACAATCTATTACGAGTCTAATTTTTCCTAAGGTTGCATCGAGTTTGGTTTTACATCCTGGTATGAGTCTGATTTTACAAAAGGCTACAACGAGTTTGATTTTACAACGTGGTATGATTTTTATTTTTCAATCAAATATGAGTCTATCTTTACAAAAGGTTGGCCAAATTCTCAGAAATAGCATCCACTTCTTATATTTATTACCACCCGTTGCCGCTTGAATCTGAAGATATAGACTCCAATAATACTTAAAAACCCAATTCAAATAGTGAGGGTAAAAGAAGGAGGCCAATGTTTCAGGGGTGAGAAGAAGGAGGTGAAACAAAGATATGGAATGGAAAAATTCTTTGTCATACAGTACTCTTGCAATTGGGGTTACGGTTAATTACAACGAACTCAAATCTGTGGCTTTTTACTCAACTCAACAAAAATGCAAGATATGTTATGCAGGAAAAGGACAGGAATTTTCTGGGACAAAAATGACAGTAATTCTGGAAGGAGGGAAATTTTTCAGTAATAATTCTCTAGGGGAAATGTTTAATTTATAGCTTTTGTGTTGACTGTTGGAACAGTCAACTGAAATTAACTGTCAAAAACAGTTAATCAGTTAAACGAATTAACTGTTAACTGTTGGTAATAACTGCCAACAGTTTATTAATTAATTAATTAATTTCGTAATTAATTAATAATTAAAGCCCAGAAAGTTAAATAAACTCGGCCCAAAAATGTAGGAGATTTTTATAAGCCCAAGCCCGAGCCAAGCCGGCCGGCCGAACGGACGTGGGCGCGCGCGTGTGGACTTTTGACCGAAAGTCAACCCGTGCATAGCTTAGGTCATCTCTCCTTCAAAGAGTTGGGATACCCACAAGTCATCCAAGCCTTAGTCCATACTTGGGGTGTTATTAACTCATCAAAATTCCACTAAACTTCCAATGTGGGACAAGAGTTAAAACATACCCAATTCATTAACATTCATTGCTTTGTGAGTCACTTTGGGGACATATTTATCATTCATAACTTATTGAAATTGAACATATGAATATACTACGTTAATCTTCTTGTGGAGGTGAACGCATTCGTATATGGTCCCATAATTTTCGTAGTGTGGGTCCCACCTAAATTTGAGCTCAAAGTTTCTCAAAAATCTGTCCAGAAAATTAGGACAGCTTTATAATACCCATTCAATTCCAATTGTCCAAAAATCCCCCACATGAATGATATATCGCTATAAATAAAACAAAGCAGATGCTTATGCAGATGCAGACACAAGTTGAGTAAAACTGAAGACTTATTGCATCGGGAGAAGTAGCCTACTGGCCTTGAACTTTCCTTAGTGATATATTATCGGATTTACTTGGTTAATCAGTAGACTTCACGTCCTTGAACCGTCAACCATTTTTGTAAACCTAGACAACAGTATTCACACAACAATTCTTCAACACAGTTGGTTCTCACGTTTGTGTTCATTTTGGCGGTGAACACCACTTGGTTCCGCAAGTATTTTAGAGAATATGCCTTTCATTATTCTCATAGAAGTGGCCCCCTTCTTACTCACGTAGGTGACTTCCATAAAGAGTATTCTGCAATACCCCACTTAGACGTACTAAGATATAGATGTCATTACAAGCATAACTTATCCTAATTTCGTGGCAGATGTGCACTGTCTCATCTTTGGAATGGATAGGATTAAATATCCTCCAGTGCTTACTGAATACAATGTAGTTCGGTTTGCCCATTGAACCTAGATCTTGGGATCTCCAGTCAACTAGGTTGGGTTTCCACTATATTGATTCTTATTTATTTATAGGCTTTAGACCCATTCCTCTCGATGATCTTTCAACTTGCTCTCGGTTTAAACCTTTCGTTAGTGGATCCGATATATTATCTTTTGACTTTACATAGTCAATTGAGATAATTCCGTTTGAGAGAAGTTGTCTAACGGTATTGTGTCGATGACGAATATGTCGTGACTTTCCGTTATACATGTGATTTTGTGCCCTTCCAATCGCTGATTGTCTATCGCAATGTATACATATTGCGGGCACAGGTTTAGACCAATTTGGAACATCCTCTAAGAAATTTCGAAGCCATTCAGCTTCTTCTCCAGCTTTGTCTAGTGCAATGAATTCAGATTCCATTGTCGATCTAGCAATGCATGTTTGTTTTGAGGATTTCCAAGATACGGCTGCACCTCCGAGGGTAAACACATACCCACCCGTAGACTTAGAGTCTTTTGTATCAGATATCCAATTTGCATCGCAATGTCCTTTAAGAACAGCTGGATATTTTGAGTAATGCAATCCATAGTTTTGAGTATATTTTAAATAACCCAAAACTCTCAATATAGATTTCCAGTGATCTCTTCCTGGATTACTCGTAAATCGACTTAGCTTACTTATTGAGTATGCTAAGTACGGTCGCGTACAGTTCATGATATACATTAAACTGCCAATAATACGAGAATATTGTAGTTGATATATGCTTTCACCATTATTTCTTGCTAGATGTAAATTTATATCTACAGGTGTCCTCGTAGGACTAATATCATACTTCTTGAATTTTTCAAGTACTTTCTCTATGTAATGAGATTGAGATAATATAAGTCCATCCGATGTTTTAGAAATTTTAATTCCTAATATAACATCGGCGATTCCCATATCTTTCATGTCAAATCTACTACTCAACATTTGTTTTGTAGTTTTGACAATTTCCAAGTTACTACCCATGATAAGCATATCATCAACATAGAGGCATACAATGACATATCCATTATGAATGTATTTAAAGTAAACACATTTATCGCATTCATTAATTTTGAAACCATTTGATAACCTTGCATTATAAAAATTTTCATGCCATTGCTTAGGTGTTTGTTTTAATCCATATAGTGATTTAACAAGCTTATATACTTTTCCTTCTTGTCCGGGAGCTTTGAACCCTTCAGGTTGCTCCATATAAATTTCCTCGTCTAGTTCACCATTTAAGAATGCAGTTTTTACATCCATTTGATGTATTTCAAGTCCATTAATAGCAACTATTGCTATTAACATCCGAATGGACGTTATTCTTGTTACCGGTGAATATGTGTCGAAGTAATCCAACCCTTCCTTTTGCTTATAGCCTTTAGCTACAAGTCTAGCTTTATATTTATCAATTGATCCATCGGCCTTCAGTTTCTTTTTGAAGATCCATTTATAACCTAACGGTTTTGAACCTGGTGGAAGATCCACTAGTTCCCATGTATGATTTTGTAATATGGATTCAATTTCACTATTAATTGCTTCTTTCCAATTGGAAGCATTGGGTAAGGATATAGCTTCTTTATACGATTGAGGTTCATTTTCTAACAAATATGTTAGAAAATCCGGACCGAAAGAAGTCGAGGTTTTTGCTCTTTTACTACGTCTTGGTTCATCCTCTATTGATTCAATAGGTTGATGAGTACCACTTGTAGTAGCTTGATTTGTCCTTTTAGAAGGACCAGATTCTCGGGTCATGTTATACGGGAATTCATTTTCAAAAAATGAAGCATCCCTCGATTCAATAACCGTATTTACATGAATGTCTGAAATCTCAGATTTACAAACTAGAAATCGATATGCACTGCTATTAGTAGCATAACCGATGAATACACAATCCACGGTTTTTGGCCCTATTCTTACCTTTTTAGGTTTAGAACCATCACTTTGTCTAAGCACCCCCACACTCGTAAATATTTATAGGAAGGTCTTCGACCTTTACATAATTCATAAGGTGTCTTGGGAGTCTTTTTGTGAGGAACTTTATTGAGAATGTAATTAGCAGAAAGTAAGGCTTCCCCCCACAAATTTTGTGGAGCTCCTGAACTTAATAACATTGAGTTCATCATTTCTTTCAAATTACGGTTTTTGCGTTCAGCAACACCATTCGATTGAGGAGAATAAGGAGCGGTTGTTTGATGAATAATCCCATTTTCAGAACAAAATTCCTCAAATGGATATTCATATTCACCTCCTCTATCACTCCTAATAGCCTTTATTGTTTTGCTTAATTGATTCTTGGCTTCATTCTTATATTGTTTAAATACATTAATAGCCTCATCTTTATTATGTAATAAATATACATAGCAATATTTTGTGCAATCGTCAATAAAAGTAATAAAATACTTTTTCCCACCTCTAGTTTGAACAAATTTCAAATCACAAATATCGGTGTGAATTAAATCTTAAGGTCTAGTTATCCTTTCAATAGAATGGAAAGGTAATCTAGCTAATTTAGATTCCAGACAAATTTCACATTTATGATTTTTATCAATATTAAATTTTGGCAAAAATTCCAAGTTAATTAATCTACGCAATGTATCAAAATTAACATGTCCCAATCTAGCATGCCAAATATTAGATGACTCAATCAAGTAAGAAGAACTAGCAATTTCATTCATTGAAATAGATGTTATAGGGGTTACAGTAAGAACATTGAGTTTAAAGAGCCCCTCATTTAGGTAGCCATTTACATACATGTCATTTTTAGACAACACAAAGCGATCAGACACAAACACAAGCTTGAAACTATTTTTAGTAAGGAGAGATCCAGAAATCAGATTCTTTCGGATATCAGGCACGTGAAGAACATTGTTGAGAGTAAGTTCCTTTTCAGAAGTCATTTTCAAAGCAATCTTTCCTTGTCCTGCCACCTTAGAAGTGGAAGAATTTCCCATAAAAGGTTCTCCTAATTTTCCAAAGGCTTATAGGTGGAGAACATCCATTTGTTTGCACAAATGTGTCGTGTGGCTCCAGTGTCCACCCACCATTCCTTGGTATTTCCAACCAAGTTACATTCAGAGACAACGATAGAAAGATTCATATCCTCCAAATCATTGGTGATATTCTCACCCTCAGTCACATTTGCTTGAGAGTTATTTTTATTTTGCTTCTTAGGCTTACGACACTCACTTGAGCGGTGTCCCGGTTTACCAAAATTGTAGCATTTGCCTTTGAACTTTTTCTTGTTATGTTTGTAAGTGCCTTCCCCATCATACTTTCGTTTGTTCTTTTTAGGACCTTCAACGACATGGACCTTTGTTTCCATCGGATTCTTCCTACTTTTCTTTTGAGACTCACGGTTGTCTTCTTCGATTCTTAGCATGACCACCAACTCCTCCACATTCATCTCCTTACGCTTGTGCTTGAGATAGTTTTTGAACAAAGTCCAAGATGGTGGTAACTTTTCAACAATTGCAGCAACTTGGAAATTTTCATTAATTGACATTCCTTCAGCATGAATGTCGCGGAGGATCACTTGGAATTCTTGCACTTGCGAGATTACAGATTTAGAATCGACCATTTTGAAGTCCAGAAAACGCCCGACGATAAATTTCTTCATCCCAGCATCTTCAGTTTTATACTTCTTTTCCAAAGAATTCCATAATTCTTTGGATGTCTTAATAGTGCAGTAGACACGATACAGAGTCTTGTCCAAGTAGGCCAAAATATAATATCGGCATAGGTAGTCCGAATGCTTCCAAGCATCGAAAGCAGCAACCTTTTCAGCGTCATCTCCCTCTTGAATAGAGGGGCAATCTTCATATACAAACCTGCCCAGTTGGTACGTAGTGAAATAGAAGTACATTTGTCCTTGCCAACGTTTGAAGTCAACTCCAATGGACTTTTTCGGTTTCTCCCCGTGTGGCATAGATACGGGTGCAGTCACATTTGTGTTGGTGACAATCAGTTTCGTAGGAGTAGTGTTAGTACTTTGTGATTCCATTTCTGTTACAAAAACAGAATTTTTATCAATGATAAAATTCATATATAATGAATTAATCAAAATAGAATACAAAATTCTATGCAACAATTTCCTCCAAATATAATTCACAATAAATGAATTCCAAAAGAATTCCAAATAAAATTCAGAATTAAACTATAATATAAACATAATTCCGTACAAAACAGAATTAAATATAAAATCTGTGTCACACTAATTTTTAATAATAAAAAGAATTCTGTACAAAACAGAATTATAATTTGATGATTAAAATTTTTTACATAAACAGATTTTAACAAGAATACACAAATAAAATTTTATTTACTAAAACAGAATATAAAAACAGTATACCAATTAATTTCTATATCAAACTGTTTTACTAATTTCTATATAAAGCAGTAAATTAATTCATATTATTTTGTGAAAACAGATGTTAATTTCCAACAAATAAATTTCTATAATAAAAAAATTATGTACACTAAAAAATAGTAGAACTACGTAATTTGTCTTAAGATTGTTATGTCTACTATTTATAAAAAAAAACAATTGTACAGAATTAATAATTATAACAGAATTCGGAATTAAAACAGAATTACAGAAATGAAACACTTACTTGAATTTGCAGAAACAGTAATAAAAAAAGAAAAATAATCCGAGCTTTGTGAATCTCACAGTGTCCTTAAGACAAATTATTCCCTCCAATGTGCTTCGAGGTTGATTAATATTGTCTCCCAAGATAGAACGGATTTTCTAATTAATTATGTAGCACGACAATAATTAATTACAACGAAGTCAAATCTGTGGCTTTTTACTCAACTCAACAACAATGCAAGATATGTTATGAGGAAAAGGACAGGAATTTTCTAGGACAAAAATTACAGCAATTCTGGAAGGAGGGAAATTTTTCAGTAATAATTCTGCAGGGGAAATGTTTAATTTATAGCTTTTGTGTTGACTATTGGAACAGTCAACCGAAATTAACTGTCAAAAATAGTTAATCAGTTAAACGAATTAACTGTTGACTGTTGGTAATAACTGCCAACAGTTTATTAATTAATTAGTTAAATCCGTAATTAATTAATAATTAAAGCCCAGAAAGTTAAATAAATTCGGCCCAAAAATGTAGGAGATTTTTGTAAGGCCGAGCCCGACCTTGAGCCCGAGCCGAGCCGGCCGGACGGACGGACGCGCGCGCGCGCATGTGGACTTTTGATCGAAAGTCAACCCGTGCATAGCTTAGGTCATCTCCCCTTCAAAGAGTTGGGATACCCCCAAGGCATCCAAGCCTTAGTCCATACTTGGGGTGTTATTAACTCATCAAAATTCCACTACTCTTCCAATGTGGGACAAGAGTTAAAACATACCCAATTCATTAACTTTCATTGCTTTGTGAGTCACTTTGGGGACATATTTATCATTCATAAGTTATTGAAATTGGATATATGAATATACTACGTTAATCTCCTTGCGGAGGTGAACGCATTCGTATATGGTCCCACAATTTTCGTAGTGTGGGTCCCACCTAAATTTGAGCTCAAAGTTGCTCAAAAATCTGTCCAAAAAATCTGGACAGCTTTATAATACCCATTCAATTCCAATTTTCCAACAATCCCCCACATGAATGATATATCGCTATAAATAAAACAAAACAGATGCTTATGCAGATGCAGACACAAGTTGAGTAAAACTGAAGACTTATTGCATCGGGAGAAGTAGCCTAGTGGCCTTGAACTTTTCTTAGTGATATACTATCGGATTAACTTGGTTAATCAGTAGACTTCACGTCCTTGAACCGTCAACCGTTTTTGTAAACCTAGACAACAGTATTCACACAACAATTCTTCAACAGAGTTGGTTCTCACGTTTGTGTTCATTTTGGCAGTGAACACCACTTGGTTCCGCAGGTATTTTAGAGAATATGCCTTTCATTATTCTCATAGAAGTGGCCCCCTTCTTACTCACGTAGGTTACTTACATAAAGAGTATTCTGAAATACCCCACTTAGACGTACTAAGATATAGATGTCATTACAAGCATAACTTATCCTAATTTCGCGGCAGATGTGCACTGTCTCATCTTTGGGATGGATAGGATTAAATATCCTCCAGTGCTTACTGAATACAATGTAGTTCGGTTTGCCCATTGAACCTAGATCTTGGGATCTCCAGTCAACTAGGTTGGGTTTCCACTATATTGATTCTAATTTATTTATAGGCTTTAGTCCCATTCCTCTCGATGATCTTTCAACTTGCTCTCGGTTTAAACCTTTCGTTAGTGGATCCGATATATTATCTTTTGACTTTACATAGTCAATTGAGATAATTCCGTTTGAGAGAAGTTGTCTAACGGTATTGTGTCGACGACGAATATGTCTTGACTTTCCGTTATACATGTGATTTTGTGCCCTTCCAATCGCTGATTGGCTATCGCAATGTATACATATTGCGGGCACAGGTTTAGACCAATTTGGAACATCCTCTAACAAATTTCGAAGCCATTCAGCTTCTTCTCTAGCTTTTTCTACTGCAATGAATTCAGATTCCATTGTCGATCTAGCAATGCATGTTTGTTTTGAGGATTTCCAAGATACGGCTGCACCTCCGAGGGTAAACACATACCCACTCGTAGACTTAGAGTCTTTTGTATCAGATATCCAATTTGCATCGCAATGTCCTTCAAGAACAGCTGGATATTTTGAGTAATGCAATCCATAGTTTTGAGTATATTTTAAATAACCCAAAACTCTCAATATAGCTTTCCAGTGATCTCTTCCTGGATTACTCGTAAATCGACTTAGCTTACTTATTGAGTATGCTATGTCCGGTCACGTACAGTTCATGATATACATTAAACTGCCGATAATACGAGAATATTCTAGTTGAGATATGCTTTCACCATTATTTCTTGCTAGATGTAAATTTACATCTACTGGTGTCTTAGTAGGACTAATATCATACTTCTTGAATTTTTCAAGTACTTTCTCTATGTAATGAGATTGAGATAATATAAGTCCATCCGATGTTTTAGAAATTTTAATTCCTAATATAACATCGGCGATTCCCATATCTTTCATGTCAAATCTACTACTCAACATTTGTTTTGTAATTTTGACAATTTTCAAGTTACTACCCATGATAAGCATATCATCAACATAGAGGCATACAATAACATATCCATTATGAATGTATTTAAAGTAAACACATTTATCGCATTCATTAATTTTGAAACCATTTGATAACATTGCGTTATCAAATTTTTCATGCCATTACTTAGGTGCTTGTTTTAATCCATATAGTGATTTAACAAGCTTACATACTTTTTCTTCTTGTCCGGGAGCTTTGAACCCTTCAGGTTGCTCCATATAAATTTCCTCGTCTAGTTCACCATTTAAGAATGCAGTTTTTACATCCATTTGATATATTTCAAGTCCATTAATAGCAGATATTGCTATTAACATCCGAATGGACGTTATTCTTGTTACCGCTGAATATGTGTCGAAGTAATCCAACCCTTCCTTTTGCCGATAGCCTTTAGCTACAAGTCTATCTTTATATTTATCAATTGATCCATCGGCCTTCAATTTCTTTTTGAAGATCCATTTATAACCTAACGGTTTTGAACCTGGTGGAAGATCCACTAGTTCCCATGTATGATTTTGTAATATGGATTCAATTTCACTATTAATTGCTTCTTTCCAATTGGAAGCATCGGGTAAGGATATAGCTTCTTTATACGATTGAGGTTCATTTTCTAACAAATATGTTAGAAAATTCGGATCGAAAGAAGTCGAGATTTTTGCTCTTTTACTACGTCTTGGATCATCCTCTATTGATTCAATAGGTTGATGAGTACCACTTGTAGTAGCTTGATTTGTCCTTTTAGAAGGACCAGATTCTCGGGTCATGTTATACGGGAATTCATTTTCAAAAAATGAAGCATCCCTCGATTCAATAACCGTATTTACATGAATGTACGAAATCTCAGATTTACAAACTAGAAATCGATATGCACTGCTATTAGTAGCATAACCGATGAATACACAATCCACGATTTTTTGCCCTATTCTTACCTTTTTAGGTTTAGGAATGATCACTTTGGCTAAGCACCCCCACACTCGTAAATATTTATAGGAAGGTCTTCGACCTTTCCATAATTCATAAGGTGTCTTGTGAGTCTTTTTGTGAGGTACTTTAATGAGAATGTAATTAGCAGAAAGTAAGGCTTCCCCCCACAAATTTTGTGGAGCTCCTGAACTTAATAACATTGAGTTCATCATTTCTTTCACTGTACGGTTTTTGCGTTCAGCAACACCATTCGATTGAGGAGAATAAGGAGCGGTTGTTTGATGAATAATCCCATTTTCAGAACAAAATTCCTCAAATGGATATTCATATTCACCTCCTCTATCACTCCTAATAGCCTTTATTGTTTTGCTTAATTGATTCTCAACTTCATTCTTATATTGTTTAAATACATTAATAGCCTCATCTTTACTATGTAATAATTATACGTAGCAATATTTTGTGCAATCGTCAATAAAAGTAATAAAATACTTTTTCCCACCTCTAGTTTGAACAAATTTCAAATCACAAATATCGGTGTGAATTAAATCTAAAGGTTCAGTTATCCTTTCAATAGAATGGAAAGGTAATCTAGCTAATTTAGATTCCACACAAATTTCACATTTATGATTTTTATCAATATTAAATTTTGGCAAAAATTCCAAGTTAATTAATCTACGCAATGTATCAAAATTAACATGTCCCAATCTAGCATGCCAAATATTAGATGACTCAATCAAGTAAGAAGAACTAGTAATTTCATTAATTGAAATAGATGTTTTAGGGGTTACAGTAAGAACATTGAGTTTAAAGAGCCCCTCATTTAGGTAGCCCTTTCCTACATACATGTCATTTTTAGACAACACAAAGCGATCAGACACAAACACAAGCTTGAAACCATTTTTAGTAAGGAGAGATCCAGAAATCAGATTCTTTCGGATATTAGGAACGTTTAGAATATTGTTGAGAGTAAGTTCCTTTCCAGAAGTCATTTTCAAAGCAATCTTTCCTTGTCCTGCCACCTTAGAAGTGGAAGAATTTCCCATAAAAGGTTCTCCTAATTTTCCAAAGGCTTATAGGTGGAGAACATCCATTTGTTTGCACAAATGTGTCGTGTGTCTCCAGTGTCCACCCACCATTCCTTGGTATTTCCAACCAAGTTACATTCAGAGACAACGGCAAAAAGATTCATATCCGCCAAATCATTAGTGATATTCTCACCCTCAGTCACATTTGCTTGAGAGTTATTTTTATTTTTCTTCTTGGGCTTACGACACTCACTTGAGCGGTGTCCCGGTTTAACACAATTGTTGCATTTGCCTTTGAACTTTTTCTTGTCATGTTTGGAAGTGCCTTCCCCATCATACTTTCGTTTGTTCTTTTTAGGACCTTCAACGACATGGACCTTTGTTTCCATCGGATTCTTCCCACTTTTCTTTTGAGACTCACGGTTGTCTTCTTCGATTCTTAGCCTGACCACCAACTCCTACACATTCATCTCCTTACGCTTGTGCTTGAGATAGTTTTTGAACAAAGTCCAAGATGGTGGAAACTTTTCAACAATTGCAGCAACTTGGAAAGTTTCACTAATTGACATCCCTTCAGCATGAATGTCGTGGAGGATCACTTGGAATTCTTGCACTTGCGAGATTACTGATTTAGAATCGACCATTTTGAAGTCTAGAAAACGACCGACGATAAATTTCTTCATCCCAACATCTTCAGTTTTATACTTCTTTTCCAAAAAATTCCATAATTCTTTGGATGTCTTGATAGTGCAGTAGACATGATACAGAGTCTTGTCCAAGTAGGCCAAAATATAATTTCGGCATATGTAGTCCGAATGCTTCCAAGCATCGAAAGCAGCAACCTTTTCAGCGTCATCTCCCTCTTGAATAGAGGGGCAGTCTTCATATACAAACCTGCCCAGTTGGCAGGTAGTGAGATAGAAGTGCATTTGTCCTTGCTAACATTTGAAGTCAGCCCCAATGAACTTTTTCGGTTTCTCCCCGTGTGACATAGATACGGGTGCAGTCACATTTGTGTTGGTGACAATCAGTTTCGTAGGAGTAGTGTTCGTACTTTGTGATTCCATTTCTGTTACAAAAATAGAATTTTTATCAATGATAAAATTCATATATAATGAATTAATCAAAATAGAATACAAATTTCTGTGCAATAATTTCCTCCAAATATAATTCACAATAAATGAATTCCAAAAGAAGTCGAAATAAAATTCAGAATTAAACTATAATATAAACAGAATTCCGTACAAAACAGAATTAAATATAAAATCTGTGTCACACTAATTTTTAATAATAAAAAGAATTCTGTACAAAACAGAATTATAATTTGAAGATTAAAATTTTTTACATAAATAGATTTTAACAAGAATACACAAATAAAATTTTATTTTCTAAAACAAAATATAAAAACAGTATAGAAATTAATTTCTATATCAAATTTGTTTTACTAATTTCTATATAAAGCTGTAAATTAATTCATATTATTCTGTCAAAACAGATTTTAATTTCCAACAAATAAATTTCTGTAATAAAAAAATTCTATACACTAAAAAACAGTAGAACAACGTAATTTGTCTTAAGATTGTTATGTTTACTATTTATAAAAAACAATTGTACAGAATTAATAATTATAATATAATTTAGAATTAAAACAGAATTACAGAAATGAAACACTTACTTGAATTTGCAGAAACAGTAATAAAAATAGAAAGATAATCCGAGCTCTGTGAATCTCGCAGTGTCCGTAAGACAAATTATTCCCTCTAATGTGCTTCGAGGTTGATGAATATTATCTCCCAAGATAGAACGGATTTTCTAATTAATTATGTAGCACGACAATAATTAATTACAACGAACTCAAATCTGTGGCTTTTTACTCAACTCAACAACAATGCAAGATATGTTATGCAGGAAAAGGACAGGAATTTTTTGGGACAAAAATGACAGCAATTCTGGAAGGAGGGAAATTTTTCAGTAATAATTCTGTAGGGGAAATGTTTAATTTATAGCTTTTGTGTTGACAGTTGGAACAGTCAACCGAAATTAACTGTCAAAAACAGTTAATCAGTTAAACGAATTAACTGTTGACTGTTGGTAATAACTGCCAACAGTTTATTAATTAATTAATTAATTTCGTAATTAATTAATAATTAAAGCCCATAAAGTTAAATAAATTCGGCCCAAAAATGTAGGAGATTTTTATAAGCCCGAGCCCGAGCCGAGCCGGTCGGACGGACGGACGCGCACGCGCGCGCGCGTGTGGACTTTTGACCGAAAGTCAACCCGTGCATAGCTTAGGTCATCTCCCCTTCAAAGAGTTGGGATACCCCCAAGGAATCCAAGCCTTAGTCCATACTTGGGGTGTTATTAACTCATCGAAATTCCACTACTCTTCCAATGTGGGACAAGAGTTAAAACATACCCAATTCATTAACTTTCATTGCTTTATGAGTCACTTTGGGGACATATTTATCATTCTTAACACATGGAAATTGGACATATGAATATACTACGTTAATCTCCTTGCGGAGGTGAACGCATTCGTATATGGTCCCACAATTTTCGTAGTGTGGGTCCCACCTAAATTTGAGCACAAAGTTGCTCAAAAATCTATCCAGAAAATCTGGACAGCTTTATAATACCCATTCAATTCCAATTTTCCAACAATCCCCCACATGAATGATATATCGCTATAAATAAAACAAAACAGATGCTTATGCAGATGCAGACACAAGTTGAGTAAAACTGAAGACTTATTGCATCGGGAGAAGTAGCCAAGTGGCCTTGAAATTTCCTTAGTGATATACTATCGGATTTACTTGGTTAATCAGTAGACTTCACGTCCTTGAACCGTCAACCGTTTTTGTAAACCTAGACAACAGTATTCACACAACAATTCTTCAACATAGTTGGTTCTCACGTTTGTGTTCATTTTGGCCGTGAACACCACTTGGTTCTGCAAGTATTTTAGAGAATATGCCTTTCATTATTCTCATAGAAGTGGCCCCCTTCTTACTCACGTAGGTGACTTCCATAAAGAGTATTCTGCAATACCCCACTTAGACGTATTAAGATATAAATGTCATTAAAAGCATAACTTATCCTAATTTCGCGGCAGATGTGAACTGTCTCATCTTTGGAATGGATAGGATTAAATATCCTCCAGTGCTTACTGAATACAATGTAGTTCGGTTTTCCCATTGAACCTAGATCTTGGGATCTCCAGTCAACTAGGTTGGGTTTCCACTATATTGATTCTAATTTATTTATAGGCTTTAGACCCATTCCTCTCGATGATCTTTCAACTTGCTCTCGGTTTAGACCTTTCGTTAGTGGATCCGATATATTATCTTTTTACTTTACATAGTCAATTGAGATAATTCTGTTTGAGAGAAGTTGTCTAACGGTATTATGTCGACGACGAATATGTCGTGACTTTCCGTTTTACATGTGATTTTGTGCCCTTCCAATCGCTAATTGGCTATCGCAATGTATACATATTGCGGGCACAGGTTTAGACCAATTTGGAACATCCTCTAAGAAATTTCGAAGCCATTCAGCTTCTTCTCCAGCTTTTTCTACTGCAATGAATTCAGATTCCATTGTCGATCTAGCAATGCATGTTTGTTTTGAGGATTTCCAAGATACGGCTGCACCTCCGAGGGTAAACACATACCCACTCGTAGACTTAGAGTCTTTTGTATCAGATATCCAATTTGCATCGCAATGTCCTTCAAGAACAGCTGGATATTTTGAGTAATGCAATCCATAGTTTTGAGTATATTTTAAATAACCCAAAACTCTCAATATAGCTTTCCAGTGATCTTTTCCTGGATTACTCGTAAATCGACTTAGCTTACTTATTGAGTATGCTATGTCCGGTCGCATACAGTTCATGATATACATTAAACTGCCGATAATACGAGAATATTCTAGTTGAGATATGCTTTCACCATTATTTCTTGCTAGATGTAAATTTACATCTACAGGTGTCTTGGTAGGACTAATATCATACTTCTTGAATTTTTCAAGTACTTTCTCTATGTAATGAGATTGAGATAATATAAGTCCATCCGATGTTCTAGAAATTTTAATTCCTAATATAACATCGGCGATTCCCATATCTTTTATGTCAAATCTACTACTCAACATTTGTTTTGTAGTTTTGACAATTTCCAAGTTACTACCCATGATAAGCATATCATCAACATAGACGCATACAATGACATATCCATTATGAATGTATTTAAAGTAAACACATTTATCGCATTCATTAATTCTGGAAGGAGGGAAATTTTTCAGTAATAATTCTACAGGGGAAATGTTTAATTTATAGCTTTTGTGTTGACTGTTGGAACAGTCAACCGAAATTAACTGTCAAAAACAGTTAATCAGTTAAACGAATTAACTATTGACTGTTGGTAATAAATGCCAACAGTTTATTAATTAATTAATTAATAATTAAAGCCCAGAAAGGTAAATAAATTCGGCCCAAAAATATAGGATATTTTTATAAGCCCGAACCGAGCCGAGCCGAGCCGAACGGACGCGTGTGGACTTTTGACCGAAAGTCAACCCGTGCATAGCTTAGGTCATCTCCCCTTCAAAGAGTTGGGATACCCCCAAGGCATCCAAGCCTTAGTCCATACTTGGGGTGTTATTAACTCATCAAAATTCCACTACTCTTCCAATGTGGGACAAGAGTTAAAATATACCCAATTCATTAACTTTCATTGCTTTGTGAGTCACTTTGGGGACATATTTATCATTCATAACTTATTGAAATTGAACATATGAATATACTACGTTAATCTCCTTGCGGAGGTGAACGCATTCGTATATGGTCCCATAATTTTCGTAGTGTGGGTCCCACCTAAATTTGAGCTCAAAGTTGCTCAAAAATCTGTCCAGAAAATCTGGACAGCTTTATAATACCCATTCAATTCCAATTTTCCAACAATAGTTTATGGGGATTATAAAGAATTATTATTGTAGCCTAAAATGGCATCAGTCCAACTAATTATGATTCCAGTTCCTTATAAGGATGTTGATACACAAGCCATTTTAGATGCCTGCTCTAAAGTTTTTGATACCTTGACTGAAGTTGGTTTACGTGTTAAGGCGGATCTCATGGATAACTATTCCCCTAGATGGAAGTATTCACACTAGGAATTGAAAGGTGTTCCCCCAACGAATGAAATTTTCCCAAATGATTTGGCTAATAACCAGGGACGTGTTGTTCTCCGTGACAATATAAAAAAGGTGGATCTACCTGTGGGGAAGTCGGTTGAGAAAGTAAACAACATTTTGACTGATATCCAATAAAACTTGTTCAATGTTGCAAAAAAAAACGAGATGATTATATTAAGGTTATAAATACACGGGATGAATTTATGGAAGCACTTGTGGAGAAGAAAATGGTATTGGATCCTTGGTGTTATGAAGATGAAGTGGAGAAGGATGTGAAAACACGAACAAATGGTGATATTGGAGTAGTTAAGACACTTTGTTCTCCATTTGAATGACCAAAACTCGCTTCAAGTACTTGATGGTTTGCTTTGGGTAAGATAACAAATAAATGGACCTACTGGGGAGGAGTTACTAAGAACCACTCATATATATTTCTTTAATATTTTTATCTACCACTCGTTGTCATTTCATGTATTTTTCAGTCATTTGGAGAATATTGGATATGGAAAGGAATTATTTGAAAGTGAAGTTAATCATATGATTGATGGTTAGGTTTTAATTGTATATACATAATTAAATCAACAATATTTATGACCTTTTTTGAAAAAAAAAATTATTAATCGTTGCATCGAGTTTGATTTTATAATCTGGTATGATTTTTCAATCTAGTATGAGTCTGATTTCTCAATTGAGTTTGATTTTACAATCTAGTAGGGGTTTGATTTTTCCAAAGGCTACATCGAGTTTGATTTTACAATATGGAATGATTTTTCCTAAGGTGTAACCATCGGTCCATCGCCATATATATCACTTGAAAGGTTTTACAATCTAGTATGAGTCTTTTATGACTCTGATCCTATAATCACATCCCTTATGCCTTCCTTTCATCATTATTTAAGGCAATTTCTACAATCTGGTGTGAGTTTGAAAATACATGTACATGTGCCATGGTTTTTGCATATGGTAGAGCAATATATATATATAACTTTTACATTCTTATATTAATTGATATTTTATTGAATAAGAAATTCAAAAGTATTAAACAAAGAAAAGAAAATTAAGGTATTAAGTTACTTTAGAGTTGTTTTTTCTTATTTTAACCACTATGCATGTGCAAAACCCACTAGTACATTATACACGAATCCAATGTTTAGATAAATGAGAAAGTGTTTAACTGTTTAGTTTGCCTTTGAATTTGTTGGTTTTTTTATTGGCCCTGCAAGTTTCTTCTTTACCAAAACCTTTTCGTGTTCGAGTATACCGTGTTCTTTAAAATATTTGTTTATATTAATATGTTATTTTGCAACATAAGATCACATTGAGTGGTCTGTTCTATAATAAAATTTTGTGTAATTGAGGTAAGTGTTCTTTAACCACTCCTTTCTTTCTTTAATATGTTAAATAATCTTAAATAATATATGATTGGTGACTCAGTACAAAGCAGGCATGCTATTAAATAAGATAAAATATCAAGTGCTTAGTATAACTTGTGTTTTGCTTTTTCACTTTATTCTGCAATCAAAGGGTTTTTTGAAATCTATATGGAAAGATAATTTCTCATGTAAAATATAAAGTTATTTCTTTATACAATAGCAGAAATTTCTATTTCATAAGAGATTGTTATATTTAATACTGATGTGGAACTGTCAAGAAGCCAGTTCTCTTATGAAAAAAACTATAATGGCTAAAATGTTGTGAAAACATAGGCAAATGTTATTATGAGTTAGTGTTATGTAACTCGTATCCATGTAGTCACTAATATATTATAACTGAATATAGAAAAGAAACATCATTGTTCAGTTGATTATATCAAAATTTGAAGTCCAAATTGTCACGTTGAAAGATTTTATTGAACATAAACTTGATAAATCATAGCTTTAAATATATGTTGATATTGTGATACATATGTCGATATATCTAGTATTTGATTTTAATATAATAAATATGTTGCCTTTACAATTATAGTGTAAAATTTAAATATCTAATGTTATTAAAATATTAAATAAAATTGTTGATATCTTATGATCCATGGGAATATATAGGGATGCATCATCATCATATATATATATATATATACACACACACACACACACACACACACACACGATTCCATGGCATTCATTTATCCTCTAAAAAAGATAACAATCATAGTCCCCTGCAAATATAGTCAACAATGGTAGCTCTTATCATTCTCAAAAGTCAACTGAATTATTGTTAATGTTATATATCTTCAATTGATTGATTTTTTTGGAGGATATGCTAAATAGTCATGTTAAAGCTAGGAGCTTGATTATCGAAGGAACCTTGGATATCCTAAGGGACACCCGAGCATCATGACTGTGTTAGGGGTAAAGGGAAGGGAGTAACCCTCACAACTTTTTTCAACCTCACTAAGCAAGGATCAAAGAATTATATTAGTGAGTTAGAGTCTAAGTTGCATACGAAAAGAGAAGTAGGCAAACAAAAGATAAGAGGATACTAGTATTTCTAGCAAAGGTGTCGGAGTACCAAAGGGCAATGAGGAAGGTCAGGTTAAACTCCCCAAAAAGTGGCAACGGATGGCATAAAACAATTTCATCAAATATGTGTGCATCATGTGATTTGCGTGCCAATAAGAAAAATAACAATGTAAGAAATAAATATTATATATTGTTATTGTTGACTTTTGCAATAAGAACATGCTATTGATTTGAGTTTTTATTTTTATTTTTTTTATGTATAAATAGTTGAAAGATGATGGAAAGAGACCCTCTCACATGCCATTTTTGAATCCCACACTTCATAATGGCATGGAAAAACCATGTAAATCGGCATTAAATTTACGTACCAATATTGTCGCTAAGGGCTGTGTTTTTCAGAGGGTCGGGCAGACAATAAAGTGCACCATAAACATTTGAGAGAAAATTACATGAGAGTGTTTGTAGATTTTGTTTACACTCTTGACGCCACCTTTTTCGTACGCTGTGGTGATGAGTTAGTAACAGATATGAATGCACACACATCACACATTGCGTGGCCTAAAGAATTTGTTATTTTAAACAAAGGTAAAGTTGTGAGCAGTCTTCATTACTCTCTCTCTCTCTCTCTCTCTCTCTCTCTCTCTCTCTCTATATATATATATATATATATATATATATATATATATATATATATATATATATATATATATATATATATAACCAATACAAACTAGAAAAATCGAGAAAATAGTGATAAGAAAGGGGTGCTTGTGAAAAACTTTGGCATATCTTTTCAGGTACCTTTTTTTTCTTCAATCTAATTAATTACTTTGTGTCGATATTAAGAATATTGAATAATGTAACTAATATTATCAAAATCTGCTATACATAATCTAATTAATTACTTTATATATGAAAATATAACAAAAATTGTAACTAATATTATCAAAACACTATAAAAATATGATGTCAAGAATAATGTTGTTGTTAGTGAATGATCAGGGTGGGATTATTATTATTATTATTATTATTATTATTATTATTATTATTATTATTATTATTATTATTATTATTATTATTATTATTATTATTATTGATGATGGTGAATGCTCGGGGTGGGCTTTATATGGTTATTGATGGTGAGTGCCTGAGTTGGGCTTTATATTATTATTGGTTAAACTTGTATGGTTAAATTTTGGATTTTTAAACAAACAAAGGAAACTCTATCAAAATTTTCATAAAACCTTTCACATTTATCTCTTCCCTGCCTTAATAAAGAATGAAATGAAAATTAACTTTGAGATTATGCAAATGTTTAACTGTGATGCCTGGGTGGCCTTTATATTGTTGTTGATTGTGAATGCCCCAAGTGGTCTTTATATTATTATTATTATTATTGATAATGAATGTGCATATATATATATATATAGTCATTATTGATAGTGAATGCTCGAGCTGGGATTTATACTAATGTTGTTGATGATGCTGAAATGCCCAGAATGAGCTATATATTGTTGTTGTTGGTTAAACATGTCAGGTTTAATTTTGGATTACTAAATAAACAGAGGAAACTTTTCCAAAATTTTCATAAAAGGTTCCCCATTTATTTCTCCCATGCATTAATAAAGAATAAAATAAATATTAACTTTGAGATTGTGCAAATGTCTAATTGTGAGGCTCGTAATGGCCCTTATATTGTTGTTGATTGTGAATGCTTAAGGTGGTCTTTATTTTATTATTATTGATAATGAATTTTCATGGTGATATTTATATTATTATTATTGATAGTGAATGATCGAGGTATTATTATTGTTGACACCAAAATTAATATGCTGATGTGGACGAATAATAAGAAGACACGTGCCAATCTACGTGGCACAATAGCAACGAGGAAGATTATTTCCCCGACCAACATACTCAATCCGAGGAACACCAACCCTCCGAGGAACTCTTATCTTCCGAGGAACTTCAATGCTCCGAGGAACTTTTGGACGACGAGCAACTAAGGCGGTTCGAGCTGCACCTCGACCACAGCATTAATTGCCAGATAATCAACAGTTCAACTATTCATTGAATGTTTATCATCTTGACGCGCACGTTTGAAGAACATTAAATGAATTACCCTTTCATATGTGTATCATTTAATGTAACACCCTTTCATGCACAGCCTAAGGGCTATAAATACCTTGTATCACCCTCATCCAAGGGGACGGGAATTTCTTGATAGCACTTGTAATCGAGAATTATCAAACACTCAGCAATAACATAACAGTGGATGTAGGCCATTCATATAAGGCTGAACCACTTTAAAATCTTTTGTCTTATTTATTTATCTGTGATTAAATAATTAGAGCAATCTAGTTTTTTACATCAACAGATTGGCGCCGTCTGTGGGAAGCGATTGTTATTATCGTTTTTCACCAAAAATCATTCATCATCAATGGCGGATAATCCAGAATCTAGCAATCGAAATGCTGGAAATGCTGGAAATCCTCCAAATCCCTCTGCACCTCCAGATCTGGCCGGAATTATGACGAATCTGGCTCAAGGACAAACCGCCATGCAAGACACAATGAGGCAACTTATACAAACCCTTCATGGAGATGCACCTGCACATTCAGGACAGCGAAGTGGTCAGAGGAAAACTTATTTACTTTCTTCATGATCCAGACGTACTGAGTCATATCGTAATGAGGAATGTGATGATTTTTCTTATCAACCTGGGCGAACTTCGTCAATAAGGGCTACAGATACTGATCAACATATAACTCTCTCTCCAGAAAGACCTAGTGCCTTAGAAAGACTGAGTAGGGTGTCTCCTTTCAGTCGATTAGGCCCTAGGAGGAATAGGAGTCCACCTAAGACCATGTCGAGGAGTTTTCGACAACCATCTGATCTCAGAGAAGGATTAGCACAATATCGACCAGTTGCTCTTCAAGATAAATCTCAAGAGGCTACTTCAGAGCGATCCATTGCTCGAACCAATAGGCCCGAGGAAGGAAATGAAGCATGGAAAGGGTCCCTTCAGCGATTGGAGGATAGATTGGGAGAAATGGCTAGGGCGAAGAATCCCCTACAATGAACTTTTGTTCAAGGGACACCTTTTGTCCAGGCAATTGTGAATTTTCCTACACCGTCGAAGTTTAAAGCACCAGTTGTGACCCCTAAATATGATGGAAAGACAGATCCTTTCCTTTATATAGAACAATATCAAGATGCCGCCGATATCTATGCAGTCCCCGACGAGATGAGATGCAGAGCATTCTCAGGAACTCTTACTGGAGCTGCCCAGATATGGTACAACAATCTTCCTCGGGGAAAGATTTCAACTTTCTTTCAGTTGGCTGATTTGTTCATCGGCAATTTCTGTTTTGGAGCAAATCTAGTAAAACGAGTAGCACACTTGCTAAGTGTTAGACAAAAATCTGGTGAGAGTACTAGAGATTACATAACCCGTTTCAATAACGAGAAGCTGGAAGTCATAGATTATGAGGAAAAGACAACAATCACCGCCTTGATGAGTGGGTTGTTGCCTAATAAATTGTATTACACTTTGACGAAAGATCCACCTAAAACTATGTCAGGGTTGATGGCAAAAGCATCCAAAATCATGAATGCCGAAGAAGCTATGGCTGCAATGAAGAATATGGATAAAGACCCCAAGTTGGACGTCGACAAGTCTAAAAATAAAGAGCATAAGGTCAATGGCGGTGACAAGCGTTCCAGAAATAATAAGTCGTCATGGGAAGTCCTGAAGAAATTCGATAATTATACACCCTTGAAAATGGGTATTAATCATGTCTTGGAAGAAATCAAGAATAGTGAGGAGGTAAAGTGGCCGAAGAAACTGAGGTCAGACCCTGATGCGAGGAATAGGGATAAATATTACGAGTTCCACAAGGATCATGGCCATATGACTAAAAATTGCATAGCTCTTCAGAACGAGATTGAAACACTCATCCGAAGAGGAAAGCTAGCAAAGTATGTTGATCGGGGAGGTGAAAGAAGAAATAATGATCGAACTAGAGAGAGATCTAGATCTCCTCGTCGAGCAGATGAGAAAAAGAAGAGAGAACATGAAGATGATGTTGAGGATGATCCCGATCTTCCTAAGAAACCAAGGCAACCAGAACGAGAGGTATTTTCCATATGTTTCGGGGCATTTGATTGTAATGTTATTACAGGAGAAGATGCAGGAGGAGGAGACCTTACTGCAGAAAGAAAAGCTTATCTCGTAGAGGCACAAGCTTGTTCGTACATTCAACGAATAAATTTGGCCGAGGAGGATCGTCCGAGGAAGGTAAACAAAGAGAAGCTGGTCATTGGCTTTTCAAAAAATGATCTGGCGGGTGTTCTTTATCCTCACGACGACCCTTTGGTGATCAAAATGAGGATGAAAGAAGTAGTGATTTCAAGGGTGCTGGTAGACAATGGTAGTTCAGCAGACATCATATACTATTCATGCTTTGACAGCTTGAATTTAAAATTATCTCAATTGGAACCTTATCACAGACCTCTTTTGGGTTTTGATGGCGAGAAAGTTTTTCCACTTGGGACGATCAAGTTGGACATATTCATTGTAACTTGGCCTGCTTGTCGAACAGAGAGAATACGCTTCTTTGTGATGGATAAGAATGTGCAGTCAGCCTACAACATCATCATGGGAAGAGTTGGTTTGAAGAAGTTCGAAGCAGTTCCATCTACAGTACATCAATGCTTAAAATTCCCAATAAATTTTGGAGTAGGAGTTGTGAAAAGTGATCAGAAAGTAGCTCGGGAATGCTATTATTCATCTGCCGAGCAAGAGGAGCTTGAAGATTGAAGAAAAAATACTACTACCTACCAGGTGGATGAAGGTACAGAAATTGAAACACTGGATCCTCGAGATGAATCCCAACTTGTAAAAGGACAGGTGGTGGAATCTACAAAAAATATTATTCTGGACGATGAGCACCCTGAACGAGTAACCCAGATAGGTTCAACGTTGGATGCTTCAATAAAACAGGAGTTGATAACTTTCTTGAGAAACAGGAAGAAAACTTTTGCATGGAGTCATGAAGACATGCCAGGAATAGATCCAAACTTCTTATGTCATGAGCTCAATGTGAATAAGGAGATCAAGCCTGTAAAGCAGAGAAGAAGGGTATTTAGCCCCGAGAAGAATCAGGCTATACAAGAGGAGGTCGAGAAACTCTAGAAAGCCCAATTCATTGAAGACGTGAAGTATCCAGACTGGTTGGCAAACGTGGTGATTGTAAAAAATAAAAAAAATAAATGGAGAATGTGTGTTGATTTCACCGATCTTAACAAGGCATGCCCAAAGGATCATTTTCCATTGCCCAGAATTGATCAACTAGTGGATGCTACCTCGGGACATGAGCTGCTCAGCTTCATGGATGCTTACTCTGGCTACAACTAGATCAAAATGAAACCTGGAGATAGGGAAAGTACTTTTTTTATCACCCCTAGGGGAACTTATTGCTATAATGTTATGCCTTTTGGTTTGAAAAATGCAGGAACGACATACCAGCGGCTGATGAACAAGGTTTTCACCGAACAAATCAGTTGTAACATGGAAGTCTATGTCGATGATATGCTGACAAAGAGCAAGAAAGCTGCTGATCATCTAGTTGACTTAGCTCAGACCTTTGATCAACTGGATAAATACCAAATGAAGCTCAACCCGACGAAGTGTACATTTGGAGTACGTGAAGGGATGTTCCTCGGATACATCGTCAACCAGCGAGGCATTGAGGCGAATCCAGAAAAGATCAAAGCTCTTTTAGGGTTGCGATCTCCAACGACAAAGAAAGAGGTGCAGAGTCTTACAGGACGAGTCGTAGCGCTCAATAGATTTGTATCTCGAGCAACTGATAGGTGCCTTCCATTCTTCAAAACACTCCGAAAAACTTTTGAGTGGAATGATGAATGTGACAAAGCCTTTCAAGACTTAAAGAAATATCTGGGAACACCTCCATTGCTGTCCAGACCAGTGATGGGCGAAAAGTTGTACTTATATCTGGCAGTATCAGAGAATGCAGTCAGCTCGGCACTGATCAGATCGGAGAATGGAGTCCAAAAGCCAATTTATTACACAAGTAAGGCTTTCCGAGGTGCAGAGATCAGGTACCCGAAGTTGGAAAAATTGGCATTGGCATTAATTGAAGCAAGTAAAAGAATGAGGCCATATTTCCAGGACCATACCATCGTCGTGTATACCGACATGCCGTTACGACAAGCCCTTCATAAACCAGAAAAATCAGGGAGACTGATGTATTGGGCAATAGAGCTCGGTGAATATGATATTGTGTATGAACCTAGATCATCACTAAAAGGGCAGGCCGTAGCAGATTTTATAGCAGAATTTACTTATCCTGATACCCCCGAGGAGCAAAAGTTACTCGCTAATCGACCTGTGGATGTTACAGGATCAATAAACATGAGCCCAGACCAACTCCGTTTGGTAAAAGGATGAATGGATGTTAAAAAATCTACAGACATAAGCTCAGACCAACCCCGGTTGGTAAAAGAACTTGTGGATGTAGAAGGATCATCAACTTCGAACTCAGACTAACTCCGGTTGGTAAAAGAGCGAGAAGAGATGGTCGACGAGGAGCGAAAAGTACCAGGGGAGGATGAAAGGAAGCAACAAATATTTCACCGAGGAACTCTATCAGATAAGGAATTTGAAGATGGGTTACCCATATGGAGATTATATGTAGATGGCTCATTTTGCACAGCAGGTTGTGGGGCAGGAATTATTTTGAACACCCCAGACGAGATTGACATGGAATATGCCCTACGATTCCAATTCAAAGCCTCCAATAATGAGGCTGAGTATGAGGCCATGGTAGCAGGTCTTAATTTAGCAAAGATTATGGAAGCGCAACAAGTGATGGTATTCAGTGATTCTCAATTGATTGTGAATCAGATGATGGGAACATATGCAGTTAAAGGAGAATTAATGGTCAAGTATCATGCCAAGGTAATGGAGTTATTGGCAGAATTTGATGCGATTCAGTTAATCAGAATACCAAGAATAGAGAATACACGAGCAGACGCACTGGCCCGACTAGCATCAGCTACTCGTACCGAGCTGCGAAAAACAATACCAATTGAAGTATTAGAAAGTCGGAGCATAGATGAAAACTTGACGATGAATATTATCACCCTTGATTTAGGACCATCTTGGATGGATCCCATCAGGGCATATGTTGAAGAAGGAGAATTACCGGAAGATAAGCTCGCGGCCAAGAAATTGAAGTATAAAGCTGCTCGGTATGTACTAACTAATGGTATTTTGTATAGAGGAGGAATTATGGCAGGATTGCAAAGATGTGTACATCCTTCCGAGGTGAAAGAACTAATTGAAGAAATCCATGAAGGGTCCTGTGGAGCTCATGTAGCAGGTCGAACACTTTTGCAAAGGGTGATGACTCAAGGATACTACTGGCCGACGATGAGGGCTGATTGTATAGCCTATGCTAAGAAATGTGATAAGTGACAACGTTTTTCCTCCATCCGACGAACTCCACAAGTATTGTTGACACCCATAACTTCCCCTTGGCCATTTGCCATGTGGGGAATTAATTTGGTTGGACCATTGCCGACCACCCGAGGAAGATTCAAGTACCTCGTCGTCGCAGTAGATTATTTTACTAAGTGGGTAGAAGCTGAACCCCTTATCGATATGACGTACGAGAAGGTATACCAGTTCGTTTGGAAGAATATCATCTGTCGATATGGTCTCCCTCATGCCTTCATCACAGACCATGGAACACAATTCGACAACGAGGAGTTTTCTGCCTATTGTCAACAATCAAACATCCTGAAGACCCATTCAGCACCAGGTCATCCTCAAAGCAATGGGAAGACAGAGGTGACAAACATAACACTGCTAAATGGTTTGAAGAAGAGGCTAAGTGAAGCTAAAGCTATTTGGATTAACGAGCTACAGTCAGTCTTGTGGGCTTACCGAACAACTCCTCGAGCAGCAACGGGAGAATCCCCATATATGCTAGCATTTGGAAGTGAGGCAGTAATACCTGCCGAGTTGGGTCTTCCGACATACAGAGTGCTGAATTTCAATTCCCCAGTCAGCGACTTAATGAGAAGACTGGATTTGGATATGCTCGAGGAGGTTAGAGAAGAGGCAGCCATTAGGAATGCTGTTTACCAACAACGCACAGCTCTGTTCTATAACAAGAGGGTAAAGAAATGCGACTTAAAAGAAGGGGATTATGTGATAAAGAAGGTCATTCAGAAGCACAATAAGCTGGAAGAAAAATGGCATGGACCTTACCGAGTTACAGAAGTTGTTCGACCAGGGACTTACAGAATAGCAACTCTAGAAGGAGAGGAATTTAAGAATGCATGGAATGCTGAACACCTAAGCAAGTATTATCAGTAATGTAAAATGTAAAGCAGTTCCTTCATTATGAATAAAACGATGATGTTTCACCATCTTCTTCCTTTTATTACAAGTTTTTCGAGGAATACTAGTGTGATACACTACACTGATAGTTCGAGCGTGATCAACTTCGATTGGTAAAATAGCGAGAACAAATTGTACTCCTTTGGTTAGGAGGCGTACACTTACGTGATCAACTTCGGTTGGTAAAAGAGCTTGTGGACAAGATAGTTCGAAAGAACCTGATAGTTCGAGCGTGATCAACTTCGGTTGGTAAAATAGCGAGAACAAATTATACTCCTTTGGTTAGGAGGCGTACACTTGCGTGATCAACTTCGGTTGGTAAAAGAGCTTGTGGACAAGATAGTTCGAGCGTGATCAACTTCGGTTGGTAAAATAGCGAGAATAAATTATACTCCTTTGGTTAGGAGGCGTACACTTGCGTGATCAACTTCGGTTGGTAAAAGAGCTTGTGGACAAGATAGTTCGAAAGAACCTGATAGTTCGAGCGTGATCAACTTCGGTTGGTAAAATAGCGAGAACAAATTATACTCCTTTGGTTAGGAGGCGTACACTTGCGTGATCAACTTCGGTTGGTAAAAGAGCTTGTGGACAAGATAGTTCGAAAGAACCTAACAGTTTGGACCCACGACCAACTTCGGTTGGTAGTAGGGCGAGAAAAAAATATACTCCTTTGGTTAGGAGGCAATAGTTCAAACCCACGACCAACTTTGGTTGGTAAAAGGGCAAGAACAACATTCTTAAAAATGCCAATTTTGGATGGTTAAGAAACAAAATATGCCAACTTATGTTGGTCGGAAGGTAAAACCATTCCAGAAAATACAAAAAATTCCAAACTGAACCAAGTATAGTTGGTCGGTGATCAAAACCCACTAACTGTAGTTGGTCGACGAGGATAAATTATCGACCTTGGTTGGTCGGACACATTTTATGAAAATATGGCTGGTCGGGGATAAAAACCCATTAACTGTAGTTGGTCGACAAACACAATTTAACAACCTTGGTTGGTTGGAAACATTTTAAATATTTTATACTCATTACTTTATTATTAAGTGATTGAGCAACATTGATACTTGTAAAATTTTTTGGATGACGAACATCACAATATTGTTATCTTTTTAACAGATACATATGCACAAATGTAAAAGTGTTAGACAAGTACAAAAGAATAGCAATACAGATTTGCAAACAGAAAATGAAAGTCTTTCATTAAAATTCAAAATAAATTACAAGTTACATATATGTGCTAACTATTACATTGAAAATCCTATTCTATTGGTTTTTTCCCTTCAGCCTTCGATACAGGTTCCTCACCAACAGGAGGATCATTTAGTGTCTGAGGAGAATTGATAAAATTTAAGTCCTTCAACATTCTGACATTCATTACTGAAGGAGTATCCAAGAGACGCTCGGGACGAGATATGTCAATTTGAGAATGAAGGTTATAGTCACCAAGATAATTCGCAATCAAGCTCCGAGGAATGGCACGAGCTGGTATCCATTCCATGTCCAACTTGAAAGGTGGCACAGGCAAGTCAAGCACTCCAGGCTCATAGTAGTACCACAAAAAATGTCCTTGCTCGAGCTTTAATACACATAAGGCATTCAGCCAGCCTTGTTTATAACCCTCATCATTGGCATTCTGGATACGAGCATCTAAATGAACTAGAGCTTCGTTGTATCCAGCCATCCAAAATTCCCTGGGCTGTTTATGGAATTGGAAGGTTAATCTATCCAATTGTTCATGAAGGTTTTTAGCAAAAAGGTCCTTTGTATGTAAAGCAGACTTCGTTGCAGTAAGTTGATCTTCCAAAGTCAGGATTTTCTTGGACATTTCAGACAAAGCCCGATCTTTTGCGTTCAACTGGTACGCTTGAGTTTCCAATGTTGACAGAGTACGAGCTTCTTCAATACTACGAGGAGTTCTTGATCGACCCTGAGCAGCTGGAGTGCTTCGTTCCTCGTTAACATCCTGAGCAGCTCTTCCTCGCCCACGAGAACCTCTTCCTCGTCCCCGAGCAGTAGCAGAAATACCAGACCTTCTTAAAGTATCCAATTCTTGCCTTAATTTGGCATTCTCAACCTCTAAGAATGAGAACCCTTCGTCGGAGACTGGTACCAAGGCAGTGGAAGATGAAGCTGCAGACTTATACTGAGCTAACTCTTTCTGCAAATTGTTGTTCTCTTATTCCAGCAGCTCGGCGATCTGTCTGCAGGCCTCAACTTCACCTTTTAGGGTCCTCTCCCTGACATCGTATCCAGCAATGATCTTTTTGTGGCCTGTCTCGGAAGAAAGCTGTTGATACCTATTCTCATACTCCTTGTGCAACAAGGCAGTTGATTCATTGTGCTGATTCTGAAGATCTTCTAGGGTACAATGAAGCTCCTTGATCAATTTGTAGTATGCCACATTATGGGACACAGCTCGATCAAGTAAATCTTTCAGGTACCGATAAACCTCAACTGCTTGCTCTGAAGCATCATGGCCAAGAATGTCGGCAATTTCTGATACACTCAGGTCTGTATGACCAGCCTTATAATATTCACTGCATTGCTGCATCAGCTTTGTATCATGGGCAGATATCAGTTCCATTCTAGCCATAAACTAATAAAGAGGAGAAGGCAAGAGTTAATAAATAAAAACAGACAGAGTATCGACAATGAAGAGGAACAAAAGATGTGATTTTATTACATCATCAACAAGATTACATCGTTTGGAATACAGAGGATAAGTAAAAGAAAAATAGAGAGATAGTACCGAACAACTTCACACCTTTTCCTTATCTCCCAAGACTTTCTCGGGAGGCTGGGACGAGGAGCTTGGTTGCTCGGTGGGAACACTGATTTGATTAGTAGAAGTTGGGACTTGTTCTGGAGGAGTAGGCAAGGAAGAAATCTCCTCGGTGGCTGTCTGGTTGGGTGGTGGAACAAGGACTTGATCACCCACTGTCATTGAAGATTCTTCAGATGCAGCTTCGTCCTCATCTTCGTCTTCAATAACTGGAGGAGGACCAGGGAGATGTTGTTGAAATAGCTCGGAATCCTCGCTCACCTTCAGTTCCTCTAAGGCAGCAACCCAACCATCATGGAAGTATTTCAAACTTCCATACTTCACCTGGGTCATCATCCCTGCTACCCCCCTGTCCCATCCTTTGTCCCAACCAGTTCGGAAGGACTTCTTAACAGCTGTTTTTCTCTTCATTTTTTCTGCGGAGAGCTTCTCGGACATAAGATTCTCGTTGGCCTTCAATTTGGTCTCCACCTCCGCCTTCTGACGATTTACTTCTCGCAGGAGGGTCAGCTCTTCTTCAGCTGATTTCAATTTATTCTCAAGCTCCCCAAAGCCTAAAAGTTTCTCAGCATAGTCTTTATTCTCTCTCTCCAAGTCCTTCACCTTATTACCCGGTTGTACCTTCTCTGCATCAGACGCAGCCAACTTCTTCTCCCATTCAATTTTATCCTCGTCATACTTCTGGCGGGATTCACTCACAGATTTAATAGCTTTCTCCAGTGCTCCTTCCACAGTGGACGGGGAGCAAGAAGCTTTGATCGCTTCATCCTTTTTAAGGATTATATTGAAACATCTCGTCAACTGTAATCAGAAAAGGGAAACGACATCAGAAACAAATATGAGAAATAACAAAGGAAAATATGAAAACTCAAAGTATAGATACTTACTGAAGCAAGATGACGAGCAGCCAGAGAAGTAACCATATCCCGAGTAAGGTCTTCTTCAGTACCTTGCACCTCGGGAATGGGCAAAAACTTTGCCAAGCTCATCGTAGAGCTCGAAGGAACAGTGATTGGAACACCATCTCCACCAGCTGGGAGCTGGGAAATGGCTCCCTAAATACTGACCGAGGAAGATTTCCTCAATCTCCTCGGTTCCTTTTCAATAACCTCAACCAAAGAAGAACTTTTGGTTGGTGAGATAGTGATTACTTCAACAGGTGCATCCTTCTGCACAGGAGCCACTGGGGGCTTCTCGACAGCCTTTTGAGAAGCAACAGGAGGGGTGGCATCTTTATTCTTTGTCCCTTTTTGGACATCAACCTTATTTTTCTTCCCATCTCCAGCAGAGGAAGTCTCCTCGAAGAGAGCGAGAACTCTTCTTTTGCCCATTTTTTGGCTCAAAGGAATATGAGATTCTGGATCAGAGTCTTCAGGAATTTGCACTGGATCACTGATGCTGACCACAGGACGAGCAGTAAAGGATGACGTATAGCTCCTATACTGCAACAAGTATGAAGCAGACCTGATGTGCTCGTCTGCAACTTTCTGATGCAAACTCCAGATATGTTTCAATTGCCTTATATTAACTTCTGATTCTTTGGGAGTTTTTCTCTTGCTGTTAACTGCAAACAAAAATAAATTTAAATGTCAATCATGCATTTATTCAAACATGATGAAATCATAATTTCAAAAATAAAATAAAATGAAAATAACCTATCCCATTGCCATACGGGGGGCATTTGGGACCTTCATACACGTCGTCTCCGACTGAAGGAGCATGTTGCCAATTTTTGAAAACTAATCCATGTTCAAAATAATCCCTGTTAGCATCAGGGAGGTTGACTACTAAAGCCCTATTCAAAAATCTGGTTTTTAAATAATAAACATTATCTAAAACAACCCATCTATAACAATACATAATCTCAGGAATTCCTATACGAGTTCCATGAGTTTGATTTAACTTATGCACCCCATTAACTATTCTCCATGTATTGGGGGCTACTTTTCCAGGAACAACATCGAAATGTTGACAGAATTCTAAGCATAAAGGGTTAGGTGGAAAAGAAAATCCACACTCAGCGATAAAGAGGCTGGGGAACCAATGTCCCTCAGCCAAACGAAAATAGTCAAAGGGCTCAGGAAGATTCTCTAAAGTTACCCAAGATGGAATGGAATAATCAGAACGGAATTTTTCAATAGATTCAATAATATAGACCATGGTGAATAAAAGGAGAAAGAAGAGGATCTTACAGGAAGAATGGAGATCTGTTGACAATGAACGAAAACAAGGATGAACGCACAAGAGAAAGAAAAGCTATGGAGAATTCGAAAGCAAGAAAATTGGAAAAGGTAGAGGACGGTATGATTTCTTGGGAAGTTTTAAATACTGTGCCTGGGGAAATGGCGAAAGAAATGATTACATAAAAGAAACTATTGCGCTACCGGCGGCTAAAAGGACAAAAAGTGCACGAAGATCGAAGCGCTTATGAAAAGGCAAAAAGGCGGATTTTGCGAATTTGGAAGGAAGTTCAAATACAAAGAAAATGCTCCTAAAACCCAGGGAAGTCATTTAATATTGCCATATACCGAGAAATAATGTTCCATACTCCTCAAAGTTCGAAATATGAAACATTGGGGGCTTGTGTTGACACCAAAATTAATATGCTGATGTGGACGAATAATAAGAAGACACGTGTCAATCTACGTGGCACAATAGCAACGAGGAAGATTGTTTCCCCGACCAACATACTCAATTCGAGGAACACCAACCCTCCGAGGAACTCTTATTTTCCGAGGAACTTCAATGCTCCGAGGAACTTTTGGACGACGAGCAACTAAGGCGGTTCGAGCTGCACCTCGACCACAACATTAATTGCCAGATAATCAACAGTTCAACTATTCATTGAATGTTTATCATCTTGACGCGCACGTTTGAAGAACATTAAATGAATTACCCTTTCATATGTGTATCATTTAATGTAACACCCTTTCATGCACAGCCTAAGGGCTATAAATACCTTGTATCACCCTCATCCAAGGGGACGGGAATTTCTTGATAGCACTTGTAATCGAGAATTCTCAAACACTCAGCAATAACATAACAGTGGATGTAGGCCATTCATATAAGGCTAAACCACTTTAAAATCTTTTGTCTTATTTATTTATCTGTGATTAAATAATTAGAGCAATCTAGTTTTTTACATCAACAATTATTGTTGTTGATGATGATGCCGAATGCCCGATGCGGGCTTTATATTGTTGTTGACGCTGAATGTCCGAATTGGTCTTTATTTTATTATTTTTGGTTAAAGATTCCATATTATTTTGGATTATTAAAAAAATAGAGGAAACTTTGTTGATATTTTCATTATACCCTCCCTATTTATCTCTCCTCTGCCTTAATAAAGAATGAAGTAAAAATTAATTTTGAGACTATGCAATTGTTTAATTTTTTATTCTTGATATTATATTAAAACATTATTATTGTTTGAGCTACATTATCAATATGGTTAATCTTTTTAATTGTTAACTGCTATTTGTTTCCTCGTTTTGTTCAGATATTGATCTCGTTATTGCCTATTGCATATCCGGTGTAATTGTTGCTATTGTGCATTTCCATGCTACACGAGTGGAGATAATGTTGCAGTTTAATTTGCTAATTTTTATATCTATAGTATAGGTGACTTTAGATGTCGTTTTGTTTGTGAGTTGTCCATAAGTCAGTTGGCAAACCGTTGGTTTATACTATTTTTTTATACTTATTGTTCAAGTTATATTGATACTTGGAATTTGCTACTTTGAGTGTGGGAATTTATTGTTTAAATTGGAAGATCGTAGTTTTATGCATAACAAGTTTGGAATATTGGAATAGTATAATAGAAATCAAAGTAAAAAAAAAAGAAAAAAAATAACTTTTATGATGGATTTTAGTACGGGGTCATAATAATGAACAAAAATTTGGTATTTTTTATGACTATGTTATGCACACTGGTATTATAATGAACTAAGTAACGATCGTAATAAGTACATTTTATGACTACTTTATTAACATATGTCATTTAAATAAGTTTATAACAGTGGTTCAATGAACATGATATTATCGTTAATGACAGTTTGTACGGGAAACCGTCGTAATAGGATGGTTTGTTATGACGGTTTTGTCAACACTAATTTTATTATGATAAACAACATTACAAAGATTTTTAAATCATCATAAATAACCTCTTATGGCCCTTTTTCCAGTCATAAAAATATCTATTTCTAGTAGTGTCCCATAGCTTCAGCTCCTTATTATTTTCGTGCACACCAAGGTACTCCATGAACCTCTTGACATGCTCTCTAAGATTTTCTCTTATCCATTGAACTTTATAAACTTAGGAGTAACATACCCTTATGGGTATGGGTTTTTGTTGATTTTTTCCGGGTAAGGGTTCTGCAGCTCCTCATACATATGATGTGACTCCCTTTGAGAGGAAAGCAACTTTTTCACCTCCTCCATCATGACAACTTTGAAGGGTGACTCCTCTATCCTAACCTTTTTTACTGCTAGCGAACTCACCAACTTCGCCACCTACTCTATCACCATTTTTTGAGGTGGAACCATCTCCACTTTTATTGTTGCTCCTCATATAAGTGCCATCGCAGGCATAACGCATGCCTGGCCCAAACTAGCCATATCCGCATTATGCTGCTTTAGAAATTCAAAGAACATACTCATCAAGTTTATTCCATTTAGTGGAATTGCCACTTTTGCGCTTGCCTACCTTCCTAGAGTAGTAGGTACTCTTCCTCTAATAACTACTACCTCCTCATTAGTCGTCTGACCACTTTGAACTCCGTTACGAGCTGAAGTATCTTCAAAAATAGTTTCTTCAAAATATTATAACCTTCTTTATCCATCATGGCGAGAATACCTCCCCACCAGAGCGGATAGTTATACTGGGATCTATGAATGTACTGAATTTGATGAGGCGTGACCCACTTCAATGGAAGTTATCTTCAAGGTATTTAAGACTTCAAGAGCAATAAGAAGATAAAAGTTAACTTTTCTGATAAAAATGGTGATTCGGCGATTACTATATGAGGAAGACAATGGTTAGATATAAAATTTTCAGCAGTAATAATAAAGAAAAAGGAATTACGTGGAAGTGATTATTCTTGAGAGTGAAGAGACAAAAATCAAAAGTTTCAAGGAGTGAGTAAGGAGAAAATACTTTCTAGTATTGTTTGAGCAGAGTAATAGTGCTAAGTTGTGTTCTTTATCTCATTTGACCTTTCTTAAAGGCTTTATCCATAGTAAAATACTAGGGTTGATGTGGCATGTGCTCATAAAAAGGATATCCTTTGAGATAGTATCTTAAGTGATTTTTTTCACCATTTCACCGTTTACCATATGTCCACTCTGGCACAATCTAAAGTCAAAAAGGAAATATGTCAAGCATAGTGCCAAAAAGTATGATTTGGTAAATATTTTCTCAAATGGTAACTTGGTAAACAATCTTTTGAAAACTTATGATTGGCATTTAGGGTCACTCGCCAATGATAAGTTTGGAAACACTTTGAGAGCAGTGCCTTGGCTCCTCACCTATTTGACTAAGTGTGAACTGTGTAACTGTGTGAGTGATCTCTTAGACCCCTCCTATTATTATTCCCTCTTTCCTAAGGTACTGAAGTGGTTAGGCCTTAGCTTGCCCAACAAGTCTTTCCTCTCAACCTCCAAACCAAAACTTCCAAGAGATCCCAACTGGCGTGCTCGAGCCCTGCTTGCTCGACCAAGGCTATCTATGTAAATAAAGTAACAGTGTTAGTAAATATTCTATTGTACAAACATTTATGATCATTTGGCTGTTCACAAAGCATTCCTTCATTATCTTGGGCCTGCTCATGCACTTATTTTCTTTCCCGTCTTGGGGATACTCGTTAAGCATCCTCTCGCCAGTTTTGGAGATTGCTTGGTCAGGTATCCCTTCTTTGGTCTTGGGTCCACTCGCATGGCGCCCCCTCGCCACATGTGAACTATTTGGATAACTTATTCTTGGGTCCACTCGTGTGGCACCCCCTCGCCTTTTTTGAATTGTTTGGTTAACTATTACTCACTTGAACTTGGGCTCACTCGTGTGTCACGCCCTCCTCTTTTGAACCGTTTGGATAACTATTGCTCACTTGATTTTGGGCCCACTCGTGCGGTACCCCCTCGCTATGTTAAGCTTATTTGGCCAATATTAATTCCTTAATTCTTGGGCCTGCTCGTGTGCCAACCCTTTGACCGGTGTTTGGCTGATACCAACTCTTTTGCTCTTGGGCCCACTCTTGTGGCACCCCTTGCCATGTTGGGCTTCTTTGTGGTCGATTGAGTAGGTGCACCTCTACATTAGCCCCTTCGTGCAAAAGTGTTTGTTCTGGTTACAAAATAAGTGTTTTGCACGAAATGAAATCTTTTTGGAAATTCGAGGGGACGTTTCAAATGAATCATTAATTTTGCTGGGCATTTAATGTTTTTGACACGACGGCCGTACCAATGGCGTCTTTTAGTGTCTCGAGGAGACACATGTCTCCTCAAGGAGCCCTCTGCATGAGGGGGTTATCTCAATATAAAAAATAAAAATAGGGGATTAAGTCAAATAATTTATTTAACTTTGTCCGTTATTTATAATGCAAAATTAGACTTAACCACATTTGTTGGGAGCTAAGTCAAAGATATTAACAAATTAAAAATTAAACCAAATAATATATTAAAAAGTGATCTTTTATTTTATTTGACTTCCAAACCTTATGGAGTTACGTAGATTTAAACATGGCCAAACCTTATGGAGCTAGAACTCATTATTGATATTGAAGAATTGACTAAGGAACACTAGCCAGAACTGTTAGAAAATGAGACATTTTGTGCTCCACCACTAATTGCTTTACAAATTACGACAGATGTGGTGAACAGGAAATAAACATATGGAACGTAAAGCAAGCTCTGACTTTTACATCAAACACTTTGTCCATAGAATGCTGATCCATTGGATCCCGGTACGCAAGACCGGTCAAAAAACATAACCAAATACCTCATAATAAAAAGAAATTGTAGTTAGAATTCCGGACATTTGGTTTGGTGTAATAATTTTAACTCTAACGAAACAATGCGTTTATTTGGGCAAATGATTATAGGGAGCGTTAGCAATGAAATTACACTTCTCATTATTTCAATTTTACTGAAAGCCAAAAAAGTTGCATTGAAAATCGCATTGATCCTAAACAGAGAGAAAAGTACCCAAGAGTTGCAATAATGATGTCAAATTTGGTTGAACAATCGGTGAGAATCTATTCAACCTGATCTGTACTGAAAGTACATCAAAAATCCGTTAAGTCGTGCCTTTTATGGTCTTACTTCCACAAAGTAGTCATTCTTTGCACTTGGATGCTTCTATGTCTGCCCCTGCTTTATAACTTTGTGTTCTTACACTGTGGAACTTTGTGACGGTGCTTTAGAATCTGCCCGTTAATGCATAATCATCATGCACACATATTATAACGTACTATAATAGAGGAATAAAATGTAATGGATATAAACAGAAGACAGAAATATTTCTTTTCATTTGTCGGAGTTAAAGTTTATTTTGAACAGAGTATAGTTGGTAATAAACATAGGAAAATGTTAACATGCCCTCTAAGACCACATATTTTGATCGTTAAAATAATAAGTATGAAAGCACCACATGAATATTTGTATCCTATCAAATATATGTCTAAATTATGTTTCTATTAGTTATGGGTTCTAAATATACTCTTCGGGTATATGTTATTAAGACGCATAAACTTATTGTGTGAATGATAACTATGTAAGAGGCAAGAAAAACACGTGGAGGAAAAAAAAGAATATATAACAAAGGTGTTGTATACTTTTGACTTTTCTAAATTTAATATACTACGTTTATATTTGCACATTGATTGTATGAACAATCTCTCAATACACAATTAACGTGGTTACATAAAATATGCCTATACCCACATTTGACGGCGATCCCATTATTATTTCAGTAGAAAAAGAAATAAAAAGGTTGAGGATTACAAATCACTCATAAAAGCTCATATTATTTCTCTCAAATGAAAAATTACACGAACTCACTTTTTAAACATTCTTTTTTTTTCCCAAATGAATATTTTCCAACTTAAATGAAAAATAAATGATGAAATTATTGGGATCAAAATGGCCTAGAAAACAATGAAAGTTATGTTCATGCGGTGACGCATAGGCGCCTTTGGGGGGGGGGGGGGGGGGGGCTACACATAGAAATAGGCATATGTTAGTAGTTATTAAGAGAAAATGGTTGTACGTATTTGAGTACACATTTCTTGGATTTTAAATTCAAAAAGAGACTTCTCAGCAGTTATTCGACCATGGCAGCTCCAATTTTGAAGATTATAAATAAACAATTTGAGGACAGAATTATAGGAGAACTCCTGACCAAAAAAATGTTTTACTTTACTTATATATTATCACCTTATTCTCTTTTTCCTCAAAATAGTTTGTAAGGTTAGGCTTTGTTCTTATTTCAATTCTTCAATAGTTTCTTGTTTAATTTACAATTTACCTTCAAGTGCTTGGTGTGGGGAGAATAATTCGGCTACACGTGTGAGGAGGGCACGTGCCCATTGATCCGGTCAAGATTTTTCATCTATAACAATAAGGACAATCGGAGATAACCGACCTACGAGAACCAAAGAAGAAGATACAACGATCATGATGGGATAACTATCACAAGTCATTGAGCCTCATACAACTCAACTGCCTATTTTCTTATAAATGTAACCCTAGCCCACAGGGGAAATATGAGGTAATAAAAAACGCTTGAACCAAACTAATAGAAAGAAAAAACCTCCAGTGGATGTAGGCACATTGATGAACTACGAAAATATTGTTCTTGTGTAATTGTGCATGATATACCTATTCTCTTCGGTTAAAACTGTGTTGAATTATAACCAGTGGGATTTAACCACTTACAATTGGCACCGTTTATAGGAACGAGTTTCCTCTTTTAACTATACTAGCTATAAGAAATCATGTCTCATTCACACAGTGAGCATTTATCGTCTCATGACAATCACCTAGACAGCCAGAACGGGCATGCAACTCCTAGGATCAAGTCTGTAATCCACCCTAATAGGAGGTACGACACCCCTGAGTCTCGCTGTCGCTATTGCCTATGCATGGAGAAAATGATGAGCCACCATGGTCTAACCAAATATCGTGACTCTTAAATGCTTATGAACAATACCTTCGTGAACACGAGTCAATCGCGCGCTACCAACAAGAGGAGAATGCACACCTCGAATGTTGTCTAGAGAGGATGATAAAAGATATCCACAAGGACAAACACGTGTATCATGTGATCGCTAGCACCCCTAGTCCTCAAGCGAGTAAGATTCGCAGTTGAGAAAGGAGTCGCGGCGTGATCAAGATCACTCCTTTTAGATTAGGTCATTAGACACAAGAGATCACCACGAATGTCATCATGGTAAAGAGGAACTTTGTAATTTAATACAGAGGGATATGGCTGACCATCCTGCCTACCGCGGGTCTTGAACAACCAATGAACTAGCCAGAAGAGCCCTCATCTACCAAATAAAGTCTATGTTGACCCAATCAATCGAGGATTTTCAACCTACTAAGAAATTTAACATACCTAGATTCAAGATATAATGGAAAGAATGATCCCATCAATCATTTCCATCAATACTACCAAACTATAATGCTTTAGAACAACAATGAGGCCCTCATGTGTCAAATATTTTCTTCCCATTTTGGGGATATACAGCATAAGTGGTTTGAAAATTTATCACACTAATCCATCTACAACTTTAAATAACTCGTGGCCATCACAACTAGGTTCATCACCTCCAGTACCAATACAAAGAGGATGGAATCCCTCCTCGAGCTGAAGAAATTTCCCCAAAATATTTTGCACGAGTATGCTCGGTAATATTAGGATATCTATCTACAATAAGGTGGAAGAATGATCTGAACAGGTAGCGGTAACCTTATTTAAGAAAATTTTCATGTTATATCAATCCCTCAATAAGAAATAAATGACCACTATTGATAACTTGATGTCTTAGATTAAGGAGTATGCCAAAGTAGAGGATATGGTAGATGACACACAACTGGCAATGGCCGATCAAAGGCAAACAAAGAGGGTGGGGAACACAATGACGGATCTAAGGATGATGAGAAATAGTGTTGGAGTTTTATTCTTAAAATCAAGTGATGATATTTTATCTATTAATAAAAGGGATTGTCTAAATAATTTTGAAATGAGAATAATGTTTTGTGAGAGTGATTTATATTTATGTTTTTAAATATATTTTTTGTATACATATGTTAATCAATTCTACGTAGTAGGAGTTTTGATGAGTTGGGTTTGGCTGGATCATATGAGATATTTTGGTTATAGTACAATTGAATAATTCACTGCCTAGATAAGGAGTTGACATCCAATAAAAATGGTTGCATGTAAAATCCTAGTAGTTCATCTCAAACCATAGGAATATGTCTAATGGTTTGAGAAGTTATATGATAGTTCGAAAGAGGATTGTGACCGGTACATCCAAGAATGTATTGAATAAGACTACCTTTAAGGTTTAAGTCCGAGTAATATCTTGATTAGACTTATATAATCTCATAACATTTGCAAAGGGTGCATATATTATTAATCTAAAAAATTATGAGGATTGGAATGCTTATGCAATTGTTGCTTTAATTGTTATGCTGTGATTATATTTCATATCGGGTCAATACATATCCGCATGTTGGGAAACAATTTTGTGAGTAGATCTGAGATTATAAGTCAGAGGAGTTCATGTTTAAGAGATATTTTGGATTGTAATACCCCCTTGATCAGTGGATTATTTTATTATCTGGTAGAGTAGCAAAATAAGTTAAGTTTGAAAATTAATGAATTGATTAGATGTTGGTTAAAATCAATTAGCAAAAAAATTATTTGACCATGCGAGTATTAGAAACATAACGTGGGAAAATGTATTATATACCATAATCAACTTTGAAAATAAGGCCTCACTATATTTAAGTGATTTTTGATATAGTTAAATTGGAGCGCAGTCATAATTATTTACTGGAATCAATTATGATTAAATAAAGAAATAAAATAAATTACAGGGTTGTAATTTGGAATTTTTGAGTATTTATTTAGAAACCAATTTAATTAATTGCTTTGGGTCCCTAGTATAGTCCACATAACCAAGTAGTTAGACCCAGACCTCAAGAAGCTCAGTTTAGCCCAAACCTATAACTTATACTAATATTTATTCGTATAAGCCATGATTTTAAGATTCCTACTCATTATTAAGGGTTTGATAATAATCCTTTCACCCCCCATATGATTTATGAACATTTGTGAAACCCTAAGTTTGAATATCATTTATACACCTTGTGGAGTGTAAACTCTATGGATGACTTATGGACTACGGGTTCACTACTGAAGAAGAAAGAAGGCTATTTGATGAATACCGAGGGAAGATCGCTACCTGTAGACGACTCTGGATTGAGTCGTATTCTATTGGAGGTTTTAAAGACTCTGCGCGTCCCACATAGATTGTCTAAGTAAATGTAAGTCGATTGTCTATAAAAATGTACAATAATGCTGAATAAAAGGTTTTGCCCTTTTTAAGGATTTTTGCTTATCTTCTTATGTTGATTGCATGCGTAGTTTATTAATTGTGATTGGAAGACATCTTGTACGCAAATATAATTTAATCAAAGATTAAAGTTTGGTAATAATTGGATTTGTGTGTGGCATTTAATTATAAAAATCAATCCATTAGTTCAAGTGAACTCTCAAATTGGTATCAGATCAAGTTACACCGAAATATTGTGTGATCCCTTTTTTGCAAACATTGATCTTGATATAATTTTGTTTTGGAAAAATTGTTCATCTTTAAAAATCCAAAATTTAATGGATAATCTGAATAATTGACGGCCCATTTTTTATGGTTCAAACTATGCATATTGGAAAGCTAGGATGAGGTCAACCTTAAAATTTATTGATATAATGTGTTTGGTTAATTTGTGAAAGAGGTTGGAAACCACCCACTTTGACCGTTGACAATGTCGTCAGCCCTAAACCTATCTCTTCTTGGACAGAGGATGACTTTAAATGGAGAAATTTTAACTCATGCGATTTGAGTTCCATCTCAGGAGCCGTCACCCCTGACGAGTTCCACCGCATATTTTATGCTCCCCCTCATAGTGGTAGTATTTATCTCTTTAGCATATATAAAAATCTCCATAAAATACTAATTAAGACTCATCCATTATTTCACACTACGTCACTTCAGTATTACAACATTGACTAAAAAACTTTCCCGTACAAGTGGGTCACTTCGTGACGAGTGCCGTATTCGTGAGGCGTGGTTAACCTAAGAATTATGATGCCCACATTCCATTTTCCTAGTACCTTCGATGTATACCGAACGATTTCCCCAACTTCATGCCTCTTGATCCAACTCATGACAGCAGGTTTATAAAACAAAACTCCTTCATGTACGTCGAGTATATTGAATTCGCTCTCACACGTACCATCCCCATGAGGTGCATCTTGAGGAAATGCACATATACTGATGTGTATCAAAAGTATTTTCCACATGTACCGATGAATGATTACCCTTATATTCAAGAGGTATATCTTGGAAGTCATGCCAAAGGGGGGAACCTTCCCACTAACCCACTAATGCCTAGTCTTTACAGTTTCAATGGAAAACTCTGTCGAAATTTTGGGTCGCCTTACCACCCAAATTTTTACGCTATTTTGTCAATTTTTAAATCAGGACTCGATCCGTAAGTTTGGAAACAAGTCAAATCATGTCTTTCATCATATACCCTATCTTTTACCCAGACTCGGGTCCTATCTGACATTTCATTTGTGCCTTAAGCAGAACATACTACAAGTGGAACCTAATAATAATAACCAAGCTCAAGATTTTCCTTTTTCCGCTTTTCAAAAATACTAAAAATATTTTCTCCTTTTTCTAATATATATATATATATATACCAAAAATATTCCTCTTTACCTCAAAATAAAAGAAAAATCAGTTTTTCCTCTCAAGTGCCATCATATACCCCAATCTTGGCCTAGCTCCCAACTGGCTCAGGTCTTCCATTAATCCACCTCGAAGCTCCATTCTTCTAGAAAATTTGAGCTATCCTTTTGAAAAACGTTCATGGATAAGATTGACCAGAATGCAAACGCCCCTCCAGATCTGATGGCAGTCCTTTCTTAGCTCAATGATAAGATCAACAATCTTTAGGTAGAAGTTCAGAAAATGCAACGACACCAGGTTCAGACTCCCGAGGCTCCCGTGTAATGCCCCGACCTGAATTTATGGGTCACCTAAGGTTTGAACTAGTCCATCTCTGATGTTAGGTGCAAAGTACAATGAGACAACCTAAATAATGTTGCTAGTCAAGTTTTATTTTGTCAACATTTCACTTGTTTGGCATGCAATTCCAATTTAAATCAAGATAAATGTGGGACACATGGTAAGCGTCCATGGAATCCAAGCATACAGAGCTACTAACATGAAATAAAAAGAATACTTATCTATATAATGCTCTCAAACTACGGAATCTCTTACAACCTGTCGTAACAAAAGGAAAGGAAATGAGATGAATGCCCAGCGGGAAATACAACAATGCAACACAGAATCGAATGGTAGAAAAGAGACTCTATAATGTACCAACTATGTACAAATGCAAATATCATATATATACATATACACATACTAAGACATGAACTGTTTGTTCCAAAATGTTACTTGAGTTGATTAGAACAGACTAATCTTATAAAAGACCCATTTTTTCCCTTTTTACTTGACTTAATATTGATTTTTTTTATTAATGCACACCCAGGTCAAATACTAAAATAAAATAGTATATGTTTAGGAAAAACACTTCATTTACTAAAATTTTCCATTTGCTCACACCAAATATACTTTAGTATTTTGTTTGAAAACCACCTTTCAACACACACACACACACACACACACACACACACTCACTTGGTGTTAGAAAATACTTATTTTCCTTTTTAAAATCGTTCACAACACATACTTGTGTTAATTATGGGTTAAATCATCTTAGGTTACTTAACTACCCATTAGTCACCTCACTTTTCCATTATTTTCACTTCACATGGACATCAGTTAATTTATCATATTTCATGTCCATATTATCTTTTTTAACCGAAATATTTGCCAACTTAATTTCACGTTAGGTTGTCTTTTCTTATAATCTTGGCACGACAAATTTCCTTATCATGTTACATTTTTCTTATCATCATTTTTCGGAGATTACTAGATAACCGCATACTTTAACTAGCTCCTCACCGTCAGCTATGCTAACATATGCTCTGGACACTGATTTAGGTCTTTCACCCTAGGGCTCTAGTCCCTTCTGAATCTTTTTGGTTCTTTTGAGGTTCCTTTATCATGTGTTGTAAAACTTTTCTATCTTAAAATTATTCCACTTTACCGATCGAAGCCAAAACCCGTGGGTTACTTCCCCATATTTGTGTTACACTTTAGAAAATTTCCATTTCATGTCCTTTACACATTTACGTTGATTTTATTTAAAAAATCACTCCCAATTAGGATCATTTTGTGTAACACCCTTTTTAATATTTTTATTTAATAAAAATGTTCCACTTATGTAAAATAACCATTTTAGCCATTTGTTTCCGAATTTGCATTTTCCTCCCTTTTCACAAGTGCTATTTTTCTCAAAACATTATTAAGTCAGACACACTAATTCTTAAGTATTTTTAAGGCATTAACACTTCTTTAACACTTATTTATTTCATTTCTTTTGAGAGTGTGCTACAGTGGAATAATGCGGCTTTTCAAATAAATCCAATTTTAATTATGTGAAAAACCAACCAGTTTTAATTAAACCGAAAGTTTAGATAAAACCTCACACATGCATCTAGGTGATTTAGAATCATAAATCAATAAACATGAAAAGGAAACTAATTTCAGGAAAAATCCCCGAAGGGCAAAACCTTTTATTTCACTATAATTTGTAAATTTTAACTTACACGAATTACAATGAAATACGGTGACACACAAATCCCCGTAGGCGTTGGTCAGCATCGTCAGCAGTGGAACAACCAAAGCAGCCCCACAAGAATAAGAAGTTCTATCTTCAGCAAAGATCCACATGCAACGAACCTCAATGACCGTAGTCGTAATCATCCCAATACCATAAAAGGCACCTAAATCAGTAGTATAGATCCTCTCTACAAGAGAAAACTTCAATAAGATGGTATCCTAAGTTCCAACACCATTCACATAAAGATTGGGATGTTTTGTGAATTGAAAAACAAGGCTTTAAACCCTAAAATGAAGAAGGCAGTGTTTTGCCGTTTACAGATTACTGGTATCGAAAATCGTCAGGTCTCCTTAACAAAAACAGAGTGATTTAACACGCTTTATATAAAAAATTGAGGTGTCATGTCGTTCAAACGAGATAGGATGCCATTCGAACGAGATCCCATGTCGTTTTGAATGAGAAAGAGCGAAAAATAAATTTAATTTTTTATTTTAAAAATTCTTCTTTTAATCGTGGAAAATTCATTTTGACGAAAAAAAACGCCTCAACACTTAGAAAATATTTTAAAAAAAATTTCAAACCTCCTTTAAAAATTATCTCAACACCTTTAAGTGAACTGTAAAGGGACGTAAATACTTTCTGACCGAAATTAACCTTGAAGAGGCTTGAATTTTGAAGAAGCTTGATATTCGGATCTGTCTTGATGCTTGAATGACCTTAAACAATTCTTCGACGATTTTAATGGTATACGACATACTCAATTGTGATGGACAATTACAAAATCATGTCCTTACAAATCTCCCTTTATGTCTATGCCGGTACAAAATAAAAACATTCGAATTATCAACTCAAATGTGACCTATACATATCTACTCTCCCATGAACCCAAAAGTGGAAAGATAAAATGCCAAGTCTTCAAAATTTGCTTCAAAACATCTTCAACTTCAAAGCTTCAAATATTTGAGCTTTTCTCATCAGGGTGTGAAACATATGATCTTTAATTATTGTACCTACACATATGAGACAAAGAAAATACCTCATGATGCATCGAGTTTGAAGTGATATAAAAATACATCAACCATCATAATCAAATCTCCCGCATAATGAAAAAACTCCCCCATAATTCGTTCTCCCCCTAGTTATTTGACCAGAATAAACATGCAAACGAATAAACAAATCAAGCATGGAGTTGTCACGATTAAAGAAGGTAATCAAACTGCGATCACAAAGAGCTACTTAAACGTATTCCAGAAACTATGTTTTATTTTTCATTTTTTTTACAAAAAATCACGCCATAAATTTACACTAAAGCAACCAAGTCATGGAAATGGAATGAATGGATGTGAACATATTTAATAGGTAATAAAACTCAATCAAGCATATGTGCATGATGCATAAGTGTACTCCTTTCGAATGAACATCAAAAATATCTTTACATGTAAAATTGTTGAATTTAGATGATATCGACTAAATCAAATTAACAAATCAAAGCCTAAATAATTTCACACCAATAATGTCCAAAACTATTTCGTGTTGTTTCGAGAACTGTTCAAAGGATGTGCAAACTCATTGATACATATCCAACCAAAACTCCCTCATAAATAATAATCTTTTTATTTTTATAATGAGGTTCTAAATTCTCAACTTAGAGAAAACCTATTGGCCCAATTTTTGGCACATTTCATTTTTTATTGCCTTAATTGTTTTGTGCAGGCTCTTTTCAAACGGTGGCTTTCACTACGTGATTATTATTCACTCGCAGACCTTTCCCGTGCACTCATTATTTTTTTAAATTTAAACAAATTCCTCATGGTCAATGGTTTTTACATGCACGACTTTTATTACTCTCGTATTATTGCACTTGGTTCATTTTAAGGACATGATTGAGATGAAAGCACTCGAACAACATGTGATAGACAAGCACAATAATAAAACAAATCTATGCATGTGTTAAATAAAGAAAATAATGAGTCAAACATTTAGGAAGTATCAATTAATAACATCTCAATGACTTCAAAAATTGTAAATCACATGGATGACATAACATATTTTCTCAAAATACTATCAAATAGTCATGTGGATATTGAATGATGTTGTGACTCGGTCATCCTAATTGTCCATTCAAATATGGTGCAAAAACAAAATACAAAAATCTTTTTGACTTTTTTAAAACAAAATTATAAAAAATATTTTTAGTTTTTCAAAATTTTCAAAAGAAATGAAAATCTTTTTGTATTTTCCAAAAAATTTCAAAAGCAAAAATCTAATACAAAAATGATACACAAGTCATAATACTAGCAAGAATATATCATGTACCATAAATAGCGTATGACAAACCAACAACACAATCAACTAAAATATTTAACATGGGGTGAATCACGTGCAAGCAACTGAGAGTCATGAAGAATTAATCCAAAAGCCTCTAAATCCGATATCCTAACCCAAATAGATTTGTAAAGACATGTGGTGGTTTTGGGAATAATATTTATTTTCTTATTAAACTTCCTAGGAGTATTCGGAAGTTTATAACAGAAACGCTCAAGATGACCTTTCCTACAGCAATGTGTGCAAGTTTAAATCAGGCGGTGAACGTTACCTAAAGGCGACGCTCTCCTAAAGTTTCGAGGTGGCATTCTCCTAAAATTCCTAGGTGCCTCTCTCACGATGTTCCTAGGTGACCCTCTTTTAACAACCTTCGGTGCCTCTCTCCTAACAACCTTAGGATGCTCTCTCACATGTGTGGGATTGGCTTTGTGAATGGGAGAAACACTATCATCGAAGCCTAAATCACCCCTATCCTCCGTAATTTGGACAATGCCTAAAATCTTATCTAGCTTTTCTGACCAATACTCCAAATCAAACTTCACCTCACTTGACTCTCTTAAACTCTTCTCAAGCTCACCTATACTAGACTCAAGTACTCATATAGAGTCCTCAAACTCTAAAAGATCCTTTTTCATAGTCTCCATTAACCTTCTAAGACTATCTCTCTCACCTTCGACATATCCTAACTTTTCTCTAAGCATCTCATCGCATGTCTTAAAATACTTAATCAATGCATCGGTGTTATTTCTATCTGAGACATGTTCCTTCAATTTAGCTTCTAATTCCAAGTTTTCCTTTTTTAACTTTACAGATTCTACATAAAAATTATTTTAGGAAACTTGTAACTCACTCAATTCTTCCTTTTCCTCATCCTCACTAATCACAGGGGTGGGGAGCTCTCGCTTAGTAGCATAAAAGACTTCTTTTTCAGAATCACTATCACTAAGGGAAGAAACACGAGATGTTGATCTATTAAAAATCTTTATTATATGAGTGGGACACTTTTCCATTCAATGACCAATTCCCTCACAAGCACGACACCTCTCAGAGTTGCTTTCAACAGAAGATTTAAAACAAGAATTTGAGTGAATTTTCCAATTAGCCCTTTCAAAAAGTTGACATCTAAAATCATCAATACCACCAAAAGATATACTTAAGAAAATTTTGGATCAAACACAAAAACTTAGTGCAAGAGGCTCTGATACCAATTTGAGAGTGTGGTACAATGGAATAATACGACTTCTCAAATATATCCAATTTTAAGTATGTGATAAACCAACCAGTTTTAATTAAAACCATAATTTAGATAAACCCTAACACATGCATCTAGGTGATTTAGAATAATAAATCAATAAACATGAAAAGGAAACTAATTTCAGGGAAAATATCCTAAGGGCAAAACCTTTTATTTCACTATAATCTATAAATCGAAACTTCCACGGATTATAATGAAATATGGTGACACACGAATACCCGTAGGCGTCAGTCAGAGTCATCAGTAATGGAACAATCGAAGCAGCCCGATAAGAACACGCAGTTCTATCTTCAGTAAAGATCCACATGCAGTGAACCTGAATGACCACAGTCGTAATCATCCCAGTACCATGGAAGGCACCTATATCAGCAGTAGAGATCCTCTCTACAGGAGAAAACTTCAATAAGATGGTATCTTGGGTTCCAACATAATTCACATAAAGATTGGGATGTTTTGTGGATTGAAAAATAAGTTTTTAAACCCTAAAATTGAAGAAGACAAAATGTTCTGCCGTTTGCAGATTACTGGTATCCAAAATTATCAGGTCGCCTTAACGAAAATGGAGTAATTTAACCCGCTTTATATAGAAAAATTGAGGTGGCGTGTCATTCGAACGAGATAGGATGTCGTTCGAACGAGATCCCATGTCGTTTTGAATGAGAAAACGCGAAAAAGAAATTTAATTTTTTTTATTTCAAAAATTCTTCTTTTAATCGTGGAAAATTGATTTTGACGAAAAAAAACGCCTCAACACTTAGAAAATATTATAGAAAAATTTTCAAACCTCCTTTAAAAATTATCCCAACACCTTTAAGTGAACTGTAAAGGGACTTAAATACTTTTTCACTGAAATTAACCTTGTAGATGCTTGAATGTTGTAGAATCTTGATATTCGAATTCGTCTTGATGCTTGAATGATCTTAAACAATTCTTCGATGATTTTAATGGTATACGACATACTCAATTGTGACGAACATTTATAAAATCATGTCCTTATAGCTTTCTTTATTAAAAAAATCATTTGGCACTATGAAGTTCATTTTACAAGAAAATACCATCGTATCACACTTATTAATGCACTTTAAGTGCTGAAATTTCTATTTTCTTTATTTCATGTTAAAACTCATTAAAACCTTTTGTAAACTTGTCCTTATGCTCCTTGCCAAAATACTATAAGTTTATATGCATGCGACGAAGGATTTTAAGTCCAAAAATCCAAGAAAATGAGTTTAACACACGATTTATTTAAAAAGTTTCATAATACTTGCAAAAACATGCTAATCAAGATTAAAAGATATTTTTCTTCTTCAAACTTGAATAAATGTCTAACTTCACAACATCTTAAAGTTACAAGAAAGGTTTAAGACATGTTCATAAAATATCTCAACAAGATGAATATTAATTCAAAATATTTTATTTCATAAAATATTTAACAATATGTTTTCTCGAAAATATATCGTTCTGTAATACCCCGTATTTTTGGCGATATTTATTTTTGGGATTAATTAATTTAATGAGAATTAATTGGGAATTAATCCGGATAAAATACTAGCGAGATGCGAGTTGGTATTTGACTATATTGAGTATATATGATGATATATGAATATTGAATTATGATATTTGTCGTGAGATTGATATACGGCAATTTGGACATTTTATTGGGACGCGTGAGACAGTCGCGTCAAGATATAATTATTTTAATCATAAAAGTGAATTCAAATTCTATTAACCGTATGATCATTTTGAGTGCGCCAACGCGTCCGTAAGGGTCGAGATAGTCAGAAAACACTAGCCGGGGGTTTAGTTTGGGTCCCGGGGTATTTTTAGGCCATACCGGCAACATAAAGGGTATTTTGGTAATTTTGTATTTTTGGGAATTAAAAGTGACGAAAATTAAGAGTTTTTATCTGATTGGGAATTGACCCACTTAACCCATTAACAACACTAATTAACCTAGAAGGCTACGTAGGTTATTAAAATTAGGTTTTCTAATAAGTTCCCAAAACAAACCCTAGCCACCATAGCCATTGGAGAAAGAAGCTTGGAGAGAGAGAGATAGAAGGGAATTCTGCAGAAAGAGAGAGGGAACTCCTTCAAATCATCATCAAAATATGATATTGAATCAAGGCAAGTGGTTTAATTTACATTTTATGCAGTAAATGTTTCTTCCATGTTAGAAATCTTGATAATCATTCTTGTTTGGGAGATAAAGGAAAACCCATGAAATTGGAGTTGTTAGTTTAATTTTGGATGTAGGTTTGCATGTAGAAACTTTATTGGAAGATTGAATTAAGAGAATTACAAATTTATGTGTTATAAAAACAGATTAAATTCTGGGAATTGATGATGATAAATTCTAGGGTTTATGTTCTTGAAAAATTGGGGAAAAGAGTAGAGACTTGTGATTTGATGATGTTTAGGAAGAATTAATCCTTTAAAATACGTTAGTATGTGACTTTAACATGTTTAGGGACGATTAGAGACCTTAAATAATTGTTATATTGAGGTTTGGATGAGATTTGAGGTGTAGAGAAATTGGAAAAACGAGATAAGATTTATGGGCTTGAATCTGGTCACTCGTTAGAAGAGCTACCCAGGTCGTTCGAACGAGCTCGTTCGAATGAGCTTCTAACGATTTGACAGTTTGGGGTTCTAACGAGAGGGATGTTCGTTCGATAATCTCGTTCGAACGAGATCTCGTTAGATAGCCCAGTTCGTTCGAACGAAATCTCGTTCGTACAGCCTCGTTCGAACGAGACTTCTAACGAGCTGACAGGTTAGGCCTTTTTGGCCTGTTTTGATTTTGGGAGTCGCGTAAACTTGTTCGAGGATAGATATAACATTACTTTGATCATGTATTGGTATACTTGGGACATTTGGGACATAATGAGGAGTAAATTATATAATTGTGGAACGAATCAAATAGACACTTTAAGTTGAGACGTGAGTGCCTACTACGACATGAGAATAAATTATGGCGTGTATGATTATGAATCGGGAGTATATAAATTGTATAAATTATAAGATGGTACGAGAATGCGATAAGTACTACAATTAAACTACGGTGATTACTAAGATGCGTGTTTACTTAGTATTGATATATGATTTGTGTGTATGACATACCTACCATACTTGCTATCACGGGAGGTTTGCGTTCGCTTAGGGCCCTCTAATCCTTGTGTTTCCCGAATTTAGACTGGTTACCTCGATGAACATAGGTCAGAGAAGGACTTATTGGGATGTTAATAAGTCTGCTGATCGTGGGAGCGTAGGTATGTGCGTGACCCATGTGATGTGACTGTGTTCGCCTCCACTGTGTGTGTAATTTGTGTTATCTGAACTATTCCTGGGAGATTCGGAATACGTGATTCCTTATGTACGTGATGTACCGGGATGGATAGCAGAGTATGTGTGCACCACAGCTTAGTCTCGGGGTGCTTATATTGTATATTTATGTTGTGGAAAATATACACTTAATAAACTGGGAACTTTCATATGGTATTGTGTGTATAAATTCGGAAAATATAATAGGGATAATCTAAAATGAGTTGTGTTGCTTTTATGGGAGAAACTAAATTTACGTTAAGCCCCTATTTAAATGTAATCGTTATAATGTAAATGGGAACCGAGTAATATGAGTAGAACCTATGACAGTCTAGCTAGATATGATGTCACCTAGCTAGGGATTAGTGTCATTTTAGATGGGTACTTACGTTAGGAGTGCACATTTAGTCGAGAGGTGAGAATTTCATGTGAGTGCACGTCCTAACATGTACTTTGCATTTAATGTTTTAAATTTTTTTAAAGCACTTGCAGGTTTTTAAAATATCTCCACATTCGGGCTCTGAACCGTTTGATTTCAAATCTATTTTTTGTAAAACCATTTTAGGTGCCCAGCCACAAGGACACCATGCATAGGATACTCATTCAGGTGACGAGATGTAGCTGTTTGTGGAATCTACATGGGATTTGCTTTTAGACGCTTCTACCATTTGGATTCCATATTCAGTATTCTTCAGTTGTAGGGCATGTTGCCCAAATTCTATTAAAGACTTTTCCATTTCAGTTTTTCAGACTTTGGCATGTATTGATTCAGTATTCAGTATTTAGTTATTCATTTCAGTTGTGGGATGTGTTGTGAGGAGTTTTCCTCCCGATTTATTTAAATCATGGGATGTTTATTCTATTATTTCGTTATGGTGAATGGTGATATCACTCTTGCTTTAAATATTTTACTGCATGTTAATCAGACTTTAATTAAAATTTGAACTTACTTTTTAAATACTAGGTGGTTAGTAATAATAAAATGTTTTCGACAGTGATGCTATTAACTGAGCCAACTTGACATTTTGATATAGTTTCATAAAGGAGTAGCTACCCGATATTTAATTAGTCGGGGTGTCACAGGTGGTATCAGAGCATCAGGTTCTAGTGTCCTTTAGGATCTGTACACCTATTATGTTTTCGCTAAGTTTTCTTTGATATAGAGCCCTATATTTTAGGACTGTTGTACTCTTTTTGTGTATGCTTCGTTCTTCAGCTATTTTAAGTTTATAACTGCGAACTTATAAACTTCATTCTTATTTCAGATGCCTCCACGACGTGCACGACGAGTTCCCAGGGATGCAACGCCCGAACCCCAGCCCGTTCCAGTTCAGGGCATGATGAACGCCGCTGAGGTTGCAGCCATTGTAGCCCAAGCAGTAAATGTCGCAATTATCGTAGTTCAGCAGGCACCACCTCAGGCGCTGGTTGCCACGTCAGTACAGGCAAATGCATTCCCGTCTGCTTGGGAACGTGTACGTGATGCTTTTCAGAAAGCGCATCCACCAGAGTTTGCAGGTAGCTCAGATGTGGTAGTCTCGAGCAAGTGGAGGAAGGATATGTAGAGGCACTTGAGGATGTATGAGTGTACGGACGTTCAGAAGCAGGTGCTAGCTACTTTCAAGCTAGTTGGATCTGCACTGCAGTGGTGGGAGTCTATTACCACCGTGGAGGAGAGGGATACTCTCACTATTCAGAACTTTTGGGTGCGGTTCGATCGCAAGTACTTTTCGTCAGCTGTTCACACGGAAATGAGGAGGAAACTGATGAATTTGAAGCAAGAGGGTAAGACCGTGGCCGAGTATGAGGCCGAGTTCATGAATCTGTTGAATATCGTTCCAGATGAGATACCGACAAAAAAGAAGAAGATTGAGAAATTCACCGACGGGTTGACATGGAGGATTCGTCAGCATCAGTTAGGGAACCTTTCGTTGGCCACTTATTCTAATGTGGTTAATGCTGCTTTGTTACACTGCCAGGATCACCGTTTTCATATGGTTGAGGGCAAGAGATTAGGAGAGTCTAGCCATCAGGGCAAGACTGGAGGACATGGTGCCGGTGGGGCACAATCTGTTCAGGGGTAGAGCCAGGGTGAGCAGGGTTCCCAGCAGGGGGATCAGAAGATGTTCAAATCAGGGAATTACAAGCACGGAGAGGGAGGTTTCCGTCAAGGCCATCAGGGTCCAAACGGCCATCAGGGCCAACAGGGGCAGAATGGGCAGCAGTTTCAGCAGGGCCAGTAGGGCCAAGGGAGGAACAGTAACGGCCAACAAGGCAGGGGACAGCAGGGGCAGAGAGGAGGGAACTTCCCAGGGAAGTGTTTTTTTTGTGGCAAGACTGGCCATAAACGCCAGGACTGTCCTGATAGGGGCAGGGCCCCACAGCAGCAGCAGCAGGGTGCTCGCCAGGAGCCGCAGAGGCCTATGTTTCCCGCCACTCTTCCCGCACCGCCACAGATGGCAGCATTGCCACCCATTCCAGCAGTCCCAGCTCAGCAGGGGCAGCTACAGTATGTAGGTGTCTATAACGTCCACCAAGCAGCAGTTCCACAGGCACCGCCCGCGATTGAGGGTACGTTTCCTATCCATGGCACTATGGGTCGGGTATTGTTTGATACGGGGGCTACACATTGTTTTATAGCTACACATTTTGCGAAGGCTTTAGGGTTGTTAGCCACACCGGAGAGCATAGTGACGTGTGTCGACTCACCATTGGGGAATGGGTCACTTATATTCTTTATATGCCGGGGAGTGGGGGTAGAGATTGGTAGTCTGGTATTACCTGCAGATATGTTGGTATTAGATATGCATGTTCACGATGTGATTATCGGTATGGATTGGCTCGCTGATTATAGAGACATGATTGACTGCTTCGGTGGGAGCATTGTTTTTGCCATTCCGGGGCAAGAGATGTTTGTAGTGGCGATGCCTCTCCCAGAGGGAGGCTCGACCGCTCATTTGTATTACCTAGAGGAGGATACCTCTAAGGAGGTTGTGATTCCTTTAGATTAGATCCCAGTCGTCAGGGAGTATTCGGATGTGTTTCAGGAGATACCAGGCCTACCCCCCAGTCGAGAGACAGACTTTGTTATAGACCTATTGCCAGATACGAGACCTATAGCACGCGCACTGTACCGTATGGCTCCGGCAGAGATGCGAGAGCTACGAGATTAGATAGAGCAACTGTTAGGTCAGGGCTTTATTCGCAGGAGTACCTCACCTTGGGGCGCTCCAGTTTTGTTTGTGAAGAAGAGGGACGGTTCACTGAGATTGTGTGTGGACTACCGGGAGTTGAACAAGGTCACGATACGGAATAAGTATCCGTTGCCTCGAATCGATGACCTATTTTATCAATTGAGAGGAGCTTCTTTCTTCTCGAAGATTGATTTGAGATCGGGATACCATCAGTTGCGTATCAGGGAGGAGGATGTCTTGAAGACTGCGTTCTTTTCGAGATATGGTTCTTACGAGTTTCGGGTTATGCCTTTTGGTTTGACCAATGCTCCAGCAGTGTTTATGGACTTGATGAACAGAGTGTTCAGGGATTTCCTAGATCAGTTTGTCATTGTCTTCATCGATGATATTCTGGTTCACTCCCAGACAGAGGAGGAGCACGCCGAACATTTGAGGCAGGTTTTACAGACGCTGCGTCAGAACGAACTGTAAGCAAAGTTTGAGAAATGCGGGTTTTGGTTGAAGGAGGTCCAGTTTTTGGGACACATGATTTCCGACCGGGGGATATCTGTTGATCCGGGGAAGGTATCCGCGGTGAGGGAGTGGGGACAACCCACGACACCGATGAAGATTCGTAGTTTCTTGGGTCTAGCAGGATACTACAGGAGGTTTATTCGGGGTTTCTCGAAGATAGCAGGTCCTTTGACACATCTGACTCGTAAGGGTGTGCCATTCATCTGGAGTGATGCCTGTCAGTTGGCATTCGATGAATTGAAGGATAAGTTGACCTCAGCACCTGTGTTAGCATTGCCGACACCGGGAGTTGAGTATTTGGTTTACACCGATGCGTATTTGCAAGGACTTGTAGGTGTATTGCAGCAGGAGAGACATGCCATAGATTATGCTTCCCGTAAGCTTAAGCCTCATGAGAAGAATTACCCCACTCATGATTTGGAGTTGGCGACAGTAGTATTTTCCCTATGGATTTAGAGACACTACCTTTTGGGGGAGAAGTTCCAACTGTTCACGGACCACAAGTCCCTACAGTACCTGTTCACGCAGAAGGAGTTGAACATGCAGCAAAGGAGGTGGCTTGAGTTTGTGAAGGACTACCAGTTCGATATCCAGTATCACCCGGGTAAGGCTAACGTGGTAGCAGACGCGTTGAGCCGTAGGCCAGCAAATGAGGTGGCAGGGGTGTTGAAGGCAAAGTGGAAGGAGTTGGGACACCAGGATGAAGTGGCCCGATCTTTCATGTCTGTGATGATCGTTACACCGCAGATTGTCACGAAGGTAGTACGGGCACAGGCTAATGACTCGTTCTGTCAGGAGCAGATAGTTCGATTACTAGCAGAGGGAGCCGAGTCCTATATCGTCATCTCATAGGGGGGATTACGCTTCAATGGGAGATTGGTGGTTCCGAAAGGGGAGGAATTGTAACACGAGGTGATGGCAAAGTCGCACGACTCACGATTCGCGGTACATCCCGGAGGGGACAAAATGTACCAAGACATGAGACGGCAGTATTGGTGGAGCGGTATGAAGAGAGATATTGCTGAGTTTGTTTCGAAATGCGCCACTTGCCAGCTAGTAAAAGTGGATCATCAGAGACCGACAGGACTTCTACAGCCGTTGGAGGTCCCGGTGTGGATGTGGGAGAGCATATCCATGGATTTTATCACGGGGTTGCATATGTCGCAGAGGGGTCACGACTCTGTTTAGGTAATTGTTGATAGATTGTCCAAAGTCGCTCACTTTTTACCCGTAAGGACTGACTACACTACGAGACAGTATGCCCAGCTCTTCATTTCAGAGGTTGTGAGACTTCACGGTGTTCCCCTAAATATCGTGTCTGACAAAGACAAGATATTTGTTCGCAGTTTTGGGAAAGTTTCCAGGAGGCCATGGGCACGGAATTGCGGTTGAGTACGGCTTATCATTCGCAGACCGATGGGCAGACAGAGCGCACAAATCAGATGTTGGAGGACATGCTACGCATGTGCATTATTGACTTTGGAGGTGGATGGGAGCAATACCTTCCAATGGTAGAGTTTGCTTATAATAACTCCTACCAATTCACTATTGTCATGGCTCCGTTTGAGGCGTTGTACGGTAGACCTTGTCGTTCCCGAGCATGTTGGTTAGAGGTGGGGGACAACAAACTACTTGGGCCGGAAGTGATTCAGGATACTTCGGCAAGGATTGAGTTGATTCGGAGTCGCATTCGGGTAGCTCAAGACCGGCAGAAGAGTTATGCTGATGCGAAGAGATCTTTCAGGGAGTTCCAAGTGGGGGACCAGGTTTTACTTAGGGTATCTCCTATGAAGGGGATTATGCGTTTCGGGAAGAATGGGAAGTTGGCACCGAGGTATGTGGGGCCGTTTCCTATTATTGAGCAGATTGGACCAGTTGCGTATAGACTCGGGTTACCGGAGCATTTACACCGGATTCACGATGTGTTTCATATTTCCTCGCTAAGGAAATATCTCAGGGATGATTTGGCTCATTCTCACATCGCTTTGGAGGATATTGATCTACAGCCTGATAGCTCCTACGAAGAGGGGCCGATTGCTATTTTGGACCGAAGTGAGAGGAGGCTGCGGTCAAAGATAGTTCCGTTAGTGCTTGTTCAGTGGCGACATCACAATGCCGAGGAGTCCACATGGGAACGCGAGGATGAGATGCACGAGCGTTATCCAGAGTTATTTTTATCAGGTACTTTCTAGTTCCGAATTTCGGGACGAAATTCTGTTATTGGGGGGAAGTATGTAATACCCCGTATTTTTGGCGATATTTATTTTTGGGATTAATTAATTTAATGAGAATTAATTGGGAATTAATCCAGATAAAATACTAGCGAGATGTGAGTTGGTATTTGACTATATTGAGTATATATGATGATATATGAATATTGAATTATGATATTTGTCATGAGATTGATATACGGCAATTTGGACATTTTATTGGGACGCGTGAGATAGTCGCGTCAGGATATAATTATTTTAATCATAAAAGTGAATTCAAATTATATTAACCGTATGGTCGTTTTGAGTGTGCCAACGCGTCCGGAAGGGTCGAGATAGTCAGAAAACACTAGCCGGGGGTTTAGTTTGGGTCCCGGGGTATTTTTAGGCCATACCGGCAACATAAAGGGTATTTTGGTAATTTTGTATTTTTGGGAATTAAAAGTGACGAAAATTAAGAGTTTTTATCTGATTGGGAATTGACCCACTTAACCCATTAACAACCCATATTAACCTATAAGGCTACGTAAGTTATTAGAATTAGGTTTTCTAATAAGTTCCCAAAACAAACCCTAGCCACCATAGCCATTGGAGAAGAAAGCTTGGAGAGAGAGAGATAGAAGGGAATTCTGCAGAAAGAGAGAGGGAACTCCTTCAAATCGTCATCAAAATCTGAGATTGAATCAAGGCAAGTGGTTTAATTTACATTTTATACAGTAAATGTTTCTTCCATGTTAGAAATCTTGATAATCATTCTTGTTTGGGAGATAAAGGAAAACCCATGAAATTGGAGTTGTTAGTTTAATTTTGGATGTAAGTTTGCATGTAGAAACGTTATTGGAAGATTGAATTAAGAGAATTACAAATTTATGTGTTATAAAAACAGATTAAATTCTGGGAATTGATGATGATAAATTTTAGGGTTTATGTTCTTGAAAAATTGGGGAAAAGAGTAGAGACTTGTGATTTGATGATGTTTAGGAAGAATTAATCCTTTAAAATACGTTAGTATGTGAATTTAACATGTTTAGGGACGATTAGAGACCTTAAAAAATTGTTAGATTGAGGTTTGGATGAGATTTGAGGTGTAGAGAAATTGGAAAAACGAGATAGGATTTCTGGGCTTGAATCTGGTCACTCATTAGAAGACCTACCCAGGTCGTTCGAACGAGCTCGTTCGAACGAGCTTCTAACGAGTTGACAGTTTGGGGTTCTAACGAGAGGAATGTTCGTTCGATAATCTCGTTCGAACGAGATCTCGTTAGATAGCCCAGTTCGTTCGAACGAAATCTCGTTCGAACATCCTCGTTCGAACGAGACTTCTAACGAGCTGGCAGGTCAGGCCTTTTTGGCCTGTTTTGATTTTGGGAGTCCCGTAAACTTGTTCGAGGATAGATATAACATTACTTTGATCATGTATTGGTATACTTGGGACATTTGGGACATAATGAGGAGTAAATTATATAATTGTGGAACGAATCAAATAGACACTTTAAGTTGAGACGTGAGTGCCTACTACGACATGAGAATAAATTATGGCGTGTATGATTATGAATCGGGAGTATATAAATTGTATAAATTATAAGATGGTACGAGAATGCGATAAGTACTACAATTAAACTACGGTGATTACTAAGATGCGTGTTTACTTAGTATTGATATATGATTTATGTGTATGACATACCTACCATACTTGCTATCACGGGAGGTTTGCGTTCGCTTAGGGCCCTCTAATCCTTGTGTTGCCCGAATTTAGACTGGTTACCTCGATGAACATAGGTCAGAGAAGGACTTATTGGGATGTTAATAAGTCTGCTGATCGTGGGAGCGTAGGTATGTGCGTGACCCATGTGATGTGACTATGTTCGCCTCCACTGTGTGTGTAATTTGTGTTATCTGAACTATTCCTGAGAGATTCGGAATACGTGATTCCTTATGTACGTGATGTACCGGGATGGATAGCAGAGTATGTGTGCACCGCAGCTTAGTCTCGGGGTGCTTATATTGTATATTTATGTTGTGGAAAATATACACTTAATAAACTGGGAACTTTCATATGGTATTGTGTGTATAAATTCGGAAAATATAATAGGGATAATCTAAAATGAGTTGTGTTGCTTTTATGGGAGAAACTGAATTTAAGTTAAGCCCCTATTTAAATGTGATCGTTATAATGTAAATGGGAACCGAGTAATATGAGTAGAACCTATGACAGTCTAGCTAGATATGATGTCACCTAGCTAGGGATTAGTGTCATTTTAGATGGGTACTTATGTTAGGAGTGCACATTTAGTCGAGAGGTGTGAATTTCATGTGAGTGCACGTCCTAACATGTACTTTGCATTTAATGTTTTAAATGTTTTTAAAGCACTTGCAGGTTTTTAAAATATCTCCACATTCGGGCTCTGACCCGTTTGCTTTCAAATCTATTTTTTGTAAAACCATTTTAGGTGCCCAGCCACAAGGACACCATGCATAGGATACTCATTCAGGTGACGAGCTGTAGCTGTTTGTGGAAGCTACAGGGATTTGCTTTTAGACGCTTCTACCATTTGGATTCCATATTTAGTATTCTTCTGTTGTAGGGCATGTTGCCCAAATTCTATTAAAGACTTTTCCATTTCAGTTTTTCAGACTTTGGCATGTATTGATTCAGTATTCAGTATTTAGTTATTCATTTCAGTTGTGGGATGTGTTGTGAGGAGTTTTCCTCCGGATTTATTTAAATCATGTGATGGTTATTCTATTATTTCGTTATGGTGAATGGTGATATCACTCTTACTTTAAATCTTTTACTGCATGTTAATCAGACTTTAATTAAAATTTGAACTTACTTTTTAAATACTAGGTGGTTAGTAATAATAAAATGTTTTCGACAGTGATGCTATTAACTGAGCCAACTTGGAATTTTGATTTAGTTTCATAAAGGAGTAGCTACCCGGTATTTAATTAGTCAGGGTGTCACACATTCTCTCAAAACCTTTGAAGATCATTTGTATACCATTTTATAAAGAACAAGGGGAAATGGCTATCTTTAAACATGCATACATTTTACTCTTAAAACTCTACATACAAGATCAAATACTAAAAATAGTGTTCTTAAGCTTAAAGATTAGAGTTTCCCACCTTAAAGAAGCTACATAAATGGTAGGATGAAGAAGATGGTGATTGAAACATCTCACCTCCCAAGGTGGCCTCAAAGAGGTTCCCTATCTCCACGAGTAAGTTCCATGAAATCTCCAAGCAAAATTCCCTTCAAGCTCCTTTATTCTTCTTCTTTTCTTCCCTAAAAATCCCCAACAACATCTCCATAAGTTGATATCTTGACTAACATGTGGTGTATATGGGTTTTATGGGATTAAATATATTAGAAAAGGGTTTAAGTATGGTGGAGGAGTGGTGGTTCTAGGTTGGTGGAAGGTGGTTGGGTGGTGGTGAGGCTCAAGTTTTATATATATATAGAGAGAGAGAGAGAGAGAGAAATGCCCTAGAATGGGACAAAACCTCACTTAAATACCTCCAAACTCTTAGGGGTTAAATTTCAAAAAGGTCCCAAAGCTTAACCCCAAGTTGATCTGCTATGTGGGAGTGTGACTTGTGCAAATCTAATGGTCTATATCGTGACAACGAATTCTCATTTGAACGAGATTTGGATATCGTTTGAACAAGATTTAGATCTCATTCAAATGAGAAATACTCTCGTCTCAATGTACTTCGAATGAGGTTGTCACGAGGGTAGGTTCTTTGAACAAGTATATGTCATTGGAAGGATGTATGAAGAAACTGTTCGAACAACGGAGGCTTCTCATTCGAATGACCAAGGGTTTTATTTGAACGAACCTAATTTTATCCAAATTAAACATAAGGACATTATAAATCCAATTAATTGCACAAAGGACACGATTTTATCCAAATTTAAATCATTATCCATCTCACAAGGTTTTAAGCCCAATTGGGTTACATCAAGTCACCAATTTACGCGAGTATGATCAAAATTATGGGGGCGGGTGTTCCATTATAAGTCATTAATTCCTCAAGTTCCTCAAAGTTATCAATTCTTATTCTATGTTATAGGGATCTTGCAAGGCCATGTCATCAAAATCCCCAATCATTAAAAAAGTAATAATACCATCCTTTCAAAAGGGGTTGTCACCAAAGAACTCCACATAGAACAAGTTATAATAATCATCATTAGGCTAACCATGAAAATCACCTACCAGTCCTTGGGACCCCACTTACCGATAAACGTCCTTTGTTAAGTCTTAGGGCTTTCTTGTTATAACCTCAAGCATACCTGGCACATCTACTAGAGTAACACTCCTAAGTGATCGACACTCACTCAAGTGCAAACCGAAACACAACTAAGATTCGATTCATTATTAAGAACCATTTCGAATGTTAGGCTACACCTCCTAATCCTCCTCAAATGCTCAAGTCATCCTGAGAATACATATTCACTTAAAATAGATACTGACATCTCATAGCTTGTTACTTACTCCGAGAAGTGACATATTATCTAAGTCACAAATTGTGTTTTCGAATGGTACATCACACAAGATACTTTTTCTAATCTAGGATCATTCTATGTGTTCTACTATATAACACTCACCTGAGTATTATACCAATCCATTTACTATGGCCAAACAACTCTACGTGCTATGTTTCCTGGAGTTCTAACATTTTATGATACCTTTAAATCGAAATCCTTCTCTTTATAACTAGAGCCACTAATCACCATGTCGGACAATCCATTAGATTATTAATCCAAAGGAAATAGAATACTATGAGTGAACCATGCGGTAGAACGCGCAGACACACATACATGGAACTTGTGCAAAATAAAAACATATTTCAAACATGAGTGCACTCAGTTGTCGAGCTGCAATGACCATACCAGGTCCATTCTCCAAGCCACGTCATGACCAAACCGTCAACATGGAATAATACCAGACCTCCTTAATCGAAAGAAAAGAACATAGTACTCGACTACCAGAATCGAAAGAACATAACAAATCAGAATGAATGAAGAATCATTCGGAGAGCATCCCATCCGCATGCAATAAACTATGGTTCACGAAGTGCGGACCTACGTCATATGCTTTGAAGCATATGAATCCTCCTAGACATCCTCATCGGATCTTAGCCTAGCCATACACCCTGGTTTGAGTCACCAGCTGAAACGAATCGGACCATGAACTGATCATCGTTGCAAGAAGGATGTAAAACACGAACTATTATCCTTTGGGAAGTTAACACTTGTCACACCCTGATTTTTGGTATGAATGAATAAGAAGTACACATAAAGCAATAAATTAACGTTAAGGAAGAATAACATAACCTTTTATTCATTATTAATATGTTACATAAGGTTGAACCATCGCACGGTGAGTTACACATTTTTAGTACACACGATAATATAGAAAATTGAAAAGCTCTACTCCTTGCTCCTACTTGGTTTAATCTCTCCCCATACGGTCACATACGCAAACAGATGACCGGTTTCTGTCTCTACTAGGGAAGAGATCCTATTTCATTTCTCTTGGCACATTTGGAGAAGGAAAGAATTAGCATAAATATCTAAGTAGGTTCTACCAGTTCTATAGCAATGATATAGATATAAACGAGAGTTGGAGTGTGTATAGAATCAATGTTTAAAATGTTGACAATAATTAGATGATAATTCCATATTTATCAGACTATAAACATCAAAATGTTTGGAATTCACCATTACATAACGATTAGTCCGTTTAAAAAATGGTAGATTACTAGTTTACTTAGAATGATGTTTGAAGAAAATCAAAAAATTGAACTAATCGTCCCATTCTTACTAGTGCACTAAAGGGTATAGAGGTACTTAAGCTATTAGTTTAACTTTATCATAATAAATCAATCGATCCCAAAACTTTTAGGGAAAAGTAACCTCCTATGCTCACATTTAAATTGGCACTCATAAGTATGTAGTTATCGTCATGGCTCTCAATCATCTAAGACCGATATGCCAAGTAGAAAGTTTCGTAGGATAACAGGTCAGTCTACTTCCTAGTTAATACTGATGCTTATAGTAAAATGGCACATGTGTGCAAGGGGAAAATGAATCAATAAGGTACATGATCTCAGTAATTAGGTCAGAAGGGTTAAGGTTGATTCCTAAATTTAAATTATGGTGATAATTCAAATCCTGATGATGGTTAACAAAATATCTAATATGGCGGTGTAATAACATGCACATACTCAGAGTAAGTGTGGCTATCTACTATTGATATCAATAGTAGTATTTCAATTACGTAAAGTATAATACTGAAAAGGTAGGAAAAACCTACTTGCTTAGTATTCGATTAAATTGCTGTTACACAGGAATATTCGAAAGATTTGGGGCTTGATTTTCTATTATACAATGTGTGGTATGAGTATTCAACTAATGTTCACGTCTAACGTCTCATACTTAGCTATGTTACCCAGCCCAAATAGGTCTCATCAACAACTAACTATCCGCTAAAGAGTTTGTCTTTCCCATAACTCCCATATAGTACGCTATCGGGACATTATTAAATAACATGACTCATATGTTATTATTTACATTAATTAACATCTCACTTATGTTATCGTTAAACCATTTCATTAAGTTACTCTACTTAATTCATCTTTTAGATATACGCTATCCAATACGTTATCTATAGCTACTACTTTTACGCACAAGTAGGATAATACACTTATATGTATAGATATGTCACACAATCTATATACATAACTCCAGAATCCCCGGGCTAATAATCGCGGTGCAAGTCTGCATACTATTCTATTAAGCCCATGTAACTCTCTTACTCAAACATGGACTTTTAGTTCGGTATGTCTCCTCGAACCCAAAATAAATCAACACACACAATGGACGTGAACATATTTATAAGCCTTTGGGCTACCACATACGTAATGTACCCAAATGACATGCCAGCCACACTAATACACACACATAGAGAGCCTCTCTAAGTTCCATGTTCTGGGTCACAAATACATACTTCATTGGAATCGTCAAGGTGGGATCGCCTTATGCGCGGAAACCTCCGGATAGTAGGCAGCATAGATATGTTCACACATATAAGAAATCACATAATAGGCATAAACACTACCTACAAATGTAATCCTTATAGGTATACACACAACTTATAAATAACATCCATGTAGGTATACACGCAGTCTATAAGTATAATTTGTATAGGTATACACACAAGCTATAAATGTCATCCATGTAGGTATACACTCGACCTATAATATAACCTGAATAGATATTCACTCAACCTATAATATAATCCGTATAGGTGTACGATCACCCTATAATTATCATTCATACGTAGTATATATACTTCGAATACTTACCTCACTTATCAATTTATGATTATAACTCTCTATCGTAAACTCCCGAGTATTAGTCTCAATTCAAATGGACCTAGTTACTTCCTTACGTTAACTCAGTACTTAATTCAATCATACTCCTAGTCTATATAATACATCCATTGTAAATCCCCGTAACTCATCCTTGTGCCCTTGGATAACTTACCTTTCGATTTAATCCCAATTAATCCTCACCTTAATTCTCTCATTAAAACTAAGTTAGCCCTACATAGTCCTACTATCATCCAATATAACCCTTATTATATTATAAAGATGTCTCAAAAGTTTCCCCCATTTATAAATCACATTTAAGGGCTTAATAAGGGAAATAACACAAATCTGGGCAAACCAAATCGATTCCCCCAAGGGACAAATCGATCTGCCTTTCCGAATCGATTCTCCCTTGGGCCGAATCCATTCGAAAAGTAACAGTTCATGTCCTTTGTTCAGTTCTTTCATTTTTTAGCATTTTTCATTTACCAAACTCTCAGACAAGGCTTCTAAACCTCCAACAAACATATCAAATCATTATATATGAGAGTAGGGATTGCTGTTCACGTATTTAACACATTAAATCTTTTATAAATCACATTAATAATAGATTAAATCCCATAAATCCCATATCCATAGCTTTTTTGTGTTCTTTAATCATGTTCATCAAAAACCCAGATTAAATTCATGGTGATTATCACATACCCTTAGCTTTCTTATCCTCTACAAATGTTAACTCATACTACATGCAAGTCCTACCTAAAACACGAGTTCTAATCATTCTTTTCTTCTAAGAACATCAATTTAATCAATATATTTTGAAACCCTAACCACATGGGTATTATAACTTCAAAAGAAAATTGAAAATAAAAACTTGCCTCTATATGATTGATGATCGGAATTCATTTGTTGATGATGAAGGTGATCTCCCTTCATTTTGATTGCGATTCTGACAATACTTTTGGGATGCATTAATGTGCTACACCTCCAAGCCCTCTTTTCTTCCTCTCAAATGGCCTCTCCTCTACTCTCCTTTGATTTTCCAACTTCTAACCCTAACTACCTCCTCACATATACTGATATAAACAGGGTAAATTCGTAGGTCCTTTTTCTATAAAAATTCAAATGATGAAAATACCCCTCCAGGTTGTCGATTTGGCTTAAAAATTCCCCGGGACCCAATCAAAACCCACGAATATAATTTTTTGATAATTTCGACCCTTGTGGACGTACTGGCGCACTCAAAATGACCATTTGGATATTTCCTACATTTTAAGTCTCGACATGAATCACACACAGGTACCAACTAAATTATCGTAACTGTTGTATTTCTCACTCATGACAATCATGATACTTTGTCATCAATTTATTACTCGTTCACTAAGTAATACTCAATATAAGTTATACAAATAAATATCAGTCCTTATCACAATAAGTAATATTTATTTTAATCCAATTTAATTTCCCCTTTTAATTCAAATAATCCCCATATAAAAATCTTTAAAATTTATGGGGTGTTATATGGAGAAGGACTAAAAAAGGCTACTTTTCATAGAACATTGACAAAGCAGAGGTTTTGTTAAATTCAACTATTCACACCAAAACCGTTTCACATTTAATCATCACTAAGGAAGTTGAAAATGGTCTATGGTATTTAGATAGAAATCTTACTTCCCTTTTGTTTGAAACCTTGGCATAGGCCTAAACTACAACCCTCTCTACAAGACTAGGTGAAATGTCCGAAAACTTCCTTTCAAATGGATGATTCCGTATACTATCTATTAAAGCACATGCTGACGCTACTAAAGATTTTGACAAGATATAAGACATTGCGTACAACCAATAAGCCTCTAAGTCCACCCTACTAATGTCATAAGGGATCCTATTCCTTAAATGTCGTATCATCTTCTCCAAAACAATATTATAGAAGGCTACCTAGGGTTTACTCTTATGTCACTTCAAATAATCATCATTATATCTATAACACGCATACCGTCAATGGCTCGTAACTCACACCATAGCTTATGATATACATCCATCAATTGATAATTACAAGCGCACTGACCTACAGTGATAGTATCCTATCAACTAAATTATGATCACACATCCTCAAGTAATGAACAACATGGCTCTATATGCCTACTGAATTGTCAAATACCCACGATATGACAATACCCCAAGGATCAAGTGTGCCTAATTGCATCATCACTGTCATCCACCCAAGTGTTCCTAACCAAAGGTCCTAATGTGCACTTATTATCGAATCAATACCACTTAGTCACGCTACTCCAACCATCTTATCTCCATAGTTGATATAAAAAACTTACAAATTTACATAAAGGGATGCTATTCACCCTTATTAACATCCTAGTAGGTCCATGGCATCATTAAGGGTTGACAAAAAAGCATCTCACACTAGAGAACGTAGTATCACGACTGATGTCTTATACAGGCACTCGCAAGTTACTAACATGTTTAAATCAGAAGCGCCGAGAACTATTAATGGAAACTAACTCGGCCACCTTCTATTTGGCAACAAATTTTTTGTCATTCTAATATGATTGACTCCATAATTGAGAATACGGACTGGAACCTTAACTTGTCTAGTGTAACCAACCCAAAATAGATACTGACATCAAAGATCCACTACTGACCTCAAAATCTCACTCCCGTAAGGAATCTTGATCCTAGTGATCTAATACCATTTATAACGGCCCCGCCAAGATTCATGAGTTACCTGTGGGTTGACCCAGCCCATACTGAATGTTAGTTGCAAACTGCAATGAGACAACCTAAATAATGTTGCTAGTCTATTTTTATTTAATCAAAATTTCACTTATTTGCATGCAATTCCAATTTATATCAAGATACGTGTAGGACCCGTGTCATGTGTCCTCAGAATCAAAGAATACAAAGCTACTAACATAAAATAAAAAGAATAATTGCCTGCATAACTCTCTTAATATACAGAATCACGTACAACCTACCATAACAAAGGAAAGGGAATGAGCCGAATGCCAAGTGGGAAATACAACAATGCAACATAGAATCGAAAAAATAGAAAAAAAACTTTATAACATGCCACCTACATGCACAAGAAAATACTGCATTTATACATGTACATGTACTAATCCATGAAGCCGTTTATTCTAAAACATTACTTGAGTTGATTAGATCACACTAATCTTACAAAAGACCCCTTTTTGGCCCTTTCTAATTGACTTAACACTGATTTATCGATTTCTCGGTCAAATAAAATAGTGTTTGTTTGGAAATAACACTTCATTTACTGAAATTTCTCATTTACTCACACCAAATCCACGTTAGTATTTTTTTGAAAACCACCTTTCAACACATGCACACTAGGTGTTAGAAAATACTTGCTTTCCTCTTTAAAACCTCTCACAACACACACTTGTGATAATTATGGGTTAAATCATCTTATGTTGCTTAACTATTCATTAGTCACCTCACTTTACCATTCCTTTCAATTCACTTAGACATTAGTCAATTTATCATATTTCCTGTCTGCATAAAATTTTTAACTGGAAGATTTACCAATTTCATTTCACCTTAGGTTGCCTTTTGTTATATTCTCAGCACAACTGATTTTTTTTTATCATGTTCCCCTTTTCTTATTATCTTTTTCTCGGAGTTTACCACATAAATTCGTACTTTAACGGGCTCCGCACCGCCGGCGACACTACTATATACTCTGTCCAATGATTTGGGTCTTTCACTCTAAGGCTCCGAGCCCTTCTTAATTTTCTAGATTCTTCCGAGGTTAATTTTTCACGTGTTTTAACACTTTTTTGTGTCCACATTATTCCACTTTACCAGCCAAATCCAAAACCCAGGGTTTATGTAATACCCCGTATTCTTGATGATTTAAATAATTATGGGATTAATTATTATTGTTGGATTAATTGAATTAAAATGTAAGATTTACTGGTTAATTTATCCGGATTAATATATATTAATTAGCGTTCCAAGGTTAATACTTATTGATCGAATATTACTGTGTGATATGTAATTAGGAATTATGCATTTTGATAAATTATCGAGAGTGAGAAATACAATAATTGATAATTTAAGTCAGACGCACGTGTGAGTCTTGTCGGGACGAATTAATTGGAATAAAAAGATAATTTTTTCTTATTAACTCGTATGGTAATGTCGAGTACACCATCGAGTCCATAAGGGTCGAGATAGTCGAAAAACTCTACCCGGGAACTTTATTTGGACTCAGGGTAATTTTGGGCCTGACCGACACCCCGTAGGGGTAGTTTTGTCATTTGAATTTTTGGGGAATTAAAATGGACCAAAATTAGATAATTATTATATCAGTTACAGGAGTTCCATTAGGGTTAATTTACACAAAAATCAAGAGAGAACCACAGAGGGTGAGGGAGAGAAAATCCCAAAGGAGGAAGGTCAATTAACACCACCTTGCACAACCACCACCACCATCGTGTAGATCGAAAAGTGAGGAACGCATCTATACCAACATCACTAGCAGATCAGACATTTAAATTTGAGGCAAGTGTTTATTACTTGCTTTCCTTTAGCAGTAATCATGCTCATGTTAGTGTAGGTGAATTTTGATCATGAATTACATATGAACTTGGGTGAAAAGTGGAGGTTTCATTTATGATTATGGACTAATTTGATTAGTAGTTTAATTCCTTCATGTATATAGAGGATTAATCACGAAATTGGAAAACTATATCGATGAAAAAATATGGGTTGGTTAGGTTATATAATTGAAAATTGGGAAACTAGGGTTCTTATGATCAAAATTTGTGGATTTCGAATTATAATGATGGTTGATGATTTACAAATGTTATATTAGTGGAAATCATACATACATGTTAGGAAGATGATTTAGAATGGTTAATTGGTGATTGGGAATAATCCGCAGAGGTTAGAGGTGTTGAAATGGTGAAGAGACGTATTTGGGTAGGGCTTCCTTTTTATAGGTAGAGGTTCGGACCGCTTTTTAATAGGTCCGGATCATTTTCCTTAGTAATAGGTCCAGACCATTTTTCATAAAAAGCTCTGGATTATTTTTTATTAAAAGGTCCGGACCGTTTTTCATCAAAAGTTCCAGATCGTTTTTCATAAAAGAAGGTCCGGATCGTTTTCCTTAATAGGTCCTGACCGCCGTGCTATATTTTTCAAAATTGAATTGCGAACCTTTAGGGCATCTTTAGGGACTTGTAATATGGGAATATTAATGAAGTTCACTGAGATTTGAAGTGATGTTATGTTTAGACAAGTGTGGCGTAAGACTTGGGCATACTTGGGATGTATTAATCTTAGAAATTCGAGAGAGAATGCTTGATATAACTATATTCAGAATAGTAATAAGAGATTTCAATATGTGGAAAATATATGATTAGTTTGGGTGTATACCTATGGATTTTAATATGATGTGTGTATTCCTATTATCTGATATTATTGTTAAGTGCACTAATGGGTGATAACCCGGTGGGTGCAGGAATATTATTGTTAAGTGCACTAATGAGTGATGACCCGAGGGTGCTGGAATATTATTGTTAAGTGCACTAATGGGTGATAACCCGGAGGTGCAGGAATACTATTAATGAGTGCGCTAATGGGTGCTAACCCGGGGGTGAAGAATGGGTCTTAGCTTGAGGGTGCATAATTAGTATGTATATCTATAGGGATGCTGTGACTATATTTATATATACATAGGAACTTGTGAATTATTCTATTATGTGTAATTTGTAGATTGGAATGTGGTTATATGAAATAAATCTTAATGTATAACGGATTTATTATGAATTGAGAAACATGTTAATTAGATATCCAGTATAGACTAATTTAATAGCATATTGTATGGGCGATATGGGAATTCTAATAGTGAGTATAGTTAGTATCATTATGACTTCAAGCTAGTTAGGCTGGGTTACATAACTAGGTGGGATTAGATGTAAATTAGGCATGCATAATAGATGAGAGGTGAGAATCTCATGTGAGAGTTCGATATATAACATGCGTGTAATACTTACTTTAATTCAGTTTTAAGTACTTGCTAAATCATTTTTAAAACATTGGGCTCTGACCCGTTTCTTGCATCTCTTCTCTCTTTTTGCTATATATGTACTATATCAGGTGCTCAGCCACAGGGACAACAGATTTAGAGAGGAGAATTTGGCGAGTTGCAGCTGTTGTGGAAGTTGTAGGTCCTTGTATTAGACGCCCTTATCATTTCATTCCGTTATATCCAGACTTTTATTTAGGTCATGTGTCACCCATCATTAGTCATTTTTATCAGTGATTGTATTCAGTTTACTTCCAGTTATTTTAGTTGGATTGTTTTTTACTGTGGTTCTTTGGTTTGAGGTTTTGAACTGGAATGTTTTATCCAGTCTTATTTATTTTAGTAATTGATTCAGACTCAGTATTTATTATATTCATGTGTATGGTGAATGGTTTATATTTTATTACTTGAATTAGAAAATGAAAATATTTTGTTATATTAAAAAGAAAAATATTTTTTACACCAGCTTAATTTATTACTAGGTGTTTTATTTATTAATTATTTTTCGACAGTGATGCTAAGAATAAACTAACCGAACATTCTATTTTTAATTTAATAAAGGACTGATCACTGGTATTTAATTGGGCGGGGTGTCGCAGGCGGTATCAGAGCATCAGGTTCTAGAGTCCTATAGGATCTGTACGACTTGTTATGCTTCAGCTTAGCGTCCTTTAATATAGAGCTCTATCTTTACGACAATTGTATTCTTATTCATGTAGTTACGTCTTCAGATATTTGAGATTTAGTAATAACTCTGGACTAATAAAATTCTTTCTCGTCTCAGATGCCTCCTCCACGTGCACCACGAGACAGACAGGTTCAACCTGAGTAGCCAGCAGCTGGGGCTAAGGGAACCATGAACGCAACAGAGGTTGTCGCCATAGTTGCATAGGAGATAAATGCAGCTTTAACGGTGGTACGGGAGGTTCCAACCCAGATTCAGGTTGTGGCGCCAGCTCCATGTGCCACCTCGCCTAATAAAATACTGGGTGATCAGTCCTATACCAAATTAAAAGAGGAATCCCAGTTGGTTCATCTTTAGCATCACTATCGAAAACCTTTTTAAAACTTACTAACCACCTGGTATTCCAAAAGGCTGGTGCCAAATTTTATCTTTTTAATTAAACAAAACAATAACATGAGGAATTATAATATGAGTCATACACAACGACTGAATTAAATCGACTGAATAAATAATAAAACGACATGCCGAATAAACCATCGGCCACCAAAGTAAATAGTACAATACAAACATCCAACACCTGAATAAAATAAATCTAAAAACTGTACTGAAAAGTTTGTGCGACAATCCCTAAGTAAAACTAAAACTGATAACTGGTTCCTACTCTAAGAAGGAATGAACGATGCGCCTAAACCAAACTCCTGCTAGCATCCACATGTGCCGTAGCTCCACGTCCCTAGAATAGAATATCATTCTTGGCATTCCTACGGCTGGACACCTAAAAGGTTTTGAAAATAATTTTATAGCAAGGGTTAGAACCCAAAACATTTTGAAAATATTTAGCAAGTGAATTAACTGCAGTAATTAAAAATATATGGATGCACTTCATATTTAAGTTAGTGTCGCACTCCCTTGAGGACATACTCACCCCTCCACTAATGTGCACACCTAACGGTTACTTTAAACCCACCTAGTTGTACTACCCCGACCAACTAGTCCTGTTATAATATCCCCTTGCATTTCTACTCTAAACCGAGTATTATTAATAATGGGTTATAAGTTATTTCACCAATTAACTTAATTAATTCCTTTTTAAATAATATCATATAAGTGTGACACAAGTTATCTAAAACAAAGACATCACATATTGTATTATGACCCGCATATAATATTTAATTCCATTATATACATGCTTTTACTAAAAACATCCACACATATATCCATCCCTCCGAGTATAACCTCGTCGGATAATTTTCCTCTAAAGTTCTATCTCCCTAGGTGGCTCACATAACCTAGTTACCCAAGTTGGAATCGCTCACCAACCTGGCCCAAAAATATAAACGTAGTGGAGGCGGTCATATTCCTTCCCTGAAAGTGAGATAAGCCCCTCACCCATATACCGGACGCTATGACCTTGGGATATACTCACACTACTCCTCAAGCTAGGGGATTCACCCACATCGCGCAACCTCCCATGATAGCACTAGAGTATATAAGTTAAATAAATATCTAGTCCCCGATATTTAATAGAACACATAAAGTACACACACACACACACACATACACACACACACACACACACATATATATATATATATATACTATCACCACACCGTATATATATAAAATATAAATCCCGGCTTTACCGTGTACTAAAACCCGTCACACTAGCCGGTATATGCCCGAGTCTATGGTCCGACTCAAATTAATTAATTTCTCATTAATAATTTATTAGTTTCCCCAGTCTATAGTTCGACTCTAATTTATTTAATTTACACATCAATCAATTTAATATTTGGTGTCTCCCAACCATTATACCCGGACTCGTTCACTTGGCCCGTACCATCATTAATACCTAATTCTATATTCCGCCCCATAATTAGTTAATTACACCTCAGTTCTTTTAATAGTGTGGTGCCACTCAACTACCATACCCGAACATTTTCCCTCGGTCCAAAACCAATACCTGCGAATTATTTCCCAAAATTTATTCATCTCGTGACATACAATTATCACCCTCCTAAACCCAATTATATCCCCTTATAATTGTTAAGGAATACGTGCTACATATGAATTTATCACTAAATAAAAGTAGGGGATTAAATCCTAAATTAATCTCCCTTTATATATGAAACAAGCCGATCTGCCAAAAATCTGGGACCATCGATCGACCGAACATGTCCCTTTCTTCTCTATTGTTCGGTTTTCGCCATTAACGAACCCTCAAGCTTTTATTTTCATTCCAAACCTTTACCCAATCATAACCAACATTACCTCCACATAACAAAAGGGTCTAAACATCCTAGAGACCTTAATTTATCATCAAATTTATATATAACCGTGGGTATATCCGATTTCATTTTTTCACCCGGGTCTCGTTTTTACTGAATTCGACCTTGTCATTCTCAGTCAATTTAATCACTAATAGATACTGTAATCCACCCTACAATTCAATCTTAACAGTCTCAAATCATAACTTAACATCCTTTGAGTATATAAATCTATCCATTACTCTATATTAAAAAAAAATTGAATTTTAATTACTGTTACACATACTATCATATGAATTGGTTATCACCTATTTTAAGAATCACGACAGTTAACCACTTGCCTGGAATCGTTCATAAAGTCTGATCCATTGTAGGGAATGGTTTGATGACGAACCTTCAGTTTGTCCCTCGATTTGTCCCCAAATAATCTCCAATTGGCTCTTGATTAGCTTTCTTTGTTTCTCTCTCAAACCCTAGGTTTAGAATTGCTAACTGCCGTTCAACTAGTCCCTCAATTGGGTTAAAATCCCAAATTCCGTTTTTAGCCATATGGGCCTAACTAAATGGCCCAAATCACCGTGTATGGGCCTGACTATGCCCAAAAATGCCCCGAGACCCGAATATTACCCCTGGGTACTCTTTTCTGACTATCTCGACCCATCCGGACTCAACCGTGCACTCAGAATTGTCATCCGAAATACTTTATAACATTCTCAAATTTTGACTTCAAAATGCGACACATGAAATTTCGAACAATTAAACTTAAAGTCGCCAAATATAAATAATTCTTCTCACTCAAATAAATTCTCCAAATTATAAATTTAAGTTTCTCCAATTTTCTCCAATTTAAATATTTTTATATCTCGCAAGAATAATTAAATACTAAATCCTTAAAACTACGGGGTGTTACACTCCAGTTCATGAGTTTCCCACTACTTGGGAGAGGGTTAGGGAGTCCTTTCAGAGGGCACATAACTCAGAGTTGTCAGGCAGTTCTGACGTAGTGATTGGAAGTCAGTGGAAGAAGGATATACAATGATACCTTCGTATGTACGAGTGCACTGAAGTTCAAAGGAAGGTTTTGGCTACATTTAAGCTGAAAGGGGCAGCGTTGGAGTGGTGGGAGTCCACTACTACTATAGAGGAGAGGGATTTAATGCCGATTGGAAATTTGTGGGTGCGGTTCGATAACAAGTACTTTCCTTCTGCCGTCAAAATTGAGATGAGGCGGAAACTTTTAGACCTCACCTAGGAAGGGAAGACAGTTGCGAAATATGAGGAGGAGTTCATGCGATTGACTAATATGGTACCAGATGAGGTGCCTACTGAAGAGAAGTGGATCCAGATGTTCATGGATGGCTTGACTTGGAGGATACGAAAACATCTACTGGGTAATCTCTCCCTACAGTCCTACACATATGTACTGAATGCTGCCTTGCTACATTATCAAGACCATCGCTTCCATACTAAGGGAAGCAAGAGAGGTGGAGAGTCCAGCCAGCATGGTAGGATTGGGGGAAGTAGTGCCAGTGGGGCACCAGTAGAGCAAAGTCAACAGAGGTAGGTTTCCCAGTTGGGGGATTCTTCTAAGAGATTTAGATCGGGTGGGTTCAGACATTGTCTGGGAGGCTTTAGACAAGGCCAACAGTAAAGACTGCAGTAGGGCCATCAGGGCCAAGGTAGAGGTGGTAACGGCCAACAGGGCCGAGGTTACAGGGATAGAGGGGAGAAAATTTCACCGACAAATGTTATACTTGTGGCAAGACTAGCCATAAAAAACAGGATTGCCCCGATAAGGGCAGGTTGCCCCAACGGTAGGGCACTCACCAGCAGCCCAGAGACCCATCTTTCCCGCTTCCCTATCAGCAGCAGCAGCAGTCCCAGCTTTGCCCACACCACCGATTCAGTGGGGACAATTACAGTATGGGGCGTGTCTATAACGTCCACCGGGCAACAACAGTCCCACAGGCGCCACCCACAGTTGAGGGTAAGTTCTCTATTCATGGTACTATAGGGCGTATTTTATTTGACACTGGGGCATCACACTCCTTCACAGCCACTGGTTTTGCATGGGCCACGGGGTTGTTAGATATGACTGATAGAACAGTGACTTATGTAGACTCACCGTTGGGTAGTGGGTTGATGATTTTCTTTATATGTCGGTGTGTGAGTATTGATATTGGGAGTTTCATCTTACCGGCATACATGCTTGTTTTAGATATGCATGAGTACGATGCCATTATTGGCATGGATTGGCTAGTCTCTTATAGGGCCATGATTGACTGCTTTAATAGGAGTATTGTGTTTGCTATCCCAGGCCAAGAGATGTTCCAAGTAGCGATGCCTTGCCCTGAGTGAGGGTCGTCCACCCACCCGTTTTAGATAGAGGAGGAGACCTCTCCAGTAATAGAGATCCCACTTGATTCGATTTTGGTTGTATGCGAGTTTGCTGATGTGTTTCAGGAGATACCGGGGTTACTGTCGACTATGGAAATTGAGTTTGTGATAGACTTGACATCGGGCACCTGTCCTATAGCATATGCGCCTTACCGTTTGGCTCCCATGGAGATGAAGGAGTTACGGGACCAGATTGAACAGTTGTTGGGATAGATTTTCATCTGTAGGAGTACCTCACCTTGGGGTGCTCCAGTTCTATTTATGAAAAAAAGGGATGGATGCTTACGACTCTATGTCAATTATCGAGAGCTAAATAAAGTCATGATATGGAATAAATATACGTTGCCTTGTATCGATGAGTTATTTGACCAATGGAGGGGAGCAAACTACTTCTCAAATATAAATTTGAGATTCGGGTATCATCAGCTACGCATCAGGGAGCAAGATGTCTCGAAGACTGTTTTTCTGACGAGGTATGCGTCGTATGAGTTTCGGGTTATGCTATTTGGGTTAACCAATGCCCCAATAATATTTATGGACTTGATGAAAAGAGTCTTCAGAGAGTTCGTAGATTAGTTTGTCATCGTCTTCATAGATGACATTCTGATTTATTCCCGTAATGAGGAGGAGCATACCGAGCACTTACGTAGGGTTCTGCAAACCTTACGGGAACATGAGTTGTATGCTAAATTAGAGAAATGTGAATTTTGGAAGCATGAGGTACAATTTTTGGGGCACATTGTATCTGAGAAGGTATATAGATCCTAGTAAAGTGTCAGCGGTGAGGGAGTGGGGACAGTCCATTACACCAACGAAGGTACAGAGTTTTTTGGGTTTAGCGGTTACTACAGACGGTTATTCGGGGATTCTGAAAGATTGTGGGTCTGATGACAAATCTGACTCTTAAGGGCATGCCGTTTGTTTGGGATGATGCGTGTTAGTTGTCATTCGATGAGCTGAAGGATAAGTTAACTTCAGAACCCGTACTAGCACTTCCCAGATTAGGTTTGGAGTACCTACTTTATACTGATGCATCCTTACAGGGGCTTGGGCGAGTATTATAGCAAGAGGAACATGCTATAGCTTTTGCTTCCTGAAAGCTTAAGCCTAATGAGAAGAACTACCCCACCCACGACTTAGAGTTATTAGCAGTCATGTTTGCGCTCTGAATTTGGAGACATTATTTGTTGGGGGAGAAATTTTACCTATTTAAAGACCACAAGTCACTACAGTACTTGTTCACGCAGAAGGAGCTAAATATGCGTTAATACAGGTGTCTTGAGTTTGTAAAAGGTTATCAGTTTGAGATACATTATCACCTGGGAAAGGGTAATATAGTTGCTGATGCGTTGAGCCGTAGGCCAGTAGATGAGACGGCCGAGGTGTGGAAGGCAAAATGGAAAGAGATGGGATATCAGGAGGCGGTTATGAGGTTATTCATGTTAGTTATGACTGTCACACAACAGATAGTGACGAGGGTGGTTCAAGCCTAAGCAACAGATTCATTTTGTCAAGAGCGAATTAGACAACTCTTAGTCGGTGGAGCCGAGTCCTACACAGTGAGTTCCGAGGGTGGCTTACGCTTCAACGGGAGATTGGTTATTCCAGAGGGAGAGGACCTAGGACATGCGACGATGACAGAGTCGCATAGGTCCTAATTTGCGGTACATCCCTGTTGGGATAATATGTACCAGGATATTAAGCGACAGTATTAGTGGAGTGGGATGAAGAGAGACATCATAGAGTTTGTATCTAAGTGTACCACTTGTCAGTTGGTGAAGGTGGACCATCAGAGACTGCCAATTTTACTTCAACCATTAGAGATCCCTACGTGAAAATGGGAGGGTATTTTCATGGATTTCATTACTGGGTTGCCTACTTCGTAGAGGGGGAACAATTCTATATGGGTTATTGTGGACTGGCTGACGAAATTAGCCCATTTTCTGCTTGACAACACAGACTACACAGTAGGACAGTATGCCCTGATATTTATTACAGAGATAGTGAGATTGCATGGTGTGCCTTTGGATATCGTATCAGATAGAGACAAGACTTTTGTGTTTCATTTTTGGGAGAGTTTCCAGGAGGCTATGGGTACCGAGTTGCAGTTGATTACGACGTATCACCCACAGACCGATGGGCAGACTGAGAGTACTAATCAGATGCTTGAGGACATGTTGCGCATGTGTATCCTTGACTTTGGGGGCGGTTGGGAGCAGTACCTTAAACTGGTGGAGTTTTCTTACAATAACTCCTATCAGTTCACGATTTTCATGGCCCCGTTAGAGGTGTTATATGGTAGACCTTGTCGTTCTCTTGCTTGTTGGCTAGAGGTGGGGGATAAAAAACTACTCGGGCTGGATGTAATTAAGGACACATCGAGTAGCATTGAGATGATTCGCAGCTGCATACAGGTAGCCCAGGATAGACAGAAAAGCTACACCGAAGCTAGGAGGTCCTTCAGGGAGTTTGTTGTGGGGGACCAGGTTTTGTTGAGGGTATCTCCTATGAAGGGAGTAATGAAGTTTGGGAATAAGGGGAAATTATCTCCGAGATACGTCGGACCATTTCCTATCATTGAGAGGATCGGAACAGTGGCATACAAACTTGGGTTACCGGAGCACTTGCATTGTATTCATGATGTCTTCTAAATTTCGTCACTGAGGTGGTATCTTCGGGATGAGTTGTTCCACACCCACATCCCGATAGAGGAGATTGATTTGCACCCCAAAAGTTCTTATGAGGAGAGACCAGTTGCTATCCTAGACCCTAACGAGAGAAGGCTGAGGTCAAAGGTAATTCCACTTGTGCAGGTACAGTGGGAGCACCACAATTTGGAGGAGTTTACTTTGGAGTGAGAGGCGGATATGTGGGAAAAATATTAAGACTTATTTGTACCAGGTATGCCTTATTTCTCGAATTTCAGAACGAAATTTGGTATTAAAGGGGAAGTGTGTAATATCCCCCATTCTTGATGATTTAAATAATTATGGGATTAATTATTATTGTTGGATTAATTGAATTAAAATGTGAGATTTACTGGTTAATTAATCCGGATTAATATATATATTAACTAGTGTACCAGGTTTAATACTTATTGATCAAATATTATTGTGTGATATGTAATATGGAATTATGCATTTTGATAAATTGCCGAGAGTGAGAAATACGATAATTGGTAATTTAAGTCAGACGCGCGTGTGAGTCATGTCGGGACTAATTAATTGAAATAAAAAGGGAATTTATTTTTATTAACTCATATGGTAATTTCGAGTGCGCCATCGAGTCCATAAGGGTCGAGATAGGTTGAAAACTCTACTCGGACATTTTATTTGGACTTGGGGTAATTTTGGGCCTAGCCGGCACCCCGTAGGGGTAGTTTTGACATTTGGATTTTTGGGCAATTAAAATGGAAAAAAATTAGATAATTATTATATCAGTTACGGGAGTTCCATTAGGGTTAAGTTACATAGAAATCAAGAGAGAACCACATAGGGTGAGTGAGAGCAAATCCCAAAGGAGGAAGGCCAATTAACACCACCTTGCATAACCACCACCACCATCGTGTAGATCGGAAAGTGAGGAACGCATCTATACAAACAGCAACAGCGGATCAGACATTCAAATTTGAGGCAAGTGTTTATTACTTGCTTTCCTTTAGCAATAATCATGCTCATGTTAGTGTAGGTGAATTTTGATCATGAATTACATATGAAATTGGGTGAAAATTGGAGGTTTCATTTATGATTATTGACTGATTTGATTAGTAGTTTAATTCCTTCATGTATGTAGAGGATTAATCACGATATTGGAAAACTATATCGATGAAAAAATCCGGGTTGGTTAGGTTCTATAATTGAAAATTGGGAAACTAGGGTTCTTATGATCTAAATTTGGGGATTTCGAATTATAATGATGATGGGTGATGATTTACAAATGTTATATTAGTGGAAATCATACATACATGTTAGAAAGATGATTTATAATGGTTGATTAGTGATTGGGAAAAATTTTCAGAGGTTAGAGGTGTTGAAATGGTGAAGAGAACGTATCTGGGTAGGGCTGCCTTTTTACAGGTAGAGGTACGAACCGCTTTTTAATAGGCCTGGATCATTTTCCTTATTAATAGGCCCAGAACTTTTTTCATAAAAAGGTTTGGATCGTTTTTTATATAAAGGTCTGGACCATTTTTCATTAAAAGGTCCGGATCATTTTTCATAAAAAATGGTTCAGATCGTTTTCCTTAATAGGTCTGGACCGCCCTGTTATATTTTCCAGAATTGAATTGCGGACCTTTAGGTCATCTTTTGGGACTTGTAATGTGGAAATCTTAATGAAGTGCACTTAGATTTTAAGTGATGTTATTTTAAGGAAAGTGTGGCGCAAGACTTGGGCATACGTGGGATGTATTAGGCTTAGAAATTCGAGAGAGAATACTTGATATAATTATATTCAGAATATTAATAAGAGATGTCAATATGTGGAAAATATATGATTAGTTTGGGTGTATCCCTACGGATTTTAATATGATGTGTGTATGTTAAGTGCACTAATGGGTGATAACCCAGGGGTGCAAGAATATTATTGGTAGGTGCACTAATGGGTGATAACCCGGGGTGCAGGAATATTATTTTTAAGTGCACTAATGGGTGATAATCCGGGGGTGCAAGAATACTATTAATGAGTGTGCTAATGGGTGCTAACCCGGGGGTGCATGATTCATATGGTTAGGTGCGCTAATAGGTCTTAGCCCGGGGGTGCATAATTAATATGTATATGTATAGGGATGCCGTGACTATATTTATATATACACAGGAACTTGTGAATTATTCTATTGTGTGTAATTTGTAGATTGGAATGTGGTTATATAAAATAAATCTTAATGTATAACATATTTATTATGAATTGAGAAACATGTTAATTAGCTATTCGGTATAGACTAATTTAATAGCGTATTGTATGGGCGATATGAGAATTATAATATTGAGTAGTATCATTATGACTTCGAGCTAGTTAGGCTGGGTTGCATAACTAGGTGGGATTAGATGTACGTTAGGCGTGCACATAAGATGAGAGGTGAGAATCTCAAGTGAGAGTTATATATCTAACATGCGAGTAATACTTGCTTTAATGCAATTTTAAATACATTCTAAATCATTTTTGAAACATTGGTTTATGACCCGTCTCTTGCATCTCTTCTCTCATTTGCTATAAATATACTATATCAGGTGCTCAGCCACAAGGACACTAGATTTAGAGACTTGGAGTATTTGGCGTGCTGTACCTTTTGTGGAAGCTGTAGGCCCTTGCATTAGATGCCCTTATCATTTCATTCGGTTATATCCAAACTTTTATTTTGGGCATGTGTCGCCCATCCTTAGTCATTTTTATCAGTGATTGTATTTAGTTTACTTCCAGTTATTTTAGTTGGAATTGTTTTTACTATGGTTCTTTGGTTTGAGGTTTTGAATTGGAATGTTTTATCCAGTCTTATTTATTTTAGTAATTGATTCAGATTCAGTATTTATTATATTCATGTGTATGGTGAATGGTTTATATTTTATTAATTGAATTAGAAAATGAAAATATTTTGTTATATTAAAAAGGAAAATATTTTTGACACCATCTTAATTTATTACTAGGTGGTTTTATTTATTAATTATTTTTTGAGAGTGATACTAAGAATGAACCAGCCGAACATTCTGTTTTTAATTTAATAAAGGACTGATCACCCGGTATTTAATTGGGCGGGGTGTCACTGGTTACTTCCCAATATTTGTGTTACACTTTAGAAAACCACCATTTCATGTCATTTACGTTGATTTCATTATGGAAATTACTCCCATTTAGTACCATTTTGGGCAACACCCTTTCCAGTAGTTTTATTTTATAATAATGTTCCACTTATGTAAAATTACCATTTTACACATTTGTTTTCAAACTTTCATTTTCCTCCCCTTTCACATGTGTTATTTTTTTCAAATACATTGTTAAGTTAGACACGAAATTATTAAATGTTTTTAAGTCATTAACACTTCTTTGACACTTTGGACTAAAACACTTCTCTAGTTGGAAATCTCTTTATTTCATTGCTTTCTTTATCAAAAAAATCATTTGGCATTTTGAAGACTACTTTACAAGATAACACCATTTTCCATTCATTAACACGTGTAGTCTTGAAAGCATACACTTGTCACATTTTTCACACTTATTAATACACTTTAAGGGCTCAAACTTCTATTTTTTATTTCATGTTAAACTTATTAAAATCTTTATTAGACTTGTCCATATGCTCATTGCCAAAATACTACAAGTATAAAAGAATAGGAAGAAGGATTTTAAGTCCAAAAATCTAAGAAAATGAGTTTAACACATGATTTATTGAAAAAGTTTCACTATACTTGCAAAAACATGCTAATCAAGATTAAAAAACATTTTTCTTCTTCAAACTTGTATAAATTCCTAACTTCACAAAATCCTATTTTTTATAAGAAAACTTCAAAACTTATTCATAAAATATCTTAATAAGATATATATTATTTCAAAACATTTTATTTCATAAAATATTTAACACAAAGTTTGCTTGAAAATATATCATTCTCTCAAAACCTTTGAAGATCATTAGTAAACCATTTTACAATGAACATGAGAAAATAGCTATCTTGAAACATGCATACATTCTACTCTTAAAACTCTAATACAAGACCAAATACAATTATAGAGTTCTTAAGCTTAAAAAGTAGAGTTTCCCACCTTAAAGAACCTCCAAAAATGATAAGATGAAGGAGATGGTGATGGAAACCTCCCACCTCCCAAGGTCGCCTCGAAGAGGTTGCCTAACTCCACTTGTAAGTTCCATAAAGTGTCCAAGCAAAACCCCCTTCAAAGTCCTTTATTTTTCTTCTTTTGTTCTTAAAAAATCCCCAATAACATCTCCATAAATTGATATCTTGCCTAACATGTGGTGTATATGAGTTTTATAGGTATAAGTATTGTGGAAAAGGGTTAAAGTATGGTGTAGGAACGTTGGTGCTAGGGTGGTGGTGAGGCTCAAGTGTTAGAGAGAGAGAGAAAAATGCCCTAGAATGGGCAAAAAACTCACTTAAATACCCTAAAACCCTTACAAAAATGCCCCAAAGCTTAACCCCAAGTTGTTATGTTGTGTGGGAGTGTGACATGTGTCAAATCCAATGGTCTATATCAAGATATCGATTTCTTATTCGAAATTACTTCGAACGAGATTCTCACACGGGTAGGTTCTCCAAACAGGTATGTGTCCCTAGAAGGTCATTTGAATCAACCGTTTAGACGAAGGAGGCTTCTCATTCAAACGCCCCTAATTTTCTCCAAATTAAACAAAAGGCCATTCATAATCTAATTAATTGACCAAAGCCACGATATTACCCAAATTAGACCCACTATCCATCTTACCAGGTTTAAATCCCAATTAGGTCACATCAAGCCACTAATTTACACTAGTACGGTAAAAACTGCAGAGGCGGGTGTTATATCATGAGCCCAAAATCCTATCACCACTTGATACGGGTCCATAAAATCAAGAACCAGTGTGGGTTTCAGAATATTACCCACATGCCTCGCATCCCTCACCTATTAATAGGTCGCCTCTAGCTCAGCTGCCGACATCAAATCTATACCACAGAGGGTAATATACCAATGTCTGTTGAATCAAGGAAGAAGAATTAAACAAGGTCAAAGAAGACCTTAGATTCCTATCTAACTACACCCACATGTCTCCCTATCATAATCTTAACTATTGGAGAAGTTCAAAATGCTAGACATCAAGAAGTTCGACGGCAACATACCTCTAATTATGCACCTACATAGTTACTATCGTGCCATGAATCTCATCGGGGTTTCAGAGGATATAATGGCCCAATTGTTCTAACAAACTCTCAAAAAAGGTGCCCTATGATAGTTTTTATCCCTCGAATAATCTAGAATCCATAGTTGGGAGGGTGTAGCTCGAGAATTCATAACTAAATACAAGTATAACAAAGATATGGAAGTTACTTGTAAAGACCTAGAACTGCTTAAGCACAACCCAAGTGAATTAGTTAGCAACTTTATTGGAAGGTGGATAGAGAAAACAACTACTATTACAAATCGACCATCAGAGGAAGTGCAAGAAAGAATTTTGAAGAAAAACTTCTTGCCTTATATCATAAGTTCAATGGGAGGCCAATACTATCCTCATTTTTGAGCCCCCCTGGAGGAAAGAGTAGAAATTGAAGAAGAGGTCACAAATCAGAAAGCTAGATCTTAATCAAAAAAGCTACTAGAGAGTTTGCACCTCGGAAGTATGATAAGCCAACTAACACCTCAGTCTCAACCATTAATAACATATCCCAACCTTCTACCTTTTGGACATCCAAGAGTTATACTAATCCAGTCAGAAAGGAATATACCGAAATTCATGACCCTTTATCGAAAGTGTATCAAGCCCTACTTGCCCAAAAACTCATCAACCTATGGAACTTCGACCATTGCCAAGATCCCCTTCCTAGGAATTCCAGGCATGATGCCCATTGCGACTTCCACAAAATCACGGGGTACACTATTGATCAGTTCATCCACTTGAAGAATGTTATCTAAAGCCTCATAGATAGGGTATTAATACCCCACCATCCAATCAAAGAGAAATATCACTCAGAATCCTCTCCTAGCACACCAAACGGGTGTGAATTCTATCCTTTGAGAAGAAAACTCAAAATTCGACCCTTCTATTAAAATTAAGCCCATCAAAACACCTAGTCCACCTACCATCTCACCTAAACCCCTCAAAACTTGTTCTTATTTTTTCTTACATCATAATAATCCTATCAACTAAGCCCTATCACTCCTTACCATTGCTTTTATTATTGTTGGCACCCATTTAAAAGGGGGAGGCATGAAATTTCCTATTATTTTAGACCAACTTTGGGATTTGGGATGAAATTATCCTCAGAGATGACCATTGACTATGAGAAGATCAAAACCATATTCATGGATGCTCGAAAGTGCGATCGATAATCTGATGGATGGTTCATACTCGCATAAGAGTTATGTTTAAATGACATTGTGCATGTTATGTTTGATGTATTTATCAAGAAGTATGCATTATCTTTGAACTGCTCACAGTTTTGAAACTCTAATGGCATCTAGTCCCTTTCTTTCAGCACTTCCCTACTGAATCAGAAGACTTATATGACAAAACCATCCATGGAGGATGTAAAGTGCATTGACTTTTCTGGGAAAGATGACAGCATGGCCACTGAATGGGGGGATAATTTTGAGAGCTATGATGGTGAATCAAACGATAAAGAAGCTAACGTAGTCTCCTCTTTATATAGAGTGATTTATTTGTGGGAATTGATAGGAGGGTCAATAAGGTATCCATTTCACCCGAGGTAGATGAGGACACGGGGTTCTTGTTCTTCCTTGCGTCTGTAAATCACATGACTCGATCAGAATGACATTACAAGAATTGAATTCCTCCGTCAGTAGGAACAGATACATGAAAAAAAGTTATTAAGGAACTCCCGATGATGAAGATAAAAGTTAAGGAAAGTTGGGTCCTTAACCAACTAAAAAAGATTGAGGCTAATATCACTATATGGGGGCTTTTCATGTCATCCCATCTACACAGGAATGCTCTAATAAAATTCCTTATGGGACCATCGGTTCCTCCCATTATCACTCTTGAAGAAGACTTACATATGGTCAGATCTCTAACTGTTATAAGATTCCTCTCCTTCTACGAGGAGGAAATTCCAAAGATCGGTCATGATAATAACTACGCCCTTAATATCTCTATTGAAGTCATTGGAAAAACAATTCCATTAGAACTTGCGGATAATGGGACTACTCTCAATATCTTCCCACTCAAAACCCTTAATTGTAGTGGGATAAAAGCTAGTGATTTTAGTCCAACTTCTGCCGATGTGAGAGCTTGTGACAGTAATCACTGAGAGGTTGTCGGTTCCATAAGGCTTCTACTATCGGATGTCCCTATTTTTCCTCAAACATAATTCCAAGTCATTAGCATATGTGTCGGATAACACCTTCTCCTTATCCTCCCTTGAGTCCATAGTATCCAGGGTGTATCTTCTTCTCTCAACTAGAAATTAAAGTTCATTGCCAATGATCAAGTAATAATTATTCTCGAGGATGAAGATAACTCAGATGCTATCAGCACAAGCAATCCAGTACCAAAAATTCATTATGGGGTCAATGACATGTTCCTCTTAGGATTTAAATCAATCCACTTTCCATCCTAGTTGTGACGAATTTCAAATACTAAGTGTATATAAAGCGCAACCCTTTTGGAAATGTCAATGTAATTCAAATGTTAAAAAACATGCACTTCACGCCCAGAATGGGGTTGGGTCTACGCCAATAAGGAATCCTTGAGCTGATAATCCTGAAGGAAGCCTTTCCCGCATATGGCCTAGGCTACCAACCATCAGTGGCTGAACTCAGAGCACTCCGTATACCATACCAAAAGAGAATCTTGTAAAAGAGAAAAAAAATCGTAGGAGACTCCCTAAACGAGAGGTTTCATAATAAGGTCAAAGACTTTCCTTTTTTCAGATTCCCCGAACATGGTACGACGCCTTGGAAAGAATATAAAATTGGGGATAGAGGTCTTCTTTGAGGATGAAGTCGTTTGGGATGAAGGATAGAAGCATGAGGTGGAGCCTCTAATCGATAAAGTTGTGGAAAGCACCGAGAAATTTGAGGGTAGTGATATCGATGAGTCATTTGATCTGCATTCATTGTGGATGTATCTCTACATGATCCACATGAATGTTCAAATGTCTAAACCATATAAGGGGATTACCATTACTGAGGCATCCAAGGAGATTACCATTACATGATCCACATTTCAACATATGATCCTAAATGTATCCAATGAAATGCCTTCTGGAGAAGCACGCCTTGTCTAGCTGCATGGACCGCTGGAGGATGTTACTGCCTGAAATGGACATCACATATGCCATACAGAAATCTATAAAGGGAAGAGCCATTTATGATTACCTGGCTGAGGTTTGGTTTTTCAAATTCCCATATGAAAAAAACCTTTACACCTCTCATAAGGATATCAGATGTTCTTCGATGGAGCTGCTAATAAGAAATGACACGATATTGAGATACTTATGATCGCCCCCGATGATTCTCACACTCCCATTTCCATCAAATTAGACTTCCCTTAAACCAATACCATGACAGAATATGAAGCATGTATCGTAGGGCTTAAAATTGACCTCTAAAGAGGAATTAAGACCATTGATGTGTAGGGAGATTCAACTCTTATCGTGGAAAAAATCCTAAAAAAATGAAAAGTTAAGGATGAGAAACTCCTACCTTTCATGCTCACCTCGAAAGGCCTGCCTCCTAATTTGAAGATGTCACCTTCCATTACCTTCCTTGTTCAAGAAACAACCTCGCTGATGCCCTAGAAAACCAAGCCTCTATGGTCGACAGACCCGAAGGGATAATAATGGTTCCCTATCTAGTCCAGAAATAGATAGCTCCTACTCATTGCTACCACACCGACCTCATTATAGAATAAGATTAAAATATGGAAGGACTATGGTATTATGATATTTGGTGCCTCCTCAATCAGTTTGGTATCCTCAAGTTGCTACATTGGTTGCTCAATACATTATTTGCGACAAAGCATTCTTAAAAAGAAATTTAGTGGAATCCACTTGCATTGCATAACAGGGGGTGGGATCGAAGATGTGATGCAAAAAATGCACAGCGATAAATGTCGACCCCAAATGAACGGGCATATGCTTGCTAAAAAAATAATTTTTAAAGTATATTACTAGACCAACATGGTTTAAGACTGCACTGCTTACGTCCGAAGATTCCTTAAGTGCCGACAATTTGCCAACCTTTAACACTTCCCTTCTTGGGAGTAATATAACATGACTTCTCCCTGGCCCTTCTCTTCCTGGGATATAAACATCATTGGGAAAGTCACTCCCAAGGCATCAAATGGGCATGAATTCATCCTAGTCGCCATTGAAATGAAATTGGTCGAAGCCTAGTCATACAAAGTGTTGAATGGGAAGAAAGTAGCTAAATTAATTAGAAAGAACATCATTTGCTGCCACAGAGTTCCCCACGATTTAGTACCAGACATTGGTCTCTATTTCTCTCAAAAATCATATTTTCAAAAATATAAGATCATAATTTTCAAACCCCACAGATGTATTTAGGCAACCCATAAGTCACCAGCGGGCACGATCCTTTTTATTTCAAAAATTATTATTCTTTTCTCCCTCCGGGAACGACAGTCTCACTCATCATTTAAATGAATAAAAAAATTATGTATGCCTTATGATATGTATAAATAGTTCAAAAAAATAAATTCATTAAAGGCGTGACAACATGCATTGAAATTATCATCATCTTTAATTAAAAAACTGAATACAATGATTACATGAAACATCAATAATAAGAATTAAAAATAACCAATATTCTTAGAGGCTTAACAAACTAAACATTTCAAAACCATCACAATAAACCCACCAATTACTAAAACCTCCCTCATATTCAAGACATGCTTTCACTTCTAGACGGACCTGCCTCATCGTCATTTCCTATCCCCCGAGGACCCCAGGAATCCAATATTTATTACGATTCCGTATCCTCTCCATTCGATAGTGTGACTTAATCAACTTGGGCAGAAATACAACACCTTACTCCAAAGTGTCAAACATCATAAGCCATATTTGTCCAGTCGTTTAAGCATAAAGCTTCAAAACTTCCCACTTCCACAACCACTTAAAATAATCCCCGAATATGAATTCAACCTTATCGACATACTAAGACGACCGGGAAGACAATCGAGGAAGCCGCCATAAAGGCCCAAAACCATTCTTAGTAACTCAGTCAAGTCCTCCACAAGAAAGAAGTTGGTTATACGAGGATGAACGATCTTCTCCTATCCCATTTGACGCAAAATCCACCAAGGAAAATAAAAAGAAGTTTGGCGAAGGGCCACCAACCACACATACCGATAATGATCCAATTATAGGATATGATGAACATTGCCTACCATAGTACTAAACAATGATGACTTCTAGGTCCATGCTCTACAAGAAAATTCACCTAATTCTCTGTGGATGGGACAAAAGTGAAGAAAGATCGAGAAAGGAAATTAGGAATGCCAATTAGAGGGTACTTAAGAAGAGTTACCAGGGGAAGTATCTCAGATAATTACATGAATGGCATCACATGGACTCGCCACAAATAATGGTCTGGCATTCTTTTCAGGAAACCTGTCTATTCAGAGTGCCCTCCAGTATAAAAATAGTTGGATTTAATGACATGCCATCCATAGCACTATAATTGACACCTGAGAATATGTCATCATGTCACCAATCACAAACAGTAGTACGACAGTTAATCCCAGGGCCACAGAACTAGAAAAGCCATTATCAGTACAATCTCTTTGACACACAAAGTTCAATACCGCTGGGAGAATAATACTTCCTTTATGCACTAATGGTCGGGTAGCTAAGGGAGAAATATGGATAAACTCGACTAATGACACCCGTGGGGAATGGGACAAGTAAGACATGGATACTGAAAAACATGGGATGACGCCTAACATCGCAAAACAAATCGTCATAAGTAAGGCATACTTCGTCCCTACCAAAGCGAAAAATATTCTCTTAGGGATACCAAAATTACAGCACCACTTCTAAAAGATTCCAATCTAGAGGACAGTTATGCCATAAGGACACATGGCATAATTTAAAGGCTTCGTAGCTGACATTATATATGCACATGGCCTCCAAAGCCTCAAGATAATCAACAAATTTTAAGTCATGGAAAGCACCATTTTAGAGGAAGAAGAAAGTTATAAAAGAGAGGAGATTAAATTGTGGTGATGGAAACCCCCCTCTAAGCCCCTTTGTATACATAGAAGTACCCATAAGATATAAGAAGCCTAACTTACTGTCATGACACTATTCTAAAGTACTCTTAAGTACAAAATAAGGGGGATAAAAGATAGGAAAGTGATTTGGACTTAACCCATATGCCGATAGGTAAGACAAAGGGTACGCCGATCGGAACCCCCAGCTTTAGAAATTTTTTGCTTTCCCCTTTTGTATATATCATTCCAAAATGAAGACTTTTTCTTTTTAAAAAATGAACTTTTTGGAAAAAAGCTTTTTCGAGTATTTTTTCTATTCGACCTACTTATCTTTGCAAACCTCAACAAAAAACTACAGTGCATGTTGTGGCCATCCCTGGGGGGATGGTGTGCGTGTGTGTGTGGGGGGGAGCTTCCCTTTGGCATGCTCATGGGATTTCTCCCTTTCTTGAAGCACTCGACCGTCGTCAATGTGGCATAATATGTAGACATAGAATCTCCATCCTATTTTGCACAATACAAGCAAAAGAAATGTTGACACCTCGAGAGAATGGCATCAAGGAAATTATTGATGCTTGCAAAACCAAGTAGTTCAAAGGTCCGAGGACTATGTTATGGAATGGGAAGGTGTTAGGCACCCATCCCACCCTTTCAGTCTCTCATGGGCATGCGTTAATCTTCTCCTATTAGACTTCGTAAAGCGTGTGCGTATGTGCATAATATAGATGGAGAATGGAATCGCTCAACTCGACTCACGGAAAAGGACGGAGTGAACTCATCCTTATGAGTGTTACCGAAAATAATAATTCAAAATATAATGTGACTATTCGTTGAGTGATAGGTCATTATGGAAGAACGAAAGTATATGTTAGATAAAACACAATTACGTAAGAATATAATATTATTTTGGAATATATATAACATGAAAACAATATTACAAATGCGCATAAGGGAGGCCTCGAGTCTCGATATTTACCCAAGACGCCTACATATCCCAAGGGGCGTCAAAGTCCACGTAGTTCGAATATAGCATATGGTGGGGTTTAGTCCATAAATCCAAACGGTGGATTTCTCTTATGTGTGTGTATAGAGAGAAATGTGTTTTAAAAGTGAGGACGTGTAATGAGAATCCTTTTTTTGGAATTTATATATGAACCCTTTTTTCTTATTTGGTTTTTTTTTATGACAGTAGTGTCTATGAAAATACTACTAAAAAAGGTTTGAGATTAATGTATGTAATTCAATGAAATAAATCACTAATGTAGAAATTAAGCAACTAATACTAAAATAAGAGAATTTAGAGAAAATGATGAAGAATTGAACCTCCTTATGAATACTTGAAGTGGATCTTGAGTGTAGATACATTGATCTTACATAAAGGTGGCATGAGGAGATTGTAGGTGGGGTTGTAAGAATTTAATAAATTAAGTATAAAAAGGATGGAATGAAATGTGGGAAATGGGCTTTTTAGGAAGGGAACAACTCTTAATTCAAAAGAATGTTATCTGAATTTCTGAGAGGGATGTTCAGGGGTGCCATTAAAAGTGAGGTCATGGACTCTATTTATAGGGCCAAGGGGGTTCCTATCGACATGGTCCTAAAGCTTCCTATCGGCATAGAACTCTAGACACACCACCGATAGGCAGAGTCCTAGACAAACGCCCATTGGTCTCTAGACAGGAAATCCACGGAGGAAAACAAATCGTTCATTCGAACTGTAAGGTCGATTCGTGCATAGGATGGACCATTGGAAAGTGTATTCATTGCCCTTAGAGATTTAATTTATCTTCATTCAGATCAAAGAGTTGACCAAGGTCAAACGGTTACCGAAAGCGCCCGATGACTCTTTGGAGTAAAATGGGTCGTTCGTCCATACCGTAAGGTTGATTTTTGTACAGGGCAAATCATTGGAAAGGGGATTCAGATCCCTTCAGTGATTCATTGATCTTATCTCAATTTGGAGAGTTGACCGGGGTTAAATGGGTCTCAAGAGCGACAGGTGGCCTCGAGATTAATTTTTGGGGTAAAACGGACCGTTCGTCTGAATGTAATACTGATTTGCACACATGGCAGACCTATGGAAAAGGGATTTAGAGCCCTTAGAAGATTCATGAGCTTCCACTTATAAGATAACATTTATTGGAGTAAAACGAGGCCGAAGAACTTCTAACGGCCTCCAAATTAGTTTTGGATAGTGAAACAAACTGTTCGTCCAAATCGTAAGCCCGATTCGTGTACATACGAACCATTGGAAAGCGAATTTATAGCCCTTGAAGATTAATTGAGATTTCTCTTAGATGAGAAATTTGAGAAGAGTCAAATTGGACTCTAGAGCTCTCGATAGCCTCTAGATCGATACTCAAAGTAAGACCTAGGTTTTGTAGTGAACGAGTGAGTGCTAGGGACTAAAGGAGGTGCTTAAAGGGATCCTAAGATAAGATGTTTACACCTGTAGACTCGGTCATTTAATCAAAGACAAATCAAATTGATGTAAAATTCACACATGTTTCCAACCAAGTACAAAGAGAATAAGAAAAGTGGAAAAAAAGAAAAAAATAATAAATTGGGACGCATCTCAAAATTTCCAAAGACCTAACCAACTAAAAAATCACCATATCAGGCGCCTTAGTGAATGAGTTTACCCCGTCGATGAGAAGTATATTACCCACTCCTAGAGCTAGAGCTCTCCTCATAGGTGTCCACTGGCACCATGCAAGACCTGACCAAAGACATAAAATCCCAAATGTCTCATAGATAGGATGTTGGCATGCAAACAGTCTACAAAAAAACAAATACCCCCAAATCATGAAAGTCAATAATAAAAGGAGGGAAGTTAGAAGTATAAATATGAAACAAAAAATAAGTCATACATCTCTCCATAGAACCTCCCCACAAAGACCCGCAATACCGTCTATCTCCATATGAGGGTGATGGGGCATGGAGACCATCTCCTTGCCACTCACCATAATATTGTAGGAAAGGATAAATAAGTGATGGAAAGAAATCTCGTCCGCTGCCACTGCACTTCCCTCCGTGCTTTGAGACGACACCATCAGTGCACTGGTACCTCTCCCTAATTTTCTGACTTGTGGAGGAATAACTTACACATCATAGATAGACGGAGACATTAACCAATTAGTCACTTAATCAAAGCAGTCGTAGCTTAACGTCATGTTCGTATAAAGCATATAGGGTAACCCTCCATCGCCATCACCCTCGCCTAATCTAACATCTCCTCTACCCACCTCATGAACTTTAGGGAACTAATGATGGGACTTCCACCTCTCCCTTCATTACCTTCCTTACCACCATCTCCTCTAGGTACCAGATGTAACCAAACACATGTTCCAACAACCTCCGCATCTAGACATGCATGCCCGTAATCCCTACATCCCTAATCACTAGCATAATACCCAATGGAACCAAAAATCAAAGTGCTCTAACACTGATATCACCAACATACTCTCCAACTGGATCATAAACAAAAGGGAAAAAAACACTTGCATAATTTTCGCTAAGCACCCTCCCTAGCGGAGTCGAAATTGAAGAATCCTCCCCGTCCTCAAATCTTTAGGCTCGCAAAGTTGACATAAGATCAAAAAATTAACCTCGACCTTCTTAATCGGTCACCTCAACTTCTTAGGTCCATAGAATAAACCCCGACCATCTGAATCGATCACCGCAACTCCTTAGGTCCGCAGAATTGACCACGACCCTCTAAATCGATCACCTAATATCTTTAGGTCCAAAAAATTGATCTCGGTTCCTAGATTTGACCTTGACCCTAGAATAAATAACCTTAAATCTTTAGGTTTGTATAATAGGCCTCTACGTAGGTCCGTAGAGTCGACCTTGACCCTCTAAATCGGCCGCCTCAACTCTTTAGGCTCATATAATTAACCTAAATCTTCAAAATCGACCTAGACCCTCTGAGTGAGTTACCTAAAATCTTTAGGTCTACAAAATTGACCTCGGCCCTCTTAATTGGTCATCTTAACTCTTTAGATCCGCATAATGAACCTCGAGCCTATTAATCTGTGATCTTATCTATTTAGGTCTACAGAATCGACCTTGACCCTCTAAATTGATCACTTTAACTCTTCAGGTCTTCATAATTGATGTGAACCCTTTAAATAAATCATCTTTAAACCCCAGTAGAATCCTCAACCCTTCAAAACTCTTAAATATCGTCGAGCTGTTTACCTTTTGAAGACCTCCTCTTGTTCTAAGCTCTCCCATCGAAGGGCTCTATAGACACTCCACCATAAGACCCTAGGTCATAATCCAAAAATTGATTTAGAGGCTATCACGAGCTACTAAACCCTATTTGACTTTGGTCAACTCTTCAACCCGAGTGAAGCTCATTTCACTCTTATAAGGCTCTGAATATTCTTTCTAATAGTTCGTATCATGCGCAAATTGGTCTTATGATCCACGCATACTCTCCTTTTTATTCCAAACCCTAATCTAGAGGCCATCGGGTGATACTGAGACCCGTTTGACTTTGCTTAACTCTCAAAACTGAGTGAATCTCATTTAACTCTCACATGTCTCTGAATACCCTTTCCAACGATCCATACCATGAGCTAATCGACCTCATGATTTGTGCATAATCACCTTTTTGCTCTAAACCCTGATCTTGAGGCCAACGAGTGCTCCCGAGCCCCATTTGGCCTAAGTTGATCCACCAAACCAAGATTATCTCATTGAAATATTATAAGGCTTTAGATTCCTTTTCCAAATATCTAGATTGTGCATGAATCGGACTCACGATTTGCGTGTACTAACTGGTTTACTCCAAATCCTGATCAAGAGGCCATCGGGTGCTCCCGAGCTCTATTTTTCTTTGGCCAACTCTCCAACTTGAGAAAAGATTTTTCCACTCTTATAGGTCTCTGATTATCCTTTCCAACAGTCCATACCGTGCACGGATAGGCCTCATAGTTCGTGCATACTCACCTTTTTACTCCAAACCCTAATCTAGAGTTCAACGGGCGATCTCGAGCCCTGCTTGAGTTTGGTCAATTATCCAACTCAAGCTAGGCTCATTGCATGCTTACAAGACTCTGAATACCCTTTCCATGATTCATAGGTACTCACCTTTTTACTCTGAGAACCCCAATCTAGAGCCCATTGGGCACTTTCGAGCCTCATTTGACTTTAGTAATCTCTCGAACCTGCCAAAGGCCCTTGGATTTTTATAGGTATCTAAATACCCTTTCTAACGGTTTCGATCGTGTATGATTCAAACTTATGATTTGAATTTTATGCCCATTTTCCCAAAAAAGCACTTTTTAGACTGCCTATAGGTGCCCCAAACCCCCTGCTTATAGGTAGAGGTGTACTCTACTTTGCCAACAAGCTAGGGGTAGGCCAATAGGCGGGACAAGGCCTTTGATAATAAGCACCCCCTAAAACCCTAATTTTTTACTATTTTAGGAGGTCATGGCCTCATTCTTAAAGACCCCCTTTTCACCCATTAAAAATTCCCTCAAAATTAGTGTGCCGACATTCCAAAAAATCTGATTCTAACAACATTCCTTTCATCTTTCTTACCCCACTTTCATACCATCTTCGGCCTCTTACCTAACCCCTACTTCACCACCATTCCACTACCATAAAATCATTCAACTCTCCAAAATTAGTACCAAAATCTTCTAGGAGGTCTAATCCTACTCTTTTCTAATTCATATTATTTAATGTTGTTTACTTACCTCGTTTCCATTTTTTTTATATCTTTTAGTCCTATTCGATTACCATATATAAACTTTTTATTATTAATATTCATATAGTATATTTTCATAAAATCTGAAAAGACAAAATAAGGATTACTTATAAACTCCAAAGGTAGGACTTCTTCACGTTTTCTACACTTTTACACTTGTGCACGTTTTCTTCAAAAACAATTAAAGAGGTATCCTAAATTTGGGTTTATGAATTAAACCCCACCCTTTTGATATGCTGAACTACGTGGACTTTGATGCCTATTATGTCTATGTAGGCATCCCGAGTCATTATCGAGATTCGAGTCCTATTTTTTCATTGCGTTACTTTATCTAAACCTCATATTTAGTATTATTACCCTCATTCTCATTCTCACACTTACATATTTATATTCCCACCCGACATGCACATTCACTTTCTTATATTTAATTGTGATTAATGGGAACTAACATCATATTTTCTGTTATTTTTCTTTCATTCGTATACTACTTAGGATGAGTCTTCCCTATCCTCCTTATGACATGAGTAGTATAATTCCTTTTTATCACTTATTTTCACATCACACACATTACATGCATGAATCACATCTTGAATAAAATGGATAACAATATAATATCTCATGAGAGATAGAAAGGGAAGAATGGGTGCCTAACATCTTTCCATTTCGTAACATAGTTCACGGGCCCTTGATTGATTTGGTTTGGTATGCATCAATTTGTCTTTTTAGGTTATTATTTTGGGGACATATACATTATTTTGCATGTCTTGAGAAAAATAGGCTGACGACTCCATCTTCTACTTCTTGCTCCTCTTTAAACAGAATTGATTTATATCTGTGGATGCCCGCGAAGATTGTGAAAGTAGCGGAAAAAGGATTCCAATTTTCGAATCCCTACACACACAGAGAGAGGGAACTTCCTCCATATTCTCTCCCTCCCATTTTGGGGCGATCTGGCACTAGAGGGAATCCCCACATGGTCACAATCATAATAATATGAGATGTCTTTTTTCCATAAATGAATAGCAAATAATATGTTTTTGAGCCATTTTGCTTCTTATATGCATTTGTTAGAATTATGAATTCTTATTGCATTATTAAACTAGACACACACCTTTATTTGATGGATCCCCATGAAATATCCGCTCCTTCTAGAGTAAATATTCAAGTACTAGTGGACTTGAATTTTGATTCATGGCCATTCCAACTAAAACCACTACATCCTTATAACATAGATGGATGCCATACATACTGTAAGCCATAATCCATAATACTCTTAAGATATCTAAGAACACTAAACACAACATTCATGTCCTGGATTACTTATAATTATACATAGTACGCCTACTGTGTAGGCGATGTCTGGTCTAGTGCAATGCATGAGATACATAAGACTTTGAATGACATTGGCATATTAGGTTTATCCACAGTACACACAACATTTTTCAATAATTTGATTCTAGGATCCACCGGTTCGGGTGATGGCTTAAGTTCAAAATGATTATATATCTTAGGCTTAATGATGGAGCGCGAACCGTGCGCCGTGTAATACGCAAATCGTTGTTATCGGTCCAGCGACTCAATGTAAAAAACCTAAGCTACTACTACACTTGCAAGGCAAGCACAACGGTAAGTCGGGTATCGTAAGAAATCCATAGGGAGTGATTGAATTTTAGATTTTAATTATTTTTCTACTTCAAAAATAAAAGTGTAACAGGTGATATGGTTTAAAAGAAAGAAAAGGGAAAAAAAGTTAAGTCTAAACTAGAATTAGAAAAGGGAGAGTCAGGATCGCGTCCCTGCCATGGGCCAAACAAATAATAATTATAATTTCGGTCCAAAAATATTTAGCCGTACATTTTTAATTAATTATAAACATCACGCAAGAAGAAATTTAACTGAGAGTTGCGAGAAAAAATATTTAATAAAAAATGGTCACATGCGTCTTAAAATCGAATTATCGCTATAAACACTAACGTTGTGTGACAAAGAAAGTTAAATGCATAACAAATCAATTTTAATACTTGAAGTTTGAATTAAATATAATTTTACACAAAATCTAATTTTCGGAGCTCGACGCCCATCAATGGCGAACACACGACCCAAACCCTATTTAACTACTCACGCAACATGATTAAACTAATTAACTAAATAAAACAATAATTAAATAAACTAATCAATTTATCTTGGTATGGAAATTAAATAAAAAGGAAGAAAACTAAATTAAATAATATGTAGGAGACAATGAATAGTACAAAACTTACTGATTCGTATCGAATATTACATTTAAATACCCTTTTTATCTTGGGCATTTTTACCCCCTCGGGTACCGTGATTGATATAATTATGCTCGATAACCAAACAACCTCCATTTTATATGCTAACATGTTATTTGAGGTATTATTGAGCTTTTATAGGTGTTACGGTGCTTAACATGTAGTTTGAGCGCATTCTGGTTAAGTTCTGTCGCGATTCGCACGTTCGGGGGAATTTTGGTAATTTTACACTTTAGGATTTTTGCCCGAAGTCTTCACGAAAGTTGTAGCCCTCGGGCCAAGATTCGTGTGGCTGTGAAAGGTTCCTGAATCGAAGTCCGAGCGAAAGAAACACGGACCCTTAATCGGAAAGAGTTATAAGAGATTCATTAACAATTTAATTAATTACCCTTGTGTCCCCTTTCTTTTTTAATAACAAATACTATAATTCCATCTATGTCCCCAAAACGTTTTTTCCCACCAAATGGAATGGCGATTTGGGTTTTGGCCCGGGTTTTGCCCGGGTTTTGAGTTCGTCCCAAATTGATGACTTTGGTCTGAAATTGGAGCTCGATTTTGGTTCACACGCACAAATGGGTCTCTTTGACCATGTTTGGAGCTTGGATTTTGGTCATTAATGGTGGAAATGGGTCTTGGCCATTAATGGTGGAGTTGTTGATTTTTGGCCATTTTCATGTGGGTTTTGTCCAACACACAATTTGGAGGTGTATCAGGTGTTCGAATTTACACGCAAATGGGCCTTTGACTTGTGACAGCCGTAGGTGGTCTCGATTTAAGGTCTTGGCAGCCATTGTTGGAAATGGGGCTATTACGTGCGCACAAAGAAAATTGTTGGAGATGGTTTGCTGATACGCCCGATCGACTGGCGGCCTACTCGCGGTCGACCGATGAAATTGATTTTCCCTTGGTACTTTGATAGTGGGCCTCCTCCCATTTTTGCGGTCGACCGGTCACCACCCCCAGTCGACCGGGACTCTGTTTTTGCCCGACCCTTTTTGCTACCACTATTTACTATTCCTATTTTGTAATTTTTTTATTTTATTTGTACAATTGTAACTTAAGCCCTTTTTTATTTTCTTATTTGTTTTTCCCACTTTGTATAATAGGAACAGTTGGTTTTATTTGGAAAAAAACAGTTTTAGTTCCAAAAATATTAGTTTTATCTCTTTTTTAGTTTTGTAACCTAGATTTAGTGAGATATTGGGGATTTTTGTGGAGACCACCCCTTTCCCCCATTTGTGTTGTGGTTTGACACCCATTAATGTAACTGGAAATTTTTTCTTGCCTTGTTCATTTGTTTTGGTGCTTTGCATTTAATTTCTTGCCTAGATTTATTGTGTGCCCTAGTTTAATTTAGTGTTTCTTTAATTAATTAGTTAATTTATTTAATGCTTTTAATCATGCGTAGTGGCTAATTTAAATTAGGGTGCGATTAATGAAACCCACGTAGAGTTGATTTGTTACTTCGCTTTGGTGACGGAGATTTACGTATTTATTTCGAGTGTGTTGTCCTAGTTTTTACGCCTAGGAAATTTAATGGTGTATATCACTTACATTAATGGGTGATTAACCAAAGAAAATGGAGGATATGGGGCACTCCAAAAAATATTCCCAAATGGTTCTCAAATCCTAGGTCTAAACTAATTAAAAAAGTTAAGATCCTCCCAAAAATAACAAAGTGTGATATTTATACAAAAACCCCCAAAATGGCATAATTGTAAATAAAAGAAAATCTGGAAACAGGGGCCAAATGGATTTGGGGCGAAATCCCAATCGATTCGAAAATGTCAAAATTCAGCACTGTCAATACGCGAATCGATTCACAATATGCACGAATTGATTCGGACCTCTAGGATGCAAAATTAATTCGTTTTGCTGCTATGAGACCAAGCACCCAAGTGCGCTGCGACATGTAAACTTGCTACAATACAATGACCCACAAGCGTAGGTCGAGAACCAAAATGAAATATCCATGTCCAAAAATGACCAAAAACTACCAACTCCATTAATGGCCAAAACATGAAATGGGTATTCCAAAAACCCGAGCTAATTGATCTGCCACAATGTCCGCACGCAACCCCAACTTTAATTTTGGATAAGAAGCTCCAGTTTTGGGCAAACCCAAAACCCGAGCACAAACCCGAGCTTGGCCAAAAATCGCCCATCGCTGAATTGGGTCTCCTACAAATTGAAAGAGAAAAGGACATGGTTGTCATTAATTGAATTGTTAATATATTAATATAATAATATTAAAGTAAATCCTTATAATTCTTCTCTGCTTAAAAGTCCGTGTTACTTTCTTTCGGACTCTGATTCGCGCATCGTTCCCATCCACGCGAATCTTGGATCGAGAGCTATAACTTTCGTGCATACTTCGGGCAAAAATCCCGAAGTTTGAAATTACGAAAATGCCCCTGAACGTGCAAACTCTTACGGAACTTAATCGGAATGCGACCAAACATCGTACTAAGTACCATAACACCTATAAATGCTAAATAATACCTCAAATAATATGTTCCCGTATAAAATGGAGGTTTTATGATTAATGAGCATAAATGTAGAAATTACGGTGCCCGAGGGGCCTAAAAATGCATAAGTTAACGGGCATAAATACGCAATATTTGTGCCGTATCACATCCCCTAACTTAGACATTGCTAGTCCCTAGCCATGAAGTTCAAAGAAATAAGTACTATAAGAATGTCACAAAATAGGAGATACATATAAAGGAGATAAAAGTCACTTTCGCGAGCGAACGATTGCATTTAGCGTATGCAATAAACCGTTAAAACCCTAGGTTACCCTAGTGGACGATTGTCATCTCGTGAGGGTTTTCAGGGATGAAACCCTCAAATATCATATAGCTTCCTTAAAATATGCCCAACCCAACATGTGAGAAACTCAACAACAACGAAAAATATTTCAAACACGTAATTAGCATATTAAACGAATTCAAGCTAAAGTTCGTAGTTATTAACATTATAGAATGCACCTCATTGAATTAAAACTTTAAAAGTGGGAGGGGGAAAGCATATGCAAATCATGAATTGGAAAAAACTTAAATAATCCGGGTAAACATAAAAGAAAGTATATAATCAATCCTCATGGACATTACACTCATCAAATGAATTCACTCAAAATAGGGAGGTAACATACTGAACATGCGGGCATAAAGAGTAAATGTAAATGGAAATTAGGCCGCACACAATTCACAAATGAAGAACGCTATATAGGAAATGAAAAATTGTAATCTCAATGAAAGATACCGCTCATATAAAAGAGGTGAAATGCATTTTCATAGATTATCAAAACTATTTAAACTTTTAAATTAAATTCACCCTAAGATCACATAGGACTTGTATAGGTTTGTAATGTAGGTTTAGGGTTAAGGTCCGAAACGAAGGAAATATGTACAGATTCAAAGTGTTTAGAGATGAAAACTCGGGATAATGGAAAATTGTTTGCAATTTCAAAATATGAATATGATTTCCATAACAAGCATTAAATATGACACTGAGAGAGTAATCAAAGCTTATTGAATACTATATACAACATGTACAAACTTTCTATTTCTTTTTTTCTTTTTTTCTTTTTTTCTTTTTTTCTTTTTTTCTTTTTTCTTCTGTTTTCTTTTATTTTTTGCGTTTTCTTTTCTTTTTCACTACATTTTTTACACTTTTCTCACTATTTTCAAACTTAATTGCAACCACAAAACATGACCATCATTTAAACCCAAGTATAATTCCAAACAAAGGTATGGAACGTAATATGTATGGTGTATAACTCCAATGTGGAGTTGGTTCTGGGGTTTTGGGTTATGAAATGAAAGGCTATATTTAGGCTCAAAGGGATTAACGAGGGGAAACTTTAAAGATGAGGTCAAAGCTAATATGGGTGATATAACAAAGATTGCCTATGATCATTTCATTAATTTTACGCAATTCTCGAGTAAAAAAAAATTATGAAAATCATGCTCAAGTAACACATTTCATGAATGGACTCAATTAATGAACGATCAAATGAAAGAATAGATAGATTACCAATGAAAGTAACGTTTTCAATGAGGAAAGAATAGTGTATAACACTCACAAATGACGAAAATCCCGTAGCTCACTCGAAATAAGTATATACAATGCAACAAAAGATTACCGAGTTATAAAAATCTTAAACTAAATCAATATAACAATAAAAACGCATGTACTCATGGGATAAAGTTTAATTCATGAAATTCTTCATAATATCAATGATTTGAGGACTAAAGTCTAATAACTTCTAAAATCGAGAACATGCATCATTGAGTTGTCAATCGGATCGGGCAATTATTAAAATTTATCATCGAAAACAAGGGCAAAATGCCCAACAAAGGAGAAAAAAGAAAGAAAATATTTTTGAAAATTTTCTAATTTTCACAAAAAGGAATACTTAGTAACTAACAAATAGGCAAATCAACGGACTACACATGAAATTGATAGAATATCCTATAATTCCTAACTTGAATGTTGCATTGTCCAAAATGCGCATTAAGAACATAACACAATGATAGGAAAAAAATGATATTACCCAAAATTGGAGCGATCTTTATAAGCATGAGTCCAAACGAATCTACAAAGAAATTTAGTACCGAGCATAACAAAAACAAATAACAAAAAGTTAACTAATTACACTAGACTAAATTTAAAGGAAAGAAAAAAAAAAAGAAAGATAGAAAATTAAAAAGATAAATATTTACAACCTATGATTTAGACTCCACACTAACTATACACTAGAAGTCTAAATAGTTGAGGGTCCAATCAAACTACGATTTGACTTTGGAGGATCGACGGTGGACCCTTCCTAGAATTCATGCCTCCCAGAAAATAGGAATTTCGTTTGAACAACGGAAGTCATGTGTAAGGCATAAGAAATGAACCATCGCCAATTATAAATTTTGGGTGGATGATGGGGGATTTGGATAATAAGGGGGAAAGATACACTTGAGGTCCAAGAAAAATTTACTCACCTGCCAAAGGTTTTTCAAATGTAATGGGAGATGGTGCACATGTGGGGATAACATCCATCAAAAACAAGTTCAGCAAGGAGTCCTCTTAGGCAAAAAAATGTAGAAGTTTTAAAAGTTTCTACCGACCCATAAGAATCATCCAATAATTCTAATGGTTCAAAGACGGAAGACATATTGTAATGAAATAAATTCAATCTCCATCAACATATCGTCGAAACGAGATTGAATTTTTGGGGAGAGAGATTCACATTCGATAAGAAATTCTTTGAAAAATGGAGGTGAAACACAAGTTTCCACCTCCTCGTTATTTTGTGCATAGGAGTTCATCTCATCGTAAAGTGATCCAAGTCTCATTCCAACCCCATTTAAGCTTTTCAAAACTTGGGAGTAAAGAAGAAAAGTTTCTTCCAAAGTAGGCTTCCTCGGTTCAAGAGCCTCGGACTCCTCATTTGGTTGAAACTCGTATTTGAGAGTATCGAAATAAGAATCGTCATTGGATTCGAATAATGAATCCAACTCAAGATCCCAATAGCGATTTTCATTTCGATAATTGTTTTCAAGTCTTTCAATCTCAAGAAAATCTTCAAAATGAAAAACTTGAAAACTATCCCCAAAGTAAGAATCATTAGAAATACCGTAATAACTATAATAATAGGACATGATTAACGAAATTGTTTGTATATGGAGAATCCAAGCAAGAAAGTGAGCAACCAAAAATCAAAGTTTTTTAGCGCTCAAATAGTCAATCCTGCAAAAAGGTTAAAACAAAGAATACAAAAATAAAAGGAAAAAATACTAAGAAATAATAAAACAATTACAATCTAAAACACACTCCCAGAAAATGGTGCCATTTTGATAGAGCGCGAACCGTGCGTCGTGTAATACGCAAATCCTTATTATCGGTTCGGTGACTCAATGCAAAAAACCTAAGCTACTACTACACTTGCAAGGCAAGAACAATGATAAGTGGGGTATCGTAAGAAATAGTGATTGAATTTTAGATTTGAATTATTTTGCTACTTCAAAAATAAAAGTGTAAAATGTGATATGGTTTAAAAGAAAGAAAAGGGAAAAAAAGTTAAGTCTAAACTAGAATTAGAAAAGGGAGAGTCAGGATCGCGTCCCCGCCAAAGGCTAAACAAATAATAATTAGAATGTCGGTTAAAAAATATTTAACCGAACATTTTTAGTTAATTATAAACATCACACAAGAAGAAATTTAACTCAAAGTTGCGAGAAAAAAACATTTAATAAAAAATGGTCACATGCGTCTTAAAATCGAGTTATCGCTATAAACTCTAACGTTGCATGGCAAAGAAAGTTAAACGCATAATAAATCAATTTTAATACGCGAGGTTTCAATTAAATGTAATTTTACACAAATTCTAATTTTCGGAGCTCGACGCCCATTAATGGCGGACACACGGCCCAAACCCTATTTCACTACTCACACAACATGATTAAACTAATTAAACAACTAATTAACTAAATATAACAAGAATTAAATAAACTAACCAATTTATTTGGGCATGGAAATTAAATATAAAGAAAGACAACTAAATTAAATAATATGTAGGAGACAATAAATAGTACAAAACTTACATTAATGGGTGATTAACCAAGGAAAATAGAGGAGATGGGGCACTCCAAAAAAATCCCCAAATGGTTCTCAAACCTTAGGTCTAAATTAATTAAAAAAATCAAGATCCTCCCAAAAATAAAAAAGTGTGCTATTTATACAAAAACCCCAAAATGGCATAATTATAAATAAAAGAAAATCTGGAAACAGGGGCCGAATTGATTCGGGGCCAAATCCAAATCGATTCAAAAATATCGAAATTCAGCACTGTCAACACGCTAATCGATTCATAATATGTGCGAATCGATTCGCACCTGTTTGATGAAAAATCAATTCTTTTTGATGCTATGAGACCAAGCACCCAAGTGCGCTGCGACATGTAAACCTTCTACAATCCTATGATGTAAAATCAATTCTTTTTGCTGCTATGAGACCAAGCACCCAAGTGCGCTGCGACATGTAAACCCGCTACAATCCAATAACCCACAAGCGCAGGCCGAGAACCAAAATGAAATATCCATGTCCAAAACTGACCAAAAACCTCCAACTTCATTAATGGCCAAAACATGAAAGGGATACTCCAAAACCCCGAGCCAATTGACCCGCAACAATGTCCGCACACAACCCCAGCTTTAATTTCGGACAAAAAGCTCAAGTTTTGGGAAAACCCAAAACCCGAGCACAAACCCGAGCTTGGCCAAAAATCTCCCATGGCTGAATTGGGTCTCCTACCAATTGAAAGAGAAAAGGACATGGTTGTCATTAATTGAATTATTAATATATTAATATAATAATATTAAATTAAATCCTTATAATTCTTCTCCGATTAAAGGTCCATGTTACTTTCGTTCGGACTCCGATTTGTGCACCCTTTGCGACCATGCGAAGCGTGGTCTGAGAGATAAAACTTTCATGAATACTTCAGGCAAAAATCCCAAAGTGTGAAATTACGAAAATGCCCCTGAACGTGCAAACTCTTACGGAACTTAATCGAAACGCGACAAAACTTCATACTAAGTACCATAACACCTATAAATGCTCAATAATACCTCAAATAACATGTTATCACATAAAATGGAGGTTGTCTGATTAACGAACTTAAATATAGCAATTACGATACCCGAGGGGCCTAAAAATGCATAAGTTAATTGGCATAAATACGCAATATTTGCGCCGTATCACTTAATTACACTTTAACCCTTTTAACTTTTCTCCCATTTTAACTTCACCACCTATACTTTCATTTTCTAGACTTAACCCCCTAACTTTTAAAAAATTATCAGTTTACCTCCAAACACTAACGATTTTAAATATTTGGACAACAAAATGATGATGTGGCTACATATGAGGTTATTTTTATTTAACCATTGTAAATGACCAATGTTTTGTTCAGAAAATTAACACTGTTACAGTTAAGGGGTAAAATGATGCATTTTTAAAAGTTTGGGGGGTTATGTCAAGAGAATGGACGTACAAGGGGTAAAGTGAAAATATATGCAAAGTTGAAGGGGGTCTTAATAACGTTTTATATATACTGACATTGAGATAATGATAATTTTTTATGTCTTCCCCCTATTTTGATTCCTAGAATCCCATCAGCTTCTCTAAGATCGTTTATATCTATAAGGATAAATTTTCCTTATAGTCCATTTGTATATATTTTGGCTTATCTCGTGTTTGGACAAAATCGTTGAGTCATAGATTAGGACTTGAGTATGTTGACCCTTCAATCCTGTGACATGTTTGATTGAAAAGTAAATGATAAGTTTCAAAGACTACATCATTGTGTTATGTTTAGTGCCACATTTCCTCTTCAATATGAGGAATCTAAAAACATTATAGAGGCATTTTATTTTGATTTCTGGATATCAATGGGTGTTTGTTCTACATGTTTGAGGCTATTTTTCATAACGGATTTTTTTATTATAAAAAATTTCTTTTTGAACAAATCATTCAAACGAGTTTATAGACTCCGTTCGAACGAGATGTAACTGTTCGTTCAAACGACCTTCAAGCGAACATCAAATGAATTTTTTTTATTACTAGAACAAATACATTCGACTAGATGAGCTATTAGTTCAAATGAGTTTTATTTTTGTTTCTAATGAGATATGTTATTTCATTCAAACGAATTCCTATTTTCATTCGTACGATATTTCTCCACCATAAAAATTGTGTTTTCTATAAATGGTTGTGCTGGGAACTTTTAAGTTGAGAATATTTGGTGAAAATTACCATCTTATTAGAAACCAAAACCTCCAAGCTATAGTTTCAACCAAACTCTTTGAGATCTCCAATTTGTGGCAACCAAGAGGTTTTTAATCATCATCATCATCTTTGTTGAGTACATTTCATATGGTCGATTTCACATTTACTATTTACACACGATGGACTCTATGTTTGTGGTATTGTAGTGAAGAAATAGTGTACTCCATGTTCTATATCCGTAGATAGTTGGTGAGCCTTATCGGGGGACACTGAGAGTGTGTGGACTCACACGATGTGGTAGTTGCACGATTGGACTCTTGTATGTCATTGTACGAAAGATAACGAATGAAGAGCATCAATGCTTGTGAGGGATTTGAGTATGTGTTTTAAATTTTTGTCATGTCCTTATAATTCTATTCATAGTGAATTTGCATGGGTGGGTTGTCAGAGGTTTTTTCATTATGGGTTGTCCTCATGCATTGATGTGTTGTGTAGATTGATCTATTTTATAATGTTATCACCTTGATGCATTCTTTAGGATAAATATAAAATTGGTTAATATGTTTTAACACAAAGCTCGGTTTCAAACGAGTGCAACGTGTTATTAGGTTATTTTTGTTTAAGTTTGATATTGAATTTGAAAAAAAAATTTGGCTTTTGTATTGACCACTCTTTATATCTCCTTATCTCCCTAGCTTTCTCACTATCAGAAATTGATGATAGAAACCTTTTAGTTTCTTCAATATATTTGAGACTTAACCCAAATATAAGCATGTCACACAGATCTAAGCAAATAACAACAACAAAACCATTTATAAAATTTCTATAGTTACATTTTTCGACGTCATTTACTTTGAAACCATGGAAATTTATTATCTTGTTAAACATATGATCTGGTTTTAGGCCATAAAGATTTTTCTAATTTACACAGTTTTTTTTCTTGGCCAGGCAAAATAAGCCCTTTAGGTTATTCCATGTAAATCTATGATTCTAAATCACCAATTATAGTTGTCCTTTTTACATCCACTTGATAAATCACAAAATTATGAATATAAGTAAGATATATTAAATGTATAATGGATGTGACATGTGAAACAGGTGCTTATGTGTGAAAATAATCAATTCCATGCTTTAATTTATAACCTTTAAAACCAATATTGCTTTATATTTATTAATGGAACCATTTATATTTAATTTATTGCTATATATCCATTTTCACCCAATTTATTTTCCTCCAGGAGGAAGATCTATTATAACCCAAGTTTGATTTGAAAAAATTGGATTAGTTTCAACATTGATTGGTTGTTTCTAGAAGACAACACCTTTTGATGTTCCCGATTCATAAAATGTAGTCGATTTATCTTTCATATTAAGAAAGAAGTTGGCTTTGTTCTTATTTTCATTCACATCTCCATCAATAAGATAAATTACAAAGTACTGACCACATGTCTTTTTAGTTATTTTATCTCTTACTCCTCATTGATTTGAAGTCGTTTATTGATTCCAAATGAGATATTAGTTGTGAAAGGACATTAAAAGGTGAGGCATCAGTGGTCAGATAATTATTTTCTAAATCTTGATTTAAAGTACTTGACTTTCTAATATATTCAAACAATTTCACATCTACTGGCTCATTAATTTATTGATTTTTAAGGTTCAAAAATTATAAATTATACTATTGTTAATGTATCCAATAAAAAGACATTTTTAAGTCTGAATTCCTAATTTAGGTCTCTTAGGTTTGAGGATCTTTACATAATAAAGACAACCCCAAACATTGAGATGTCTAATAATAAGCTTACGATTAAACCATAAGTCATATGGCCTAATATCTTTGTTTCTCAAAGGATCTCAATTTAGAATATAACATGCAGATAAAAATGCTTTATACCACATAGTAAAGGCAACCCAAAATTGATTGATGTTGCATTGACCATTAGCACTAATGCCCCATTTTTCCTTTCTGCCATTCAATTTTCCTGCGGTGTGTATGGTTTCATAATTTTGATGGCGTTTTCCATTATTATTATAAAATTGTATATATCATCTGGGTAATATTCAATACCTCAATCGGATTGTAAGACTTTGATTTTTAAACTTTGTGGAGTTTTAACTTTCTCTTTAAAAACCAAAAAATTCTCTAATACTTCATCTTTAGAGTAATTATCAATCAAAGTTAAGACATATTTATTTCCTCAACAAGTGACATTATTCTTCATATCAAATACATCACTATGTCTAAGATCAAGCATTTCAGATGTCCCCTAAAATAAAATTCAATGAGTTTCTAGCTATCTTATATTGAACTCAAAATTCACATTTATCATAATGGTCAATTTTATAAACGAAAAGTAGTTCCAGATTAGTCATATTCTTATTACTTTTATAATTAACATGTGTAAGGGCAAATTTCCAAATCGAGTAAATTTGCATGTAATGATTTTATTCCACGTTTGGACAAAACTTATTTGAGTCATAGGTTAGGACTTGAGATGTTTCTTCTTCAAGCTTATGATGTGTTATTAAAGATTGTAGTGGCCTGAGATAAAATGCACATCATGTTTCGAGATCAATTTCACGAGCATCATCTGAGGGATCTCAATGAGTTATGAATACATGTTTACATTTGATCCCCGGATTTAGTTTGGGGTGTTAGGAGTATATAAAATATGTTTTAATTGTTTAAAATTGATTTTTTTCTTTTTTATGTTATTTAAAAGAAAAACAATTTTTTTCATGACCTCGTTAGAACAAAGCTGGCAAGTCATTCTAAGGAGACATGGTACCTTATTAGATCCTATTCAAATGAAACTTGGAACGAGATGTTTAATATCCTTGGTTGCAATCTTATTGTAAATGTTATTTCAACATCGTTCAAATGAGATTGTACACATCGTTCGAACGAGGTACAATGTTGTTCTAACGAACGTGCAAAATTTTGAAGAATTTATGTTTTCCAAACTAATTTTAATCCCTACCTCATTTAAAAAAAACATATATAGGACCACGGGGAAGCTGTTTTCTAAGAGATGTTTTTAATATTTTTAATTTCCCAAACTTATTTAAATTTTTTCCCAATTTTATGAGTTTAATTTTTGAAAAGGTTTTCCAAACCGAAATCCTAGTTTACAAAAAAATTGAGATCCAAGAACCCTACATCTATATGTCTATTTGAGATCTCTTTTGTGCGTCAAGATATAAGTTTTCTCTTCATACTGTGAGCATTTTAAGCGGTGGAGACTGTTTTTATGTTAAGCAACGACTGGAGTGGTCACGAGATAAGTAAGATAGGTAGGATAACGAGACATAGAAAAGTTTCTGCATTATGTGGGTGTTAGACAACGTCCAATAGTGGCTGTGATGAAGGTAATAACGGATGAAGAAGTGCATCAAGTCTTGAAGGCATGGAGTATGTGAGTATGCATCATTTTTCCTCATAACTAGACCTATATTGTAGTGAACTTGTGTGGCCGTGACGTCTGAGTTTTTTCCTGTAATGGGTTTTCCTCGTACATCATAGTATTATGGTTTGCTTATTTTATTCTTCCTTATACTCACCCAGATGCATGCTTAGATCAAGACTAAAATGGATAAAAACTATTTAACACATCACTTGTAGTTTGTTTCAGTGCGAAGTTTACTAAAGTTGGGCAAATTAAAAATTGGTCATGTTTTTATAAAAACCTTAGGGTGGACTACCTTTGTTAAATTGTTATAAGAGAAGGTTACACTCGTTTGCCATGTTAGATACCTATTATGTGATTATTTAGGGTTTAAATGGATTTTAACCGAGATGGTAGTTTTTTTAGTTGACCTCAATTATTTGATGTGTCAAACTATCCTTATTGGAATGATTGGATGCAATTTTTGCTAAAATTGATAGATGAGAATAATTATAACTTTGTTGAGTTTGGTGGACTCGTCCCACTGAAGGTGGTGCTCCTAAAGCTTATGCCTCTTGGATAATGGCTGAAAAAGAATGCATCGAATTATAATTCTAGCGGTGTGAATATTTTTTTTATGTTGTGACCAGTTAATAGTTTAGTTTCATTATAACTTGGGAGAGCATAAAGGATGCTTAGGATATTTTATGATCCACACATGAGGGAACAAATATTGTTAGGGTTTCTAAGTTAAAAAAACTGACGATAAAGTTTGATACAATTAATATGTTAGATAATGAGCAATTTTATGAGTTCTATGCCAAGTTATTGGATACTGTCAATTCCTCGTTTAACTTATAAAAGATGATCCTCGAGTTTAGAGTGATGCAGAAAATCTTAAGGTCGTTTCTTGGAAGATTTAATACTAAAAACACGGTCCTAAATTCCCAAGGTGGTGTCGTTGATACGATAGTCCAAGAACTTGTAGGTGACCTTCAAGCCTATGAGATGAACATGTGTCCTTCGAACAAAGAGAAGGGTATTTCCATGAAAGATAAAAAATATCATGTGTCAAATTTTGATAGTGACGGTGAGCTTAATGCTGAAGAGATAACTAGATATGCTAGGAAGTTCAAGAAGTTTCACTAGAGATAAGAAGAGTTTTAAAAAGAAGTCTAAGAACTTTAATGAATGTTATAGGAAGAATAGGATGGTCCTAAGAAGGTGGATGATCAGGACAAGTGTTTTGAATGCGACATTATTCTCGTGAGTGTGCCACTAGACTAGAAAATGAGGGAAAGAAACCCAAGATATATAAAACCACCCTTAATGATCATAAGTAGAAAGAGTAATTTAATTCCCTAATTGATCACAACTACACCGCAATCATAGCTAGTCACATTCTCTTCAATTAAGTGTCTTCCCTCATTGAAGATAATCATGAGCATGACGGTTCCGAGGTCCGATCTTTAGGTTACCAAGATAGTGAAAAGAGGAGCGATGAAGAAGAAGAAGAAGAGAAGAAAGATAATAATCTTTGAGTGGGCTATTTAGGAGTTATACATGGAGTTATTAAAGTTGAAAAAGGACAAATTACATTTAGAAGATAAAATAAAATAATGTGCTATAGGAAATTATGATGCTAAACTGATTGAGGATCTTAGAACTTGTGAGAAGACACTTAAGAAGAAACTAGAGTATATCGAGGGAGAGAGAGATAACCTTTGTGATTTGATAGAGGTTTTAGATAAGGATCTTCTTAAGTTTTAAGAGTCTTTACGGTTGCTCGAGTCTAGGATTGTAGTGTTAGAATAGAAATTGAAGGACTCGAGTAAAATCAAATTTGATTTTGAATCTAGGTAGAAGATATTGGATCAAATATTAGGCATCATCCGAATCAAAGATGAGAAGTATGTCACTGAATTCGTGATACTAATACTTCCTCTGATAAATCCAAGACTATGCTTTTGGGAGAGCCAATTGAAACCGAGGCCGTTAAAAAAGTCAACGTAAAGGTGATATTTCTCGTGTCTACACTTGAACACATTGCGGTAGGAAAGGTCGCCTTAAAAGTTTTTATTATGATCTTAAAAAAATCCTAGGAGGCTAAGAATAATGTCACCAAAGTTCCCCAATACCAAGTCTGTCACATTACATCTATGTAGGTTAATGCTAGGCTTGTTGACTCTCGCATGATTTCATATAATTCATCACATGCTATATTTTATGAGTTAAATTTGTATATGCACGGAAAATGGCTACGAAAGGAGAATTACCCTTAGCATCAAAGGCCGCAATTAACAAGAGCTTAAGAAATTGAGAGGCAATAAAAAGTAAAAAAATCGATAAGGACAAATTTTTGACACTAATGCTTGAAAAATTATATATCTTTAAAAAGTGAAAATGATATATATTTTTAGGGTGTTTAGTTAAAGACCAATGTATTTTGCACAATGAGTCCTAATTGAGCTTAACTATTTTGACGTTATTGTTCTAGAATCATTAAAATTTCTAGGGAAGTGTGCACTATGTTTGTTTGTCCAATTAAGGTCTTTATTTGGCATATGAGGCTAAATTAAATGTCAATATATTACTGCAGTTAAATAGATCTACTTGGACATATTTGAGCTATTGGGTCATTTTTTTCTTGTTTCTAGTCCATCCTCTTAACTTCGTACCACCATGTTTAGACAGATTGATACTATGCAAGTGGGTAAAGCTTATGTATTTTTGTCTTTTGTTGTCATTTATACCTATATATAGTTACGATTAATTGGTATATGTGTGGTTATATATATGTTATGTTTTTTTTTCAGTATTTGTATTTTCATTTCATCCATGACTGCCTTATGCTTAATCTTTGATTTATGTTGGCTTTTGTTATTATTATCTTGGTATCTTATACTCATATTTTTTCATTATAGTTGATATCATTTGTTCAAAGTTTTCATTATTTTTACTTGTGTTGCCAAATTATTTGTCGTTGCATGTGTTCTTCACACTACAGGACGATATATTTATTTTTCCTTTATAATTTCCCGTGATTAATTTAGGGATATATTTGGTTTTATTGGGGATAAATGTTTTCTTATTATGCACCGTATTCCTTTTCTATTCCTGAAAAAATGGTTATTAACACTTTCTTATGTCAGACATAATTAACTTAGTGGGAGATATATTTTCTTAAGTAGAGATGGTTAAATAACGGGGGAGGGTTTTTTACATGCGATTTATATATTTTTATATTCCCTTTGCATTTGAAGGTGTGTTTAAGTATGGAGGTTAGCAGCGATGTAACAGAGTTTTGCACCCAAGTTGTTATCGGATAATGATCTGTAACTTTTTTCCTTTGGGGGTTAGGAATTGAGTCTTAGTGATCTTGATGGCCATGTGTTTTTTTTTTAGTTTTATCATAGAATATACAAAGGGGGAGGTTTGTAAGGACATATTTATAAATTGATTTTTTTTATATATTGGCTTTATTTCGTATTTGGAAAAAACTTATTTGAATCATAGGCTAGGAGCTGAGTTGTTCTCGCTTCAATATTATGGCATGTTATTGAAGATTGTAGTGAACCAATATAAAGTATACATCATGTTTTGAGCCGAGTTTCGTCTTCATCACCCTGTCGATCTCAATGAGGTATGAATACAAGCTTATGTTTGATCCCTGGATTTTTTTGGGTGTCAGGAGTTTATAAATTTTTTTAATTATTTTAAAATGATTTATTCCATTTTTATTTTTTGAAAGAAAATAATTTTTTTGTGACCTCGTTAGAACAAAATTGATAAGTCTTTCGAAAGAGATATGGTACCTTGTTCAATCGTTTTCAAATAAAACATCGAATGAGATGTTTTATACCCTTCGCTGGAATGTCATCAAAAATTTATTTTGAATGGTATTTAAACGAGATAATATACTTCGTTTGAACGAGGTACAATGTCGTTCGAACAAACCCACGCATTTTTCTATAATTTGAGTTTTCCAAAACTTCTTTTGATCCTAATCTCATTTTCAACAAACCTCCTATAAAATGAATGGGGGTAACTATTTTTTGAGATAATGTTCCAATATTTTTAAGTGTCCAAACTTGTTTAAAAATCTCTCTAAGTTTATGAGTTTGATTTATGAAAACGTTTTCCCAACCAAAACCCTAGTTTACACCCAAGTTTGAGTTCCAAGAGTTTTACAACTACATATTTATTTGATATCTCTTCTGTGTTGTGTTGTATTAGTATTCTCTTAATACTATGAGTATTTCGTGCGATGGATACCTTGTTTGTGTTAAGCGGTGGCTGGAATGGTCACGGTACAAGTAAGATCAGTGGGATACCAAAACATTGGAAAGTGCTTGCATTGTGTGTATGTTGGTAGGCATCTGATATTGGCTTCAAAAAAGGTAACTAGGGGAGAAGAAGCATGGTGAGGTTTGACGGTACCAATTGTGTGAGTAAGTCTAATTTTTCCTCGTAACTAGACCTATATCGTAGTGGACTTGTATGGGTTGGCGGTCCGAGGTTTTTCTTGTTGTGGGTTTTCCCCTATAACTCCGTGTTATGGATTGCTTATACTCACCTAGATGCATGCTTAGGTTAAGAATAAAATTGGTAAAATTTCTTAACACAACAATTGTAGTTTGTTTCAGTGCAAAGTTTATTAAAATTGTTAAAATTAAAAACTAATGGTGTTTAGGGTGTACTAGCTTTATCAATGTGAACAAATACAATATACCATAAATAAATTGATCCCACCACATAAACAGAACTACTATCACATATTGCCTTAAGTTTTTGATCATGTCATTACAAGACTATGCTTCGCTAATAAATCGACCATTATTGGAGAAGACAAACTTATCCGACTTATGCACTAGTTTGAAACCTTTCTTATTGAAAAAATATCCTAATATCAGGGTTTTACATAGATCCGGTACATGAAGTACATTGATAAAAGTAATCACCTTGCCAGACGTCAACTTCAATTCTACCGTTCCCTTTCCAATGATTTTGGTCTAAAGGTCATTTTATATTTTCACTTATCTTACATTGATCTCATGATATGTTTTGAAGAGAGAATGATCTTCGTAGATACATATGGTTACACCGGTATCCAACAGCCATCCAGTTTCATTATCCATAGAAGTTTATTTACAATAACTGCAATAATATCTTCTACATTATTGGCTTCTTTTGTCACTTATTTTCGCTTAAATGCCTTTTTTTAAGTCGACAGTATCAAGAAAAGTGACCTTTTTTTTACAGAAGTAACATTTACCATTTTCTACTTATTTTCACTTAGGTTCTTGAAATTTGAATCATTTTTGACTTGAATTATGGAATCTTTAGTATCCTTGGATTTTTAATTATTAACCATATTTTCCAAGCAATAATCATCACTTTGTTCTTCCTTCATTTCCCGAATATGAGGATCGTCTTCAATGTGTATGTGGCGAAAAGGGATTTAACTATGTATTTTTTCATCATGATTAGGTTTATTCTAAAATCCATTCAATTCAGAAGGAAGTTTAAAAACAATTTCCCTTAGTTGAAATTAATCTTGAAGATTAATTCTAGAGGAAATAAGAGCACCAACTATTAATTGGAGCTTATGGGCTTGTAAAATGACAGATATATCATTCGACATTCTATAATTTATATAATTAATTGTAAAGAATTTACAATTACTCGCTTCTTTACTTCGATATTTGATATTCATTTTAAATTTTCTTCACAATTTCTTTATCCTATAAATAATCTGATGTGCACTATAGACTAATCGACATAATGCATTGAGAATGTGTCCTCGACACAGAAATGAGTCTTCTTTTATTTCCATCCATTTTTTCTTGATGTGTTTGGTATATCCTGTTGTGGGTTTGGGAAAAGATTCTAGTCCATCAGCAAGAACATATGTGAGTTTCAAAGATGCAAGAAATAACATGATTTTTCTTTCCAGTGGAGGAAAATTTTCTTTATCAAATGATAAAGTCGAGCCATAGCTTGGATAAATTATGCCACTACTCCTTCCTTTTTTTCAGAAGAATATTTCTTAAAATGTTGGATATTAATGAATAGAAAACTGAAAAATTAAATCAAAATTACTACAAGGCACCTTCCAGGAACGTTTTCTTTTAGGTAATATTTTTATCCTCTCGGTTGAAGATTGCGAGTACACAATGGAGTTTATTATAAAAGTATCCTCTAGGACATAATAGTGTGGTGTCACTTGTTTGATGAAAAATATGTACGATTTGACCAACAAGAAATTATAAAATGTGAACTTGATAATGCCAAAGGATATAGGGAAAAGAAAGAGTAAAAGTAATTTATGGTGCCCAAAATAGAGATCTGTAACTCTTTTTATAAACATTTTATTGACTATTCACTCATCTCTTACTAAGCGGGTGAATTAGTCGTCATTAGATCATGTCTATTCAAACTTCTTTCGATTACACGATCCATATTTCACATTTAATTGGATGCAAATGGACCTAACCTCTACGGATTGTCATGAGTTGATCTTACAGTTCAAATCAACTAGCTTAGGTTACAATATATTTTGATCGGATTGCTTCACCACAACCGTCGATGTGCTTTCCACCACCACGAAGAACCTTATTGTATCCTCTTTAAATATAAGCAAAATAATAATCTTTTGTCCTTTTCTTAGACACCCATTCAATTTTTTGTTAATCTTCTTACGAGACTTTAGTAACTACACCCATTTACTTAAATTCTCTCTTTAATAAGACCTAAACTAAAATCCCATTTCCTTAAAATTTATCCCCATTAATGGTTTGAAACTTTTCAAGAATTGCCTACAATTTTCAAAACACACATAAATAAGACACAATACTTTGATTAAACCGAATCAAAGATATAAGAGTACAAGGACATTAACAGAGTTATTTTGTCATTATCGTTGAAATCTAGTACATAAAAAATAAGTGTCTTTCAGACTTGAATTTCACTTAGTGAAAATAATTAAGAGATTCATTAAGGTTCTGTGGTGAACGTATCTTGACCTAAAGATGACTAGAGCCATCGCAGTAATACATTGTAATCTTAAAAGAATTTAATTAATTAAATAAGCAATTAATTATCGTTTTTGGGATAATTTTAAATAGTTATTTTAAGTAAAAACTTAAATTTTATTGTTATTTAAGTAAATAATTAAGTTGTATTTGTGTTAGTGGAAGTTGAAATATAATTTATGAAATTTATTAAAATTGTAGAATTCATTTGATGAATTATAGAATTTATTTGCTGAATTAATAAAGTATTTGGGCCTAATTATTAATAAATAAAAGTATTAGATTTAACTATAATTATAGAAAATAAAGGGAAGGTTTGACACAAAATAAATTATGATTTAATATAAAGGGTACTTCGGTGAAGAGGTATTTACTTAGAGAAAGGTTTAGGTTTATGGTTATTAAAGAGATAAAGGGAAAGGAAAGAAGGTGTAATTGATGAAATAAAAATAATAATAAATTTTTTTAAAATTAAACGGGGAGAATTTTTTTTAAAAAAATAAAAAATTTAAGCGGCTGTGTTAATATAAGCCTTTTGGCATTATCTTCATTTTCCTATAAAGACTATAAAAAAAACCCTATTATTTTAGTCATTTACAATAGCAACTTAACCAAAAAATATAGTCCATTTCCCACTCAAATTACACCATACTATTGCTAAAAATATACCCTAAAATTTAGAAAACAAATTTTATTTTTCAGGGATACATTTCGGATCGACATTTACACGGTGTTTGGGAATAATTAGAGAGCTTTTTCAATACAAATTCAAAGGGACTTCTTTTAAAAAGTTATTTTACAATTATCTAATATTTCTTTAGCAGATTATCTTCAAGACTAAAGTGAATATTCTACTTTTCACCTTTTATGCCTTTAAATATTAATTTCCACCTCAAACTAATTTTAGTGATTAAAATCAATTAAAGATAATTAATGCTTATAATTTCTTTCATGAAATTTTATAATCGAATAATATTATTTTGTTTAATTGTTAAATTATAAAATCTTGGGATTTCAGTTAGAATTTGGTAAATTTTAATATTTAGGAGTATGACAAATTCATATGTAAATTTTAATTTTTATATTCCACTTGAAATTATTAAGTTTATAAACCCCTAAATTCTAACTATTAGTTTAATTCCTGAAACCTGATGTAGAATTCATTTTAGGCAACCTTGAATTGTTAAGTAATATAATTATGTTGACTTGGTCATTTTTTCCATTTGTATGATATTAGAAAGATCATTTAGTTACAATTTATCCTCCCACATGTAAGTTTATGAAATAATTTAAATAAATTATTATATTGGGTTAAAATTGATATCAGATACTTATAAATTAGAAATTGTCTGTACTCGTGAAAATGGAATTCGCTGACTTTATTCATGATATCCCCATAATATTATTGCTGAGATGGATTGTAATTTATAGACATGGAGAAAGATTATAGTATCCATTTGATATAAGAAATTTACTGTCTAGATATTAGTATATGGAATCTATAACTCACCCATTCCATTATAAGAATAAATATTTTGAAGCGATTCAAAGAACTAAGGAATAGAAAATATATAAAAGATGTTGTATAATTAATGACGTCAGAGACGAATGGGTTGAATTGTATTGAAAGTCGAGATGCGTTATTCTTCTTTGTATGACCCAAAGCATGGGCCACAGTTGTATACATTATTTATAATAGAGTGTTTTTGGTGGAGGTAGGATTCTGTATCACGGGTTTTGGTGACTTAAAGATGACTAGGGGCCATACATGATTACAATCATTTTATTGTCGATGTTTTGGGGTGTGTACGGTGGATGTTGGATTTTGGTAATATTTTGGGGTGTACATGGTGGAGGTTGGATTTTGTTTATGATAGGGATTTATTTATATTATTATTTATTTTATTTCATGATGTGGCATTTAAAGATAAGAATTAAATTGGTTATATTTGTGCAACATATTATACTATGTGAGTTATAATTTATAAACTATAGATTTATTATTTACTAGAATAACTATCATTTGGTGGCATAGCTATGCTAGCTTGTGATGACCTAAAACATTGCCGTTGAACCCCCTTCCATGTGCTCATGACTATCCCACTTAGGTTTTCAGTCCTTGCTGGATCGGGTAATGTTTAAACTTCATCACCACTATTACGATGTAGGTCTCATTTTATTTATTTCATATTTATGTATTGAGAGGCGAGATGATTTGTATTTACGTTCTAGTATGTGATCTTTCATTTATTCAGTCAGATTTCTAGTTTATTGGTTTGTGGACATTTTATTTATGATGTTAGTACTGAGATTTTATGTATTGGATGATTTTATTTCTATATAATATATTGTGGTGATATATTTCCTAATTATTATTATCTTTTGTGATGTTCATATATCACTCTTATTACATTATCTATATCTTTTGATTTTATTCATGCTAAGGATAGTATTTAAGTTGTTTTGAGAAACTAAAATATTGAATAAATACACTTGATCAACCTAATTATAATAAATAAAGGGTATTATAGTTGATATCATAGAATGGTCATAGGCAACATAGGTTGTATTGGTCCATTCTAGTCTTCCATATAACATTCTTTAATACATCGATTTTCTTGGCATTCTCATCGTAGGTATGATCTTTAAGGAGTCAAGTGCCAATTATCTTTATGAATAATCTAACTAGACTGAAGTGTATCGAGAGAGCCTCTTGTTTTAATTTCATATGTGACACGTCTCACACATAGTGTTTAGTTCAATTGAGAGTTAAGATAAATTATGCATAAGAATCTTAACACACAACTAGTAATACATTTAGTGAAGAGTTATAAAAAATTATAATGAGGTTCCACAACAAGTACTTCCCCAATTTGATCCATTCACAGAAGGAGATATAGTTTCTTTTACTCCAGCATGGGTGTACTATTTTAGAGTGTGGCAAAGAGTTACAATTTTAGCTTTGGTTAATTAAGAGTAAATAAATATAGAGAAGGAAAGAAATGAGTGTTTCATGAAGGATCTTATATACCATATACAATGGATTGTAATGCGAACCAGGTGTACGCTTCGTACATGCAAATAATGGATGTTTTGTCTACATTTCACAAATAGCGTATTGAATATGACAGGAAGTTTGAGAATGGGGGTGAATAGGACCATATAGACAGGGACAGTGATAACAAGGATTTAGGACCAATTTTCACCAGCAACAATCGAGGCAGCAAAAAGTGGTAGTTCTCCCAGCTCTAAGACAATAGGCACCAGAGGTAGTTATTGCACCAACTGCATCACCTCAGTCGCAATTCCAATTTTACAAGGTCTATTAAGAGGGACCCAAAGATGATCTCGCACCTATTCAGGCATTCGGTGGTATGTTTTTTTATCCATGTCACTTTATGTATGGTTTTATTCGATATGGGTTCTATTCACTCTTTTGTTACATGACACTTGATATGTTTATCAGGGATGATTTCAGGTCTTTGTACTAGGTTATCATCCATAGCTACTGCATTAGGTGTATCCACTCATATTATCAAGACTTGTGATAGGGTAAGCATTGATATTGGTAGGAAACAGTTCGTAACTAATTTATTAGTCTAAGATATCCACACATATGATGTGATTTATGGGATGGGTTAGTTGTACAGATCCCATGCTCAGATTGACTGTGTAGGTAGAGAGATCAAAACTGCTATTATGGTATCAGAGATGTATTTAATGTATTTATATGAACATGAGGGTGGGTATACTAACCATTTTCATCTTATTAATGAGGAGACCTAGGAGGAAAACGCAACTAGATATGATTCCTATAGTTCAAGAGTTCAGTAATGTCTTTGATGAGATTTCGAGTTTACCACCAAGTAGGGAGATTAATTTTGTCATGGCATTAAGATGATAGCCAGAGAACCATATCTTATGGTCCCTATTAAGATGAAAGAGATCAAAGATAAGACTAAGCATTAGTTAAAGTAGGGATTTATCCATTATAGGACTTCACCTCGGGAGGCACTTGCGTTTCTTATAAAAAGAAAGATGGGTCTTTAACACTATGTTCGACTACTGCAAGATCAATAAGGCGAGGGTGAAGAAAAACAATCTGCTATCGAGGATTTGCGATTATTTTGATCAGTTGGAAGTATCTTCATTATTTTTGAAGATTGATTTAGGATTTAGTTGCACCAATTTAGGGTGAAAGAGGAGAATGTGTCCAAGGCAACCTTCTTGACTTATTATAGGTTTTATGAGTTTCGAGTGATGTCATTTGGGTTGAATAATGATCTAGTTATTTGTAACAGCCCGCCCGCCCGGGGAGAACGAACGGAATGCTAATGCGATAAAATACATCCAAATCCACAAGTGACAAGGTATAGAGCATCTAAATAAACCCACAATATAAACGAAACCACTAATCTCAATTCTTCAAATTAATACAATAATATTCTCTAAAATAAAACAACAAAAGTAAATTTCCAATGCTTTATACACCAATGAAATAATTAATACAACTTTATTGATGACATATTGATATATACATGGATAGAGGAAGATCATGGTAGACAATTTCAAATGCCATTGCAGATATTTTCGGAGCATAAGATTTATGTTAAGTTTTACAAATGTTTTGGAAGTGGGAAGTGAAATTTGGGTGGTAGTTGTGTCAGTGAAAGGACTATCGGTGGTTGGCCCAAGTAAGGTGTAAACCATGTTGGATTTGGGATAACCCATGACACCTATTGAAGTTCGTAAATTTTTGGAGATGGTTATTTGTTACTAAAGATTCATCCGTGGATTCTCAAAAAAAGCTAGACCGATCACTGAGTTAACTAAAAAGGGTGTTGTACTATTTTGGAGTGAGAATTGTAATCAATTGTTCAACACTCTAAAGGAGAAGTTAAATTCTACAGAAGTTCGTGTATAGGAATTAATTGGAGTATTAATGAGGGAGCATAGGTCTATTTCTTACCCCTCTCAAACGTTAAAAGATGGATGAGGTGCATTAGCCAACTCATGACTTGGAGTTCGTGGACATTTTATTTATATTGCAGGTGTGGCTATATTATACTTTGGGTGATAAGTTTAGACTTTTCAGAGATCACAAGAGTATATTGTATCTTTTTACATGTAAATTTCTTAATATGATGGAGCGACGATGGTTTTAGTATATCAGGGATTATCAGTTCATGATTTAGTGCCACATGGGGAAGGCTAACGAGGTGGCAGGTATATTGAGCCTATGACTCAGTGTAGTCTCTCGGCCTTGCAGGCGGCTGAGTGGGGCACAATAGAGATCTTTAGCGAGTTTACCACAACGTTCATGAAAATGCTCATAGTGATACCTGAGATTGTACTATGTGTGATCTTGGTGGCAGTTACAGGATGATATGTGTAAGGGAAAGGTGATAGATCTTCTATCTACCAGTGTACCTTTATTTTTAGTAGAGTTCGGTGGTTGACTATATTATAGGGGTAAGTTGTTGGTACACTTGGTAGAGAAGTTAAGATGGATGATTATGGAGGATACACGTGGTTTATGTTTTGCAATATACCCATGAGGGGATAGCACATGAGGGATCCCATCATGGGTGTATCTTTGATGCTTCTCCAGTGTGATTTTATTTGGGTGATAATTGATCGTCTTGCGAATGTCTCACACTTTTTGCAGTCTGCATAGATTATTCAATCGAACATCATGCATAACTGTATATGGCCGAGATTTTCTGTTTACTGGAAGCTAAATTATCGATCATTTTAGATCTAGGACCTACATTTGTGGTGCACATTTGGGAAAGTTTCCAGCAGGCTCCATCTTAGCACGACATACCATGCACAGATGGATGAACAGACTGAGAGGGTCAATTCAAGAGTTGTAGGATATGTTGTGTAAGACCCCGTATTTTTATGACTTTTAATTTTGGGGATTTATTAAATTTAATTGGAGATATTAATTTAATATTAATCTGGAAAATCATTTAAATACTTACTAGCGTGACGAGAGTTAGTAATTATTGAAATTTTGTTGTGAGTTACTTTATGAGTAATGTAAGAGGTGTATTTAAATTTAGTAAAATTATCACGAGAATTTAAAGTGATAATTTTGGAAATTTATCGGGACGCGCTTGTGTCGTGTCAGGATTAAATTCGGACTATTAAAAGTGAATAAATTATAAGTCACCCATATCATCCTTTTGAGTGTGTCAATGTGTCCGTAAGGGTCGAGATAGTCAAAATAATGTACCCGGGGGTTTAGTTTGGGTCTCGGGGCATTTTTAGGCCTAATTATCATCCCGGGAGGGCATTTTGGACATTTTACATTTTTGGGCATGAAAACCCACGAAATTTCTAGGAGTATATCTGATGATAGGAGTCATCTTCTAGGGTTAGAACATCCATAAACTAAAGACGGCCATTGGAGAGGAAGAGGAGAAGCTTTCCAAGGAGTTCTAGGTCAAGAACTCCGCAGTTTGCACCGCCGTCGCCGTCAAACTTTAGATCGCGCAACGAGGATCAAAACCAAACCAATCTCTCCACAAATCTGAACCAAGTATTTCTAGGAAAATATCTATCTTGCTCTAATTCAGTTAATGCTTCAATAATATTAGCCTAGGATTATTTAGAACTAGTTTTTGTGAAAGAAAAACCTATTTTGGAGACTTGAATTGCATGATATATGGATAAAAGATGTATTCTGGAAATCAAACTCACATGTAGAGATTGAACCACGAAAATTACAGTGAATTAGGAGTATGAAATCTGGTAAAAGAATAGCAAGAAACTAAACCAAGAAAATATTAGGGTTCTTGATATTTTTATGGATTATTTCCCATTTAATTCGTTATTCATGATGGAAATTCACATGTCTTACGTAGAATACCATTTATCTGAGAATATAACACTGGTAGTATAAATTGTTGGGAGTTTGGAATTCAAATATATTGTTTTGGATGATTTTAGAAGAGGAAACTCGTAACTGAAAATTCTACAGATTCGTCATACCTGCTTGATCGATCGATCGAACTAGGAGTATCGATCGATCGACGCATCGATCGATCGAGAACCTGCCATCGATCGATCGACCCCTCCTAGAAAACTCAAATTTCCCTTTTTAAATAGGTGGTCCCAACTTAAATGAATAGAAATTCTTGGAAATTATTGTTAGAATATTTTGGGAGGTAAAGAAGACCAGTAGGACTTCATAAAAATGGAACCCTTAATCTAAGACGAGATTTAATCCTTAACAAAGGTATTTGACACTTAAGAAACAATGGGAACGTGTGTTTAAAGGGTGAGAGTCGGGAGCAAGTTACGTTGTGAAATAAATGAGTACCTACTGAAATTACATTTGGGGAGATAGAAATTCACGAATGTTATGTAGTAAGTTGGAATAATCCCATAAATAAGAATAAAAGAGACAAACCGTTATACGGGATAATCTAGTAATGTGCAATGAAAATAATTGTCATGTATGGGTTGTGGGTGTGCCTAAATTTGAAATGGGAATAGTAGTATACATATATGATTGTGTTTGTGTATATATTATATACATGTAAAAATTATGCCCGAGCTACTTGCTATCCCTGAGGTTACCGTGTTGGGACAGTCTTATCTCGATGGGACCTTTATGGGGGATATTGACTCATACCCTAGAACATAGGATTTCTTGGTACAGGCTATCGGATCGATAGTTAGACGGTCCTAAGAGACGTGAGGGTATGTGCTGACCTCTTAGTGACTTAGAACTATGCTTCGCCTCAATTTGTATGTGTTTTGTTATAATAAGGTTCGAGAGTGATTGTGAACTAGTATTTCCCTTAGTACAAGTGATACGGGGACTGGATAGTAGAGTATGCCCACACCATAAATTTTATGGGGGGTGCCATTAGAATATATATATTATATGAGTATTTGATATATATATTTAAACTTGGAATTTGGGAACTATCTACTGTGACTATGGTAAGTAAGAAATGAATAATTATTTCAACTTGGGAATAAGTGTTTGAAAAGTATGATACATTACTAGGAAACTTTATAATCAAATGAGGGTTATGTGAGAACTTTGCTTTTAAATAAAATTAACTTTCTTAATATTAGAAATTGTAGGCACGAAATCTTATGAGTAACTTAAGATAAGTTAAACTGTTTGGAGTATAAGTGCGATAGGTGTTGCACATTAGAAGAGAGGTGAGAAGTTCTCAAGGGAGTGCCGCACTGATATGATTGTTGCATTAGTCGGTAAACATTTTAAATACTTGCTAAACTGAATTTTAAACTATTTTACAATCGGGCTCTGACCCATTTCCTATTTTCTCTTCTCTCTTATGTATATATGTATATATTACAAGTGCCCAGCCACAGGGGCGTCTTGCATAGGGTCCTTTGGATGGAAAGTGCTGCAACTTAGGTGAAAGTTGCAGGCCTCTTGTTTAGACGAACTTATTATTGATTCCACTTCTAGCTCTATTTTATCCAGTTGGGCATGTGTCGCCCTTTTCCATTATTCAGTTATTTTTGTCAGAGATTGTTAGTTGTTTAGTTCCAGTATTTACATTTTGGAATGGTTATTGTCAAGATGTTTTTCCTTTAAGTTTTAATGTTAGACTTATTTAGTTAAATGTTTAAATTGCTTGGATTATATTTTCCAGTCAGATTGTTGTGTGATTTTTAAACCATGGATTATGTAAGGTTTTAAATATTTGTTTCAAATTAAATTTCGAAATTGATGTCTAAAAAAATGGTTTTGTCACTTAGCTTAATTATTTAGGGTGTTTTAAATTAGAAAAGTTATTTTTACGATAGTGATGCTAAGAATGAACCAACCGTTCACCTTGGTTATAATTTAATAAAGGACTGATCACCCGATATTTAATTAGGCGGGGTGTCACAGGTGGTATCAGATCATCAGGTTCTAGTGTCCTTTAGGATCTGTACGACTTATTTCGCTTTCAGCTTAGCGTTCTGGCTATAGAGCCCTATTTTAGGATTGTTGTATTCTTGCTTTTACGATTACATCTTCAGATATTTGAGATTTGATGATAACTGTAGACTAATAAATTTGTTTACGTTTCAGATGCCTCCGAGACGCGCACCTAAGGATAGGCGTGCCCAAGCCGAGCAGCCAGTAGCTCCGGCTCGGGGAACGATGAACGCAACTGAGGTAGCCACTATCGTTGCTCAGGCGATGAATGCCGCGCTAGCGGTAGTGCAGTAGGCTCCACCCCAGGTTCAGGCAGTGGAGCCAGTACCAGCACAGCTTCCATCTGCATGGGAGCGAGTTAGGGATGCCTTCTAGAAGGCGCATCCCCCAGAGTTTGCGGGAAGTTCGGATATTATAGTAGACAAACAATGGAAGAAAGATATCCAGAGGCGTATGCGCATGTACGAGTGCACGGACATGCAGAAACAGCTGTTGGCTTCCTTCAAGTTAGTGGGGGTCGCTTTGCATTGGTGGGATATTATCACTATTCAGTCATTTTGGACACGGTTTGACAACAAATACTTCCCATCCACCGTGCAGACTGAGATGAGGCAGAAGTTATTGAATTTGAAATAGGAGAATTCAACTGTGGCTGAGTACGAAAAGGAGTTCACAAGACTTCTCACTATAGTGCCAGATGAGGCACCCACTGAGGGGAAGAAGATACTGTTATTTGTAGACGGGTTGGCTTGGAGGATCCGTCGGCATCTCATAGGTAATCTATCACTGAGTACCTACACGGACGTACTCAATGCTGCTTTATTACACTGTCAGGATCACAGCTTCCACCTACAGGGAAGCAAGCGAGCAGGAGAGTCCAGCCAGTAGGGCAGGACAGGGGGTAGTGGTGCTAGTGGAGCACCGACATCTCAGGGGCAGACTCGTCAGCATGAGCAGAGTTCCCATCAGGGGGACCCTGCCAACTGGTTCCAATCAGGTGACTCCAGGTAGGGATTTGGGGGATTTAGGCAGGGTCAGCAGGGCTAGTCTAATCAGTAGGGCCAGCAGGGCCAACATCGTCAGTCGCAGGGTCAACAGCAGGGCCATCAGGGCCAACAACATTTTCAGCAGGGCCAATAGAGGGGTGGTAATTCCCACCAGGGCCGTAATCAGTAGGGACAGAGGGAAGGAAATTTTAGGGGCCGATGCTTCGGGTGTGGTAAAATTGGCCACAGGCGCCAGGATTGTCTAGAGGGAGATAGGGCCCCACAACAGCAGGGTTCCCGTAATGAGCCATAGAGGCCACTAATTCTATCCGCCCTCCCAACACCAGCTCAGGTACCAGCCCTACCATCCATTCCATCAGCTCCAGTGCAGCAGGGGCCGTTACAATACGGACGTGTCTATAACGTCCACCAGGCAACAACTCCATAGGCACCACCCGTGATTGAGGGTAAGTTTCCTATCCATGGTACTATGGGTCGGGTTTTATTTGATACTGGGGCGACACATTATTTTATAGCGACCAATTTTAGGAAGGCCTTAGGGTTATTAGCCACAGCAGAGAGTACTGTAACATGTGTAGACTCACCACTGGGAAATGGATCGTTAATTTTCTTTATATGCCGGGGTGTGGGAGTAGAGATTGGTAGCTTGATCTTACTAGAAGACATGTTAGTCTTAGATATGCATGAGCACGACGTTATTATTGGTATGGATTGGCTCGTAGCATACAGAGCCATGATAGATTATTTTGGTGGGAGTATTGTCTTTGCCATTCCAGGGCAAGAGATGTTTGTAGTGGCGATACCTCGCCCAGAGGGAGGCTCTACCGCTCATTTGTATTACATAGAGGAGGATACCTCTAAGGAGGTCGTGATTCCCTTAGACTCGATCCCAGTTGTTCATGAGTATTCTGATATATTTCAGGAGATACCAGGCCGACCCCCCAGTCGAGAGATAGATTTTGCATAGATTTATTACCGTATACTCGACCGATAGAACGCGCTCCATACCGTCACACCCCGCCTAATTCTAGCATCGGCCGCCACCAAAACTAAGTCGGGCGTGAGTAAATAAAATACCATTCTTAGCATGAGACAGATATGAGACATAAATAAATCAGTCCATAAGATAAATAATTGAATCAACTTCAAATGATCATAAATAACTAAGCGATAAAAGATCCATCACATGATAACTTCGAAAATCCAATCTCCAATAATGATTAAATAAAATCTGAATAATCCCAATAGAAATCCTCTAAACAACTTTGGAACCGAAAGGCCCAGTAAAACTCCAATGAAGTCTCATAATACGACTAGAAAAGAAAGTCTAACTAAACTATGCCATAAAGTAAATAACTCCAGTTGCACCTCCAATGATAACTCCGATAAACTTATGCAGCTTCTCCAAATTAAATCCTGAAAAAGATTAGTCAACGCATGGGTTAGAGCCAAAGCCCTGAGCAAGAATACACACTACTCCCCTCAAATAGGATCCTTGAATCTAGACAGTAGCATTATAAGCAATAAATATCACAATAGAATGTTTTAAATTCAATGGGATAATTAAACGCGATAATTATACATCACAAACTACCCACAGAAATCCCATTTATAAAGGCACACCAATATAATTTTAAATTCCCAAGTCCCACGATGTTAATTTAATCAAATTAATCATCTTTTATTATAGTCCTCACTTTTTATTAAAGTGTCATACTTCCCCTTGTCAATCGTTCTCTGACCCGTTTAAACTGTCGGTCCCGACACATGATAAGGTTCCACACACGACACGACATAAATCTCCCTCTGGCCCGTTTAAACTGTCGGCCCCGACACATTATGTCTCCGCAAATTTTAATACCCGTTTTTTTATCTTAGGCATTAATTCTGAATTTCTCAATTTCACAATTTATAAATTACCCCACCCTTTAATCGATGGGAGATCCTCAAAATATCCCTTAGTCCCATACCTAAGGGTCCCCAAGTTATCAATACGTCCTAACCTATATATAGGAGGATTTTCTAACCTAAATCATAACCTAGTCTCATACCTAGACTCGCGTAACGATGATAAAGTAATAAAAATCATCCCACCCCCAACACAATAAAACCATGACAATTTTCCCTCAATAGTCCCATTCCTAGAAGGCATTCTAAAATATAGGGAGAGAAAAATTACCCAACAACCCGTCGTCACAAAGGCAATATAATAATACCAAAAAGTCACACAAATAAGCATAATTAATCAAAGTATAAAACTATGCATGATAGTCCAATTCAATTAAACCTTTAATTAAATTATCACAACGTCAACAATACCCAAATAATCTCATTTAATTATTTTGAATTAAATATACCAAGTTTTCGTCATATATGCATCAAATCCCAAAATTTCGTTATCTCTACATGTATTACATGAGTTATATGCACCCAAAAGTTATTTATTTTAAAACTAAGGTTTTTCTACATGCAACCTACACCAATAAAACCCAAAATCACTCATGAATCCTACATACCCAAAGGGTTATAAATATTATTCAGATTAAAAGATTTTATAAAAACAGCCCCATAATTAGTGTCCACTTTTTCTAATTAAGTTACTTGTTATTTTTAAGAAAACATGTAATTAAGTGTTTAGGCGACACTTAAAATGCATAATACTAAAGGAAAAGAACAGAGTATTCATGCCTGTAAAGATCGTGTTGAAACTGTCGGCCTAGGAATATGCGTTCCTCTCGAAAAATTAGCAAAAGAGTGTTCTTGAACGATCTTGATTAAACCCCAATTAAGCCTTCAAAAACTTGTGCCAAACCTGTGTCAAAAACTTGATTTTGTTGAAGGTTGATGATTATGAGTGAGAGGAAAAATATTTTTAAGTGTTCTCGGGTGAAAAACTAGAGAAAAACTGATTATGAGAGGCCCCCCTACGGATTAACAAGGTTATATATTGATTAGGAGTCCTAATCCTACACAAACTCTAAAAATAACTTACAGCGCACGTTTTCTGTGAGGGTCGATCGATCTATCGCCAGGGGTCGACCGATCGATCACTCCGAAAAACTGAAAGTTTGCCTAAAAAATGCCTATAAGGCAAAATATTATAAAATCAATATAAAATCCGTTTTAACCCCGATTTTAATTCCACTTGAAGTTTTATTCTTCTAAAATCATGACCAACATATTTAGTCAATAAAAATTATTAAATTCAAAAATTTATTTTTCTCAAAAATTCCAATTATTAATAAAAATAGTTAATAAAAACACGGGGTGTTACATACTTCCCCACTAGCAAAGAATTTCGTCCTCGAAAATAGATGAAGCATACACATCAACACTTAAATCTCACAAAAAATAAGGCTCACATATGTCTACCCGCAGAATACCACAATTAGGCGCCCATACAACTAATCTACCCAAACGTAATCCTTAGCGAAAATACGATATGTACATCCCACATATATAGGTATCTAAGAAAGTATTACGTACCGCGATATTCCACTATCCACGCAACCTATCCTTCTCTGACTGAACTTGTGGCACATAGAAGCTCCCATAACTTAGATTGGTTGTTGTAGTGGCCACCCCCTGCGCACCTAACGCTGCCGGTGTTGTTGGTGCTGTTGGCGTCCCCTGAACGCTAGCTGCTGCTAAGAATGGAGGCCTCAGTCCTATCTGCCTCTGAAATCCTTTCCCTTGTTGACCTTGCATACCTTGACCTTGTTGGGCTGGTTCTCCTTGGTTTTGTTGGCCCGTTCTCTTGTAACACTTTGCTGCTGGATGTCCTACTTTTCCACATACAAAGCATTCACCCCTAAAAGGTCCGAAATGCCTAATATTGGCTTGCTCCTCTCCTTGACTTTGTTGTTCCTGATTGGTCCTCTGTCTCTTCCATGTTTGATCATTGCGACATTTATTCTCATCTGCCTATCCATTAGACTCTTGTCTCCTTCCTAACTTCTATTGATAACTGGCCTTCTCTTGCCATAACAACATTGCGACATCCACAACCTGAGCATAAGTAGTGTATGCCGGATTCCCCAACACCATTTGCCTAATCGACCAAGACAATCCCTTAATGAAACACTCCATCTTCTTAAACTCAGTGCTAACCTCCTCTGGTACAAACATAGATAGGTTGGTAAATTCCTGTTCATACTCGATAATTGATTTTGAACCTTGCTCCAAATCCATAAATTCTCTCTTCTTTGCGTTCCTAATTTCATACGGAAAGTACTTATTATTGAACTTCATCAGAAACTCTGCATATCCAAACTTATCTCTCTCCTCTGATGTGGTGGCACTCTCCCACCATTGTAACGCATCCCCTGTGAGCTTAAAAGTTGGTAACATCTGCTTTTGCACATCCGAGCAGTCAACCATCCTCAAATGCCTCTCCATATCTCTCCTCCACTGGTGAGCAACCGTTGGGTCAGATCCCCCTCCAAAGGTGGGAGGATTGCCCTTAAAGAAACTGGTTCTCACCCTATCCCAAGTTGAGACGGGTGTACCCTGCTGCTGCACCTCTAAAGTCGCCCCTCTCTCTCTCCCCATCTCCAAACCAGCCGCTAACTCTTCGGCCTCCAAAGTATTCTGACGCCGCCTCTCCTGAGCCGCGGAGCCAGAAACAGACTCCTCTCTCCTACTCCCATTTCTCCTTGTGCTCGCCATCTGAAAAGATAGGAACAAAACAACATCAGACTCAAAATCACTAAGAGTACAAATCATCAAACCGGAATGAAAGATAAGAAACGCGGAGGCTAAAACGGACTCATAACCTACGAGATCTAAGACCATGCTCTGATACCATCTGTCACACCCCACCTAATTCTGGCGTCGGCACAACCAAAACTAAGCCATGTGTGAGTAAATAAAATACCATTCTTAGCATGAGACAAATATGAGACATAAATAAATCAGTCCTTAAGATAAATAATTGAATCAACTTCAAATGATCATAAATAACTAAGCGATAAAATATCCATCGCATGATAACTTCAAAAATCCAATCTCCAATAATGATTAAATAAAGTCTAAATTATCCCAAAAGAAATCCTCTAAACAACTTTGGAACCGAAAGGCCCAATAAAACTCCAATGAAGTCTCATAATACAACTGGAAAAGAAAGTCTAACTAAACTATGCCATAAAGTAAATAACTCCAGCTGCACCTCCAATGATAACTTCAATAAACTTATGCATCTTCTCCAAATTAAATCCTAAAAAAGATTAGTCAACGCATGGGTCAGAGCCAAAGTCCTAAGCAAGAATACACACTACTCCCCTCAAATAGGATCCTTGAATCCAGACAGTAGCATTATAAGCAATAAATATCACAATAGAATGTTTTAAATTAAATGGGATAATTAAACGCGATAATTATACATCACAAACTACCCACAGAAATCCCATTTATAAAGGCACACCAATATAATTTTAAATTCCCAAGTCCCACGATGTTAATTTAATCAAATTAACCAGCTTTTATTATAGTTCTCACTTTTAATTAAAGTGCCACACTTCCCCATGTCAATCGCCCTCTGACCCGTTTAAACTGTCAGCCCCGACACATGACAAGGTTCCACACACGACACGACAAAAATCGCCCTCTGGCCCGTTTAAATTGTCGGCCCCGACACATTATGTCGCCACAAATTTTAATACCCGTTTTTTTATCTTAGGCATTAATTCTCAATTTCTCAATTTATAAATTACCGCACCCTTTTAATCGATGTAAGATCCTCAAAATACCCCTTAGTCCCATACCTAAGGGTCCCCAAGTTATCAATACTTCCTAACCTATATATAGGAGGATTTTCTAACCTAAATCATAACCTAGTCTCATACCTAGACTAGCGTAACGACGATAAAGTAATAAAAATCATCCCACCCCCAACACCATAAAACCGTGATAATTTTCCCTCACTAGTCCCATTCCTAGAAGGCATTCTAAAATATAAGGAGAGAAAAATTACCCAACAACCCGTCATCACAAATGCAATATAATAATACCAAAAAGTCATACAAATAAGCATAATTAATCAACGTATAAAACTATGCAAGATAGTCCAATTCAATTAAACCTTTAATTAAATTATCACAACGTCAACAATACCCAAATAATCTCATTTAATTATTTTGAATTAAATATACCAAGTTTTCATCATATATACATCAAATCCCAAAATTTCGTTATCTCTACATGTATTACATGAGTTATACGCACCCAAAAGTTATTTATTTTAAAACTAGGGTTTTCCTACATGCAACCTACACCAATAAAACCCAAAATCACTCATGAATCCTATGTACCCAAAGGGTTATGAATATTATTCAGATTAAAAGATTTTATAAAAATAGCCCCATAATTAGTGTCCACTTTTTCTAATTAAGTTACTAATTATTTTTAAGAAAACATGTAATTAAGTGTTTAGGCGACACTAAAAAAGCATAATACTAAAGGAAAAGAATAGAGTATTCATGCCTGTAAAGATCGTGTTGAAAATTTGATTAGAAATCTGGGTTCCTCTCGAAAAATTAGCAAAAGAGTGTTCTTGAACGATCTTGATTAAACCCCAATTAAACCTTCAAAAACTTGTGCCAAAACTTGTGACAAAAACTTGATTTTGTTGAAGGTTGATGATTATGAGTGAGAGGAAAAATATTTGGAAGTGTTCTCTGGTGAAAAACTGGAGGAAAAGTGATTATGAGAGGCCCCCTACTGATTAACAAGGTTATATATTGATTAGGAGTCTTAATCCTACACAAACTCTAAAAGCAGCTTTCTGGGAGGGTCGATCGATCTACCCCCAGGGGTCGATCGATCGATCACCCCGAAAAACTGACAGTTTGCCTAAAAAATGCCTATAAGGCAAAATATTATAAAATCAATATAAATTCCATTTTTAATTCCGCTTGAAGCTTTATTCTTCTAAAATCATAACCAACATATTTAGCCAATAAAATTTTTTTCCTCAAAAATTCCAATTAATTAATAAAAATAGTTAATAAAAACACGAGGTGTTACATGCAAGAGTTACGAGATCAGATAGAGCAGTTGTTAGGTCAGGGTTTCATTCGTAGGAGTACCTCACCTTGGGGCGCTCCAGTGTTGTTTGTGAAGAAGAGAGATGGTTCACTGAGGCTATGTGTGGACTACCAGGAGCTGAACAAGGTCACGATACGGAACAGATATCCGTTACCTCGAATCGATGATCTGTTCGAACAGCTGAGGGGATCAACCTTCTTATCGAAGATAGATTCGAGGTCAGGATACCATTCGTATTAGGGAGCAGGATGTTTCGAATACTGCTTTCTTGATGAGATATGGGTCCTACGAGTTCAGAGTGATGCCATTTAGACTCACAAATGCCCCAGCCGTATTCATGGACTTGATGAACCGAGTGTTCAGAGAGTTCTTGGGGCTGGATGAACCGACATTTAGACTCACAAACGCTGGGGCATTTAGACTCACAAACGTTTGTCATCATCTTCATAGATGACATCCTGATATATTCACACACTGAGGAAGAGCATGTTGAGAACTTAAGGCACGTTCTTCAGACTCTACGGGAACATCAGCTGTATGCTAAGTATGAGAAGTGCGGGTTCTGGATACGAGGAGTAAAGTTCTTGGGGCATGTTATTTCTAAACATGGGATAGCGGTTGACCCGAGCAAGGTGTCAGCGGTGAGGGAGTGGGGACAACCCATGACACCGACGGAAGTGCGTAGTTTCTTGGGGTTAGCTGGATATTAGAGGAGATTCATTCGATGGTTCTCTAATATAGCGGGTCCATTGATGAATTTGACTCGCAAGGGGGTACCATATGTTTGGGACGATAATTGTCAATCGGCTTTTGACGATCTGAAAGATTAGCTTACTTCAGCACCAGTCCTTGCTTTACCTAAGCCAGGCGTGGATTATCTAGTTTACAGTGACGCCTCCTTACGGGGACTCGGGGGATACTTCAGCAAGAGGAGAAGGCTATAGGTTTTGCCTCCCGCAAGCTTAAGCTGCACGAGAGGAATTACCCCACACACGACCTAGAGTTAGCAGCGGTCGTCTTTGCTTTGAGGATATGGAGACACTATTTATTGGGGGAGAAATTCTTCTTATTCACAGACCATAAGTCAGTGCAGTACCTGTTCACTCAGCAAGAGCTGAATATGCGTTAGCACATGTGGTTAGAGTTTGTGAATGACTATCAGTTCGACATACAGTACCATCAGAGAAAGGCTAACGTAGTTACTGATGCGTTGAGCCGTAGGTCGGTTGATGATGTAGCGGACATCTGGAAAGCAAAGCGGAAAGAGTTGGGTCACCAAGATGCGGTATCCCGTTCCTTCATATCTTCCATGATAGTGACACCCGAGATTGTTACGAGGGTAATACAGGCACAGACAACAGACCCATTTTTCTTAGAGAAGATTGTAAGACTTTTAACTGAGGGTGCTGAGTCCTATTCTTTTAGTTTCGATGGGGGTTTAAGCTTTAATGGGAGATTGGTGGTTCCCAAAGGAGCAGACTTACGTCATGCAGTAATGACCCAGTCTCATGGATCCCGATTTGTAGTGCATCCTGGGGGAGATAAGATGTACCAGGATATCAGGCGATAATACTGGTGGAGTGGGATGAAAAAGGACATTACTGAGTTCGTGTCCAAATGTTCTACTTGCCATATAGTAAAGGTGGACCACCAGAAATTGTCAGGGTTGCTTCAACCATTGGAAATACCCGCGTGGAAGTGGGAGAGTATTTCCATGGATTTTAATGTGGGGGACCAAGTATTACTACGTGTATCTCCTATGAAAGGAGTGATGAGGTTCAGGAAGAAAGGGAAATTGGCCTCGAGGTACGTGGGATAATTTCCCATTATCGAGAGGATTGGGACGGTAGCCTACAGATTGGGGCTGCCGGAGCACTTACATCGCATTCACGATGTATTCCACATCTCGTCGTTGAGACGGTACCTTCGGGATGACATAGCCCACACCCACATTACGATTGAGGAGATTGACTTACAACCCGACAGCTCTTATGAGGAGAGACCAGTGGCTATCCTAGACCATAGCGAAAGGAGATTGAGGTCAAAGGTAGTCCCACTTGTCCAGGTCCAGTGGGAGCATCATAATGTGGAGGAATCCACTTGGGAGCGTGAGGCAGACATGCGTGAGAAGTATCCAGAGCTATTCTTGCAAGGTACACCTTATATTTTTTTGAATTTCGGGACGAAATTCCGTTATTAGGAGGGAAGTATGTAATACCCCGAATTTTTATGACTTTTAATTTTGGGGATTCATTAAATTTAATTAGAGATATTAATTTAATATTAATTCGGAAAATCATTTAAATACTTACTAGCGTGACGAGAGTTATTAATTATTGGAATTTTGTTGTAAGTTCCATTATGAGTAAAGTAAGAGGTGTATTTAAATTTAGTAAAATTATCACGAGAAGTTAAATTGATAATTTTGGAAATTTATCGGGACGCGCTTGTGTCGTGTCGGGATTAAATTCGGACTATTAAAAGTGAATAAATTATAAGTCACCCGTATGGTCATTTTGAGTGCGTCAATGTTTCCAGAAGGGTTGAGATAGTCAAAATAATGTACCCTGGGGTTTAGTTTAGGTCTCAGGGCGCTTCTAGGCCTAATTAACATCCCGCGAGGGTGTTTTGGACATTTTACATTTTTGGGCATGAAAACCCACGAAATTTCTAAGAGTATATCAGATGATAGGAGTCATCTTCTAGGGTTAGAACATTCATAAACTAAAGACGGCCATTAGAGAGGAAGAGGAGAAACTTTCCAAGGAGTTATAGGCTAAGAACTCCGTCGTTTGCACCGCCGTCGCCGCCAAACTTTAGATCGCGCAACAAGGATCAAAACCACACCAATCTCTCCACAAATATGAACCAAGAATTTCCAGGCAAGTATCTATCTTGCTCTAATTCAGTTAATTCTTCAATAATATTTGCCTAGGATTGTTTAGAATTAGTTTTTGTGAAAGAAAAACCTATTTTGGAGACTTGAATTGCATGATATATGGATAATAGATGTATTCTGGAAATCAAACTCACATGTAGAGATTGAACCACAAAAACTACGGTGAATTAGGAGTATGAAATCTGGTAAAAGAATAGGAAGAAACTAAACAAAGAAAATATTAGGGTTCTTGATATTTTTATGGATTATTTCCCATTTAATTCATTATTCATGATGAAAATTCACATGTTTTACATAGAATACCATTTATCTGAGAATATAACACTGGTAGTATAAGTTGTTGGGATTTTGGAATTCAAATATATTGTTTTGAATGATTTTGGAAGAGGAAACCCGTAACTGAAATTCTGCAGATTTGCCATACCTGCTTGATCGATCGATCGAACCAAGAGTATCGATCCATCGACGCATTGATCGATCGAGCACCTGCCATCGATCGATCGACCCCTCCTGGAAAACTCAAATTTCCCTTTTTAAATAGGTGGCCCCAACTTAAATGAATAGAAATTCTTGGACATTATTGTTAGAATATTTTGGGAGGTAAAGAAGACCAGTAGAACTTCATAAAAATGGAACCCTTAATTTAAGACGAGATTTAATCCTTAACAAAGGTATTTGACACTTAAGAAACAATGGGAACATGTGTTTAAAGGGTGAGACTTGTGAGGAAGTTACGTTGTGAAATAAATTAGTACCTACTGAAATTACATTTGGGGAGTTAGGAATTCATGAATGTTACGTAGTAAGTTGGAATAATCCCATAAATAAGAATAAAAGAGACAAACCGTTATACGGGATAATCTAGTGATGTGCAATGAGAATAATTATCATGTATGGGTTGTGGGTGTGCCTAAATTTGAAATGGGAATAGTAGTATACATATATGATTGTATTTGTGTATATACTATATACGTGTAAAAATCATGCTCGCACTACTTTCTATCCCTAAGGTTACCGCGCTGGGACAATCTTATCTCGATGGGACCTTTATGGGGGATACTTACTCATACCCTAGAACATAGGAATCCTTGGTACAGGCTATCGGATCGATAGTCAGACGCTCCTAAGAGACGTGAGGTTATGTGCTGACCTCTTAGTGACTTGGAACTATGCTTCGCCTCAATTTGTATGTGTTTTTTGTTAATACATTTCGAGAGTGATTCCGAACTAGTATTTCCCTTAGTACGAGTGATACAGGGACTGGATATTAGATTATGCCCGCACCATAAATTTTATGTGGGATGCCGTTAGAATATATATATTATATGAGTATTTGATATATATATTTAAACTTGGAATTTGGGAACTATCTACTGTGACTATGGTAAGTAAGAAATGAATGATTATTTCAACTTGGGAATAAGTGTTTGAAAAGTATGATACGTTACTGGGAAATTTTATAATCAAATGAGGTTTATGTGAGAACTCTGCTTTCAAATAAAATTAACTTTCTTAACATTAGAAATTGTCGGCATGAAATCTTATGAGTAACTTAAGATAAGTGAAACTGTTTGGAGTATTAGTGCGATAAGTGTTGCACATTAGAAGAGAGGTGAGAATTTCTCAGGGGAGTGTCTCACTAATATGATTATTGCATTAGCCGGTAAGAATTTTAAATACTTACTAAACTGAATTTTATACTCTTTTACAATCGGACTCTGACCCGTTTCCTATTTTCTCTTCTCTCTTGTGTATATATGTATATATTACAGGTGTCCAGCCACAGGGGCGTCTTGAACAGGGTCCTTTGGATGGAACGTGCTGCAGCTTAGGTGGGAGTTGCAGGCCTCTTGTTTAGACGACCTTATTATTGATTCCACTTCTAGCTCTATTTTATCCAGTTGGGCATGTGTCACCCTTTTCCATTATTTAGTTATTTTTATCAGAGATTGTTAGCTGTTTAGTTCCAGTATTTACATTTTGGAATGGATATTGTCAGGATGTTTTTCCTTTAAGTTTTAATGTTGGACTTATTTAGTTGAATGTTTAAATTGCTTGGATTATATTTTCCAGTCAGATTGTTGTGTGATTTTTAAACCATGGATTATGTAAGGTTTTAAATCTTGGTTTTAAATTAAATTTGGAAATTGATGTCTAAAAAAAAAGGTTTTGTCACTTAGCTTAATTATTTAGGGTGTTTTAAATTGGAAAAGTTATTTTTGCGATAGTGATGCTAAGAATGAACCAATCGTGTACATTGGTTATAATTTAATAAAGGACTAATCACCCGATATTTAATTAGGCGGGGTGTCACATGTTGTATTTATGCATAATAGACTTAAAAGTAAGTTAGGAAGGGCATTTGCCATTGGTAGATTTTGCATATAACAACAATTATCAGAAGTCCATTTCTATGGCCCCTTTTGAGGCTATTGATGGAAAATTATGTCGGTCACCGGTATGTTAGTTAGACCCAGGTGAGACAATGGGGACCGGAGTCCGTCAAAGAGAAGAACAAAAAGATCAAATTGACCAGGTAATGGATTAAGATCCCCTAGGAAAGGTAAAAGAGTTATGTTAATAAGAATTAAAACGCGATGGAATTGACCAGGTGGGAGAGAATGTTTTCTATGAGTTTCCCCTCTAAAAGAGTTGATGAGGTTCGAAAAGAGCGAAAAATAATTTCGCATCATACTGGGCTATTCATGAATTTGAAAAAGGTAGGCATGATTACTTATTGTCTAGCATTTGTGGACCTTCTATACCTAGTGCATAACATGTTTCACATTTTTCTGCTTAGTTAGTTTTTATACCCTAGGGCTACATATTAGCATATTGATTTGCATGAGATTGAGTTAGGCTTGAATGCGTTGTATAGTGAATTGGATCCCTGAATCCAAAATTTTCATTCCCAGGTGATACATTTGTTGTGTGTAAACACCATAATGGGAATAGGCCCACATAGAAGCGTGAGAATTCAATGAGGCAATAACACCCTCGTCTGTTTTGATTTATTTTATATGAGGAAATAGTTTTGACTCATTTTATATCAGGAGATAGTTTTTGACATATTTTATATGAGGTGCTAGTATTTTGACTCAGTTATACGTGGTAATATTATTTTTGACTCAATTAATGAGGGTTAATAGTGAACTCTGAGGATAATTTTTTTAGGGGGAAGATTGTAATACCGCGTAAATTTTAAAAGAATTTAATTAATTAATTATTGGTTTTAGGGTAATTTAAAATCGTTATTTAAGTGAAAACTTAAATTTTGTAATTACTTAAGTGAATAATAAAGTTTTATTTGTGTTAGTATAAGTTGAAATACAATTTATGGAATCTATTATAATTATAGAATTTATTTGATGAATTATAAAAATTATTTGGTAAACTAATAAAGTGCATTATTATAAACATATTAAAATATTTGATTTAGTTAAATTATATAAAGTAAACCGAAGGTTTGGCAAAAAAGGAATTATGTTTTAAGATAGAGGGTACTTTGGTAAGGAGGTGGTTACTTGGAGAAATATTGAGCGTTAAGATTACTAAAGAAAGAAAGAGAAAGGAATTAAGGTGTAATAATAGAAATAAATAAAAAAAAAGAAATTAAACGGGGAGCATTTTTCCCAAAAAAATAAAACACAATTTTTTTTAGGTTATGATGTGAACATAAGCCTTTAGAAATTTTCTTCGATTGTCTTATAAAGATAGTTCAAAAACCCTACTGCCTTGTCATTTGTTGTACCAACTTAATTCAAAAATCTAAAGCATCTCTCATAAAAATTACACCATCCCAATCGTAAAAATATATTCTAAAATTTCTAATAACAATTGAATTTTTCTAGTATACCTTTTGGACCAATATTTTGCAGTGGGTTTGGGAGCAATTAGAGAGATTTTTCAAAACAAATTCAAAAGGACTTCTTCTACAAAGTTATTCTACAATTCTCTTATGTTTCTATTGTTGATTTTCTTTAAACGGAAAATTTAACATTCTACTCCTCCCGTTTCATGCATTTAATTATTAATTTCTACCTTATCCTAATTTGAATGATTAAAATCAATTATAGATAATTAGGGATTATAATTTCTTCCATGAAATTTGTAATTGAATAATATGATCTTGTCTATTTATTAAGTTATTCATGTCTTGGGATTTTTATTATAATTTGATGAACTATGATATTCAGGATTTGGACAAATTCATATGTAAATTTTGATTTTGTTATTTCTTATGTAATTCTTAAGTATGTAAACCCCTAAATTCTAACTATTAGTTTAATTCATGGAACTTGATGTAGAATTCGTTTTAGATAACCTTGAATTGGTAATTCATATAATTATTTAGACATCAAAATTTTGTCATTTGTATGTATTTGGAAGTTCCTTTAGTTCTTTACTTGTTTCCCTAGTATGATTTATCCTCCCCATATTTATATTTATAGAAATAATTTAAATAAATTCTTATGTTATGATGAAATAGATATCAAATTTTTATGAATTAGAAATTGACTGTAGTTTTGAAAATAGAGTGTAATGATTTTATTCATGATGTCACTGTAATATGTTTGTGAAGATGAATCGTAATTTAGAGATATGTGGAAATATTATAATTCACATTTAAGATAAGCAATTTTCCTTTTAGAAATTAGTATAACTAGGACAATAATTTCTATCCAATCTTAATCCCACTAATAGTCACCATTAGCTAAGTATACACTATCCTCATTAGGTATATTTTCATAAATAATAATATAGCGACACACGAGCTATAAGTAAATATACACACCATACAATAATATAAATGCACCCCTACTATAAATAGATATACACGCAATACATACACATATATCGTTTACTATATAGGTATAACTGCATCCCCAGAGTCGTGACCTCGCGGATACATCCCTCGTGTATTATCAGGCTCCAGGAATATCACGCATCACACTGTGCAACCAGATCAGAATCTTACCATCGAACCAAAATGCAAATAAAAATAACAGAGGCGGTCATGAACATACGTCCGCGGGTCGCAGCCATACCATATCTCACCTAACTGGTCTCCAAACTAACAACTATCTTCACATATGGATAGTGGCCATGAAATAGTACTATGACTTGGGGAATTAATTCAATACATGCTTGTCAATGCTAGGGTGGATTGCCCACTACGTGCAACCTCCTAATGATAGCACAATCGAGTAAGAATGTCCAATATAAATAATTAACAAACACACACACACACACACACACACACACACACACACACACACATATATATATATATATATATATATATATATATATATATATATCAATCCCAAAGTCCAAACCGAATTCTCGATTATGCATATAAGTGTTCACTCACTTGAATTCTCGTTTCGTCTCACTTAAACCCCTCTATCCATTAGCCTAACAAACATACCAAGCCCTGGAAATATTCCACAATAGCCCCACTCTACCCCAGAACGTCTTACACTCATTCCCCAAGATTTAACGGGTGAAAACTTCGTGTAAAAAAATTCTGAGCAGTCTAGCAAACCAAACTAGTTTGCTCGGCAGACCAAACTGATTTGATTAACAAAACCGATTCGTCCCCCCAGTGAATCGATTTGGTTTACTCGGCTACCACTCATCTTCTTCCTTGGGTTTTCACCCTAAAAATCTCCAATGGAGGTCCCAAGCATCGAAAAACATTAAATTGATAACCCACACCTATATATCAACAACCCAGAAGCATTATAACTCTGAAATATACCTGAATCCATAATCAAAACCTTAGGATTCCTCATCATTAATCAGTTCAATCAAACCAAGAATTAATCAAAATTTAATTTTCATTGATTCTAACACCCTAATAATGTTCTACATGCTCTTACTTCTAAACCCAGAATTTAATCAACAAATTCTTACAATATCATTATCAGTTAATTATCAAATACAATTAGAGGTTAAATAACTTAAATCTCTTCATTCTAATTCTCAAAGTTTCAATCTTTTTATTCACAGATTTGTTCCTAATTAATCATGGATGTAATTAGGTATGTAGTTGAACTCCAAAGCAAGAAAATACTTGCCTTTAAGGTTTATAATTCAAATTCTCATTGGTAGGGATGATTCTGAATCCGAATATTGGATATTTTTCTATCTTATCCAAGTTTTTCTCTTCATTTTTTCTTCTCTTAAGCTCTCTCTTAATCTCAATTATGCAGAAGCCAAAAGTGGGGCTACCATTCAATTCTCTTAACCTTATATACTCCACAATTACACCCTAATCCCATTCTCGGATTAAACTTTAGGTGTAAAAAGACCATTATACCCCCATACATGTTCTGCCATGATTGAAAAGGCCTCGAAACCCTATCATAACACCTGAGTACCTATTTTGGACAATTTTTACCCATTCCGGATCACTAATGCAATTAAACATGTCATATAAGTCAACTACAAATACACCATCTCATTAATAATGACCGACACATGTCTACATTACGCATCGCCCTTAAAACATATCAATCCGCCTATGTAACTCTCTATCAACATAATATAATAAAGCGTTGCTTTTCACTCATATGCAACATATAATAAATCACATATCTACTTACTTAGAACAAGAAAGTAAATAATAATAATAAATTTAAATCCTTAACTCACTAATTAGTATTTACCAAAACATAATATAATTTTTCCAATTAAATTAATGATTGAATCACGAAAATTAAATAATCATAAAAGTATGGGGTATTACATTCTCCCCCCTAATAATGGAATTTTGTTCCCAACATTTGAATGTACCTACCATAAAGAGCTCTAGATAGTTTTCCCACATGTCATTCGCGAACTCTCCCGTCGACTTGGTAAAATTATGATGTCCCCACTATACACAGACTAACAATATCATATTTGACCAAAGCATTCGCTCGATATGACTTAAAATTACAACAAGTCTCTCCTTATAAGAAATGTCCAGTTGCAAGTAAATCTCCTCTAATGCTAATTTCCAGTAAGCCATGTCATCCCTGAGATACCTCTTCAATGACGACACATGTAACATGTCATGAATCCACTACAAATGCTCTGATAAGGCAATCCTATGTGCAATTGACCCTACCTCTTGATAATGGGAAAATTCACTACTTACCTAGGAGATAACTTCCCATTCTTCCCGAACCGCATCACTCCCTTCATGGGAGATACTAGCAACAACATATTATTTCCCACATCAAACTCTAAAAGCTCTGATTCACATTAGCATAACTCTTTAGCCTATCTTGAGATATTCGAATACGAATCCTGATCAACTCAAGCTTCGCTGATATCTCCTAAATTAAGTCTGGAACGAGAAGTTGTTGTCCCCCATATCTAACTAATAAGAAGGTGAATGAAAAGGTTTCTCATATAAAGCCTCAAATGGTACCATGCCAATAGTTAATTGGTATGAGTTATTATATACAAACTCTAGCAATGACAAATAATTCCCCTAGATACCCTTAAAGTCTAGAATACAGATCCTTAGCATATCCTCAAATATATAACTCTCCCTTTTTGTCTACCCATCGTTATGTGGGTGATACTTCATGCTTAAACATAATTACATCCCCATTGCCTCCTTAAAACTCTACTAGAAGTGGGATACACATGTTTTATCTGAATATGAGAAAATGTTGAGGAGAACTCCCATCCAATCTCACTATCTCTGTTGTGATAACTTGATCATACTTCCTATTGGTAATCCACCAAGACTGGCAAGAAATGAGCTACCTCAGTTAACCGATTCATAACAATCCAGATGAAATCGTGATCCCTTTGCGATGTCGCTAACCCCATGATGAATTACATTGAAATACTATCTTATTTCCATACCAGAATCTCTAATGGTTGAAAAACCCAGATTGGTCTCTTATGATGGACCTTTAATATCTAGAAAGTGGTTCACCTGGAGGCAAACTCTGCTATGTACTTCTTTATTATGTCCTACTACTATTACCTCCTCATATCTTGGTACATCTTATCCCATCGAGGATTCACCGGGAATCATGACACATGTGCCTCCTCCATAACTATGCGCCATAGGTCCTTGTCATTTGGGGATAATAAACCTCCTATTGAAGCATAGGCCCCCCTCAGAACTGATTGATAAAGACTCTACTTCCCCAGTCAATAACTACTCTATCCTCTTCTGATAAGAAATATACCCTACCTGTACTTTTAAAATTCTCAAAATGATCTCGAGTGTGACCGTTATAATTAATATATAGGCCTGGACTACACAAAGCTCAGCTCACTTTGCTTCCACACTACTATTAACTATCATGTTGGCATACGACTCAATGCATCTGCTACTTCGTTATCCTTCCCCAGATGGTATTGTATGCAAAACTTATAATCCTTCATGAACACAAGCCACATACGCTGCCTCATATTCAACTCCTTCTACGTGAAAAGATATTGCAATAACTTATGGTCCATTAATAACCAAAGTTCTCCCTCTGTAGATAGTGCCTAAAATTCCTCTAAATTTTGGCAAACGTTAATCCTTACGTCTAGGTGAAAAATCATGATATACAAGTTGATTTAAATTAGCAATATATGTTCATGAAGAATATAAGATAAATCAAAATATGAAATTGTAAATCATGCACTTGAGACAAGAATTTATACATGGGAAAAACTGTTGTGGGGAAATTTTTGACACAAATACAGACCTTCCACTATTTAGGTAAAGATTTAAAAAAAGGGGATTTTTTTTAAAACATGAACCTCTCATAGACTTAATAATGTACAACCGATAGAAGAAAACTTTTCCACCTTCTAGATGGAAGAGAAAGTAAAGATCATTCTCCGACCACTCGCCACGTCACAGGGGTCAACTTCTGTTGGTAATGGCGCGTTTGCACCAAACTCGAAATCTTTAAAGTAAAAGAAAAAAATTTATTCGAAAGGAACAAGTTAAAAACCACTAATGTAGATCTAACTTACTAGGAGGTTCGAATACTAGGGTTGAGCTAAGTTTCAAAAGTGTTTGACTAATCAAAATAAAGTCATAAAGTATATTTGAGATATAAAAAATATTTAAAGTTGTTCATGGAAAATTTTACAAAATATTTTTCTCAAGTCTTGAAAAGAAGTAATCTAAATTCAAATAACTTTAGATTAGAATGAAAATAATGGATATCTTAAAAATATAGAGAAGGTTTTTGCTTTTAAGAAAATTTAATTCCTTTATCTTGAAAAAAACAATGTATTATTTTCTTAATATTTTTCTACCATGTTTTCTTATTGAGGTGATGATTAATTAAATATCTTTTTAAAACTTGTGGAGATAGGATCTTAAACTCGTTAAGTTATTCTTGCTCAAACAAAAATAGGTTACTTATAAACTGCGAAAAAAATATATGCCTACAAAATAGAATCTTGAGGATTTACAATGAAATATTTTGAAAAGATTGACTTTTTGAACTAAATCTAAAGTTATCACTGGAGCTTCGCTCAAGAAAGGAAGTTATTCATTATATAAAACCTATGGTGAATCCAGGTCGTGTAAGAAGACAAGGATTTACCTTTGTTGTATCCAAGAAGAACTTCACTGCTGCGACTCTACGGAGAGACAAGTCGCAACTTTGACCATAGTTTTATAACCTGTATTTTCCATACAAGGTTTTGAAATAATTTTTGGCAAACACTCCAAGTATGTTTGTTCATAACACTAAAAACTCACATTTAAAATACACACATAAGAATGCAATTTTTATGAACATAGTATTTCAATAAGAAAAGAATATTCCACAGTGTATTTGTTCAAATTATCCAACCCAACTCATACAAATGTTTTAAAACATTTTCTAATTTAAGATTCCAACATTAAGTATGTCAAAATAAGGGTAAAACCAAGTAATTCTAAGCCCTTTACCTTTATCTTAAGCGACAATCTCATTGGGAATGTCATGAGGTAGCTTTTGAATGAAGATGAAGAAGTCCGATGTTTTAGTCTTGAACATAAAGGTTTTCAGATTAAATTAGAAAATGGCCCAATTTGCTTTTCAAAGGGATAAGACAATATAATTCTATGGATATTTTGAGAAAAACTTGTCCTCTTATAGTATCCCCCTCGGTTTATTCCGTGACAAAACACATAAAATAAAAGATTACCAAGAATTGAACTATATTTATCACCTATGACGTGATTCGCCTGACTAAATACTTATAAAGATAGACTACACAACCATTCGTAACTCTTGTAACTTGTTTTCCTGTCAAACACTATCAAATACATCAAGTTACAAATCCATAAATAATTAACAAGATAAATAGAGTATTAAGATGAATATAACGTATAGTCAATGTAAATATGGCTCATATAATTACTGAGGTATATATACCAAGTTTAGTTAGTCTCTTAATAAGATGTAATATTTAAGACCATTCCATAAGTTATCCATTATTTCTTTCCCATTTAAACTATGACATAATATCACATTCTGAATCTTCATATTGATTATCCTAGCTCTACCTTAGGTAATATTGAATGTTCTCCCCATCAAGTGAGTCTCTCCATAAATAAATATTTTCTCCTTAGGAAATATTCTCCAGGGGAAGGGAAATATTCTGAAAGAAAATAAATTCCTCCCCATTTGTCATCGAATCGACAAAGAAAACGACAATATAATCAATAACTAACATCATTAAGAACATAATGAATAAGTTTGTAGAGAAGCGAATTGATTAGAGATAATCTAAGGATTAAAATTAATATATCACTAAGAGATTGTTTTTAAAAAAAATAGTAGGGAGGTGAGAAGAATCGTAGAGCGCCATGAGTTCGGACTAGGGGTAAAATTTCTTAAGACATTCCAAATTGACTAGACGCGCCATTTCTTCTCCGTCAAGTTCTGCGAGCATAGCGGTGCCACCTAACAAGATTTTAATTATGATGTAAGCGACACTCCATTAGGTCTTGAACTTTCCTCTTGGATCCCAGACAGGTTCTATGATTTTCTTCAGGACAAGATCTTTTTATTGGACACCATAATCACTGACCTTCTTTTTGAATAATCGCGTAATACAGTGATGGTACCATTGTATATAATATAGGGATTTCAGTCTCCTTTCATAAAAAACATAAGTTCTTCATAATGATTTTGATGCTAATATTCTTCATTGGCTTGACTTTTGAGCATAACTTATAAAGAAAATATTTTAAGTTTGATAGGGAGGACCGCCTCCATGTTGTATACGATAGAGTATGGAGTAGTCCCGGTGGTTGTTCTAATGGAGGTAAGTAGCCCAGAGGGCATACATGATTCAGTTGGCCCAGTCTCTATAGCTTTCGGTCATGTTACTAATAATTGTCTTGAGGATTTTATTGGAGGCTTCAACAACCCCATTGGTTGGCAGTCGGTAAGGAGAGGACTTTTGCCTTTGGATTCCGTATTTGTTAACTAGTTATATGACCTCAGCTTCAAATAGAGCCCATTATCTGGAACCAACTAGTGATGAACTTTATAGTGGTAGATGATGTTGTTTGTAATGAATTTAGCTACTTTCGTTGAATTCAATACCATGTATGACTCAATTTCAACCCATTTCATGAAGTAATCAATGGTGACAAAGATGAATTGGATGTGACTTACTGATGAGGGTGGAGAGGAGATAAGGAGAAGTCATGTTATACAGCCCCCATGGAGGCAAGTGCTGAAGGTTGGAAAACTTATGGAATTTTAGGCATGTTCGGACGTAAGTAGTGCAGTATTGAACTCTCGTGGTCTAATAATGTCCTTGATGGATGATCTTCTTGGCAAGCATATGACCGTTCATGTGAGATTCATATTCACAGTTATTAATCTTCTGCATTACGTCCTTGATCCCAACCCATACTATGCAACGCAAGTGGGTTCCATCGAAATTCCTTTTAAAGAGCGTGTTATCACAGTTAATGTACTGAGTGGCCAACCTGCGAAGGGTCATATGGTTTATCTTTTCCACATCTTGAGGATCCCTACCATTCTTCAGGAGGTGCCAAGTGTCATAATATTACAATCATGTTGTGTTCGAATATTCTTTTGTAACGAGATTGATGTGGTTGCAGTGAATAAGTGCAACTTCTTTTCTGGACTAGATTGGGAGGGGGGTCATTCTTATCTCATTAGTCACGTCGACTGTGGTGACAATTACTATTGGTGATAATTATTGTGCAACACAAATAAATATGAGAGAAGTAACGACCAAGAAAGAACAAATAAAATTCCAATCACACAACAACAGGTGTACGTGGTTCAGCAAAGATGTGCCTACGTCCACGGTGGTGCAGTCAGTATTATTTCTCTATATTCTGGAGAATAAGTACAGAGAATACAACTTGTTCTTTGCCTCGGACCTAGGGTTTAATTTATATATGTGTAGGTTAGTTAGTGGAGATGATGGATTCCTCCATTTTAGCCATCTGCCCTATAACTTCCCTTCATGGGATCGTGCTCCCCCATAACTTCCCTTCATGGGATCGTGGGGAAATCGGATGCATACGAAAGATGAGGGGCCTGGACTTTGGGCTGCTTGGGATGGGCTACTCGTCCAGGCTTATAGTACTAAATTTCGGGTACCCACAATTGCCCCTAAATTTGTTGTGCCATGCATATGGGCCCAACAGATTTAAATGATTATTGCATTGCCATTCCTCGGGAGCTGTAGAGTCGATTTCTGGCGGCAGCCGCTTCACTTACTGTGCAATATGATTAGATTTTGAAGGTTTGTTGGAATAAGGCACATTTCTTTTCGTCGTTTTAGCTTTTCTAGCAATCTTCTATCTTCTGAGAACTCTTACGCTTTGTACCTTCTGCTTTTGATCTCTACTCTCGTTGCTTCTTCGTCATTTGACCTGATCTTCTGTCTTGTAAGTCTCTCATGATCTTTGCATTTTCTCTTTGGTTTGTAGTTTTTCTTGTATTTTCCAATGGCGAAGATTGGAAATAGGTCAATCACGGAGTTTAGAAAATTCTACAACATTCCTGAGTGGGTAGAGATTGAGTGTTGTGCCTTACCTCCTAGGAACATTAGGGATATAGAGGATGCACACTGGATTCATGTTTTGTTGCTCTCCCAGGGGGGACTTACCTTTCCCCCTAATGATCTGTTTCTGCATTTCTTTAGCTATTTTAGTATTGTACCTGCACAATGTTCGCCCAACGTATGGAAAATAGTGAACGGCGTGCATATGATAAATCAATTATACGGCACAAGGTTAGGGCTTGCCGAGGTCTGCTTTTGTTACTCCTTCTCTCGAACTAGTTCAGGTGTCCTGTACCTCAAAGCTAGGAGCCCTGATAGGGTATTGGTAGTAAATCTACCTGATTCCCATAAGGACTACTGACAGGAAGGTTTTTTTATTAGGAATTGGCAGTTCTCTCCCCAATCTGAAGGGTCGAGGTCTGAGAGGTTCACTATTCCCTTTTATGGGGAAGAATATATAGGTAGATATTTGTACTTTTGTTTCAATCTCTGCTGGCTTATGATTTTTCTGACTCCCTTCTGCTTTTTCTTTTACAGCGAGGTCATGAAACTTGGAGCCTGCTCTTAGCGAGGTCCGAATTTCTGAGTTGGTTAAATCTTGGAACATCAGAGAGCCTTTGGGTGACGGCGAGCATCCCAGATCTGCCACTTTCTTGTTAGAGTATAAGAACGTAGGCTCTATCTTTATAGCACGGCCTGTGGACAGTGTTCCAGAGTTTTCTTCCTGCGAAGAGACTACTGCCGAGCTAATCCAGTTGGACGAAGAGGAGGGGAGTTCTGAAAGTGAGCCTGCAGGTAATCTCGGTGAAGGGAGCTCTGATAGTAGCAGCTCTTCTGATTCTGAGGGGGCTTCTGAGGCTCGAGGATCGTCGAGTACATCCAGCAGTTCTGGTGAAGATATGCCTCCAAGGAAGAACCTGATCAGAGATGATGATGATGATGATGACAATGTGCTCCTTACATAAAGGTCAAAGAAACAGAAGACTGCAACTGGGGTTGTGACTACGAGTTCTCGGCCTTCCTCTCAGGAGAAAAAGAGGAAGAGGAGAGAGGAGGAGCAGGCAAAATAAAGGGAGAGGAAAAAGGAGGAGGAGAGAAAAAAGGTGGAGGAGAAGAAGAGAGTAGAGGAGAGGAAGAGAAGGGAAAAAGAGAAGGAGGAGGATAGGAGGAAATTGGAATTAAGGACCAAGGCAGGTCAAGCTTTGGTCCCAGTATCTGCCTTGCCCGAGGGGGCTTCGGTGGCCATTTCTCCTCAGCTAGCTCCTGCGCTGCTTTAGAGAGCAGTTCTTCCTGCGGATCACCAGAGGGCGCTGGGGTCCGAACAGCTGGCCCTACAAGCTAGCCAGAGGCTGGCCTTGGTAAAATTTCCTTTCAATTCTCAATTTTTGAAAAAGTCTTGATTATTTTCTCAATATTTTCCCTAGTCTTCATTTTACATAGAATACGTCGTATATTGCTACAACCATTGAAGAAGTTCACATTCATTGATTATGAAGACGGATCCGAATTTCAAGAATCTTAAACATATGTTCGACCTAAGGTACAATTTCATGTAAAATGTGTTTAAGTTTCATAAATTCTTTACTTGAGTATTGATATATTTTTTAAAATATTTTTTATCTAGCTGAGGCATTTTTTCTAAGTCAAAAATAATTTATAAAGACACGTAGGCGAGCGTTTTAAAATAAAAAACCGTTTATTTCATTCAAATTACATTGATACAATCAACAGATTCTAACGACATGCAATGTCATTTGATAGGTTGCTCGAAGGGTCATTTCTTTACTGCTTCAAATGACCACGTACTGTTTTGTGTTTTTGAAGGTCGTTTCTTGGATTGTTCTAACAAAATTCAATGTCGTTCAAATTACATGCCAAAGTTGTTCGAATGACTTTGCTGCCTCTAAGATTTTTTATTTGTTATAAATACCTATTTCGGAGACCTTTTTCATTAAGGCTTTTGATACACAAAACTGCAATTATGCAGATTTTTAGTCTTCATCTTTTAGGGTTAAAAACCTAGTTTTGGATTCACCAAAACCTTTTGTTAATCAGTTATGAAACCCAAATACTTCTTGGAAATTTATCCTTTTGGAGTGCCATATGTAATGTTAAATTGGTAGTTCTTGCAGGAGGTGCTTGCTGACGACTGCGATTATCGAGGTTCTTAAGGGGATCTTTGATGGTACTAGGCTGTGGTGTACGTGGTTTTTCTACGGGAGATTCATTGCATATTTCATTGTGTAATTTGTAAGTTGAGATTTATATTATATAGTGAAATAAAAGTTTTACCCGAAATGGGTATTTTCTTGAATCTTATTTGTGGCTTGACTTGTGATTAGATGTTTAATTTATCCATATAGATGCATGATTAGGGTTTAATAAAATTTGGATCAAAGATTGACTCAAATTAAATAAGTCTAAACTTGGAAAATTTGCGAATTAAATAATTAATTGATATCATCCATTTACAAATTGGCATCAGAGCCGGTTGCTCTAATTTATCGAGTGATTCTTTTTACGTAAAATTTTTGGGATATTGATTTTTTTGGAAAAATATGATTTTGAATTTTTTTGCAATTTTTTCGATGGAGAACTTATATAATCGGCTGCCCCTCTTTGATGGCATGAATTATGCCTAATAGAAATCCATCATGAAATTTGGTTTATAGGATATTGATGAACGTGTCTGAATTGTTTATGAAAGAGGGTGGAATACTCCCACCGTCATCATTGAAAATGTCACCAATACCAAACCTGTGTCTGACTGGACTAATGATGATTTTAAATGGAGTACCTATAAGTCCCGTGCCCTTAGCGCTATTTCTAGAGCCTTCACCCCTGACGAGTTTTGCTGTATTTTGACGTGAACCATGTCTAAAGAGGCATGGGATATCCTCCAATTAACATATGAGAGTACCAATAAGGTTAAGGAATCTAAGTTACAAAATTTAACCACCCAGTTTGAGTCTATAACCATGTTAGCGTTCGAGTGTTTTAACGAGTTCTATGCTAGGTTTTTTGACATAGTTAACACGAGTTTTAAATTTCTTGAGAAAATTGAGGACACGAGGGTTGCTAAAAATACTTTGAGGTCACTCCCATCCTGTTTTATTCCTAAGGTTACTGTTTCAAATTCTTTGGGGATATTAGATACACTTAGGTTAGAATAACTCGAAGGAGACCTTCAAACTTATCATATCAACATGTTTCCTAAAACAATTAAGCCTAAGGATAGAGGGATTGCACTTGAGGCATAATCTAGAAAAGGTGAGGAAGTGTTTAGGAACAAAGAGAAGAAGAAGAAATAGAGAGTTTGTGTGTTCGAGTCTGAGGGAGAGTTTGATTTTAATGACGTGGCCATGTTTGCTAAAATGTTTAAAAACTTTCTCAAAGTTTCAAAAGAAAATTCTTCCAACAAAAGGATGTATGAGAAAAATAAAAAGAAAGAAGAGGCCAAAGATAGTGGTGAGAAAAAGGAAGAGGCTATATGTTTTGACTGTGAGGGAAAAGGGCACAAAGCGTTTGAATGTCCCACTATGCTAAAGAGAAAATACATGAAAATTTCCATGTCAGCCACTATTAGCAATAGTGACAATGAGGTGAATGATTCTGGGGATGAATCATCACATGGAATGTGTGTCACCTTTATGGAAAGTCATGTGAGCACACCTAGTTTGTCCCATGACAATGAGGACACTTGTGTAAGTGAGAGACCCAATAATGATTTGAGTGTTTCTAGTGAGTGTGAGAGACGAATTGAAAGTGAGGGTGAAAGTGATATCCGAAAATCATTTAGATATTTATACTTCGAGACCTTAAAGATGATGAAGTTGAATAAAGAGTTAGGTCTTAAGGTATTAGATTTGGAGGAGAGATAGAAGTTTTGAGGGGATATGAGGCATTAACGAGTCAACTCGAGAGGTGAAGGTTTCTTTAAGTGAGTAGTTAATCATGTTAGGCCGAGAAAAGAGTGAAATTTAATCCCGTGTGTCCCAATCGAGGGAGATCTCAAATGTGCATGGGAGGTCAAGTTTACTATAGAGGATGCATCCAAGAAAGTTGGAAATATGCTCCTTAGTCCCTATTTGGTTAATGTTGAGGATTAGGAATAGGTTATGATGGTGCATCCACTTCCCATGTTGCACTCGAGCCAATTCTCGAGTTTTTGATAGATCCTTATGGCTCCCAACTTAACCCACCTAGGAGTCTAGTTATCGATAGGAGAGTGCATGTTAGACGTTTTGTGAGATGGGTTCCTAGGCCCGTGTATGTTTGCACCCAATGCAACAAGAGAGGACACAAAGATTTTTGCCATGTGCTCTCGTATACACACCCACACATGATACATTGCATGATCTTGTGCACAACATGAGAGAATTTTCGCACATTCGAGGGCAAGTTAAGTTTTTAGTCAAAACTTCACACTATTTGATGGATGTTTTTCATAAGATGTCACCACCTTTGAAAAACTCCTTCACACCTAATGGTTGAGGTTTAGACTTGTTTGCTAGCATAGGATGATTTACTTGATGATATTTTATGCCTATTGCTAATGTGTACCACTTTTGTATTTTTTTGCTCATTTTGATATATTTTTCAAAAAACCCAAAAAAACATTTTTGTTTTTGAATTTTTTTTGAAAAATACCAAAAGATTTTCTGTTTTTTGAGAAAACATTGAAAAGGACAAAAAGATTTTATTTTGATGAACTTTTTGAAAAGGACAAAAAGATTTGTGTATTTTGTTTTACACCATTTATGGATGGACATTTAGGATGACCGAGTCAGAAAATCATTCCATATCCATGTGACTATTTTGATAATGTTTTGAGACAATACATCATTTCATCCATGTGCTTTATAATGTTTGTAGTCATTAAATGAGATTTGAGATAAGTTTCTACATGTTTGACTCCGGATTTCCTTTACTGCACAGATTTACATGATTATTTTTCTTGTCTATCACATGTTGGTCAAAGTGTTTTCATCCCAAACTTGTCTTTAAAATGAATTAAATGCGATAAAACTTGACAATGAAAGTAGTGCGTGTAACAGCCGTTACCTATGAGGAATTTGTTTAATACAAAAAATGATGAGTGAACATGGGAAAGGGCTATGAAAGGAGAAAATAATTGATTCGTATCGAATATTGCATATTTTCGCCCGTTATCTTTATGTATTCTAGTGCTTTTACGACCCTTAATGCCTATATTTACGCTTATTAACTAGACAACCTTGGATATGTACATGCTTTGCAGGGATAAATTGTTCTTTTGTAGGTATTGTAATGCTAAAAGTGACGATCCGTTGCATTTCGGATAAGTTCTGTCGTCGGACGCTACTCCAAGGGAATTTTAGTCAATTCACATTTCATCTTTGGCTCATGGAATTTCCATGGATGTGTAGTTCGCTGAACAAGCTTTGCGTGGCCATAAACGGTACGCGATTCCGAGTCCGAACAATGTAGTTATGGGCGTTTCCGTATGCAACCTTTTCCCCATCTTCATGGACCAAAGGATTGAAGAAAATAGAGTGCCGGTCGATCGCGGTTTAAGGCCCGGTCGACCGCGGGTTTGAGTTTTACCTTGCATCGAAGATAGTGGGATTTTACATTAAGGCCCGGTCGACCGCGCTTCTGATGCTGGTCGACCGCGGGTTTGAATTTTTCCTTGGATCGAAGACAGTGCTCCTTTGCCCATGGGTGCGGTTGACCGGCCCCCTCGCCGTGGTCGACCGTGGTTTGCAGATATTTTGAGATCTTTTCCTTTTCTTTTCTTTTTCCTTTATTTCTTTTGTAACTTACTGTATAAAGGAATTTTGGTTTCATTTTCAGATATAGTTAGATATTATTAGAAGGTAAACAGTTTAGGTTAGGGTTTGGAGGGTGAGAGCTCATTTTTCTTCCTCATTTGGTGTGACAACATTTGGGTTTGTAATTTGAACTATTCATTTTCCCTTCCATTTAATTTTAGTGTGTATTTCTTTTATTCTTGCTTTGTAGTTAATTTACATGCTTTCATAATTAGGTTTACATACTTTGTTTACTTGCTTTCTAGTGTAGTTTTATCGTGTTTATTTACCACTTTCTTTATTGCATTTTTAATATACTTTCTAGCTAATTAGTCTAAGTTGTGCCGAATAGAATTCCGGGTTGACATGTTGCTTTGCTTTGGTGATGGTGTTTACGGGTCTATTTCGGTTGCATTGCCCTAGTTATTACGCGTAGGGGATTTGACGAGGTATATCATGTATGTCCCGTGCTTACGACCTTGCGTGTGTAATTTTTGGGGTATTTGTTGATGCCAAAATTATATTAGGCTTTTATGCAGATTTAGTGGCGCGACAACTCTTGATTCAATTAACTGTCGAAACGAGACACATTTGTAATAACTCGTCGATCAATGTATCCATTTTATACTAATTAACTCGTGTGAGGGATATTCGACAAAACCCACAGTTTTACTCGCTTTGTTAATCTAGTTTCAATACACTCGCCTAGATTAATCTTTCCCTTTTATGCATCTTTTCCTTTTTAGTTTGTAATTCATCTTTTACACTTTTATTTCTAGAGTATTAAATCTTATAAATTCTACCATCTCGTCTCTGTGGATTTTTGATACCCAGACTTGACCGCTATACTCACCCGTTGACTGTAGTCATAAGTTTAGATTTTTGTATAGTTCAGGTGAGCCGAATTTAAAATGACTGGCATGTAGGTGACTCTCACGCCGCGGTGAAAACCTACCTATCAAATGGTGCCGTTGTCGGGGATGAGTTTGTTTTAGAATTTATATGATTTAGTATTTCGTAGTATTTTCTTTCTATTTGTATTATTTACTAATATTTTTGAAGGACTTCCACATTTGAGCACTTATAAACGCTTGAATTTCTCGCGCGCGCATATCTTTGTGGAATTCGCCATTTCGAGCCATTTTTGGGGTAAGCATGTCTTATTCCAATTCTTTCGGTAATAATTGTTATAATTGTTAAAATGCTTGTAATCCTATGACTTTCGGTCAATACTTAGAATCCTAAAAAATCAAAAATTCAAATATGACTTTGGGCGAGTATAACGAAAGTCAAAACTTGGGTTATTGGAATTTTGATGATGATGATAATGATTTTGGGCCTTTACGTCCTTATAATAGGAATTTTTAAACGAATTGCAATAGTTTTCAAAATTTCTATAATAATGAGTTTTCGTTTAAGTCGGATGGTAATTTTCAAAGTTCCCATTTTCAAGTATCCACACCTCGACCTATGACATTCGGTGAGGGCTTGCGTATGCTTGAAAATGAGAAAATTGAAAATCATTATTGGGAAGAAAATCGTTTGTGGGAATATGAATTGGATATTTATTATTTGAATCCGATGACGATTTTGCTTTCGAGACTTTTGAAGTCGACAAATGTTTTGAGCCAAATGAGGACTTTGTGCCAACTTTGGAACAAACCATTCTCGATTTTGCCCATTGCATAATAGATATTGAAAGTGAGGATGAAAATGACGTAATATCTATTTGCAATGAAATTATTTCTTCTTTGGCACCCCAAAGAAGAACATTTCATTGAAAATGATATTTTTTCTTTCGAAACTCATTCTTCATGCGATGGTGATTCATCTCATGAGTTTGAATTTCTTTCATCCCCATTTTCATTCTCTGTTATCACATCGTCACAAGTACCCGATGATTCGGTTTCGAACTTTAATGTTTTAAACCTTTTCGCCGATGAGGAGTACTTGCTCGAGTCGCCTTCCACGATCGCATCTTTGCCTTTGTGTGCACCACCTCCCATTCCAATTTCAAAATCATTAGGAGGATATTCAGCTTTTCTCGGTCCCCATATGTTTTTATCACCCGTTCAATCCAAATCCCCCATTGTCCCTCCAAAAATTTTAATTGACGATGGTTCCTTTCTTACGCCTTTCTCATGCCTCCAGTTATTCAAACGAAATTCATATTTTTCGAAAGGCGTGCTTGTATGGGAGGGTACACCAGTTATCCTCCAAAGTCAAATCATTTTTGCGATGGACCCTCAGCTATTTAGACTTTTAGTGTATAGTTAGTGTGAAGCCTAAATAGTAGGTTATATATAGTTAGCTTTTTATTCTTTCTTTTTATTTTTCTTTCCTTTTTAATTTACTCTAGTGTAATTAGTTAATTTTTGTTATTTTTTTGGCTATGCTCGGTACTAATTTATTTTACAGAATCTTTGTACTTATTCTTATCGGGATCGCTCTAGTTTTGGGTAATATCACCCTTTTCCTCTCTTTAAATTGGCTCTTAATTCACATTGAGTACAATGTCAAGTTTTAAGTTAGAGGGTGTGGGATATTCTATCCATTTCTTTACTTAGTCCATGTTTTTTTCTCACATGTTAGTTACTTAGTATGCTTTTCTTAGAAAAATTAAAAATTTCAAAAAGATTTTCTTTCTTTTTTCTTCTTTTTTGGGCATTTTACCTTTGTTTCCGATTAATTTTAGTAATTTCCCAATCCAATAGACAACTCAATGATGCATGTTCTCGATTTTAGAAGTTATTAGACTTTAGTCCTCGATTATTGATATTATGAATAACTTCATGAATTAAACTTTAATCCCATGAGCACATGCATTTTCCTTGTTAGATTGATTTGGTTTAAGATTTTTATAACTCGGTAATCTTTTGTTGCATTGTATATACTTACACCGAGTAAGCTTTGCACCTTTCGTCATTTGTGAGTGTATACACTATTCTTTCCTCTTTGAAAACTTTGAATTCATCGGTAATCTCTCTATTCTTTCATTTGATCGTTCATTAATTGAGTTCATACATGAAATGTGTTACTTGAGCAGGATTTTCATATATTGTTTTGACTCGAGAATTGCGCAAACTTTTGGAAATGATCATAGGCCATCTTTGATATATCACCCATATTAGCCTTCACCTCACCATTTATGTTTACCCTTGTCAACCCCTTTGAGTGTAAATAATAGCCTTTCATTTCATAACCCAAAATTCCCATAACCAACTCCGAATTGGAGTTATATACCATATATATATTACCTTCCATACCCTTGTTTGGATTGTTACTTGGGATTGAATGATTGTTGTTGTGTTACGGTTGCAATTTAGGCATATGAGAGTGAGAAAAGTAAAGAAAAAGTGAAAAAGAGAAAAAGAGAAAGGAAAAAGCAAAAGAAAACATGAATTACAATTTCCATAACATCCATTTAGAAATTTATACTCTAAATCATGATAATCATCCCAATTTCATAACAAAGTCTAATTCCTTAATCATAACAATGGTCATATAAATTGTTTAATTCAAATTATTTTAATATTAAGTTAGAAATTCAATTAATAATAGCATCATAATACAACTTCAATTATAATCTTATAATAAACAAACTTTCGTCAATTCTCATTTAGATTAAATCTTAGATGAAAAGATCCAAATTGTTTTTCCTCATTTCCTTTGCCTTCCTTTGTATCTTTAGGATTTCCCCCTAAATATATAAAATGATTTAATCTAATCCTAATTTTTTATACTAATTACCCCCAAAATTAGGCTTGGTCCCCTCGTGGATCCTAACCCATTAAGCCAAAAACCAATTGTAATTAGTATAAAGTCTAACCCAAGGTCTATACTAACCTGTGGGCATTAAAACCCAACCATTTAATGTGTAACTGGACCTTCTGCACATCCTAAGGTCATTTATATTATTTTACTAGGATTATGATATTTATTCATTAAAATTTTATTAATTTATTAACGTATGTTAAATTCAACTCAATTTGAAATAATAACATAAATATAGTGACATCACCAATCATTGTAGATAAATACACACAAATATAATTTATTCAATTTACTTTAAGTTACGGGGTATTAAAGAAACTCCCCTTGCTTGGGAATCTTCTGAAAAAACAATGTGATATAGATGATATAAAGCATGTAATCATGTGAAATGATTAGTATACCTCCTCAAAGAGTATATATTTGCCTAAATAACATCAATCCTTATCCTAGATTTGTCTCCCGTTTTTAAAAAATCCCCTTTTTTGGTACATGGAGCATGAAAAAATTATTCTCCCCATTTTGTCATGGAAAGACAAAGAGTAGAAATATATCATAAAGAATAAATATATCATGGTAAGAAAGATCATGATGGCAAAGTGAACTAGAAAATCAAGAGATAGGAAAGCATCGAAATATCATGGTTACAATAAAGGAATACACAATTAGCATATACAAGTGTATCTTCGCATGAATCTCAAAATAGGAACTAGCAGATGAAAGATATCAGTCAATACGCATGGAAGGAAGATATGTGATATATTAATAATATAGTTAGAATGAGATCATACACGAAGCATGGATATAATAATATGATCATAACAATATGAATACCAACTGAAAATGATCCAATTAAGGAGGAGAAAATGGAAAAAGACAAATGATCCATAATTTACCAAAAAATACCTACATCTGTACAAAAATATTCAAGTATCAAGTACCAAATAATAAGGTGTGAATAACTAATAATCATAGAGATCATGCAAAAAATATCTAGACAACAACATGCTAATGACACTAAATAACTTACAGGAGAATAAAAATATATCCATAATAATGTGACATCTCAATAAAAGAAATACATCTCCCCCTAAGGCAAGCATTACTCCTACTAGATCTATGCATGACGAAGTGAAGCATAAGAATCATGTGAAATATGATGGGGCTTTAAGTATCACGATAAGATATCATGAAAGCATATGATAGAGACACGTGGGTATGGAAGATGTGAAGAAATGACAATAACCACATATGTTAAACAATTAAGAAAAATGTGATATAAGCTCATAATATATAGTACAAACACTAGTCAAGGCAAGGAGAAAGAAAAACACTAGAGACATGAAAATCTATAAGGTACAAGGTGTCTAGAATCGAACTAGTAGGATACTAACATCATAAGTACAATAGTAATTCACAAATACAACTAAATCTCACATAGATCCAATCCAAAATGATGATAAAGATCTCATAACTCACTAGAGCAACCTACAGAATAAAAATCTTAGAAAATGGTAGTTGACAACAATCCTAGATATTAAACAAAGCCCTAAGAACCAATCATATACCAACCACTAATCTCACATAAATCTATGATGAGAAAACATTCAAGGTACAATATATAAGGCAGATGAGTTCAATATATGAATTGGAATGTGACCGAAAACATAAGTACAAACAAACCAAAAGATGCCAAGAATTGAAAGAAATCTACCATAACAGATTAGTGTTCGTACATAAAGAATGGACACCATGTGAGCGACCTGCTTTTGAACGTGCAAACTAAATAGATCATATTCCTTAATAAGTCCAAAAAGTCTAGAAATTATCCATGAAACCTCACGAATCCCAACTCTTTGAATACTAGTGGTATGAATGAATGTGAATGCATGAAAAGTTATTGAATTTGACTTTAATAGCACCAATTTGGGATAAAAAGCAAGAAATATACAAAGTAAACAACTCTCACACATACAAATATATACAAACGAAAATTAGGGAACATATTACAATTTAATTTGACAAAAATATTTCATTTAAATATTGACTAAAATATTAATTAGAAACACAAATTACCCAAATCTCAATCAGTTAACTATATATGGATCAAAATTCTTATTAAATTAATATTTTGTGACTTTATAATACCATTCAAGGTCTGATTCATATGATAATTGTTATATACAAAATCAAAGAGAATAAACATAATAAATTAATACATTCATTACAAATAATGCTTAAAAGGCAATCATTATGTCAATATCCTCATGATCTCAAATAACACAATTTCAAGTCATTAACTCCCTCAAGTTGTGACACCCCGCCTATTACAACCACGGGTGATCAATACCTTATTAAAACAAATAGGAATACCATCTGGTTCATTCTTAGCATCATTGTCGATTTTTTTTTAATTACTAATCACCGGTGTTAAATTAAGCCAACGCCAAATTTTATCTTTCATTGTTATAATGACTTGCGAAAATAAAATAAATTAAATAAACCATCCACACAAATATAGTCTGAACAATCACACGACATATATATATATATATATATATATATATATATATATATATATATATGAGACAGAATAAACCATCGGTTCTCAAAACAAATAATCCAACCAGAAGTCTGACATAATAAAACTAAATCTAAATACAATCTGATGAATAAACTGGAGAAATAAAATTTCTGAAGGTAAACACGCCCAAATGAAATACTGAAGAATCCCTATATAGAATTGAAAGAGTTGAAGCGTCTAAAGCAACTCCTGCATGCCTCCACAAATGCTATAGCTACGCATCCCTGGATAGAATCGTCAAGCTTGGTGTCCTGGTGGCTAGACACCAAAAAGGTTTTGAAATTATTTTGACAAGAGTCAGAGCCTAGGAAAATAGTTTGAAAATGTTTTTCAAGAGTTTAAATCAAAATTTAAATCCGTTATTAAATAGTTACGTGTACACTCTATTGACATCCTCACCTCTCAGCTAATGTGCGCGTCTAACGTACTCTATCTAGCTATGCTACCCATCATAATTATATAATGTATTTACATAACCTTAATAAGTCTAGCTTTCGCATAATGCCGGTACTACATGCTACCACAATATAAATAAGTAATATGTCCCACGTATTATTATTGATTCAATCAGTTAAGTTTCGCTACTTAATTACTTTTAGATGTACACAATCTATCGGTTATACTATAACACACATAAGTAGATATAATGTACTTGTATATATTTAACACACATATAATATATACAACTATAGCATCCCCAGAATGGCCCCACGGGATGCTGGCATACTCTGCTATTAAGTCCATGTGCGTCTCGTACTAAATTAAGGACCAATGGTTCGACATGTCTCCTCGAACCAAAAATAAATCAACATACAATGGAGGCGAACATGGTTATAAGCTTTTAGGATACGTACATACCTAACATGCCCAAACAATATTCTGGTCCAACTAATAAATGATACATAGTGAGATTCCCTAAGTTATATGTTCTGGGGAACAAATCCAGACCTCGCTGGAATTGCCATGGTGGTATCGCCCTCTTCATAGAAACATCCGAATAGCAGGCAGTGTAGGTATGTTCACACAAATAATCAATCACAACCATTGGTATTCACACATCCTATATATGTATATAAATCAGTAGGTATACACACACCTCATCATATAAGTCTGTAGGTAGTGTATATCTCTCGCATAGTCATCATACAAACAATTAATAGGTTAGCCTCTTATTATATTTGTCCAGCTATCGCTCACTTCTCGAAGGGTCCTAGTCATCCCTTAATAATATCAGTAGCTCATACACTCACACACTTCTGATCTAAATCTTAGATTCACTTATCTCCGTGATCCCTTCTTATTCCCTCGATTTTAATATCTTCATAATTCATATCTCACAGGTATTCACCTTAATTCTCTTGTTATGTCTAAGACACTATCCCATATTAGGCCTACTGTAATTCAATATAATCCTCATTATGATTTTAAGAAATCCCAAAAGTCTCCCCATTAATTATTCACAAGTTCAGGGATTAAAAAGGAAAATTTATCAATTCTGGTTAAACAGAATCTATTCACCCAAAGGCAAAATCAATTCGCTTGCCGAATCAATTTTCCCTTCGGCCGAATCGATTCTAAATGTAACAGGTCGTCTACTTCCCTTACACAGTTGCATTTTTCACCATTTTTGTTTATATAACTTTCATGCAAGACTCTCAAACTACCACCCAACATAACTCATCATCATTCATATGTATAGGGATATCTTCTAATGTTTTTAACACAATAAATCCTTAAGAAAACACCAAAGAACAAATAAAATCCAATATTGATAAAAAAAAAACTAGTTTTCATTGTTCTTCCTCCATACTTAAACATTTATCCATATTTCCTCCATCGTAATCATTACACATCATCTGATTACGAGTTATTAATATCAATGGATCCATTCTACATGCAATCTTGTCCCAATTCATGAGTTTTATTAACTTAAACCTCAAGAACACAATTAAAATCATGGTATTATAATCCCTACTCTGTATGGGTATTATAACTAAATCAAAACATGCAAGATAAACACTTGAATTATTAAGCATGTTTGATTTCATGATTAGGATGATATAGTTGGTCTTCCCTTGCTCCAATTACGAATTCGGCAACGTACGTTCGGGGCGAGAATTGGAGTGGGAAATCTTGGTTTTCTCCTCCTCTTCCTCTCTTATGGTCTCTTATCTTTAAACTTTGTGTTTTACCGAGCCATACCCCAAAGGGGAATATATAACACTTAGAATTTCGAAGCCCTCTCTACCTTAATCTCTCGAATGATTAAAACGCCCTTTCGTGGTGTCAGTTTAGTCTAAATCACCTCGAGACGCAAATACTGCCCCCGAGTACACTATTCTGACTATTTAGACTCTTTCGGAATCAAACGTGACCTCAAAATCATCATCCAAGTTACTCTAGAATAATTTCTTATCTCTATCTCATATAGTCCACGTACGACACCTGATTGAGATATACCACCATCACGTCAGTGTCACTCACTATGATGTAAAATACTAAATCACTATTCACTTAGTAATTTTATTCGATAAACATTAATCATTTCTCTCTGATTAATAATTTAACCAACGCATAATATTTTATTTCATTAATTCAATTTTAAATGCTCAGAAAATACGGGGTGTTACACAAGAATATATTAATTAAAATCTTTTGAATGCTAAATAAATAGAAAATTCCGTTTTTGAAATGTTAATCCCTATCTTGTTTTTCATGTCGGTTAAAACTCTTAGCTTATGCCTAGATGACACTTACCTAAAATATTTGAATTTACAAAATGAGTTTAATCACTTTAGTGGTAGCCCTTATCACTACTTTTCAAAACAGTCAATTTTTAACACTTTCATAGTAAAAACTCACAAATTATCACATATCGACCGACGAAATATGAATAAGATCTTATAGATTTGATCATGATAAATTAATCATTAAAAGCATTAATCACATAAGAGAAATAAGAGGGAATAAATGATATACATGCACTCAAGAGTGTAAAATCGTTACTATATATTTCAACAAATTTTTCCATCATGATTTATCAAATGAATTTCAACCTAACTATTACATCAATCAACATTATCAATCAAATGGTCTAGAATTCACTTTCAATCATCATTTAACTTAAATCAATCATTAAATCAGTAATAAGCAAAGTCTTAACCACATTTAGCAAAAATAATAAAAATAAAATATTTTTGGATTTTTGAATAAGAATGGTGCATTTATTTACAAATTTATGTTTAATGGAGAAACATTGAATATAAAGAAAATGCATGAAAAATAAAACTATGCAAAGAGTACTCCCTGGAAAATGATACCAGTTGTATATTATCTAACCCACAAATATTTGTTTCCCCTACAAATCAAGAATGAACTAGTAATGGAAACCTGTAATAACCTAGTCATCTTACCAAACTATATACCTAGATAGCGATGCGTGTTCCATATCCTAGATCATTGGGAGTAACAAAGGTATCCTATCTCTTCATAAACTTAATTTTTCGAACAAGAAATTCTACTTTCTTTGTGAATTCCTAAGCATCCTTTTATTTAATTTTAGAATCTAATGGGTATTAAAATTGGAAGTGACTTTAGACCCTACACGGTCTCCTCTTTGGACCTTGGACGGGTTTGAGGAGTTGAGTTTCAAAGTGGGAGACAATAATATAAAGTGGTTCGAACCACTTTTGATGATTTTACAGCCATTGTCAACGTGTTTTAATGGTTTATTAGATTATAAATGAGTTATTACAGTATAAAAGTCCCCTTGAGCTTTGGCCACGAGAGTATTGGGTCTTACATCCTTTATAAGTGATTCAAAGGTCCTTACAAACTAGTTGATTGACTTATTCAAGGGTTCATGATAATTGATTAAGGTATGACATTATCTACGAACCACGATCTGCATTAAAAGGCCAAGGTTTGGAGAATTGTATTGCTGAATTCACCTATCCAGAGGTTTACGACTAACAAAACTTCCCTGCCGAGCATACTTCTAAAGAAGAAAGCTCAACTCAAAAGCAAACTAAAATTATTGTCGATCAACCTAAGTCATCTAGAACTCAGGAGCTGGCCTAGAACTATGCAGGGGAAAGAAAGAAAATATTCCATCATGGAGTTATGTCTGAAGAAAGCTTCAATAATGATATTTTGTTGTGGAATTTATATGTCGATGGTTCTTCATGTGAAACTGGAAGTAGAGATGGTATAATACTCAATACTCCTGATGATATTGATGTTGAATATGCACTTAGGCTTCAATTCAAAGCATCAAACAACGAGTAAGAATACGAAGGTTTAATAGTTGGACTAGATTTTTCCATTTCATTAGACACAGAGCAAGAAATTGCGCACAACAATTCACAATTAGTGGTCAACCAGGTGCTTCATTTATATGGAGTCAAGGGAGAGTTAATTACCAAATACTTTGCCAAAACCATGGAAGTCATTTCTAGGTTTCTAGCCATGTAAATGAATAGGATCCCCATAATAGCCAACGCCCAAGTAGATGCACTTGATCGGCTGGCTTCAGCAACTAGAATTGAACTTAGGCTCACCATCCCGATAGAGATCCTAGCTAATTGGAGCATTGAGGAGGACTTAATGGTTAATTTCATTGCTATAGATTTGGGACCTTCATATATGGACCCAATTAAGGCCTATATTGAGGATGACATCTTGCCACCCGATCCCAAAAAGGCCAAGAAGGTCCGATATAAAGCAACGAGATATGTGTTAGATAAAGGAGTTTTATACAGAAGGGGATTAATGATCTCCTTGTTGTGTTGTTTTCATGCAATATAGGTGGAATATTTGATTAAAGAACTGCACGAAGGTTCTTGTGGAGCTAATTCCGCTAGTCAATCATTGCTCCAACGAATCAACACTCAGGGATACCACCGGCCGACGATGAGGGCAGATTATACAGGCTTTATAAGAAAGTGTGACAAATTCCAGAAATTCTCTACAATTTATAAAATTCCCAATACTGCTCTAGCATCCATAACTTTACCTTGGCCATTTTTTATTTGGGGAATTAATCTAGTCGGCCCACTGTCGACCACTAGAGGTAGGTTTAAATATTTGGACGCTATTGTTGATTACTAGGGAAATCGTTCACTTATGTCGAGTACATCAAATTCTCTCTCACACACATATCATCACCACGAGTAATATCGTGAGGAAATTCATGTATAATAAGGTATATTAGATGGATTTTCTACACGAAGCGATGAATGATTGACCTTATCGGAAAAAGGTATATCATGTAACTGATTCCAAAGGAGGAACCCTTATGTTAACCTCCCAATGCATAAACCTCATATAAAAATCTACCGTATCCCACTGATACCCAGTTTTTCGATTTCAAAATGAAAATCTATCAAAATTTTGGATCATCTTATCGCCCAAATTTTATGCTATATTGCGTGTTTATAAAATAGGACCCTGTCCTTGAGTTTTAAAAACAAGTTAAATCGTGTCTTGCATCTCGTACCCTATTTTTTCTTAGACTTGAGTCTTATTCAACATTTCACTTGCACCCTAGGCATGATAAAAATACAAATGAAACCTAATAATAATAATTACATTGGGGAATTTTCTTTCCTTCTATTTTCAAAAGTACTAAAAACATTTCCTTCCTTTTTAGAAGAAAAATATACACATACCAAAAATGTTTTCTCCTTTTTCTCAAAATACAAAAAATATTCATTTTTAATAAAAGTTAAAGAATCTTTCCCTCTCATGTGTGATCCTAATCCTTAGCCTTGCTCCTTATTATTTTAAATCTACTACAGGCCTCCCAAGAGTTCCACACCCTCATCATCTTTCGTAAAAACCAAGAGATACTACCACAGATTACACATGGAGAATCCTGATCAAAACGCCAATATTCATCCAAACTCGATGGACATACTTGCTCAACTCAGTGCTAAGATCAATTGTCTACAGGTGGATGTCCAAAAGATACAATGAAACATGTATCAAAGTTCTGAATTTTTCATACTAGATATTGACTTTCCTCGTGCTAAAGGTCTATAACTACCAGAATATATATGGGCTTCGAAGGAGTATTCATAAGTTCTGCACTCCTCGCACATACCACCTATTAATGGTCCACTGTTAGCTCAGCCTCTAATGTCGAACTTTGCCCAACCATGTTCTAACTTCTCGATGTATATTCCTATTGACCCCAAATAAGAAGAATTGAACAAGGTTAAGGAAAACCTGAGATTCCTATCCAAAACATTTAACCAAGTCAAGAATACTGGGAACTATGTGGATTAGATCCACATTTCTCCCTACTAAAGGGACCAACTATCACCGTTCTATGAGCCTATTAAGGATTACAATGGAGATAATGGACCAGATATTCTAGTAGACTCTTAAAGAAAGCACTCTTCAATGGTTCTTATCATTAGAGGAATCCCCAGTTTGTAGTTTAGAGGATGTGGCCCGAGAATTCATGGACTAATACTAATATATTGAGTAGTTGGAAGTCTCCTTCCAAAACCTCAAATTACTTAAGAAAAATCCTGTAGAGTTGGACAACGACTTTTTTTTAGTAAATGGAGAGAAAAGGACTCTACCATTACAAATTGACCTTTTAAGTAGGAACAAGTGATTATCTTAAAGAAGAATTTTCTTCAAGATTTCCAAACCTCTATGGGAATCTAATACTACTTGTGGATATCTAGGGTGATTCCTCCGACGCGAGATGGCACTGAAGGGGGGGGGGGGAGAGAACTCTTTGCTCATGTTGGGATTCAAGGATATTAATTTTCTTTACTCCACTCGTACGATCTTCGCAGGCTACCACGAACATAAATCGATTGTTGAGAAAAGGAAGGAAATGTAAAAAAAGGAGTCAGACACTTATTTTTCTCAAAATAGGCAAAAAAATGTAGGCGTCTCCTAAAGAACGACCTCAAAAGACAAACTGTTACATACGAAAGAAAATGAATCGAGGTTCTGGGCACTCACTTATGGAATGGGAAGATATTAGGAACCCATTCCGCCCTTTTGGTGTCTCATGGGCTATAACAATGTTCTCATTTTTCTCTAAGATGTGATTTATTTATAAAATATGTGCGATGTGAATGTAAGAAAGAAAAAAAAATTTTGCTCAGGTCATAGGGATGACGGAGAGGAGTTATCCCAAGGAGTGTACGAAAGAATGGAAAATATAGAAAAAATGATGTTAGTTCCCAACAAATCAAAATTCACTATCAGAAACTGAGTGTACATGTCGGGTTAGAACACTAATATATATACGTGAGAATACGCATAATAATACTAAATATAAGATATAAATAAAGAAACGCAACGACCACTATAGGACTCAAATCCCGATAATGAATCGTGACTCTTACGTATCCATAATAGTCATCAAAGTCCATTTAGTTAGAAATATCACAAGGGTGAAGTTTAACTTATAGACCCAAATTTAGGACTCTTCTTTAATTATTTTTGAAGAAATTGTGCTCAAGTGTAGAAGTGTGGGAAAAGTGACGGAATCCTACTTTTGGAGTTTATATGTAAACCCTACTTTTTCTCTTTTTCTCTTTTATGAAATATATTATGTGAATACTAATAATGAAAAAGGATATCAGTTAATGTGAGATAATGGAGTAATACTAAAAGATATTAAAAATGGAAATGAAGTAAGTAAATAACACAAAATAATATGAATTACAAAAGAGTGGGAGTAAACCTCCTAGATTATTTTTTTATTTATTTTTGAAGTAAGGTAGGATGATTTTATGGTGTTGGAATGGTGGTGAAGTAGGGCTGAGGTAAGCTGCCAAAGTGGGTATGAAATTGAGGTAAGAAAGATTAAAGGAATGTTGGAAAATTATATTTTTTTCGAAATGATAACACACAAATTTTGAGGGAATGTTCGGATTGCCAAAAAAGGGGCCCTTGGCAATGATATCATGGCCTCCTTAAATAGTAAAAATTAGGGTTTTCGTGGGTGCCGATTGGTATAGTTCATAGCCTAACTATCGGCATACCCCTGAATTTCTGTCGAAGTAAAGTACACCCCTGCCTATAGGTAGGGGTCTAGGGTGCCTATAGGAAGTCTGAAAAGGACTTTTTCAGACAAATGTGCAAAAAATGAAAACCGTAAGTACGAATTTTGTATGACTATGATCTTGGAAAAGGGATCCAGAGACCTGTAAGAATGAAATGAGCTACTCCTGAGTTCAATAGTTGACTAAAGTCAAACGAGGCTCAGAAGCGCTTAATGGCCTCTGAATTGGGGTTCTCAGAGTAAATGGGAAAGTGTGCATGAACTGTAAGGCTGCTTCACACACGGCATGTACCATTGGGAAGGCTATTCAGATCCCTATGAGATTTCAATAAGATTCTCTTGGGTTAGAGAGTTGGCCAAAGTCAAACGGGACTCAGGAGTGCCCGGTAGCCTCTAGAGTAGGGTTTAAAGAAGGACCTAGGGCCTTATGGTGGGAGGAGAAATGTTATGGAACTAAGTATGTATTTAGAGGGTACTAGGATGGCGTGTCTATCGATCCCCTCAACAGGCAAACTTGGAACAATCAGAAGTCATTGAAACGTAGACATACCATTAATTTTTAAGAGTTTTGCATAATCCAGGTCCCTGATGAGGATTTGAAGGTGACCAATTTTAGGGATTGCGGTTGATTTCATAGAACTAAGGTGTCGAGGTGATAGATTCGAATGGTTAAGGTAGATTCTACAGACATGGGTCTATTCCGTGGACTTAAAAAGTTAAGATGAGCGATTCAGTGGATCGAGGTCGATTTTATGGACTTGTGTCAGTTCTTCTGACCTAAAGAGTTATGATGATTGATTTAGATATTCGAGGTTGATTTTATGGACCTAAAGTGTTAAGATAACCGATTCAAAGGGTCGATGTCGATTATGCAGACCTATGTTAATTTTATGAACCTAAAGAGTTGGGATGAATGATTCAGAGGGCTAAGGTCGGTTCTATGAACCTAGGTCAATTCTGTCGATCTAAAGAGTAGTTATGATTAATTCAGAGGGTCAAGATCAATTTTATGAATCTAGATTAATTCCACATGCCTAAATCATTGAGATGACCGATTTAGAGGGCCGAGGTATATTTTGTAGATGTAGGTTAATTATGAAGACCTAAAAAGGTGAGATGATTGATTCAGAAGGTCGAGGTCGATTCTACATACCTAGGTCAATTCTATAGACCTATAAAGTTGAGATGATCTATTTATTGGGTCAAGGTTTATTTTGCATACCTAGGTCAATTCTACAGAGCAAAACAGTTGAGATAACTGATTCAGAGGGTCGAGGTCGATTCTATGAACCTAGGTCAATTATGCAAACCTAAAGAGTTTAGGTAACCGATTTAGAGGGTCAAACTCAATTCCACAAACCTAAATATTTTAGGCGATCGAATCAGAAGGTGGGTATCTTTTTTACAAACCTAACAGGATTGATATAAGGGGGAATTTTACAATTCTGACTACACTAGGGAGGTGAGTATGCTAGTGATGTGAGTGCTGGCACACTTTGAATTTAGTTTCGCTAGGTAATTTTTTGGATTGTTCTTGAATTCTTGTGATGAAATTTTACAGGGACTGCCAAAAGTCATGGCCAGAGGGGTGCCTATAGTCATAGGGAATGGACTCTTGGGATTATTAGGAGTGGTGAGGGGTTATTTCTTCTCTTGTTCTTTCCTTGTTTACTTTGCACCAGAAAAATGTAACCATTCGAACAAGTATATGTAAGATTCAAATTTCATCATTTTATATTTATCTCGGATTAAGTGACCTAGTCTACATGCACTTTAATTTCTGTTGAGGGTTTATTTGTTGCAAAGATAAGTAGAATAAATAGAAGAAATACTCAAAAAATGTTTTTTCCAATAGGTTGATTTTCTAACGGGAAAAATTCTTTAGTTTAGAATGATATAAACAAAAAGGAAAACTAAAAAAACTTATAAAAATGGGGGGTGCCAATTGGCATACACCTTGGCCTGCCTATCGGCATATGGATAAAGTACAAATACTTTCTAGATTTTATTGCACTTCTTTTGTGCTTAAGAGTACTTGGGATCTATAGTATTGACAATATATTGTTTTTTTTATTTTTTATGGGTTTTTTTAGGTATAAAAAGGGGCTTGGAGGGTTTTTTCATCACCACCATTCAATTTTCTCTATTTTGTAACTTTTTTCTTCCTTCGAAACGGCGCTTTCCATGACTAAAATATTTGCATCTTATCTCGGAGGTTTGGAGCCCATGTGCCTCTACAATGTCAACTACAAAGCCTTTAACTTATTCCATGTATCCTTATGGCATAACCTTCCACTAGATTGGAATCTCTTGGAAGAAGCATTAAAAGTTTAGTATCCCGAAGAGCATGTATTTCTCTTTGGTTTGGAAGAAGTGTGCCCCACTTATGACGAGGTTTGTATAATGTTGGGTTTCAACCCAAGAGTTGCAACAACCGTGATGGTTGACCCCAAGATACCCATGATAGTGTTGTATAAGTATTATCACTGTAATCCAGTTGTTATTATACTAGTAAAGGCTCTGAATGGACTGCATGCTTGGAAAGAAGGTTAAGCTAGGTTTTTAGGGGGGAGCCCTACGATTCTGTTCATGTGGTTGCCTGAAAGACTACACCTGGAGGCTTCTCTTGAGCACTCTCTAGCGGGAGTTCCTAATTGTTTTCCTATTATTTATTTTATTTTGGCCCATCCACAGAGAATTGGATGAATTGTCTTGTAGATCACGGTCCATGAGTTTTCATTGGTCTATATCGTGGTGGTGAAATCTTATGTTTGTCTTACAATTAGGTGATTTCCGAGATTTATATATGGTGGGTTTTTGATAGACTTCTTTCTATATTCTATGACTTCTTCTGTTCCAAGTGGGGTGGGATCAGATCGTTCCTCCCAACTTAATTAACTTATTTCCCATTGAGGACCTGACTGAGTCATTAAGAATTATTTTGATGCATTTGTGATAGCGCCATTGATTATCTACTCATCCGCCTCAATGTGTTAGGGAGGTAGGATTAATATCTAGGGTTTATTTGAAGTGGTCGTGGGAGTAGGTGGTCATGAAGATTGTGATGAAGAGACTGGACGAAGGTGGCTTATGATGTTCAAAAATTTTGAGAAAGGTGTGAGATTTTGTCCAAGCTAATTAAGGAATACTGCCACATGGAGTGGATAGAAAATCGTAACTAAGATTATTCTTGGGGTTTGAAGAGAGGAAATTATGATGAGTCTGTCTGGTAGTTGAAAGCATGTCTTGAATACGAGGGAGGTGTTGGTAATAATTAGGTTTGTTATATAGGTTTTGAGATGTTTGGCTTGTGAAGCTTGTAAGAATTTTGGTTATTTTAATTCCTATTACTGATGTTTCATGTAATTACAGTATTTTATGTTTTAATAAACGATTATGATAATTTCGATGCATTTTATCTTAAATTTTGATGAATTTATTTTGTTTGAACTATCTATGCCGATCTTTAAGGCATATATAATCCTTTTGTATGTTTAAATGATGAGGGAGACTATCATTCTCCGAGGGGGAAAGGAATAGAATTTTTTGAAAGAGAAAAGACAATGCTCATGGGTGTCTTATATGATGCCTACATACGTCAGCGGGATTTTAAAATTCTGATCTTCCCTTATTGAAAAGGTATTTTTTAGAGGACAATGCTTACATAATTTTGAGTAGAGCGGGGGGGGGGGGGAGAGATTATTTTAGAATAGTAGGGAGGTGGGAAGAGTTGTAGCACGATGAGAGTTCATACTTAAGGGTAAAATTTCTTAAGATGCTCCATATTTACCTAACATGCTATCATCTCACCATCAAGGTCTGTAAGCATAGCGGCGCCACCTGACAGGATTTTCCTTTGGATGTATGGCCCACTCCAATTGGGCTTGAAATTTCCTCTCGGATCCCAAAAGGGTTCTATGATTTATTTGAGGGCAATATCTCCTTCTCGAACATCATAATCCTAGACCTTTTTATTGAACATGCAATATTACGATGATAGACTTGTATATGATATAGGGTTTTAAATTTAATTTAACCATTGAGCACAAGTTTGTTGTAACGATTTTGCTGTCAATCTTTTTTGTTGACTTGACTTTCGAGAATAACTCGTAAGGAAAGTATTTCAAGTTTGATAGGTAGGACTGCCTCCATTCCATATACCAAAGAGTATATAGTGGCCCAAGTGGGTATTCTGATGGAGGTACAGTAGCCCCAAAGGGCATATGGGATCCTATCAACCCAGTCTCCGAAACATTCAATCATCCTAATGATGATGGCCTAGAGGCTTTTATTGGCCGCTTTCATAGCCCCTTGGTTAACTGTCGATAATGAGTGGACTTTTTCCTTTAAACTCCGTACTTGTTATATAGTTTTATGACCTGAGCTTCAAAATGGATCCCATTGTCTGATACTACTCACAAGGAACTGCATAACGAAAGATGATATTCTTTCTGATGAATTTAGCTACTTTCTTTTCATTAAAAACTGTGTATGACTTGGCTTTGACCTATTTTGTGAAGAGGTTAGTTATGACCATGATGAATTCATGCTCGTTTGATGCCTTAGGACTGACTTTCACGATGACGTGTATAACCCAGGTGGATAATGTCTAGGGAGAAGTCATGTTATACAACTCCCAAGGAGGAAATTGTTAAAGGTTGGCAAATAATTAGCATTTGAGTCATCTTCAGACATAGACAGAATAGTCTTGAACCATAGTGGTCTAGTAATATCCTTGATAGATGATCTTCTTGGAAAGAATTTGACCACTAATGTGCGGTCTACATTCCCCACTATGGATTTTTTGCATCACATATTCAATCTCCGTCCCTTCTATGCAACGAAAGTGGTTTCCATAAAAATTTCTTTTGAAGAGTGATTTTATTATAGATGATGTATTGAGAAGCCAACCTACGTAGGGTCGCACAATATTTCTTGTTAGCGTCTTATGGACACCTACCATGCTTAGGAGGTTCCAAATGTCATAATACCATTGTTCTGGCATATTTTAATATTTTACTATGATGAGATCGATGTGGTAGAAGTGAGTCGGTACTGCAAATTTCTAGACTAGAATCGGGGAGATTGTTATTCCAGTCGGCATGTCGATAATGAAGGCAAAGGTTTCCAGTACATCGACAAGGATGTTTCTTGAACGAGGAAGGTAGTGAAAGGTTATATCACCAAATTAGGAGGAGATCTCTTCAAAGTGATAATGGATGGGTAATTATTTCTCGTATTTGATTTTCCATATATGAAGGGTTTATGCCACGCTAAGAGATGAATCTTCGTAGACATCAATGTGCTTGATTCATCTTTTGAGGGAGATTTTGAGCCCTTAGTACATGCTTCATATTCTGTCATGTTATTGGTGAAAAAAAGTCTAATTTGATGGCAATGGGAGTGTGAGAATCATTGAAGGCGACCAAAAGTATCCCGATACCGAATCTTTTATTGTTAGTGGCTCCATCGAAGAAAATCGACATCTGAGCACCTTGTGAGAGGTGCAAAAAATGTTTTTGTTTAGGAACTCAAAAATCCAAACCTCAGTTCCTTCTATGGGAAAGTTAGAAAGGTAATAAAAAATGGCTATTCATTTTGTATCTTTTTTCGTGACATTTGTAACATCAAATTCGACCAGTAACATAACCCAGAGGGCCATGTGGTTAGAAAAGGTATGCTTCTCTAGCAGGTATCTCATCGGATCAATTCTGGACACCAGTTTGATAGGAAATGCAAGCATATAATGTGATAGATTATGTATGACCTAGACTAAGGCAACAAATGCCTTTTCTGATGAAATGTAGTTTACCTCATACGCAACTAGTTTTTGACTAGCTTAGTAGATTTCTCTTTCTTTATGGGATTCTTTGATGTACTTGTCCAACATAACCCCTGATGCAATGTCAATGATAGTTAGGTATAGAAGGAAGGGTAGACCTTTCTTCAGATGAATGAGCACTGGAGGTTGAGTGAGGTATTATTTAATCTTACTGAAGGCTTCATGACATGCCTCATTCAGACTTTAGTTGGATCATTTCGGATAATTTTGAAAATGGGCTCGTAGATTGAGGTTAGCTGGATGATGAATCGACTAATGTATTCGAGCTTACCATGAATCCATCCACTTCTTTCTCCATCTAGGGGGTGTCATCTCGAGTATATCTTTTATCTTGGAAAGGTTTTCCTCAATACCTTATTCACTAACCATAAAGATAAGGATTTTACCTTTCTTGACATCGAAAATGCATTTATGTGGGTTCAACCGCATCTGGTACTATTACAGCCCCTTGAGAATTTCCTCAGGGCAGGGAATGTGGCCTTCTCGAGTCTTAGACTTAATAATCATATCTTTGATATAGGCTTCAACTTCTTTATGGATGAGATCATGCAGATTGGTTAATAGACCTTTAGTAGGTAGCCTCGACATTCTTGAGGCAGAATGGCATGCCTTTGTAATAAAAATTTCCCCACAGGGTGATGAAAGCAATCTTTTCCTAATGGTCGTGATGTATCTTGATATGATTATACCCGATAAAAATGTCAGCAAATGATTTGAGGGCTTGACTAGTAGTGTTGTCAATGTCATATCAATGTTAAGTAGATTATAATTATCCTTTGGGGATGCCTTGTTCAAATCTCGATAGTCAAAGCACGCGCAGACATTCCCTCTTGATTTTGGCATGTGGAGGATGTTTGCAAGCCATGTAGGATTTTCAACAACGCGAATGAAGCTTAAGTTTAAGTGCTTCACCACTTTGTCTTTGACTTTAAATGACCATTCTATCGGTACCTTTCTTAGCTTCTGCTTGATTGGCTTTCTTTCTAGGAAGGTAGGAATCTTGTGTTGTGCTATTTTTGGGTCAATACTAGGCATATCTTCGTAGGACAATGTGGAGACATCCATAAATTCTTTCAGCAGTTCTTCGAAAAATGACCTCTCATGCTTATTAAGGGTGGTACCTATCCTAATCTCGTGTAGATGGCTACTAGAAACGAGATTGATAAAAAATAATCTCATTATCATTAGCTTGATGTTGTTATGTTGTTTAGTTTTTTCCTTACTAAGATCAGTTAAAAATTGTTTATTTATTAAATCATCTACATCAATCGTTTTATTAAAATCAAGGAAATTAATGTAAGGCACAACAAGATACTCGAAATCATCATTTATTTCATTGAAAACATTTTTAGGAAATATAACAGTGAGAACCTCATTAAAAGATGCCTTATTCATAATTACATTAGAAATACAAGAAAAAGTTCTAGATGTAGGTGTTTCTTGGAGGGGATAAACAACAGGGTTTGGGTTGAATTATGCTAACTTGATAGGGATGGCATTCCAGTTGAGGAGTGGTGTATCAGTAATGGTGATACTCTTGTACAGGTCATATGGTTCAATTTTTAAGTGGATCATGCAGAGATTCAACCCAAGTATATGAAGCTCAAAAGAATCATTGCTCTTAAATTTCTTAGTGCTTTCCCAAGGATTATCGGTTAGAGGCTCCACTTCAAGCTTCTATCCTTCATCCCAAGTGACTTTATCCTTAAAAAAGATCTTCAATCTCAGTTTCATTTTTTCTCCATGGGGTCATACCATGGTTCGGGGAATCTGCAAAAGGGGAAGTTCTTTCCCGCTTTCACAAACATCTCGTTTAAGGAGTCTTTTGAGATTATTTTTCACTTTCTAATATTCTCTTATGGTATGACCGGGGGAATCTTCTGAGTTCAGCCAATGATGGTTGGTGGCCCAGGCTGTAGAGGGAAAGGTTTTCTTCAGGATTATTTCTTGTTGGCGTCGACCCAACCCTATTTTGGACATGAAGTGCACATTTTTGAACATTTGAATTACATTGACATTTCCATGAGGGTTGCGCTCTAGACACAATCGACCTTTTAAAATTGTCCCTAATTGGGACAAGAAGTGGATCAATCTTAAATCTAAAAGGAACATGTCGTTGACATCGTGCTGAATTTCTAGTACTAGGTTACTTGTGTTGATACCATCTGAGTTGTCGTCATCACCGAGAATGGTGGTGACTTAGTCATTGGAAAAGAATTTCAATTTCAGGTGGAGGGAAGATGGTACATCCTGGATATTGTGGAGTTAAGGGCGGAAAAGGAGCACAGTGAAGTAGACAGGTATGTCAATGACTTGGAATTCTGTTTGAGGGAAAATAGGGCCAACCCCTAGTGTAATCCTTATGGAACCCATAACCTCTCAGTGAGTATTGTCATAGGTGGGCACAACGACATAAGTTAGAGAAAGCTCATTAACTTTTACCCGCTGGAAATTAAGGGTTTTGAGTGGACAAACATTGAGAGCAGGCCCATTATTGTAATGCCCCTTATTTTTATGACTTTTCAAATTGGGGATTTATTAAATTTAATTAGATAAATTAATTTAATATTAATCCGGAGTTTAATTTAAATATTTACTAGCGTGACGAGATTTAGTAATTATTGGAAATTTTTTGAATATTACTTATTGAGTAAATTAATGTATAGAATTGAATTTATAAAAATCATCACGAGTGAATAATATGACAATTATGGAAATTAAGTCGGGACGCGCATGTGTCATGTCGAGACTATATTATTATAATAAAAAGTGAGTAAATTATAATTCACCTATATGGTCAATCTGAGTGCGCCAACGTTTCCGGAAGGGTCGAGATAGTCAGAAAAGTGTACTCGAGGGTTTAGTTTGGGTCTCGGGGCGTTTATAGGCCTAACCGGCACCCCGGGAGGGCGATTTAGTCATTTTCCAAATTAGACCTTAGTTAATGACGAAAATTAGGAATTATAATCAGATGTTTGGAGAGTCTTCTAGGGTTAATATTCTCAAATATTATAACGGCAGTGAGAGGAAGAGAGGAAAAAGCCTTCCAAGAATTTAAGGCCAAAAACTAACCGGATTGCACCCCCACCACCACTTAAACGCAGATCAGAGCGAGGGGATCAAGTATATACCTGTAAAATTTGTGGAATCGAACCTAAGATCTTAAGGCGAGTATCTATCTTGCTAATTACTAGTTGATATTTCACCCATGTTAGAATAGGATTAAGAATATATGTTTTTATTGAAGAATTATATAATTTAGAAGATTTAAATCACATTTTTTTTAGTAATTCATGTAATCTGAATGCCTTGTCATATGTTTTTTTCACCCATGTTTTTTTCACCCATGTATATACTTGATCGAACCCTTGTTTTTTTCACCCATATATTCGATCAAGGCTTTAATCTGAAAGCCTTGTCATAGTAATTAGCACAAGAATTTGGAATGGTTTAATATAAAGAAACCTGGAAGAAGAATGACAATATTGGAAATTAATATAAAACTACGATTCTTAATAATTCTGCAGAATTAGCCCCTTTAATTCGATGTCTTTGATGAATTAAGACATATTTTACATATAAAATCATGTAGATAGGTTGACATAACTCTTGGTTTAATTGTTTGGGAGATTGGGATTCGTTAATGGTGTTTTGAGAAGTTTTATGGAGGAAACCCGTAGGTCGGATTAGCAGAATCTGGGCAAGAATTGCTCGATCGATTGATAGACTCAAAAATGTCGATCGATCGACTGATCGATCGATCGACCTGCTTTCATTGATAGATCGAACCCTCTTGAAAAATGAATACTTTTGCGCTTTTTAATTAAATTAGTTAAAATATGTAAGAGACCTTTGGATATCATTCAAAGATGAAAATGGGTTAGGTAGAGGACCGATAGGGTCTAAGTAGGTTCTGGTGAATATAATTTTATATGATATGTAATAATGGGATAATGGGGGGTATGACCTTTATTAGAAATCATGCGTACGTTAAGTAAGGTATAGCGAGATTCAAGAAAGACTTAGACCAACATGGGAATGAGGGTATACCTACTGAATTTACCTTTAGGAAGAGAAAACACTTCTAGGGACGAGGAGTAATTATGTAATGGTTTTAATTGAGAATGAAAAGAGATGAATTCATTATGCGTAAGAATTGGGTAATTTGTACTACGTATGGTTAAAAATATTCTATAGGTCGTGAGAAAAACCTAATTAAAAGATGTGAAAATTTATATATATAACCGAGTGATTATGTATATATATAATGTTGTATCTGTGTATAAACATACCCGCCCTTCTTGCAATCAGTGAGATTGGCGCGCTGGAAAAGTCTTATCTCGATGGGACTTTTATGGGGGATATTTACTCTTACCCTAAAACATAGGATTCCTTGGTACAAGCTATCTGAGAATGACAGTCAGATGGTCCTAAGAGACGTGAGGGTATGTGCTGATCTCTTAGTGACTTGGAACTATGCTTCGCCTCCATTTTTTGTCTTTTGTATTAATACATTTCGAGAGTGATTCGAAACTAGTATTTTCCTTGATATGAGAGATATGGGGACTTGATAGCGGAGTATGCCAGCACCATAGATTTTATGTGGGGTGCCGATAGTATATATATTATATGAGTGATTGATATATATACGTATATATGGAATTCTTCTACTGTGCGTAAAGTAGATAAATATTGAATAAATGCTCCAAAATTGTAGTAAGTGTTCGGGAACTTCACAACAGTATTGAGAAATACATATTCGACGTAATTAATCATTAAGAGAGTAATCTCTAAACTAAAATCATAGACTTGTGGCCGCACGAAGTTGAATTTATGGAAAATGAATTAGATAGACTTGTGAGGCATTTTAGTAGTACGGTACGCATGCACACAAGATGAGAGGTGAGAATTCTCAAGAGAGTGTCGTGTACTAACATGGTTGTCGTATTAGCTAGTAAGAATTTTAAATACTTGCTCAACTATTTTGAAAACTGTTTTACACTGGGGCTCTCACCCGTTTCCTGTCATTTTTCCTTTTCTTATATATATATATATATATATATATATATATATATATATATATATATATATATATATATATTATAGGTGCTCAGCCATAGGGGCGTCAGGTGTAGATTCATTTGACTGGACGTGTTGCAGCTTGTGTGGGAGTTACAGGTCATTGCAGTAGACGCTTCCTCCTTTGGTTCCTCATATTTCTATTTAGTTCATTTAGTTAGGGCATGTGTCGCCCATTTCTAGACTCTTGTTCAGACTTGATAGGGTTTGCATACACTTTTATCATTTCAGTATTCTATTGTCATTTGGGATTATTTTATCTATCACATTGTCAGTGGTTGTGGTTATTTATTTGAATTTGAGTAATCTAGTTGGCATGTTTCATTGGATGATTGGTATCTTTACTATTTGTATTATTCATATATAAATTTATTCTTAAACGGTTTTTACAACGAAATTTAATAAATAAAATCATTTAAATTGTTTTGACACTTAGCATAATTATTTAGGGTAATTAAAACGGAAAATTATCTTCGATGGTGATGCTAAGAATGAATCTCACCGTTCACTTTGATTTTTAATTTAATAAAGGACTATTCACCCATTATTTAATTAGGCGGGGTGTTACAGGTGGTATCAGAGCATCAGGTTCTAGTGTCCCTTAGGATCTGTAGGACTTATTTCGCTTTCAGCTTAGCATCTTTGATATAGAGCCCTATTTTTAGGACTGTTTTATTCACGCTTACGTCTTTAGTTATTGAAGATTTAATAATAAATGTAGACTAATAAACTTCCTTCTCATTTCAGATGCCTCTGAGATGAGCACCCCGAGATGGGAATGCCCATCCCGAGCAGCAAACAACTCTGGCTCAGGGAATGATGAATGCAACTGAAGTTGCTGCCATGGTTGATTAGGCGGTGAATGCCGCATTAGAAGTGGTACAGCAGGCTCCACCCCAGGTTCAGGCAGTAGCGCCAGTGCCAGCACAACTTCCCATTGCATGGGAGCGTGTCTGGGATGCCTTTTAAAAGGGGCATCACCCGGAGTTCTTGGGTAGTTTGAACATCGTGATCGCCACCCAATGGAAGAAGGATATCCAGTGGCATATGCGTATGTATGAGTGCACTGACATGTAGAGGCAGTTACTGGCTTCCTTCAAGCTAGTGGGGACCACTTTGTAGTGGTGGGAGTCCACCATTACTTTGGAGGAGAGGGACAGCATGCCGATTTAGTCATTTTGGGTGCGGTTTGACCGTAAATATTTCCCATCCGCCGTGCAAACTGAGATGAGGTGGAGGTTATCGATCTTAAGTAGGAGATTATGATCATTGTTGAGTATAATGAGGAGTTCACGATACTTCTCACTATAGTATCGGATGAGGCACCCACTAAGGAGAAGAAGATTTTACTATTTTTGGATGAATTAGCCTGGAGGATTCATCAACACCTCATGGGTAATATGTCATTAGTTACTTTCATTGATGTACTCAACGCCACTTCATTGCACTGTTAGGATCACTACTTTCATCAGCAGGGAAGGAAATGAGTAGGGGAGTCAAGTCAGTAGGGCTGCACCGGGGGCAGTAGTACTGATGGGGCACCAGAGCCGAGGGACAGACCTGTCATAGTGAGCAAAGTTCCCATCAGGGGACCCTACCAAGTGATTCTGATCCAATGATTCCAGGAAGGGATTTAGGGGTTACAGATAGAGCCAACAGGGCGAGTCCAGATAGCATGGCCAGCAGGGCGAACAGCCTCAGTAGCACGGTCAGCAGCAGGGCCAACAGCATTTTCAACAGGGCAAGTGGTTGGGTGGTAATGGCCAGCAGGGTCGTGGATAATAAGGACAAAGGGAAGGGAACTATCAGGGCAGGTGTTTTGGAAGTGGCAAAAATGGCCATAAACGCTAGGATTTCCCAGAGGGAGATAGGGCTCCATAGTAACATGGTGCCCGCCATGAGCCATATATACCGCAATTTTCAGCCGCCCTCCCAGCGCCAGCTCAGATGCCAGTCCTACCACCCATTCCAGTATCCCCCGTTCAGTAGGGGCAATTGCAGTCTGGATGTGTCTATAATGTCCATCAGGTCGTAGCACCTCATGCGCCACCTGCGATAGAGGGTACATTTTCTATCCATAGTACTATGGGTCGAGTCTTATTTAATACTGGGGCATTGCACTATTTTATAGCTACCCACTTAGCACGAGCCATAGGGTTATTAGACACGGAAGAGAGTACACTGACATGCATAGATAACCACTAGGAAATGGGTCCTTAATTTTCTTTATATACCAGGGAGTAGGTATTGATATTGGTAGCTTGATGAAGTTGGTAGGTGAGGTAGAAGAAGTATGGAAAATGAAGTTGAAAGAGCTGGGGAATCAGGACGCAGTGGCCCGATCCTTCATATCTTTGATGACAGTCACGCCCAGGATTGTTACGAGGGTGATACAGGCCCAAGCAATAAATATGTTTTGTCAGTATCAGATTGTACGGCTACTAGCTGAGGGTGCTCAGTCCTATTCAGTGAGTTCTGATGGAGGTTTGTGTTTTAATTGAATATTGGTAGTCCCAGAGGGGGAAGACTTACGTCATGAAGTGATGATGTAGTCACACGGGTCTAGATTTTGGGTACATCCTGGAGGGGATAAAATGTACCAAGACATGAGGCGGTAGTACTGGTGAACTTGGATGAACAAGGACGTTGCGAAGTTCGTGTCCAAGTGCACCACTTGTTAGATGGTAAAGGTGGACTAACAGAGACCACCAGGGTTACTTCATCCATTTGAGATACTTACGTGGAAATGGGAGAGAATTTCCATGGACTTCATTACCGGGTTGCCTATATCACAACGGGGTCACGATTCCATATGGATAATAGTGGATCGCTTGACTAAGGTAGCTCACTTCCTTCCACTGCGGACAGACTACACTACGGGCCAGTATACACAGCTGTTTATTGCTGAGGTAGTGAGAATGTATGGGGTGACCCTGGATATTGTGTCTGATAGAGACAAGATTTTTGTGTCGCGCTTCAGGGAATGCTTTCAGGAGGTCATGGGTACAGAGTTGAGATTGAGTTAATCTCATCACCCACAGATGGATGGACAGGCAAAGCGTACCAATCAGATGCTGGAGGATATGCTTTGCATGTGTGTCCTTGATTTTGGAGGGGGTTAGGAGTCATATCTTCCACTGGTGGAGTTCGCGTATAATAACTCCTATCAGTTCACTATCGACATGGCCCCATTTGAGGCGTTGTATAGCAGACCTTGTCGTTCTCCCTCTTGTTGGTAAGAGGTGGGGGACAACAAGTTACTCGGACCAGAGGTAATTCAGGAGACGTCAGCTAAGGTAGAGTTAATCAAGAGTTTCATTCGGGTAGCCCAGGACAGGAAAAAAAGCTGCGCCGATGCAAAATGGTTCCTTCGGGAGTTTCGCGTGGGGGGCCAAGTTATACTATGCATGTCTCATATGAAAGGAGTAATGAGATTTAAGAAGAAGGGAAAATTGGCTCCGAGGTACATAAGACCATTTCCCATTATCGAGAGGATAGGGTTGGTGGCATATAGATTGGGGTTGCCAGAGCACTTGCACCGTATTCATGATATATTCCACATCTCGTCGTTGAGACAATATCTTTGGGATGATATGGCCCACACTCACATCGCGATAGACGAGATTGAATTACAACCCGACAGTTCTTATTAGGAGAGACCAGTGGCTATCCTAGACCATAGCGAGAGGATATTGAGGTCGAAGGTAGTTCCATTTGTACGGGTCCAATGGGAACATCATAACGTGGAGGAGTCCACTTGAGAGCGCGAGGCAGATATGCACGAAAAATATCCATATCTATTTTTACCAGGTATGCCTTATTTTCCAAATTTTAGGATGAAATTCCGTTATTAGGGCGAAAGTATGTAATGCCCCATATTTTTAGGACTTTTAAAATTGGGAATTTATTAAATTTAATTGGAATAGATTAATTTAATATTAATTCGAAGTTTAATTTAAATATTTACTAACGTGATGAGAGTTAGTAATTATTGAAAATTTGTTGAATATTACTTATTGAGTAAAGTAACGTATATAATTGAATTTATAAAAATTATCACGAGTGAATAATATGACAATTATGGAAATTAAGTTGGGACGTGCACGTATCGTGTCAGGACTATATTGTTATAATAAAAAGTGAATAAATTATGAGTCCTCTGTAAGGTCATTTCGAGTGCGCCAACGTGTCCATAAGGGTCGAGATAGTAAGAAAAGTGCACCCGTAGGTTTAGTTTGGATCTCGGGGATTTTCTAGGCCTAACCGGCACCCCGAGAGGGCGATTTAGTCATTTTCCAAATTAGGCCTTAGTTAATGATGAAAATTAGGAATTAAAATAAAATGTTAGGATATTCTTCTATGGTTAATATTCTCAAAAGATTATAACGATAGCGAGAGGAAGAGAGGAAAAAGCCTTCCAAGAATTCAAGGCCACCACCAATGACAAAGAGAAGGGCGTTGAAAATCTTCCTATGCCAGAGATGACCCTCGAGGAAAGCAAGATCCTCGATCAACTAAAGAAAACTCAGGCTAACATCACTCTATGGGGGATTTTCCCCGATTATTTTAAGGATACATTGGTAATTTAATGCCATAAAATAAAGGGGAGATTGCGTGTGTTAGCTTCCATTTAGGGAGTGTGCCTGATAATGATGGGATATTATCTTGGAATGTGTTACAACCCACTGAACTCATATCTTCAGTTAGTTCAGTTTATTAGTCAAAACATCTATTATCTTCAAGAGAACCATAACTACATTCATTGATTCCATACTTGTAAGTTTTCATCCTTCCAATTATATCTGCAACTCAGTAATTTCTTCAAAGAATCCCATTTTTCCTTATGCTTCTTATTAACTATTGTGAAAAAAGGTATATGTAATTAACGAAAATACCATTGATGCCTTCAAAGTATGTTATATCCTCCATGGGTGACTGTTGTGTTAGACTCGGGTTGTATGGATTTCCTCAATATTGATGACGTCCATTACCTTTTCTCTCAATTTGTAGATAAAGCAATAATCGCATTTCGCCCAAACAATTTACTCATTGAGTTTCATTAAATTTTTAGTATAGTCCCTCCTTGGTTCTCTCCCGATACCTGGAGGATTGTAAATGGTGTAAACCGTATAAGCTATCTCTATAGGACCCAAGTAGTGATCCCATAGATTCATTTTTGCTGCATATGAGTGATGACCAATAAAAAGGTCTATTACTTAAATGAAGGGAGGGGTAAAATATCCCTAGTTTTCAATTTAATAGACTGTAACAAGTACTACAAGTCCCATAGTTTCATAGTTAAGAAATTGGAATAGGCCTATAGTTTTGTGGTTAAGAATTGGGAATATTTACCCACCTAGAGGGTAGTGAGACCTACAAGGGCCCAGTGCCATAAGGGAGGGAATGAAATAGTTATAACCTTCTTTTGAAATGCCTTATTTAGTTATTTTTCCTTATTTCCATATCGTTTTTCATTATTTTAATGGTTTGATCTTTTGATGTGAAAATCCTTGAAAGAATAAAGAGACCAAACTAATGGACTTCAACTTTATTACCTTGAAGAAAACATGATCGCTAAAAAATAGTTTGAGAAATATTAACCATCCTAAATATATTGCACTCCTCCTCTCCTACACCTCTTTCATAATTCCATTCATGGCACGACCTGTGGATCGGTAACTAGAGATCCCATAGGGGTTTACAGAAGCAATGCATAAACACTACTGCATAAGGTAAATGTAAAAAAACACATATTGTAGTACTTACACACATACTGTAGTGCAAAAAATCATGACATGCATATACGCCCCAATATAATATAATGGCACGCATATAACCCCCAATAAAATCACGACAAGGTGGATCTAAATTTTTTTACTCATTAAAAATCCATTTAATTATATTTTGTCAAAAAAATATAATGTTTAGGGTTTTGAATAATATTTTGTCAAAACAAATACACACACATACAATCTAAGGTTTATTAAAAAATCCATACACACACACACATACAATGTAGGGTTTATTGACATCATCTATACATACACACACATACAATTTAGGGTTTACTAAACGCTAATATTTTGTTTGACATAAATCTATACATACACACACATACAATCTATACATACACACATATACAATATAGGGTTTATTAACAAAAAAATAATTTATTTGTTCATAGTTACACAGATAAACAAACATATACACATAAATCTATGCATAAACAGACATATAAAAATAAATCAATACGCATACACACATAAAAACATAAATCTACACCTACATAAACAAAAATTAGTTCTTTAAATAGAAATCACGACATCCAAATGAAATCAAAATGAATCTATACATACGAGGGGTTAATTGAAATGAAATCCATATGAAATCACTGAAATGGTACAGCCCTTGGAAATCGCTAGAAATCGCACAGCCCCTTAAACACAGCCCTTAGAAATCGCAAATGAAATTACAACAGTTTTTTAAGTACTGAATCTGGTCACGGCCTAGATCCGTGACCCACCAAGCGCGCGACCAATAAATGAAAATGAGGGCGTTGCTGGATTGTACCTGGTCATGACCTAGAGTCGTGACCCATCATGCGCCCTAATCCTAATTTTACAATGTTAGTCATGAAATTAGGCTTAGAGCCTATATGGACCCTAACCCAGTAAGCGCAAAAGTAACTCCAAATAGCCTAAAGTCTAACCCAAGTCATAAAATAACCTATGGGCCTCATGCGCAAACTTTTAAGGTGTAAGCATATCTTCAACACATTTTGAATGTCATTCGAATAATCCCATCAACATAATTACTTTTATTTGTCAAATAATTATTATCTTATTGTCGTATTTTAAATTCAAATTAATTCTACCTAACAACGTAATTTTGGTGACATTACTAGTCATTGCAGATAAATACACATAGTTATACCCATATTTTATTGATTAAATTTACTTAAAATTATGGGGCATTACTTGAAGAATATTATTTCGGTCATTCCAGTAAAATCGACCCACCAATACACCTGTACCATTTTTTTGTTCCCCATAACTCAATAATATTTTGCCCTATTTCCTTCCACACCCTAAAAATAATCTAGACCAAGATGTAATGATAAGGGCATGTATCACTATCCAAACCTTCTCAAAAATGGGAAGCATAGAGATCTTGGTTGTTTTAAATAAACTCGGAGATTTTGGGATGCAGTTACCGTCTAAGATGACCCTTAGAGAAAGCAATGATGAAATAATCAATAATATCTACATAGAAGCCCAAGGTGGACCTAAAAATCGTATAATTGGTTTATGTCAGTGGAGGAATTAAACTTAGACAGTAGTATGCAGGCCATGTTAGACGATTTCATTAAGGAGAGAGACATATGTACAACTTTCAGATCGATCATTATCTTGAGACTCAAGGGATACCTTGTTCCCTCGTTCCATCACTTCTCCAGTGAGTGGGAAGATTTGTACGACGAAGTGGTTGAAGTCATAGAATACATTGATTTCTCATGGAAATAAAATATTATTGCCAGCAGGTGAGTTGATGATTTAGACACAAGTTCCTCTGATACCGAGAGCCCTAACAACATAGAAAGTATCGGCAATAATAACAATAATGAATTATTTGGATATCACACACTAGAGTATCTATATATGATCCACACCAACGTTAAACCTTATGACTCGTCTGTGAACATCGTCTTTACAGATAAATCACTTCTCAACTTTCATAGTGTCCTCGTCAACCCACCTCTAGCCATCCAGAACCCTGTTTTTTACCTCCTAAAAAGTGAACCTGAACTTGTCCCTTCTTTATCTATTACGTATATGATTGTAAATCATACCTACTATGATGAGGATCTCATTGCTACATTTCTAGAAAATGTTTCTAATGAAATGAATGAAGATTTTGAGTATCTTTCCATGCCTTATATTAATTGTATTGATTCTAACAAAACAATTGATGAAGATGACATAATAAATAAAATTATAAATAGATTTCAATAAGGAAAATATTAAACAAAATAATTTTCTTTCAAATTATTGATGATGAGACTTTTATTACTAATCTTGGTTCTAGTAGCTCTCCGTACGAGATTAGGATGGGATCAAAACTCGATGATCATGAGCGATCACAATTGAAGGAACTCCTGAAGGAATTCGTGGACATCTTTGCATGGTCCTAGAGTGATATTCTCGGTATCAACTGATAAGCACCCAAAACTGTACAATTTATACCCCAAATAGACGTACTTTAGTTGCTATTTCTCGACAATATGGGTCTTATGTGCTTAAATGTTTATCATGCAGGCTTAACGTCAATTACGGTGTCAAAAGCTATATTTCATGGCAATTACGCCTTTTATGGAGCTAAATTACAAATTCCCTAACCCTAGCCTACCCACATCCGAGCCTAAACCATGTTCCGAAACCCGTGTGTGTTAGTTTGTGCCCTTTTATTTTTATTTTTTTAGATTTTTATTTTGAGTTATTTTAATTTTTGGGTTATTTTAGAATTTTTAAATTTTATTTCTATTTTTATGATTTTATTTTATTTGGATTTTATTAAGTTTTTAGTTTTAGTTTTTATCTTATTTTATTTTATTAGGATTAGTGTTTAGGAATTTAGTTTTATTAGATTTTACTTTTTAGGACTTTAGTTTTTAAGTTTAACAGATTTACATTTTTATTTTTCTTTTCATTTATTTTTATTTTTATTTTTATTAAGTTTTTATTTTATAGAAATTTAATTTTTAGTTTTTATAAATTTTATTTTATTAGTTTAATTTTATCTTTAAGGGTTCAAATTAATACACACACACACCCAAACTTCCTACACCCTCACCGCACCCTACACCCCCCATCATCTTCTTCAACCTCTCACCACTCTCTCTCCTCTCTCCTATCTCCCCCATTAACATCCATCAAACCCTCACTTCTCTCCAACCCACCTCATTTCCAAAAACCAAAGCCCTCCTTCCTTACCAATTCTCATACCCGAAACCATCTCCTTATCCATCCGAAATCGAGACTAACCACCCCCGACCATGGCTTGACCCGAAATCACCTTACAATCCGACCACGCACCCATAACCACGGCCGGCGTAATCACCCCTCCATGTCGTGCCCTTCCTCCGGCCAGCGCCCCTTCAAACCTCTGGCCTCTCCACCCTCAACCCCACGACCCTCCTGAACCCATACCCGCAGCCCGATACGATCGCCCCGCCGGCCAGCACCTGCGCCGGCGACATCCTTCTCCGACCCATATCCGGGTCTGCCCCAACATCAGAACCCCAAACCCATTTTTAATGCCAAAGACCCACTTTCTAACCCATTTCCCATTTCTCCTAAGTCACGATTTCTCCACCTGCTATATCCCTAGCCAGCAAAACCAAAGACCAAAACAAAACATATAACCCCTGTGACAATAAACCCATTAAACCTTTTAACCATTTTACCTATTATACCCCCTAACTAACCTCCTCTAACAAAACACCCAAAATACCCCATAAAACAAATCAGATTTTATCCTCACCACCCTCACCCACATGACCTCACACCCCTCATGTGCACATCCTTATTTTACCAATTTAACCCCTTAGCTCCAATTGCATATAAAAGAAGTCCTCAAGGCCATTTGAAGAGAATCAAGAACTAGAGAGGAAATTCTAGAGAGAGAGATAGGTTAGAGTAGAAAATAAATTAGGTAGAATATTTTTGTAAATAATTTTATTTTTATCTTTTTAGATATTTGTGAGAGATTAATTATTGAGCAATTCAAATGAGTATTTGTATGTAATTGAATATGGTGGAAAGCTCATTTGGAATAGATGTTGATCAATTTCAATGGTGGATTAGAGTCCAATTTTGCAAATCAAGGAGACTAGTTTGAAGATTTGTCCTCTTACCCTTCTATTTTATTTGTTTATGGCTTTGATTATTAATTTGTCATATTTCATACCAAGTTAGGCTAAATCCCCTTTCAAGAGGTGGGGTGAAACCCTTATTTGATATTATTTTAGTTTAATTAGTTTGCTTACTTGAAATTTTCCTTTGAATGTTAAATTTGATCCCCCACCCATAGATTTACGCCTCGAGAGAGGGTAAATGATTTTCGAGAGAAAATCGAAATTTTAGTGATAATACCCATTTTAGATTCGAACTAGAGATAGGGGTCTCTCAAGTGGGGTATTATCATTTGAATTTCAACTCTAAATTTATTTTCTAAGATTGACATAAATTCTAATTGATCGATCCTAGCGGGTGATTAATTAAAAGGAGTGTAGATCTAATTTTCTAGAGTTGTGGGGTGTTAATTTTAACTTTCTAAAAGATTACTATTCTAATTACACTTGCAACGAGAGTTGGTTTGTAATTTTAATATTAATTTGGGAGAATTCAAATAATTAAATTAATTAATTAGAATAATTAAAATTTGTGGTGTAATTCCATTCCTTGATTGCTCTCACAATTATTTGCCTCACTTTATCTTTTATTTTAGTGTTAGACTTTATTTTCATTTTAGTTACTTTCTAGTTAGTTATTATCATTTTACATTTAGTTTATTTTAGTTTATATCTCACCTCACCCTTTTGTTTTAATATTGAAAAAGCTAAAAAAAATTAAAAAGTGAAAAAGCACAAAAAGAAAATAAATAGTGAATTACATTTGAATTTGCTCCATTTGCTTTACTCCCTAGAAAGTGGATTGATACCCTTACTTACCTCTACACTTGAGTTTATTACTATTTGTAGGTATGTGAGGATTTTGACTAACTTGGCTTTCAATAACGACCATACACAAAAAGCCTTTTTATCATCAACCTGGAGATTGTTCAGCATGAGAACCCTATATACCTAGGATGTAATGTTGTCAAGCATAAAATCATAAAGCTCCACACCGAATTTTCTCTCAAGGTCAAATATGAAGTCATCAGTTGAATGTGGGTTTTATTTGCGTAGTTAAATTTATGACATGGATCGCCAACATCGTCCACGCCCACTGATTACCACCACTAGTTGAATTGGATATCTCTTATATTACCCACAATGCTATAAAGGGAAGAGCCATATTTTTTTACCTTACCTAATACCATGGGAGAACCCGATGTATGTATTTTTGAGCTTGCAGGCTATGAGATTCTCTGTACTTATCATAAATAGATCTGATGATATTTTTTTTGAGATACTCTTGATTTCCCACGATGATTCCCACACACTGATTTCCATCAAGTTGGATTTCCCTTGCACTAACAACATAAAGAGTATGAATCATGAATCTTGGGCCTTAAGACTTCCATGGAGAAAAGAATTAGATACCTCAATGCTTATGGAGACTTAACCCTCATCATAGGACAGTGCCTTAAAAAATGTAAAGTCAAATATGAAAAAATCCTACCATTTGATGTTCATTTAGACTAGCTTAATTCATAATTAAAGTGTGTCACCTTCCACTACCTTTATCTCTTAAGAAATAGCCATTTTGATTCGTTGGAAACCTTGGTGTCTATAATCGACACGTCTGAAGGAATATTGATGACCCACTTTTAAGTTCAAAAGTAATTCATGCCAATTCACTGTTACCACATTGAGCTCGTTACTGAAGAAGATCAAAATAAAGTTGGACTATAGTACTATGACATCTGGTTCCTCCTAAAGTATGATCGATATCCTTAAGGAGATGATAAGAAAGATCGTGCAATGCTCTGTAAGGTTGCATCTTGGTACATTATCTGCGATAAGGTACTTTCCAAAAGGAACTTTGATGGAAACTATTTACAATGCATAGCAGTGGCTGACACTGAAGAAGTAGTTAAATAAAATCCACAACGGGGAATGTGGTCCCCAAGTGAGTGGTCATATTCTTACTAAAAACAATATCCGTTAGGGATAATACTAGACCTCCATGTTATAAGAATGTGCTGCTTATGTCAAAAAGCGCCTCAAATGCCCATATTTGCCAGTATACAACACCTACCTCTCGTGAGATGTATAACATGACCTCGCCTTATAACTTATCAACTTAGGGCACCGATATCATTAGGAAAGGCACTCAAAAAGTATGAAATGGGCATGAATTCATATCATTCACATCGCCATCGATTATTTTACCAAATGGGTTAAAGCTAAGTCATATGTTGTGTTGAATGCGAAGAAAGTATCCAAGTTCATCAAGAAAAATATAATTTACTTCCACTACACCAAATTATGCGAATGGTCACGCCTAGTTGGTCACGGCCCAAGTCACTGACCATCTCAATTTTTGGTGTGATCATATTCATTACCACATTAAGTCATGGATGCTTTGGAAGTGGTCATGGGACAAATCCCTGACCACTGTGGGTCACGGACTTGGGCCGTGACCAAAGGCATGAAGAAGCACAACACACACATATTGGGTCATGATTGGGGGGCGTGACCATTTATGGGTGTGGGTCACGATTATGGGTCGTGACCAGTAGGAGATATACACGTTATTTAACTTCATTAATGGGTTGCGGTTGGTGGGCCACGACTCTAAGCTGTGACCAATGTGAAGCCTAAAAAAATACCTGGCGCCTCATATTTTCATTTCCCTGCTCATATCTTATTCCCTTTCTTTCCTTAACGCTGGTATGGAGTAAGGAGTTGTAGAAAAGGTGCGACAGAGGTTTAGAGGTAGCAGGTGTGAGGTTGGGTATGGAGTAAGGAGCGATGGTTTAGGTGGTGCGGTGTAAGATGGTCTATGGTATTTCCAGATATTTCCTCTCCATATCTCAGACGGTGTAAGGTGCAATGTTAATTTTTTTTTGCATTTTCCTCAATCTCATACGGTGTAAGGTGCGATTTTAGTCACATCTTTCTAATCCTTAGTCTGATATTCTCATATCTTTCTAATTGATTTCGTGGGTTAGTTTTTTGTAAAACAATTTGGGGGTTTGTTGGGAGTCCTGAGATTTATCCTGATATCTGTTCGTAGGAGTAAAAATCAATACCGATCTCACACACACCATTCAGGTTGACACTCCCTGTAACTTTATCTACCTACATTCTCCATATTCCTTCTGCAGATTGCTGCTTTTCATTTTTTGGTAACTATATTATACTATTGCTCCTCATCTATGCTCTATTTCTTATTTTCCTTTCACATTATTCAATTTATGACCGATTTATTCTTTTTCGATCTCTACTTATTGTTTCTGATTGGGGACTTGTGACTAGGGTTAACTCTCACTCTACTTCTCTTTTTTTATTCTTATTAATAATATTGTAAATTTATTTATTTTTATTAATCAACACTAAAATTTAGGCCACCAGGCATATTCTACAAATTAAACTAATGTCAAAAGAAAAAAGCAATGCAACAGCTATTTGCACCTGTAAAGATTACCAGAGGATTTGTTCAACTATATACACCCATAAATATCTATATTTGAACATTTAAGAATTATAAGTTTACGACAAAGTATTCTAAAAATGATCAGGAATAAGAATCGAAAGTAAGTTAACAAAACGCTACAAGGCCGAGAACGAGCCCATGTCGGTCGAGGTGTGGCATTTCATTGAGCGTATCCACTTTGGTTTCAAAAAGGTCTTCCTCTATGCGTGAGATTCGCAGGACTTGAAGATCAAATTACCTTCGTATCTTAACAATATTTTATGCTAATAGCAGGTTTATTTCCGCGATAAAAGATCTCTATTTTTGACAGATTTTTTTTATTTCTCATGCATGGAACTGTTGGGATTGATTGGAAGAAGGAGCAAAAGCGAGAAATATGGATTGTCATTTAACAAAAAATTGATAAGAATTCACTGTGGAATGCCTTATAATATATGCGCTGTCATTTATAATAAACATCGACAATCACATGCCAATAAGAAAAATGAGCTAATTGAGAATACGACGATAATTTGAAAATATATAGACTTAGGCAGAAAAACATGGCATTAGTGGGTGAAAACCCGAAACAACCCTGAACGGCCCTATGAGTGGCACCAACACCTCGCACGGGACCAATGTAACTCGTACGAACTGACCGCGCGATCATGGGACTCCCGGTTTAAGAATACGACGATAATTTGCATATTTCTAGACTTATGCTTAAAAAATGGCTTTAGAGGGAAAAACCTGAAACTGCCCCCGAACGGCCCCGTGAGTGGCACTAACACCTTGCACAGGACTAATGTAACTCGTATGAACTAACCGCGTGATCAGGCGACTGTTAGTTTGAGAATACAAAGATAATTTGCATATTTCTAGACTTTGGCTAAAAAAATGGCGTTAGAGGGCGAAAACCTGAAACAGCCCCCGAACAGCCCCATGAGTGGAACCAACACCTCGCACGGGACCAATGTAACTCGTACGAACTGACCGCGCGATCACGGGATTCTCGGTTTGATAATATGACAATAATTTAAAAATATCAGGACTTAGGCATAAAAACATGGCCTTGGTGGGTGAAAATCCGAAACAACCCCCCGAACGGCCCCGTGAGTGGCACCAACACATCACACGGGACGAATGTAACTCGTTGGAACTGATCGCGCGATCACGGGACTCCCGATTTGAGAATACGATGATAATTTGCATATTTCTAGACTTAGGCTTAAAAATATGGCGTTAATGGGAGAAAACTCGAAACAACTCCCCGAATGACCCCGTGAGAGGCACCAACACCTCGCACGGGACCAATGTAACTCGTACGCATTGGCCGCGTGATCACAGGACCCCCGATTTGAGAATATGATTATAATTTGCATATTTCTAGACTTAGGCATAAAAACATGGCTTTAGTGGGTGAAAACCCGAAACAGCCCCCGAACGGCCCCGTGAGTGACACCAACACCTCGCACGGGACCAATGTAACTCGTAGGAACTAATCGTGCGACCACGGGATTATCGATTTGAGAATACGAAGATAATTTAAAAACATCAGGACTTAGGCATAAAAACATGACGTTGGTGGGTGAAAATCTGAAACAACCCCCGAACGGCCGTGTGATTGGCACCAACACCTCACACGGGACTAATGTAACTCGTAGGAACTGACCGCGCGATCATGGGACTCCCGATTTGAGAATATGACGATAATTTTCATATTTCAAGACTTAGGCATAAAAACATTGATATGTTGATAATTATAACTCATATATGCAATTTTTCAGCTTGAATAAATTTTTTGTAAAACTACTTGGTTACTAATATCATATATTTTGTATCCTATCTTTTGTTGGATTTTTGCACGTGGAACAAATGAAGAAGGAAATGGTTTATGACATGAAGATTGTTTATATAATGGTGTGGGCATTCAGGATTAAGTTTTTTATGTGTTACAGTCGTGTGGGCTTTTATTGTTTAGTTTTATGGACGTGCGGGATTTTATAATTTGATTGCTAAATTTTATGGTCGTGCAGGTTTTATATTTACAGGGTTTGGTATGTCCAAAAAATAGGTCTGTGAATTATTAACACGTGTAATATTTTTAAATTTGTATATATATTTGTTTATTAACAATGTTCCCGATTCGCAATTTGTGATTTTTTTATTGTTTTGCCAATAATAAATATTCACAACCGTGCAGTCACAGGACAACCGATTTTAGGATTGGACAAAAAAAAAGATATTTTTTTAAAAATTATAGTTATATATGGTCATGAACTTTGTCCAGGACCATTTTTATTTTTTTCGTCGCGCATAAAAATGTTCGCGGCCAAAGTCCATGACCCAGCCGTGACCATTTTTTGGTAACGGACTTAAGCCGCGACCCACGAAATTGGTCACGCCCGAAATGGTCACCGCCCAAGTCCGCGACCTACAGTCTTGGTCAGGGATTTTGGCCGTGACCAATCGCCAGTTTTGGTGTAGTGTGCTACTGGGTCGCCCTATAATCTTATATCAAATAATGGAGTTCACTTCAAAGCATAAGTTATAGAAGTAGTTAACGAGTGAGGGATTCAGAGGCACAAATCTTCACCTTACCTATTTCAAACTAATAGGGTTTTGAAGCTACTAACAAAAGCCTAAAATCCATGATACTTAAGACGATCAAAAATTGTAGAGAATGGGTTAATCGGATCCTTTATAAACTTTGGGGATACCGTATGTCTATCATAAAACCAACTAAGGCCATGCCCTATTCCTTAGTATACATGATGGAAGTAGTACTCCATATTGATCTTCAAATATCCTCTTTGGGATTTTCATTAGAAGGTCAAATGGGAGAAGTTGATTGGAAAAAATGTCGTTACGATGAGCTCGCACTCTTGGATGAAAAGAGATTGAAATTTTTATACCATATCCAAGGGTACCACCATCGCATTGCATGATCATTTAACATGAAATTGAAATATTGTAGTGTACAAGAAGGTGAGAAATATCTAAAGTAAAGATTAAATACCATTTGGTACCTGAGAGGGAAATTGAAACTCAATTGGAATAGGCCATACCTTGTAAAGAAGATCCTTTCAGGTGGTGCAGCTATGCTCACAACCCTTGATGGAGGAGAAGTGGCACGTCCACTCAACTAGGACCGTCTCAAGAAAATATACCGTTAAATCCGATTCTCCTAGCACTAAGACTCTCCTAATTTCCCTTCTATTCTAAAAAAAATCTTCTCTTCTCCCTTTGTATGAACTGTGTAGGACTTGATGTAACACCCCGCCTAATTAAATACCAGGTGATCAGTCCTTTATTAAATTAAAAATCAAGGCGAACGGTGTGGTTAATTCTAAGCATCACTATCGAAAACATTTTTTTCCATTTTAATCACCCTAAATAATTAAGTTAAGTATCAAAACAATTTTTAACCTTACTTTATTTATTAAATCGCATTATAAAAACCTTTTAAATATAAACTAGATTATGAATATCATAAACGATAAATATGAAAATCATCCAAAAGGGGATGCTAACAATTTTACTCAAATCCAAATAAATAACCACAACAACTGACAATGTAATAAATAAAATAATCCCAAGTGCAAATAGAATACTGAAATAATGGAAGCGTAAGAAATCCCTATCAAGTCTAAACAAGAGTCTGGAGATGGGCGACACATGCCCTAACTAAATGAACTAAATAGAAATCTAAGGAGCAAAGGAATAAGTGTCTACTACAAAGACGTGCAACTCCGACACAAGCTGCAACACGTCCAGTCCAATGATCCTAAGCCTAACGCCCCTACGGCTGGGCACCTGTAATAATTAAATATATACAAGAGAGAGAAAATGACAAGAAACGGGTCAAAGCCCGATTGTAAAACAATTTTAAAAATATGGTTTAACAAGTGTTTAAAATGCTTACTAGCTAATATGACAACCATGTTAGTACGCGACACTCTCTTGAGAATTCTTACCTCTCAACTAGTGTGCATGCCTACCATTCTACTAAAATGCCGCATAAGTCTATCTAATTGATCTCCCATAAATTCTATTTCGAGAAATTACAAGCCTATGATTTTAGTTTAGAGACCAGTCTCTTAATGATTACTTACGTCGATTATATATTTCTCAATACTACTGCAAAGTTCCTGAACCCTCACTACAATTTTGGAGCATTTATTCAATATTTATATACTTATATGCACAATAGAAGAATTCCATATATATGTGTATATATATTGATCACTCACATAATATATATACTTTTGGAACCCCACATAAAATCTATGGTGCTGGCATACTCTGCTATCAAGTCCCCATATCTCTCATGCCAAGGGAAATACTAGTTCAGAATCACTCTCGAACTGTATTAACATAAAACACGCAAAATGGAGGTGAAGCATAGTTCAAAGTCACTAAGAGGTCATCACATACCCTCACATCTCTTAGGACCATCTGATTATCATTCTCAGATAGCCTGTACCAAGGAATGCTATGTTCTAGGGTACAAGTCAATATCCCCCAGAAAGGTCCCATCGAGATAAGACTGTCTCGACGCGGTAACCTCCGTAATAGCAATTAGCGCGGATATGATTATACACAGAGATATATATATATATAATATCTATCTATATATACATAATCACTCGGTTATATATATAAACATTCACATCTTTCAAATAGGCTCTCTCACGACCTATAATAATAGTTTAACCGTACATAGTACAAACTTCTCACGTATAATGAACTCATCTCTTTTCATTCTCAATTATAATCATTTCATAATTACTTCTCGTCCCTAGAAGTGTTCTCTCTTCTTAAAGGTAAAATTCCGTAGGTACACCCTCACTAACATACTGGTCTAAGTCCTTCATAAATCTTTCAATTCCTTCGTTAATGCATGCATAATTTCCGATATGTCATACCCCCGTTATATCCCATATAAATTATATTCAACGAAACCTACTTAGACCTTACTGGTCCTCTTCATGACCCATTATGATCTTTAAATGAAGTTTAAGGGATCCTACGCCTTTAATCCGAATTAAACAAAAGGAGGAAAAACATTCAGTTTCGAGGCGGGGTCAATCGATCGATGAAAGGGGTCGATCGATCGATCGACATTCTTGAGTCGATAGATCGATCGACATTCTTGAGTCGATAGATCGATCGACATTCTACTATTCCAACTTACGGGTTTCATCACCTTTCAACCTCTAAATCGTGCTTAATGCACCTCAAACTCCCAAGCAATTATACCAATGATTAAATACACCTATCTATATGATTTCCTACGTAAAGCATGTACGAATTCATCAAAGATATCGAATTAAATGGCTAATTCAACAGAATTAACAAGAACCCTAGTTTTGTATTAATTTCCAAAATTCCCATTCTTCTTATAGATTTATTTCTATTAAACCGTTACAAATTCATGGGTAATCCACTACAGATGACAAGGTTTCTAGATTTCATGAATTACTCCCAAAACATGTGATTTAAATCTTCTAAATTACATAATTATTCCATAATAACATGTATTCTTAATCCTACACTAACATGGGTGAAATATCAACTAGGTATTTTCAAGATAGATACTTGACTTAAGATCGTAGGTCTGATTCCATGAAGTTGACAGGTATAGACTTGATGCCCTCGTTCCGATCTGCCTTTTGGTGGTGGTGGTGGTGCAATCCGGTTAGTTCTTGGCCTTGAATTTTTGGAAAGCTTTTTCCTTTCTTCCTCTCACCGCCATTCTAAAATTTTGAGAATATTAACCCTAGAAGACTCTCATAAAATCTGATATTAATTCCCAAATTTCTTCATTTGGCTAAGGCCTAATTTGGAAATGACTAAATCGCCCTCTCGGGGTGCCGGTTAGGCCTAAAAATGTCCCGAGACCCAAACTAAACCTCCGAGTACACTTTTCTGACTATCTCGACCCTTTCGGACACGTTGGCATGCTCAAAATGATCATACAGGCGACTTATAATTTATTCAATTTTTATTATCATAATTTAGTCCCGACACGACACATGTGCGTCCCGACTTAATCTCCGTAATTGCCATATTATTCACTCCTGACAATTTTTATAAATACAATTATATACATTACTTTACTCAATAAGTAATATACAACAAATTTCCAATAATTAGTAACTCTCCTCCCGCTAGTAAATATTTAAATTAAACTCCGAATTAATATTAAATTAATTTATCTCAATTAAATCTAATAAATTAAACTCCGGATTAATATTAAATTAAATCTAATAAAGCCATAAAAATACAGGGTATTACACTTGATCCTTTAATAATAGACCTTTCAAAACTTACATAATAATTTTTTATATCCCCCGGAGGTATATACACAACCAATGGCCACTTTGGGCACAACCCTTTCTTTTTCACAAAAATCTTTTCTTTTCTTCCACTAAGGGACATTAGTCTCAATTATCATTTTAAATGAACAAAAGGATTATGTATGCCTTAGTGATTGGTATAAATAGTTTAAATAATAAGAAATTCTTTCAAAGTCATAACAAGATATGACAGAATCATCATTTATTTATTTCATTCTAAAGATGACAATTACATGAAGTATCAATGATAAGAAAAATCTTTAAAACCTATATAAACTACCCATCCACCTACGACAACATGAGCCTAGCCAAATTCGTACCCAAACACAAAAACTTACTACCAAACATACCCCATACCAATAAAAATTCACAAATTCTCTTTAACTACCACAAGGGCCTGCCTCATCATCATTATCGCTATTCCCCAAAGGACCCTATGAATCATAGTTCTAACAACACTTCTTGCAATCCATGAGGAAATATGCCTTGGTCATCTTGGATAAAATCACAAAATCATTCAAACATCATGATCCACCTCTTCGTAGTCTCCTTAGCACAAACCTTCATAACTACATTATCCCGTAACTACCTCAAATAAACCCCAGATATTACCCAGGTTCCCCAACAAATCGAGACAGATGGGTAAATGTCCCGTGATGCTACCACAATTGTACATGGTCATCCTTAGAAATTCACTGAAATCTTGCACAGTGAAATCCACACATTGCCACCATGACGCCTCCCAGCAATAGCGATATAAACATTTAAGCTACCTGCTATACCTGGTGACCATCCATAACATGCATCTGCCACAACAACATGGTCTCCATTAGTAAAAATACCTTCACTGACTACTCAAAGCCCACTCATTTGAAAGGAACCAACGCTTCCCTAATCCTTCTTCAGAAATGTGAAGCACCGGGTCCACAATCACCTATTCACCCTCGCACTCTAAAACCATCAGTTAATGCGCATCTAAATAGGAAACATTCATCTCCCCCATGCCCAAATAGAATGTATGGGTAGTATCCCACCACCGCTCACCCAATTCACACAAAACTTCTGGCAAACCCAACGACCTCCACCATAAGTTGTGCCCCATTAGTGACCTTATCCCATAACTTTTTAGTCTTGTTCTTTCCCTAAAAACTAATGCTCGAAGGAGTAAGATCTATTTGTTAGACCAAGTAAATGATGAAACATTAATCCGTAATAGAAAATAAATGAAAAGAAAAATATTCAAATCTAAAATAAAATAACAAATACACACATAAACATTAAGGTTATTCAACCTTATGGAACGATGATGATTGGGCTCCTATAAAATTAGCCTCTCATCAGTTGGGCCCTTGGCATCACAGTATGCATTATCTACCCCACTGCTCACTATGGTACCTCATCACTCGACACCGGCCCAAATTCCAATATCCATAATGTCAGTCGCGCAGCCATTTTCTTTTTTAAAAAATTAAAAAATCGCTCGGATGCACTTCTTAAAAGGAGAAGGATTTTCATTTTCGGATATGAGAAATGAGGAACCCTATCCCCTTTTTATAAGACTCTAGGGGGTATAATGGTTGACAATGACCCTTGTCTATGCCTATCAATAGAGCCTATAGGTATACCCCCAAACCCTCAGGATTCCATGCCACTGCCTATAGTCACACCTTTCCCTATGCCTTTCGAAATACCCCTTAATTTTTGTTACAAATATTTTAAAATGAAATCAAAAGAATTACCAAACAAATCCTTAAAATTTCCCCCAAAAATTAAAACCCCAAAATTATCAAAATTTTAGCTTTTCGTATAATATATCCATTTCAATAAATGCACGATCCATTGAAATATTCGTCAAAACTCTAAAAAGACCTAAAATTTTCTAAAATTCAAGAATCAAAATGCACAAACACTAACAAATCATTGAAGTTCTCATAATGCATTGCGCATCCATGCTAACACTCCTCAGATTTGCATAATTGTCCTCGACCTTATGAATCAATTCACTTTCATTCTTTTGGTCCTTATAATTTACCTAGGCTAGCATAATTAGCCTAGACCCTCTTAATCAGGTCCCATTCACTCTTTAGGTTCCTAGAATTGACAAAAGCCTGCAAAATTATCCTCCACCCTTTGAATCATGTCGTCTTCCCTCTTTAGCTCTACATAATTGACCTAAGCCGATAAAATTTTCCTCAACCATCTGAATTAAGTCACTTTCACTCTTTAGGTCCCCAGAATTGATATAGGCCATAGAATTTATATTGATCCTCTAAATCAGGTCACCTTTACTTTGTAGTTCCTTAAAATTGACTAAGCTTGTAGAATTTTCCTCAACTCTTTGAATTTATTCTTTTTTACTCCTTAGGCCTATATAATTGTCCTAAGCTAATTGAATTGACCTCGTCCCTCTAAATTAAGATGAATTCTCTCTTTTGGTCCATATAATTCACTTACTCCCACGTAATTGGCCTTCACCCTTTGAATCAGACCGCCTTAAGGTCTACATAATTGTTCCAGGCCTACGGAATTGGCTTCGACCCTCTAATTATGTCTCTTACACTCCTTAGATCCTTATATTAGGCCCTTTTATTCCTTAAGACCTTAAAACTAACATATTCAAAACCTTAGCCCTTATAATTGTCCTCGGCCATCTAATTAGGTCTTTCAGCTTCCCTAGGTCCTTAGACTCAAAGCTTTACTCCCATCACTCATAACTGTCATCAAGGTGTCTATCTTTTTACGGCCTTTGCTTATCTTAATCTCACCCGTTGAGGGGCTATGTAGACACCCAATTTTGTTATCCCGATTATACTACCCCTCATTTACCTTCATAGAGCCCAAACACTTGAACCCCGATCGCTTCCTTCAAACTCTAATTTAGAGTTCACCAGACACTTTGGGGTTTTGTTTGACTTTGGTTAACTATTGTAATTGAGATTAGCTCAATGATATTCCATAGGCCTATGAATTCCCTTTTCATATGGTCCATATCATGAGCAAATCGGCCTTACAGTTGCATGTACTTACCTTTTTACTCCACAATCCTAAATTAGAGGCCACCAGATGATTTTGAGATCTATTTAAGTATGATCATCTTTTTGAATCGAGAATAACCTAATTCACTTTTATAGGGCTCTTGATAATCTTTCCAATGGTCCTTACAATGCATTTATAGGCCTTACGGTTTGCCTTTACTTGTATTTTCACTCTGAAATCCTAAACGAGAGGTCATTATGATTTTTTAAGATTTATTTAATGTTGGTCAACTGTTGGAACTGAGCGTTTCTGAATGCAATTTTTTGTATTTTTGAATCTGCTTTCCAACTATCTTCTATATACGTGAAACAGACTTATGGTTTGCATTTCATGCCCTTTTTTCCGAAAATTTCATTTTTGGACTCCCTATAGGCACCGCTGTCCCTATGCCAATAAGTAGAGGGGTACTTTACTTACCCTTCAAGTCAAGGGGTATGATGACAAGAAATACTAAGCCTATATCGATTCGCAGGCCCCCAATGCTAAAAATTTCCTATTTAAGGAGATCATGACCTCATTTGAAAGGACATTCTTTTCAAGATCCCAAGATCTCCTTTCCTCAAAATAAGTGTGTAGTCTTTTACCTATACCAATATAAATATTTCTCTTACATTTTATCAAATCATCCACACACCTCACCTTTCTTACCCACTTTACCACCATTACGCCACCATCAAAATGAACTTGCATGACCATGAAAGTCAGTATTCAAGCTTTATAAAAGGTGTAAATCCTATTCATTTAAATATATTATTGTAGTGATATTGTCAGGACATAATTTTATAAATGTCCAGGGTAGAATCGAGGAATTTTCTATATGTCCTAGATCACAGTATGTATGTCTGATAACCCTACATTTGACACGTCAACACGATCATCCACAACGTCCTTGATCTGAATCCAAGCATACACCATCTTCACACGTGCATCATGCGACGTGCTGCTCATCCATTCCCACTACTCCACTTCGCTTTATTGGTAAAATGGTTTATTGGAGTTGTTAATATTTTCATAAATATTTGCGAATAATTTAGAAAATATTTTTTGAAGTCTGATTTGTTTTTAACACAAAAGAAGAAAAAAATTAAGTGTAGATGCGAACTTTTCTTGGTCATCGAGCTCGTTTAAACGACATCTCTCTGTCGTTCAAGCGACATGAGGTTGTCGCGCGATATCGTTCGAGCGACAAGTGGTCTCGTTCGAGCGACATGCCTATGTCGTTCGAGTGATGCTGCTGCCTCAATTTTCGTCGAAATATATGTACCCATTTTGCACATTTTTCCAAGTCTTTTTTGCACACGTTTCTTCAATTTACAGCCCAGAAAATAGACTTCATGTTTTTAAGGTTTAAAGCCTTTTGATTCACAAAACCATTCCTAACTATGTGTGTGAATCTTTAAACCTTCAAAGGATCATTTTTACTCATCTGGAGTAACTTGTGGAGAAGCCGACTCTTTTCCATTGCTGCCCATCTGGAGTTCTTTTGGGAGATTCTAGCCGACGACATCGGAACCGACACCTGAGGGTATTTCATATGTCACTCATGTTTTCATTATAATCATGTAAACCGTTCTTTACAAATTTTAGTGAAAATAAAACGGTTTTGCCCCTTTGGGAGATTTTTCCTCATTTGTGTGTTTGTTTGTGATTGAATATTCTTGCATGATCATAATGTCTTCAATCACACCTAGATATATGTTTTAGGATTTAATTGAAAAAACTGAGTTTAATTAAATAATTTCTTGTTTGAACAAAAGCGCACTCTCAAATTGGTATCAGAGCCAATTACACAATTATACTGTGTAATTTTCCACAAAATTTTTCTAAAGATATCAATTTTTTGAAAAATTGATTTTTGAAAAAAAAGGCCGCATTCAAAATGGAGAAATTATATAATAAAATGCCAGTTTTTGAAGGGGAAAATTATGATTACTGGAAAGCCCGTATGAAATCTTCTCTAAAAGCCATAGATGAAATAGTTTGGGTTTTGGTTGAGAGAGGGTGGACACCTCCCTCCATCACTATTGACAACGTGACTAATTTAAAATCTGTGACTGCATGGATTGAAGAAGAATTTAAATGGACAGCCTTTAACTCCAAGGGTCTTAGTTCTATTTCTGGACCCGTCACACCTGGCGAGTTCCTGTGGATAATGACGTGTACCATGTCAAAAGAGGCATGGGATATTTTACAGCTTACGCATGAAGGAACTAATGCCGTGAAAGAATCAAAATTTTAAAACTTAACAACTCAATTTGAAACTATCACCATGCTTGAGTCTGAATGTTTTGATGAATTCTATGCTAGATTATCTGATATTGTAAACACTAGCTTTGATCTTGGTGAACACATTGCTAATCCTAGAGTTGTTAAAAATATTCTAAGATCACTGCCTAAACGTTTTATCCCTAAAGTCACTGTGCTAAATTCTATGGGTAATTTAAACACGCTTAAATTAGAGGAATTGGTTGGAGACTTACAAACCTTTGAAATTGACATGTTTCCTAAGTCTGTTAAACCAAAAGATAAGGGAATTGCACTTCAAGGCCAGGATAGGAAGAGTGAGGGTTTGGTAAGAAAGAGAGTATAGTTATCTGGAAAAAGGGAGAAAGAAACGTCAGATTTCGAGTGTGACCTTGATTTAGATGATTTGGCCTTGTTTGCAAAAAAATTCAAGAAAATTCTAAATTTCAAGAAAAATGGAAATTTCAAAGATAAAAAGAATTTCGAGAAAAATAAGTTTGAAAAGAAAAATGAAAAAGATTTTAAATACCCTCCTAAGAAAGACGGTGAGAGTTGTTATGAGTGTGACAATAAGGGTCATAGAGCTTTTGAGTGTGCTACTAGGCTGAACAGACTTGCTAAGGAAAACAAAAAAGTTGTCCTTAATGCTACCCTTAGTGACGACAGTGAGGTCGAGTCGGCGGACTCTAGAGATGAGTCATTGCATGAGTGTAGCTTCATCGCATTCATGGCTAGTCATGTGAGTACCTCTAGTGCTCCTCATGACGATGAGGATGCTACTTCACAGGGACACCTTGATAGTGAGAACGAAGTGAGTGAGGGGAGGATGTTGCAAGTGAGAGTGAGATCAATCTTCAACGCGCCTATGCTGAGTTATATACTGAGTTATTTAAAACCAAAAATCATAACAAAGCGTTAGTTCTTTGGATCACCACTTTAGATGAAGATTTAAAAGAAGAGAGAGAGAGAGAGAGAGAGAGATTCCTCCACTTGCACTACCTTGAGAAAGAGAGAGTCTGCCTGTGTTGAGAGAGAAAGTGATTTTAGAGAAAGAAAGAGACCGTTTGGAGAGAGAGAGAGAGTTATTTTGAGAAAGAGAAAGGGGACTTGACTAATCAAGTGGCTAGTCTTATGAGTGAGCTCTATTCCTCCCTGGAGATTCGAAAGAAACTTGAAGCCCTTATAGCCTAGCTTACTCATGATCTTGAGAGAGCACGGGAAGTCAAGGTTCAAATCGAGGACATATCTGGAAAGATGGGAAAGATGCTCCTCAGTCCCACTTTTCGTTTACGTGATACACAGGGAGTAGGTTTTGATGGTGCCTCCACATCCCAAATATTATCTGGACCAGTTCCTGAGTTTACTACAACTCCATATGGCCATCGTCAAAAAACACGAAGGAGAGTTCGACAAAGAAAATCAAACCAAGGTCCGTCTAAGACTGTGTTCTTTTGTATATACTATAAAAAAAGGCCACCTAAGAGAGTGTTGTTATAGTTTGGGTCAGACTTCACGTACATATGCTCCACCACGTCGTACTGATGATTTTAGCAGTCTAAGAGAGCGAGTTAAGTTTTTAGCCGCCACATCACAGAGTTTGATGGCGGAATTCTGATGGATATCTTTGTCATCAGTGAATGCTTGCCTCATCCTGGCTAAAACCAACAATAACAAGGGTAAACAAAAGGTTACCACTTCTTGGATACCTAAGAAAGACAAAAAGGCCCTTGTTATTGATGCCTCTCTCAAAGCACATAATACCCCACAGTGGTATTTTGATAGTGGGTGCTCCAGACATATGACCGGTGATGTCTCATTTTTCACCTACCTAGAGGATTATAAGGAAGGTTGAGTCACCTTCGAAGATGGGAGCAACTCTAGCATCGTAGGACGAGGTACATTGGAGGTACCAGGATTTTTTAAGCTTGAGAATGTTTTGTACGTCAAAGGTTTGAAAGAAAACCTTCTAAACATTAGTCAGTTGTGCAACGGTGACTTTACCGTAAAGTTTGATTGGGACGCGTGTAATGTATATAATCAAGCCGATAAACTTTAGTGCAAGGAGTGAGGACATAGGATAATTGCTATCGGATTGTGCCCAAGTCCTCAATTATCTGCGGTAGCCCCATGATCATTCATGTGGATCTGTGGCACCAACTTCTAGGTCACATGAACTTTAGAGATTTGACACGATTAGCTCAAAAGGACCTAGTACGTGTCTTACCAACACTTGGAAAGCCAACTTCCACGATTTTTGGACCCAGTTAATTGGGAAAGAAAATTTATAGCCCCCACGGGAAGTTTAATTCCATTACCACTTCTCGAGTACTTGAGTTGATACACATGGATCTCATGGGTCCTACTCGTACAGAGAGTCTGGGTGGTAAGAGGTACATCCTAGTGATGGTAGATGATTTCTTTAGATATTCGATTGTAGGTTTTCTGAGAGGGAAATTCGATGTTGTTGAGTTTCTGACGACCAAGTTCCATGTCCTACAAAACCAACATTGTGTTACTATTAACAGAATGCATAGTGACAATGACACTAAATTTATGGAGCAAAAAGTAGATATTTACTGTGATAGCCTAGGAATCAAACATGAGTTTTCTGCTATGAAGACTCCTCAGTAAAATGGGATTATTGAGAGAAAGAACAGGACGATTCAGGAAATGGCCAGATCAATGCTTCTAGGTCGTAAAGTTGCTAGTAAATTTTGGGCAAAGGTAGTGTCTATTTCATGCCATATGGTGAATAGGGTTTACGTTCGTCCACACACACTTAAAATGCCCTATGAATTGTGGACTGGAAAGAAGACCAACCTTGCATATTTTCATGTTTCGGGGAGTAAATGCTACAACCTACGGGATAGAGAGAAATTAGGAAAGTTCGACTCCCTAAGTGATAAGAAAATATTTCTAGGATATACATCAAATAGTAGAGCATACCGAGTTTTTAACCTAAAGAGCTCTAATGTGATGGAGTCTATAAACGTTACTGTGCAAGATGATGAACCATCGACATCTATTGATTACACCCATTTGACTGAGGATCACACACTCCTTTTTTATTATCCCACTGTGTCTCCCACATCCAGGGTGGACCCTACTCCTGTTCTAGGGGACACACCTGCATGGGTTCGCAAGAGTCATGATCCTTCCGCCATTATTGGTTATCCCTCTTTAGGGGTCAAGACTCGTGCTTAACTAGAGAATGGTGTTATACATGTCTGCTACACATCTAAAGTCGAGCCCAAGAATCATAAAGAAGCACTCAAGGATGAATGTTGGATATCTTTTATACAGGATGAGTTACTTCAGTTTAAAAATAACAATGTCTAGGAACTTGTCCCCCGACCTAGTGAGACGAATGTGATTGGTACCAGGTGGATTTTCAATAATAAAATGGAAGAAAATGGTACCATCATTAGAAACAAAGCTAGGTTGGTCGCTCAAGGCTACACACAGATAGATGGTGTATACTTTGGGGAGACATTTGCTCCTGTTGTGAGGCTTGAGTCCATCCGCTTACTACTCGCCATCCCATGTGATCTTCACTTCAAGCTATATCAGATAGATATCAAGAGTGACTTTTTAAATGACATTCTACTGGAGGAGGTTTATGTGAAACAATCAAAAGGGTTGGAAGATCCTAAGCACCCAAATCACGTCTACTATCTGAGGAAAGCCTTTAATGGTTTGAAGCAAGCACCCCATGCTTGGTACGAGAAGCTTACTTCCTATCTCTTAGCCCTTGGCTTCAAGAGGGGGAGTTGATATGACTTTATTTGTTAGGATAGATGATGGTGCTATTTTGGTTGCCCAGGTCTATGTGGATGACATAGTCTTTGGATCCATGTGCTCCCAGCATGCTCACCGCTTTGAGGAGGAGATGAAAAGTGAGTTTGAGATGAGCATGGTAGGTGATATTACTTTCTTCCTTGGTCTCCAGGTTCATCATCTAGAGGATAGGATGTTCATCTCCTAATCCAAGTATGCTAGAGACCTAGTGAAGAAATTTGGTTTATAATCCATTAAGCATGCATGTACACCTATAAGTACTTCTATCAAGCTTAGTATGGACACTTCAGGCAAGGATGTAGAGAAAACATTGTGTAGGAGTATGATAGGTAGTCTTCTCTACTTGACTGCCACTCGCCCCAACATAGCCTTTAGTGTTGGAGTCTGTGCACGATATCAGGCATCCTCTAAAGAGTCACACTTACTCGCTCTAAAACATATTATCATATACGTAAGTGGGACTCTCTCCTATAGTATTTGGTATTCCTTTGATACCAATGACCATTTATCCACCTATTCAGATGCTAATTGGGTCGGGGATGTAGATGGTTCTAGGATCACTTCTCGTGGGTGTTTTTACTTTGTTCTGCTCTTGTCTCCTGGCTGATCAAGAAGTAAAACTCCATCTCTTTATCCACTACGGAGGCTGAGTACATCATTGTCGGGAGTTATTGCACATAACTCTTGTGGATGAAGCAAATATTGGAGGATTATGGTATTTCACAGGACACCATCATCATGTCCTGTGATAACACGAGCATGATATACATATCTCATAATTTGGTCCAACATTCGTACACAAAGCACATCAGGATACGTGAGTACTTTATATGTCGGTTAGTTGAGGAGAAAGCCGTATCCCTGAGTTTCGTACCCACCGACCTTCAGTTAGCTGATATTTTCATGAAACCTTTAGATTCCCTTAGATTCGAGAGTCTTAGGAAGTCTTTAGGGATTTTCACAGTTGACTGAGGGTATGGTCCTTATCTAGGATAGGAAGCATTGTCATGTTCATATCATATCATTCATATTGCTAGTTTGTATCATTTGTATTCTTATTTTTACTTTTTATATTTTTTTTGAAAAATCCAAAAAGATTTTCGTTTTATAAAAATTTTAAAAGCGCAAAAAGATTTTTGCATTTTGTTTATAACTCTTATGGATGAGCATTTAAGATAGCCGAGTCACAACATCCAATTCCATTTTTACGTGACTATTTGATAGTGATTTGAGACGCCACATCATTTCATCCATATGCTTTACATGGTTTGGAGACTTTGAGATGTGATTAGTGATACATTTGTACATGTTTGGCTCCTTATCTCCTTTATTTCACACTAGCATCGCTTTATTTGATTATTGTACTTGTCTATCACATATTGGCATGAGTGTTTCCATCCCAATTTTGTCTATACAACAAATCGTATGCGATAAAATGTTACAAGATTGGAATGCATGTAAAAACCTTTTGGTGAGATTGTGTCGTATTTTAAAAAGGGGAAGGGCTACGAAAGGTTCTCATTTGACCTTTGAGATTTCTAAGCCATCGTTATATCGGACCTAAAAAATTGAGATATTTTAATTATTCGGAGTCTAAAGAGGTTAAAAGATCCCGAAAAAAATAAAGACAATAAAAATCAATACATGCCGAATATGGGCCATTAAGTTTCACTATCAATTCTCCAATGGTTGGAGAATTTAAACGGGTTTGCACTTCCTTGACAGTCCTGAAAAAGCATTAAATAATTTTGGACGTTATTGGTGTGGAAATCACTTTGAACTTTGATTTGCTGATTTGATTGAGTCAAATTCTTACAATTCCATATTTTTACACCTAAGGAAGATGTTCATTCGTTAGAAATATTCGATATTCATCGTGCACATATGTTATGTTTGTATGCATTGATTTTCCTATCGAATTTGCTCACAACCGTACATTTCTTCTATCATCGACTTAGTTGTTTTTGTGTTCTGTCATGGTGTGCTTCTTTGTTGTATATTTTGTGTGAAAAAAATTAAAAAATTCAAAAATAGAAAGTTTATTACTTTGTGACATTCTCCATTTGCATTTATTTGTGCTTCTTATATCTATCTATTTGGGGACATCATAAAAAGGGGGAGAATGAATTATGGGGGAGAATAATTGGTTGATTTATCAATGATTTGCTTAAGCTTAATTGAACTTTGATTTTTGCATGTCATTATATTTTAAAATGTTGCGTGTCACGGGTATCTGCTTTATCTCATGTGTGTAGGTACAAAATTGATGATTATTGGATTGCACACCCTGATGAGAAAAGCTGAAGATATGAAGATGTTGAAGTTTAATTGAGAACATGTCAGTTAGTATTCTCAGTATGAGGGTTTAATGGGGATATTATCTTATATTTCATTTCATTTGTGGAGATTGCATAATTCGAATTTTGTATGTATGTACCATCATAGATATAGGGGGGATTTGTAAGAACATAATTTTATAAATGTCTGGGGTAGATTCTAGGAATTTTCTATTTGTCCTAGATCACAGTATGTATGTCTGATACCGCTACATTCGGCACGTCAACACAATCATCCACGACGGCCTTGATCCGAATACATGCATCCACCATCTTCACACGTGCATCATGCTTCATGCAACATGCTACTCATTCGTTCCCACTACTCCACTTCGCTTTATTGGTAAAATGGCCTATTGGAGTTGTTAATATTTGCATAAATATTTGGGAATTTGTTAGGAAATATTTTTTAAAGTCTGATTTGTTTTTAACATAAAAGAAGAAAATTTTCTAAGTGTAGAAGCGAACTTTTCTTGGTTGTCGAGCTCGTTCAAACGACATCTCTCTGTCGTTCAAGCGACATGAGGATGTCATGCGATCTCGTTCGAGCGACAAGTGGTCTCGTTCGAGCGACATGCCTATGTCGTTCGAGTGACGCCGCCGCCTCGATTTTTGTATAAATATTTATACCCATTTTGCACATTTTTCCAAGTCTTTTTCGCACACGTTTCTGAGAATTACAACCTAGAAAACAGACTTCAAATTTTTAAGTTTATGCCTTTTGATTCACAAAACCATTCTTTAATACGTGTGTGAATCTTTAAACCTTCAAAGGATCATTTTTACTCATCTCGAGTGAAAACGCCCGAGGGGGCCCCAATTTTAAAATCCTTATACTTTGAAAACAATTTCCTTGTGAAATATATATGCGGAAGCGTTAGATGATGGTTCAATAAAAACGAATTACCAAATTTTAATTTCTTTTTCAAATTAAAATTAAACCAAGTGAAATATAATTAAAACACACACTATTTAAATTTCACTTAAACCAAGTTAATTAATCCAATTCCTAGAAAATTTGCCTAAGTCACATTTTACAATTTTATCAAGTTAAGCCAAACCAATTTTATCAATTAAATTAAATAACTAGAATTAAATTAACATAAACATTACCCAATATTAATTTGCACTAAATTAAACAAGTAGTGATTAAATTAAACCAATTTTATCTTTTTACTTGAGCATGCGTTCTAGGTGATTTTGTAAAAGATAAAATAAACAATTAATCCACTACGCCGCGATGTACGAAAAAAAACCCACAACGGGAAACAACCTCAAACGGCCCTAGCCTCAAATCCACTAAGTATGGAATTTACATTTACAAGACATATGACTTACTTCCTCAACTCGAACCCTCTCAAGCCTTGATGCGTGTTCTTGCAACCACCTCTGCCTAGCGAATAACCACAGAGCTCCACCGCGATCTCGGAACCACTGATAGGACAATAGGTACACCGTCAACCACACATGGTGCCTTTCACCATGTGAGAAAGCCTCAACTAAACATTTCTTCTTCTTTGAGGGATTTAGAAGAAAATCCAAACCTCTCTTCAAACGATAGAGATAAACCGGTGCTAAAATGCTCCAAGCATAGTATACGTATATAAGAACTTGGAAGAAACAAATATGGGTGTAACAAAGTATTTAAATGATTTTTCTTTATAAAATGAACACTCAAACTCATGAACTTTTTCTTTGAAGAATCAACTCTCAAACCTCTCTCTAGGAGTTAGAATATTATAAAAATGTTAAAACAAAAAGGTTGGTTCCCACACTATTAAGTTCTGTCAAAAGTTAGTGGGGTAAGGAAGTGGGAAACATGGGTAAAAACTGCTAAAAACTACCAAACAAAATTTTCCCGCCGAAAATCTCGTTTGAACGACATTTTTGTTCAAACGACATCTCTTTCGAACGAGGCTTCTAACGAAGTTCCAGTGTGAAATCGTTATAAATCTCATTGGAAATCTCGTTCGAACAGCCATCTTGTTCGAACGACATTTCGAACGAAGTTCCAGTGGTCAAAATGGGAACTCGTTGGCAAACTCGTTCGAACAACATCTGGTTCGAACTAAAAACTCGTTCCAACGACATATTGAATGAACTTCTATAAAGTTTGAAAATTTTATTTTTACCCCAGAAACTTTATAAACTAATTTAAAGTTTTAATTGAATCTTTCTGAAAAATAAACAACAGTTTTTTATTAAACCTACACCCATTATAAAACGTTCCAAGATCCTATATATATATATATATATATATATATATGTAATGCATTCATACCTTGGGAGCATGGAACCACTATTGATGACGTAGAAACGAGGCACTTAAACTCGGCATTTTGACGAAGCTTTATACACTTGGCCGCTACGTCTTCAACAAACACGTCATAGGCTTGAAGGATGATCAATATAATCTATCCTATAACTCAAACTGTTTTGTCCGGAATTGGGCCAAAACTACAAAGGACTCAATTGGAAATTTGTGTCCTTACAAATCTCCCCCTTTGTCTATTCCGGGACAAAAACCAAATAAAAATCCTAAAGGGCCGTCAAGCTCTACTAGACTAATAAAAAGTCCCACCCAAAATAAAATACAATGCTTGACTCAAACAATCCAAGGATCACAATCTTTGCCTGTGAAAGTTGCCACTCATAATATAATTCCTTCACACTTAAGAAAACTGATTAGGCATAAATTCTTCCCAATTTATTCCCTAATTTCGGTACTTTAATCACCTCGAACAACGTAATTGGATGGACTTTATCTCATAATCTTGCTATTGACTTGTCCAAACAAGTACACCGAGTTTTTGGTATTTCGTTATGATTTTACAGGTATCTAATGTCAAGAAATGGAAGAAGGAAACCGAAAGAATAAAAAAGTCAACAAGAAAAGTCAAAAGGGAAAAAGAGTCATTTCTATCCAGAATCCGGATGAGATACCTAAAGAGAAGTTGAAGGTATCATCCTCACAAGCACCTCGAAAGAAACGAAACCTCAATCGGATACCCGGAGCAAAAGATATGGACAGTCAAAGTTGAGAGAAAAGTCAAATAGGCAGACCGGTCCGCCCTCAACCCGGACCGGTCCGATGTGCAAACTCCAGAGGACTGCGAACCGAAGGAGAACCGAAGAGACAAAAAAATAAAAGAACCGGTCCGCCCCGGACCGGTCCGCCTGGAAAATAAAAGAACCGATCCGCTTTAGAAGCGGACCGATCCGCCTAAGGGCCGGACCGGTCCGCCCATCGAGATTTGTTTTCTGATTCTCCTCTAAAGACTCCGACTTATACTCAACTTCTTGGAATTTCATGTAGGGTATAAAAACACGAATTATTTTCGTTGTAAGGGAGGCTAGAACGTGGGGAGTTAATCATAATTTCTCATTTTCTTCCACAAACCCTAGCTGTAGATACAATTTCAAGTTTTATTCAAAGATCGAAGGTTATTCAAAGTTTATGTGATTATCAAGTTTATTCATTGCTGCAATTGTTCTTTGGGTAATTTTAGTAAGTTGTTTCTTTTTTTTGATTCTATTCTATAGTATTCCATCAATTGTCTCTAGATTAATCATGAACACTTGCATGTTAAACATTGTTTTCATCATTCTCGGTATGTCCGGCTAGATTTCCAAGGTCGGGTTACATGAACCCAACCTGATGTGGTCATTGCACGTATAAAGTTAATCCTCTGAATTTAGTAATTAATTTTGACCGTATTGCGTAGGGACACAACAATTGTAGGTCTAAATATCTCGTTTGCCCCTGGGTAACCGGGATGATTGAGAATACAATTCGAATGTCGTTATCGTGATACTGATTTACTCGTCCTTTGATTAAGTATGACGCGGGCTTGAACCTCGTATACGTAATGCTTGGGAGTACTAAATTCCGGGTCAAGTTAATTAGATAAATTTACGATTAATATTATACTGCAATACACTAGGGTTGCGGGATTGTATTCCCGTCCTATTTTTCCATCATCTCATTTAAAAGTTCAATTCAATCTTTCATTCTTAATTTAGGTGATTTAGTTAGCTGCAATTTTCACCATACTTTCATAATTGCATTTAGCGTAATCGATTCCAAAAACCAAATCAATCATCTTATTTTTCTTTTATTTTTAGAGTCATCGTTAGGATTCCTCCGTCTTATTCCGTCGTCACAACTCCGTTGTCCTTTTTCCCTGAGGATCGATACCCGACTTGTCGGATTATTACTTGAACGACAGGCTTACACTTGAGCCTAGAGAGTACACACTTTAGAGACACATTCGGAGTCGTGTCAAGTTTTTGGTGCCGTTGCCGGGGAACTAGGTAGACTTAGGATTAGATCGAGTTAATCCAAAGCTTTGACCAAAAATTCAAAAATCCAAAAAAATATAAAAATATAAAAAGCACAAAAAGATTCACCACCATCTCTCACAAACTTAATGCAAAATTCTGAAACCACTCCCACACCCCATAATACTCCAACTAGCATTCACGAAAATCCACTTGTTGAGTATAATCCTGATAGTCCCCACACTCCACAAGCCCCACAGTTCTGGATCCCACCTCCCACACCGTCACACTCAATCTCTAGCAACACTCCCTTCTCCTTCGTAGTACACACGTCGTGCACACCCAGTGAGAACGCCGAATCGTCTAGTGAGATAGAGATGTCGCAGCACAGTAATGTGACTACCGGTGAGGAAGAGCCTCCGTACCGCCCGTTGAGAGAATTCTTATATCCCGAGCGCACTGTCACTCCGGGATGCATTATACTCCCGTATAATGCCGGGCAGTTCCGATTCAAAAATGGGATGATCCAGATGCTACCACACTATCACGGTATGGATTCAGAGAAGGCATACCTGCATATACGGGAATTTGAGGACGTGTGTGATACCCTCAACGATCAAACTTGCACACAAGAGGTGATTCGCCTCAAACTCTTCCCATTCTCGTTAAAAGACAAACCTAAGACCTGGATATGGTCTTTACCTCCGAGCTCGATTCCATCTTGGAACGAGTTACAATCCAGATTTCTCAAGAAGTTCTTTCCACCACATCGAACAATCTCCATAAAGGCTCAGATTCAATCGTTCAGGCAATTGGATAATGAGCCATTCCATCGATGTTTTGAGCGTTTCAATGAGTTAACTGCTTCATGCCCCCATCATGGATTTGATACAGCCCAAATCATTTCCTTCCTCTATAATGGGTTGAACCTTAACTCCAAGCAACTCATTGAAACCATGGGTAGTGGTCCGTTTATCGAGCTAGATTGCCACGATGCTGAGCTTCACCTGAGGTATGTCGCCGAGACTACCCAATCCTGGGATATTTCTGATCCTAATGCTCAGAATCGGAATCGTCAAGCGACCACCACTCCATCGGCATCCGGCCTACACCAAATAGATAAGACCTCTATGTCGGACTGTCGGTTAGACTCCCTTGAGAAAGGATTTCAAGATTTATGAGAGGTAGTTGGATCTTTCAAGAATCCCATTGAAAAGGTGTGTGCGATTTGTGAGGCGGGACACTCAACTGAGGAATGCCCGACGATACCCGCCTGCAAAGTAATGTTGCAGGAGCAAGTTAGTGGTATAGGAGGCTTTAAGGGTAATTTTGGTGCCCCGCACGGGAACTCATACAACCCTTCGTGGAAAAATCATCCCGGATTTAGCTACGGGCAACAACATGCCGCAATGAACCCTTCTTCTCATGTTGCCCCTCCTCCTCCACAACAATTTCAACAAGCTCCACACATGCAAGGTCATGTGCAAGCACCGCCACCCCATGGAAATTATATCCCGCCACAGCGGAGAAATCTCATGGATACGATGAATCAATTCATCAATAGCCAGGCCGCAACCAATGCCAAATATGATCGTCTAATTAGCGACATAAATGCGAACCTGTCCAAGATTCAATCCTCGTTGAGCATTCAAGAGAAGGGCAAATTTCCTGCCCAGGGCCAAAGACCTCCTCAAGGTCAAATTAGTGTTAGCTCCACGTCTACTGATCATCAGGAGCAATGTCAAGCTGTGACCACTCTTCGTAGTGGGAGAGTCGTTGATTTATCACCTCCCCCACACGACACAACCAAAGATAATGTGATTTCGCCCGGCACGAAAGAGGCCGAAGATGTCCCCTCGAATGAGAGTGATAAAGAAGACACTAGTGAGCCCGAGGTAGTAGTGAAACCACCCTCCGCGGCACCGTTTCCTCAAAGGTTGATTCCTTCCCAGAAAGGATACCCACGTGATGACGTGCTAGAAATACTAAAGCAGGTGAAGCTGAATTTACCATTCCTCGATGTCATCAAACAAATTCCACCTTATGCAAAAGTCATCAAAGATTTGTTGACGGTAAAAAGGAAGATGAAAGTAAAGAAGAATGTCTTCCTAGCACAGAACGTGAGCTCTATCCTACTCAATGAGCTCCCTCCTAAATTCAAAGATCCCGGTGCACCCACCATTTCCTGCATTATTGGAGAGAACAAGATTGAAAAAGCCTTACTAGACTTGGGAGCAAGTGTCAACATTCTCCCCTACTCCATCTATAGGCAACTTGATTTGGGCGACCTCAAGCCCACAAGAATCACTCTGCAATTAGCGGATCGAACTGTGAAGGTCCCACGAGGTGTAGTAGAGGACGTGATCGTTCAAGTTGACACTTTCTACTTCTCGGTAGACTTTGTCATTTGGGACACGGAGCCTTCCTTAATCTCGACCAATCATGTTCCCATCATTCTCGGGCGCCCATTTTTAGCGACAGCTAACGCTATTATTAACACAAGGAATGGGCGAATGCAGCTCACTTTTGGGAATATGACATTGGAGACCAACATCTTCAACATATCCCAACATACGGGAAAGGAAGATGATATTCACGCGGTGAGTCTCATAGATGAGATAGTAGAGGAGTACATTGAGGAGAATTATTGTGGCGATGCCTTAGGATCCTGTCTGGTTTCGAGCAATGAGAGTGAAGGGACGTATACTGAGTACGAGAGGGAGATTGGGGAATTAAGAGAGTTACTCAATGAGAGAACGTCAGACGAGGACGCGAGAGATGTGAATTGGGTTTCTAGATTCGAGGAGTTACCACCACGGGATACACGCGTTGTTCCCTCCGACGAGAAGTTTCCAACTCTTGAATTAAAGAAACTCCCCTCCCATATCAAATATGCATACTTAGGAGAGGATGAGACATTTCCTGTTGTTATCTCCTCTAGCCTAGATGATGAACAGGAGGGTAAGTTGTTAAAAATTTTGAGGAAGAACCTAAGTGCTTTTGGTTGGTGTATAGCTGATTTGAAGGGGATAAGTCCTCTGATTTGAACCCACAAGATTCACCTCGAAGAGGATGTTAAGCCCTCTAGAGAAATGCAAAGAAGACTGAACCCCAACATGAAAGAAGTTGTGAGAACCGAGATCATTAAACTATTAGATGCCGGGATTATCTACCCAATCTCGGATAGAAAATGGGTGAGTCCTATTCAAGTCGTCCCGAAGAAGTCGGGTATGACTGTGATTGAGAATGCTAAGGGAGAGCTTGTTCCCCAATGCACCACCACCGGTTGGCGTGTTTGCATTGATTCCTGGAAACTCAATGCGGGGACAAGAAAAGATCATTTCCCCTTGCCATTCATTGATCAAATGCTTGAGAGAGTTGCAGGCCACCCATATTATTGCTTCCTTGATGGTTATTCCGGATATAACCAGATTGAGGTAGATGTACTTGACCAAGAGAAGTTTACGTTCACTTGTCCTTTTGGTACGTTTGCCTACAAACGTATGCCATTCAGCTTGTGTAATGCACCCGCAACTTTTCAACGGTGCATGTTGAGCTTATTCAGTGACATGGTCGAAAGAGGACTCGAGGTGTTCATGGACGATTTCAGCGTTTTTGGCACCTCTTTCGATCTTTGTCTAGAAAAATTGGAGCAAGTACTTGCTAGGTGTGTGGAGAAGAACTTAGTGCTGAATTGGGAGAAGTGCCATTTCATGGTCACTGAAGGACTAGTTCTTGGCCACATAGTATCATCTAAAGGCATAGAGGTTGATACGGCTAAGATAGATGTCATAGCTGACCTTCCCCCACCGAGATCGCTTAAAGACGTGCGCTCATTCTTGGGTCACGCCGGGTTTTATCGCAGGTTCATTAAAGACTTTAGCGCTATCGCTAGACCCTTAAGCAACCTTCTCATGAAGGATAACCCGTCTGAGTGGACCGAGGCATGCCAAAGCTCCTTTGACAAATTAAAGAACATGCTCGTGTCTGCTCCCATCATGCAAGTTCCGGATTGGTCTTTACCATTCGAACTCATGTGTGATGCAAGCAATTACGCGATTGGGGCCGTTTTGGGCCAACGTCAAGATAAACAAGCTCATGTCATCTACTACGCTAGCCGGACCCTTACCGGACCTCAACTCAATTAATCTACCACGGAGAAGGAGTTGCTAGCAGTAGTCTTTGCCCTTGATAAGTTCAGATCGTACCTCATTGGTTCTCCTATAATTGTCTTCACCGACCACGCGACTTTAAAGTATCTACTTGCGAAGAAAGACGCCAAGCCGCGCCTCATAAGGTGGATCCTACTCCTACAAGAGTTCAATCTCTCTATCAAGGATAAGAAAGGAGTAGAAAATGTCGTTGCCGACAATTTGTCTCGGCTTTCGTCCGACGTACCTAGTGATCCCATACCCATAGACGAGTATTTTCCGGATGAGCAACTCTTTGCTACTTCTTCATATCCCTGGTTTGCGGACATAGTGAACTATCTTGTCACGGGAGCCGTCCCTCCAGATTGGACACCGCAAGATAAGAAGAGGTTTCTTACTTGGTCGCGCATGTTCTTCTACGATGATCCCTTACTCTTTAAATACTGCGCCGACCAAATCCTCCGAAGATGTGTACCGGATGACGAGATTCCAAAGGTCATCCAGTTTTGTCATTCGGAAGCATGTGGAGGCCACTTCTCAGCGAAAAAGACGGCCGCTAAGATTCTGCAATGCGGCCTCTATTGGCCCACAATCTTCCGGGATGCAAATGACGCTTGCAAGTCATGCAACAGGTGCCAACGGATGGGAGCTATCTCTCGTCGCGACATGATGCCCCTTACCCCCATACTCATCATTGATATATTCGATTGTTGGGGTATTGACTTCATGGGTCCCTTCCCCCCATCCTTTGGTTTCCTATACATCCTAGTCGCGGTAGACTACGTTTCTAAATGGGTAGAAGCTATAGCTACTAAGACTAATGACAGTAAGGTGGTGATAAAGTTCCTACAGGAACACAGACTTTCTCGCTTCGGCGCACCGAAGGCGATAATTAGCGATAATGGCACGCATTTTCGCAATAGGCCATTTGAAAAGCTCATGAGAAAGTATGGCGTCGTCCACAAGGTTGGAACGACGTATCACCCACAAACAAATGGGCAGGCCGAACTAGCGAATCATGAGATCAAGAACATTCTCGAGAAGACCGTCAATCCTAACCGGAAAGATTGGTCAATTAGACTGAACGATTCGCTATGGGCCTATCGCACCGCATACAAAAATCAGCTTGGCATGTCCCCTTTCCGCTTCGTGTATGGCAAGCCTTGCCATCTCCCCATGGAGTTAGAACATAAAGCGTATTGGGCAATTAAGGAGCTCAATTATGCCATGGATAAAGCCGGTGAAGCTCGCAAGCTTCAAATAAATGAGTTAGAGGAGATACGCAATTACGCGTATGAGAATGCCAAAATTGCTAAAGAAAGGATGAAACTCGCTCACGATAGCATCATTCGACGGAAAGAGTTTCTTCCCGGGCAAAAAGTTCTTCTCTATAACTCTCGGCTTCATCTCTTTCCGGGCAAGTTGCGGTCGCGATGGTTTGGCCCGTTTGTTGTCAAGAATGTTTTCCCCCACGGAGCTGTCGAAGTGGAAGATTTAAAAGGGGGAAACACATTCAAAGTGAATGGACAACGCCTAAAGCCATATCTTGAGGCGTGCGAAGAAGAAGTCGACACTGTTTGGTTGTCGGACCCCGTTTACGGGGTAGAGTGAACTGTTTTCGTTAGGTCGTCGCACCCCCGACGCGTATGGGGTGAGAGTTGTGTGAGTCGTGTGCGTTAGTGAGTGTCGTTAGGATTTTGGTACATTCAGGGTTAGCATGTGCAGGTTCGAGATTTTAGGCAATTCGGGTGACCGGTGTTTTTGAGAGGTCCTTAGTCTATATTTGGTGAGGAGCGCGTGTTAAAAGTGCGATATCTCGAGCACGAGAGGTTGAATTCCAGTTTCGGGGAGATTCCAGCCAAAACTCCCTAAGCCGGACCGGTTCCTTTAATTTTAGGCCGGACCGGTCCGCCTGTCGAATTTCTGAAAAATAAAAAGACCGGACCGGTCCGCCCCTGGACCGGACCGGTCCGCCTTTTGCAGATTCGTTGAATCTCTTCTTCCCATGCACCCCACTTCTCCCCAATGGCCACCCTTCCCCCCATTTTGGTTTCCCACACCCCCATACATCCCTTTCCCTCCAAAACCCTTTTTCCCTCCACATCCATTTCCCTCCAACTCCCCTCCCCTCCACTATAAATACAACCCTACCCCTCCTCTTCTCTTCACACCTCAAACACAACTCCAATCCTCTCCCTCTCCAGATTTTTGTGAGTTCTATCCTATCTGTCTCCATGGCCCCCCGTGCTCCTCCCACTAAATACGCATCCACCGACATCCTACACTCCGGGAGCAACGAGTTCCGCTCCCGCCAAGAGGAGCGATGGTTCACCGCCTTCTTCGGCACCAACCGCAAACTCCATATGGAGCGCGCGGTTCAATGGAACGCACTGCCCAATTCTGTCACAGCACTATTCATGGCCCAGGGGTGGTGTCGTTTCCTCAACGAATCCCATGACGCCGTGTGGACTTCCGAGGTCCGGTTATTTTATGGCACTCTCGTAAGGATGGACCAATTTGAGGCCCAAGCGTATGTTGATGGGATGGTCGTTCCCTTCTCCTTAGCCCTCCTCACGGCCAAATTGGCTACCTTTGGCATTCCGGACCCCCAAGACTACACCTATCCACGAAACGTTCCTCTGGTCGCGAAGAACGTCATCATGGAGCGCATTGCTCCAAACGTGGCTTGGACGGGCCAAACCGTTGCGGTTGGACGCCTCAATGAAATGGCGCGCCTCACTTTCCAAATCGTATGCGCCAACATCCTTCAAACGTCCAACGATTCCGCCATAAGGCCTCGGCAGGCCACCTTAACCTACCATCTCTTCGACCCTCAAACCACCATCCATTTGGCCCGCACATTGTACGCTGACATCATCGCCACTTCTTTGGATGAGAAGGGCACCGCTCCTTTGCCCTATGCCCGGTTGATCACGTCTATCCTCCTAGACGCCGGCATTGAGGCCCCTGCCGAGCGCACTCGGATTCCCGGTCCCTTTGGACAAGGCACTCGCACTAAGAGTGCCAAACAGCTCGCCATAATCCGGGCACGGCGAGGTCATGATAGCGAGGAAGAGGCTTCCTCGAAAGAGAGCGAGGAGGAGGAGGCCGCCGAAGCGGACGTCGAGATGGGTGACGTCGGCAACGACGACGAGTCGGCGGACGAAGAGGACGACCCGGATTTTGAGTGGGCAGGTACGGATATTTCGACCCGGTTGTCTAACCTTGAGACCCGATTCGGGAACTTTGAGAACAAGTTCGACACCTTTGTGATCGACTACCAATGAGATCAGAATCGGGCGGCTCGAAGGCAAGCGGATATCTACCGACGCCTAGGGGATCCTTATGAGCCACTCCCATCGCATTTTCAAGACCCCTATGGCCCCGACGCGCCCAGCTCCTCCTATTTCCCTCCTCCGTGATATTTTGGTTGCTTAGGACTGTTTTGATGTATTTATTCTCACATCCTACATATGCTGTATTCCTGTTTGTACCACAGTCCTATGATATATAAAGTTGCATTTTTCTATATTTGTTTGTTTTAATTATTGCACTTATTATTTTGCCTTATTTAGCTTTTAGTCCTTTTTGCTTGAGGACAATGCAAAAGTCTAAGTTAGGGGGGGTCACCGGTGCATATTTCTAAAACTTCACAAATTTTCAAAAATGCCCAAAAATTTCCAAAAAAATCATAAAATTTTGAAAAATCCAAAAATATTTTTGTTCAAAATAAATAAAAATTGGAATTCAAATTTTTCAAAAATATCATTAAAAGTCAAATTGGAGTCTCAAAGTGTAAAAAGTCAACATACACAAAGCCAAAATTTACCAAAGATGGAAATTGTGCGAAAATTGACGACTTAACGAATAAATGTGGAGATTAACAAACCCGGTGAGATTCGAGCCTATCACGTTTTGCGAGTTTTTTAAATCAATCCGAGTTAATTGTTAACTCAAAGTTCTTTTAGCGCTTAATAAGTTGTCAAGGATCTTAATTCTTTCATTTTGATCGGTTTTGAAAAATGTGTGCAATATTGCCTTGAAAAACGTGACAAATTAGTCTCTAGCTTAAATTCACCTCGAAACGCATATGGTAACGCAATTAGCATTTTGGACAATGAAGTAGGCCCTCGTTTGTCATCCCAAAAATATTGGACAGAAAAAGATGCGAAAAATCACCCCTTTTGCAACCCAAATTGAGCCGAATAAATTTTTCCTTTCGTTTGACAACCCGAAAAACCCAAAATAGCCGGAATTTTGAAAAATGAAAAAAATTCAGAATTTAAGTCCGAAAAGTGCAAAAAAAAGGGGCAAGAAAAAAAAAATAGAAGAATGCTCAACAAAAATAGCAAGAAAAAAAAATAGAAATGAAAAAAAAATATAGAAAAAGAAAAACAAATTGAGCAATAGCCCGGAAAAAGCACAAAGGGACATCACGAATGGTTTTTCCAATTCCAACTTTCCCTACCATTTTCATATTACCCAATGCAACCTTTAACCCGAAAAAGTCCTAACCGAGTCCAAATTGCGAAATTGATTACCGCGTAGAGAATCAATCCACCAAAAGATAATAAAGGAGATTAAGTGCGCGAAAAAGAGGCAATGTTCCCGTTTTTTTTAAAAACCGTAATCCGTTGATGAGATCCTTTCACCATGAAATTTCTGTCTTTCTAATTGTATGCGTGATTTTGCATCCATTATATTTACTCTTATTATCACGCATACCGAGCAAAAAAGCCATATTCCGAGTACTTCGTTTGAGAGAGCTTCCCGTGAGAATTTGAAATCAAAACGAATGTTCGGATAAGTAACGTAATGATTAATCAGTGGAAATTGGCGGTTATATTTCTGGCTTCGCACACACGCACTACAGTTTGAGACTTGTAGACATGACTTAATGATGACTTTTTTCTGGAAAAGTTTGAATTATACAATTTTTGGTTATTTTGAAGTTCTTTGAGTCGAATTTTGTGGGTATATTCTCTGCAAACCCTCACGAGACACAACTCGTCCCACTAGGGTAACCTAGGGGTTTAAAGGCTTGTTGCATACGCTAAATGCAATCGCGTGCCCGCGAAAGAGGTATTTTATCCCAATAAAATGTTTTTCCAAAGTTGAGCCTTGCTCGAATTCTTTTACATTGCTCGGGACGCGCAAAGTTCTAAGTTAGGGGGGTTTGATTAGGCATAAATTCTTCCCAATTTATCCCCTAATTTCGGTACTTTAATCACCTCGAACAACGTAATTGGATTGACTTTATCTCATAATCTCTCTATTGACTTGTCCTAACAAGTACACCGAGTTTCTGGTATTTCGTTATGATTTTACAGGTATCTAATGACAAGAAATGGAAGAAGGAAATCGGAAGAATGGAAAAGTCAACAAGAAAAGTCAAAAGGGCAAAAGAGTCATTTTTATCCAGAATCCGGATGAGATACCTAAAGAGAAGTTGAAGGTATCATCCTCACAAGCACCTCGGAAGAAACGGCACCTCAATCGGATACCCGGAGCAAAAGATATGGACAGTCAAAGTTGAGAGAAAAGTCAAATAGGCAGACCGGTCCGCCCTCAACCCGGACCGGTCCGCTGTGCAAACTCCAGAGGACTGCGAACCGAAGGAGAACCGAAGAGCCAAAAAAATAAAAGAACCGGTCCGCCTGGAAAATAAAAGAACCGATCCGCTTTAGAAGCGGACCGATCCGCCTAAGGGCCGGACCGGTCCGCCCATCGAGATTTGTTTTCTGATTCTCCTCTAAAGACTCTGACTTATACTCAACTTCTTGGAATTTCATGTAAGGTATAAAAACCCGAATTATTTTCGTTGTAAGGGAGGCTAGAACGTGGGGAGTTAATCCTAATTTCTCATTTTCTTCCACAAACCCTAGCTGTAGATACAATTTCAAGTTTTATTCAAAGATCGAAGGTTATTCAAAGTTTATGTGATTATCAAGTTTATTCATTGCTGCAATTGTTCTTTGGGTAATTTTAGTAAGTTGTTTCTTCTTTGTGATTCTATTCTATAGTATTCCATCAATTGTCTCTAGATTAATCATGAACACTTGCATGTTAAACATTGTTTTCATCATTCTCGGTATGTCCGGCTAGATTTCCAAGGTTGGGTTACATGAACCCAACCTGATGTGGTCATTGCACGTATAAAGTTAATCCTCTGAATTTAGTAATTAATTTTGACCGTATTGCGTAGGGACACAACAATTGTAGGTCTAAATATCTCGTTTGCCCCTGGGTAACCGGGATGATTGAGAATACAATTCGAATGTCGTTATCGTGATACTGATTTACTCGTCCTTTGATTAAGTATGACGCGGGCTTGAACCTCGTATACGTAATGCTTGGGAGTACTAAATTCCGGGTCAAGTTAATTAGATAAATTTACGATTAATATTATACTGCAATACACTAGGGTTGGGGGATTGTATTCCCGTCCTATTTTTCCATCATCTCATTTAAAAGTTCAATTCAATCTTTCATTCTTAATTTAGGTGATTTAGTTAGCTTCAATTTCCACCATAATTTCATAATTGCATTTAGCGTAATCGATTCCAAAAACCAAATCAATCATCTTATTTTTCTTTTCTTTTTAGAGTGATCGTTAGGATTCCTCCGTCTTATTCCGTCGTCACAACTCCGTTGTCCTCTTTCCCTGAGGATCGATACCCGACTTGTCGGATTATTACTTGAACGACAGGCTTGCACTTGAGCCTAGAGAGTACACACTTTAGAGAAACATTCTGAGTCTTGTCAAAAACACATTACACGCATAGGGAATATCAAAATATTTAATGCAAGTAAAGTAAGTACTCCCCCTAAATTAATTCTCCCCCTTTATCAACAATGATCAACGTAGAAAGACGTCTCCCCTAAGATAAATCTCCACCAAATAAGATACGATTATAATAGGTTTAGAGGTTTAGATACCAATTCTCCCCCTATCATTCTCCCCCTTTATGTTCAGGAATAGACAAAGGTTAAAGAATAAAACATGTAAATGTGTATAAAGTGGTGTGAAAATTAAAGCATATGGGCAACAAAAGCACAACTAATCCAACAAATAATAACGAATAACGAGTAGGAGGCAAGAAAATGATACCAACAAGATACATAAAGTATTAAGCATGTGATATCAACAAATAATGCAAAAAGATAGATACCAATTATGAATTAAAGTATATATGGACTAGAAAGCAAGGCAAAGACTAAACACAAATATCAAATATATGTATACATAAGATATAACTAATAGACGCAAGTACACATATATAGATATAAACACACAAATGACACACACAAAATATAATAGGAGTCTTTCACACTCGTATGGCAAAAATGTGTCATGTGAAAATGGAAGTGTTGGGGTGTGAACAAGTAATAATTAAATTTAGACCCAATCACTTAAAACATGTTCACGGAGTTCTCAATTGATTGCAAACTTCATCACATTTGAATATAACCTCATGTGGCAATATAGATTGAACTCAATGAACAAACATACACAATACATACAAGCCTAGCATGTTGATGATTCTACAAACCAATAGAGTCATGACATTGAAAATGCAACTAGGATATACGGACATTGTGCAAACCGTTGATATACCATCCAATCTCCCTCAATAAGCATTTATATTAATTTTGAATGAATATATCAATCAAACAAAGGCCTTGGAAAATCAATTTTCTTTTAATGCCATATTTTCTTTTAGGCCTTGGACCATGTATTTCTTTTAGGTCCAAACAAACGGTGGCTTACTATTCGCAAAGGAAACTAAGTCCTTTCGGATCCCTTCCCCGTGCACATTTATATTACATTTTTTATATCTCACAAACTCACGTGCAACGGATTTTGACATGCACTAGTCCTCCTAGGTCATAAATATGTAAATGACTAGATTGGTAGGAGAATACCTCACAAAGCTCAAATATAACATGTGACAATAAAATTTCAAATGAGCTCGTGCATGTGTGAATAGAGGCATATAAAAATAGAATCCATTTAATCAATAGAAAATCCAACAACACCATATAAACATGGTAAAGAACATTTTAAGGATTGACAATCTAAACCAAAAGTTAGCGCCACATGGGAGCGTAAAAGATGGGATTTTAACACAAGTATATGCCACATAAAGTGTGTCAAACAAAATACACACAAAATAAAATCTTTTTGAGTTTTTGACATTTTTAACCAAAAAATATATATACTCAAAAGAACACACAAAAATCATTTGTATTTTGCATTAAGCTTAAATGAAATAAATAAAACACATATGATAAACAAAAATCTTTTTGAATTTTTCATTTAATGCAAACAAAAATAAACAAATATAATACAAAAGGATAAATATAAAATTATTATTCTAGCATGAGATATGTGATGAAGCCATGGCTAGAAAATGATTAAATAAGCATACATTTAGCATGATAATATAGCATGAAGAACAAAAGATAAAGTATGCAAACACTAACACATTCATCCTTTAGATTTAGCAAAAGAGGAAGCATGTGAAAGTAAATGAGAATCAAATGTCCTATTTTGCAAGGCAACCAAGTCGGATTTCCTAACCCAAATTAATGAAGAATGACTATCTTGGGGTGTAGTAATTTTAACTACCTTTGTTGCTTTACGTTGGGATTTTCTAGAAATTCATTTAAGATCAAAACCAAATTTCCTAAGATGACCTTTTCGACCACAATGTGTACAAGTAAAATTACGTCAAAATTTGGTACCTAAGGAATGATCTCTAAAGGCTTTCCTAGTATATTCTCTTAAAACATTGGTTTTGGCTTTATGAATAGATTCATTACAAGTATTGAAGCCTAAACCACAGGTGTCATTTTTAATTTGGACTTATCTAATTTTTTCGAACGACACTCCAAATCAAATTTGACATTACTAGAGTCTTTTAATTTATTTTCTAATTCTAGGATGTTAGAATCTAATAAAATATTTCTCTCTTCGAACTTGAGAAGCTCCTTTTTCAAGGATTCCATTAAACCTCTAAGGCCATCTCTCTCGCCTTCTACATATTGAAGCTTCTCTCGAAGAGTCCTCTCACGTGTCCTATGGTTTTCTACCAACATACTATCATCATTGACCTTGACATGCTCTTTTAAACTAGCTTCTAACTTCAAATTATATATTTTTAATTTAATTGATTCTTCATATAATTCTTGAAAAGCATTTTGAAGTTCACTCACATTAACATCTTCTTCATTTTCACTCTCGCTTTCTTCTCCACTCTCACTATCATAAAAAACAAGGGTATCATAAACTATAACCTTGGAAGTGTCATGTGTTAAAGTTTCATCAATCGATGAGTTCTCACTATCACTCACATGACTAGCCATAAAAGCCACAAAGTTTGGCTTAGTGGGGGAATCGGGTCCCTCTTCCTTATCACTATCACTAAGGGTCGCATTATTTGAAATGGGTTGCTTACCCTCTCTCCTTAGTTTAGTGGGGGCACTCAAAAGCCCTATGGCCATACCCTTCACAACCAAAACAGTTATTTGACTCGTCTCTATTTAAATTTTCGTCAGAAGCTTTAGGGATCCTTTCGGCTTTGTCATACTTAGAAGTTTCAAATTTCTTAAAATCATTTTTAAATTTTATCTTTGTTAAATTTAAGAAATTTTCTAAAATTTCTGAGCAAAGAAGGCCATGTCTTCCGAGTCACTATCACTCTCGCTCTCTACTACTTGTTTGACCTCTTTTCGGGCTTTTAAAGCAACGCCATTTTCTATTTTCTTTTCAGTTTTAGAGGGAAACATGTCTAGTTCATAGGTTTGTAAATCACCCACGAGCTCTTCTAATTTCATAGAGGCTAAAGTAGGTAAAGAATTTAAAAAGGTCACTTTTGGAATAAATCTATCGGGAAGGGACCTTAAAATTTTCTTTACAACACAATTGTTGAGTATTTTCTCTCCCAAATTAAAAGATGAATTGACAATATCGGAAAGTCTAGCATAAAATTCATCAAAATTTTTATTATCGTTCATTTTGATAGTTTCAAATTGAGTGGTGAGGTTTTGGAGTTTAGAAGCTTTAACGACACTTGTACCTGCGTGAGTGAGTTGTAAAATATCCCACGCTTCTTTAGCGGTCTCAAACGTCATAATGCATCGGAATTCATCCGGTGTGAGAGTGCTAAATAAGGCGTTTAAACCACGGGAATTAAAGTTTGAAAGTTTAAATTCACCCTCACTCCATCTATCGGCCGATTTGGGAACACGTTCATTTTATACTAAATAAGGTGGTGGAGACCATCTGTTAACTAAAGACATCCAAACCCTTTCATCGATAGATTTAAGTGTCGATTTCATACGTGATTTCCAATACGCATAATTAGAACCATCGAAATTAGGAAATTTTGAAAATGGGGAAAATTCCATTTTAGCCAAAAATAGTTAAAGGATCTTTAACGAAGTAAATTATCGCTTTGGCTCGGATACCAATTTGAAAACGCCCAAAGGGCCCCCAATTTTAAAATTCTTATACTTTGAAAACAATCTCCTTGTTAAATATATATGCGGGAGCGTTAGATGATGGTTCAATAAAAAAGAATTACCAAATTTTAATTTCTTTTTCAAATTATAATTAAACCAAGTGAAATATAATTAAAACACACACTATTTAAATTTCACTTAAACCAAGTTAATGAATCCAAGTCTTAGAAAATTTGCCTAAGTCACATTTTACAATTTTTTAAGTTAGGCCAAACCCAATTATATCAATTAAATTAAATGACTAGAATTAAATTAACATAAACATTACCCAATATTAATTTGCACCAAATTAAACAAGTAGTGATTAAATTAAACCAATTTTATCTTTTTACCTAAGCATGCGTTCTAGGTGATTTTGCAAAAGATAAAATAAATAATTAATCCACTACGCCGCGATGTACGAGGAAAACCCCACAATGGGAAACAACCTCAGACGGCCCTAGCCTCAAATCCACTAAGTATGGAATTTACATTTACAAGACAGATGACTTACTTCCTCAACTCGAACCCTCTCAAGCCTTGATGCGTCTTCTTGTAACCACATCTGCCTAGCGAATAACAACGGAGCTCCACCGCGATCTCGGAACCACCGATCGGACAATAGGTACACCGTCAACCACACATGGTGCCTTTCACCATGTGAGAAAGCCGCAGCTAAACAATTCTTCTTTTTTGAGGGATTTAGAAGAAAACACAAACTTCTCTTCAAACGATAGAGGTAAACTAGTGCCAGAATGCTCCAAGCAAAGTATATTCATATAAGAACTTAGAAGAAATAAATATGGGTGTAACTAAGTGTTTAAAGGATTTTTCTTTATAAAATTAACACTCAAACTCATGAACTTTTTCTTGGAAGAATCAACTCTCAAACCTCTCTCTAGGAGTTAGAATATTATGAAAAAGTTAAAACAAAAAGGTTGGTTCCCTCACTATTAAGTTCGGTCAAAAGTTAGTGGGGTAAGGAAGTTTGAAACATGGATAAAAACTGGTAAAAACTACCAAAAAAATTTCCCGCCTGAAATCTCGTTTGAACGACATCTCATTCGAATGAGGCTTCTAACGAAGTTCCAGTGTGAATGCTATAGAAATCTTGTTGGAAATCTCGTTCGAATAGCCATCTCGTTCAAACGACATTTCGAACGAAGCTCTAGTGGACAAAATGGGAACTCGTTGGCAAACTCGTTCGAACGACGTCTACTTCAACGAAAAACTCATTCGAATGACAAATCGAACGAACTTCCAAAAAGTTTGAAATTTTTATTTTTACCCAGAAACTTTATAAACTAATTTAAAGTTTTAATTAAATCTTTCTGAAAAATAAACAACAGTTTTTTATTAAACCTACACCCATTATAAAATGTTCCATGCTCCTATATATATATGTAATGCATTCATACCATGGGAGCATGGAACCACTATTGATGACGTAGAAACGAGGCACTTAAACTCGGCATTTTGACGAAGCTTTATACACTTGGACGCTACGTCTTCAAAAAACACGTCATAGGCTTGAAGGATGATCAATATACTCTATCCTATGACTCAAACGTTTTTATCCGAAATTGAGCCAAAAGTACAAAGGACTCAATTGGAAATTTATGTCCTTACATGGAGTAACTTGTGGAGAAGCCGACTCTTTTCCATTGTTGCCCATCTAGAGTTCTTGCGGGAGATTCCAACCGACGACATAGAAACTGACACATGAGGGTATTTCTTATATCACTCATGTTTTTAGTATAATCCATGTAAACCGTTCTTTACAAATTACAGTGAAAATAAAAAGGTTTTGCCCCTTTGGGGGATTTTTCCTCATTTGTGTGTTTATTTGTGATTGAATATTCTTGCATGATCATATTGTCTTCAATCACACCTAGATGTATGTTTTAGGATTTAATTGAAAAAACTGAGTTTAATTAAATAATTTCTTTGTTTGAACAAAAGCGCACTCTCAGATATTAGTTGTTATTTTATTTAATAGTATATTGTTCACATTTATTTGTTGTTTACTCACCTTAATCAACTTTTTACAATTTTTATATTCATCAAATGTTTTTTATAAACTAAAAAAAAAAGAGGAATTCATCCTTAAACCCCAAATTTGAAATTTCCTTGCATTTTCACTACACTTACCTCAATTGCGCACATTTTTCAACAATGCATAATAAGAAAAATCTAGTTTTGGGTTTATTGATTAAATGCCACCCTTATTTTTTCGAACTACGTCGACTTTAATCCGGGTACGTAGGCATCCTGAGTTTCCCTTGAGATTCGATTCCTCTTTTCTTAGTTTTCTACTTTATTCAGTCTTATTATTGTTAGTATCATATATACGTATATACACACTCATTTATATATTCTTAGCATCCCATCAGACATGAATATTAATTTCCTCATATTCAATAATAATTCAGTATGTTTCTCACATTGTATTATATTTTATATATTTTTTATTCTCTATCGTTTTTACAATCCCATCAGATACGCATATCCACTTCCTCATTACGGATTATGATATTTCATATTACACATATCGTTGCCTTTTCCCATTATTATATTTTAGCATAACCTTCAGACATGCGTATTACATTACTTATGATCGATTGTGTTCAGGTATGCTACTCACATTTCAACAACCTTCTATATTATTTCATTTCCATATTATTTATACTACATCGAATTACTCGTACCCGTATTCTCCATTACATGTGTATGATGATTTCTTCTCTCACATATTTCATTCCACGCATATTGTACATGAGAATTTCACTTTTGAGAGAAAAAGGAACATTATTGTAGGCAATGGGAGGTCGAAAGGGAGGAATGGGTGCCTAACACCTTCCCATTCTGTAAATTAGTCCTTGGAATCACGTTCCGTTTTGTTTCGTATACATTAATTTGCTGTTGATGTCAATATTTGGGGGGTAGCTTCATCTTTTTCTTGTTTTGAGAAAAATAGGCCAGCACTCAATTCTTTTCATTTTTACACCCCTTGACGATGACCAAGTTATGTCCGTGGGAGACCGTGAATATCATGCAAGTGGTGAGAAATATGATTTTCTTCATCGATCCTCACACGCCATCTTTTCTCTGGGAGGACTGATAATCCCAAATATTCGCAAAAAAGTTTTGTCATGAGAATATATTCAACTAATATTAATACAAAATTACGTTTTCAAAGAATAAGTGCAGCTAAGTAAATGGAAAAAGTACCAAATGTTAATGTTCCTAGGATTCTAAAAGGATGTGAGAACTCAAGTCAAATATTTTTTGCATTTATGTGAACTAGTAAAAAATTTAAACAATGTGAGAAAGTATTAAAAGTTATGAACATGTAGGCACAATAAATTATATATATGTGCAGATCCAAAGATAAAGGAGTACTCAAGATAAGATCTCTTACATCATCCCCAACCTTAAAAATTGATAATTTGTAATTAATGTGAGAAAATGTTTCAAAGTAACAATCACAAATGTATAGGTACAACATATAAGTATTTGAGACTCCATGGATAAAGGATCACCCAAAATAGATGCCTTCATATCCTCTTTAAACAAAAATAAAGAAGAAGGTTGAAAACTGCAAACATGTACTAATTATGACAAGTGAACTGAAAAATGCACAAAAATTTAGTACAATGAAAAGATATACTTGAGGCTCAATAAAAGTTTGAGCCTACTTAGATTTTCTCCATATGTGAATATAAAAATAGTTTTAGGAGAATTAACAACTAACTTACAAAGATGTGATAGTGAAAAATTAGTTAATACTAAGAAAAGTGACATAGGGTTCCCTTATGGAGGTTGAAGAACTTCCTATATGAGCAAATGAAAGCAAAGTATTTGCCTACGATTGGGGTTTTGTTTTTAAAATCATGTTATGACATTTTATTTACTAATACACGGTGTGGCCATCCCTGATCCCCGCCGCGGAGGAAAAGGATCCTTCAGGTTCCGCGTGTCCCTCTCGGGAGAGCGCGCTTCGGCCGGCGTCGATTTGTGAGGTATGAAAAATGTAGAGAGATTCAGAGTCGTCAGTCTATTTTACTCAAAATAAGCAAAAGAAAAAGGGGAAACCACCCCGGAAGATGGCATCCAAACACATACTGGTGCGTGTGAAACCAAAATGATTCGAGAAGGGTTCGGAGGCTTAGTTACAAAATGGGAAGCTGTTAGTCACCCATTCCGCCCTTTCGGTCTCTCATGAATATTTGTTATTTTCCTTTATGTTTCCCCCCGTGATATGTGTGCATGTGTATATAAAGAAATTGAGGTAAGAATCCTCGGCTTGTATCATGGAAAGGATAAAGCGATTCATCCGTAGGAAGGTATAAGAATAATATTAGAATAATAGGATTTACGCGATTACCCTTACGTTGATCATTATAACGGAACGATAACGCATATGGAGTAATACGTCACTAAGAGCAAGTGTATAGAATCTAAGGAAAATGGATTTAGAGAAGATAGAAAATAAGAGAAAAAGGGAGGGAAAGGACCCGAGCCTCGGGTTTTACCCCAAGACGCCTACGTAGCCTATAAAGGCATCAAAGTCCACGTAGTTCGCATATAAAATGAGGGGTGGGGTTTATCCCATAAATCCGAATTGGGATCTCTTATTTGTGGGTGTGTATGTGTGTGAAGAAAAAGTGTTTTAGTTGTGAGAATCGCGCACGGGGCATACCGTTGGAAAATCGGCCACCGAGGGCAAACCGTTGGTCAGAATTGTACACGGGGCATACCGTTGGAAAGGTATTTTAGAGACCTTCGAAAGTCCTTTGGACATCTCCCGAGTTCGGGAGTTGACTTTGGGTCAAATGTGGCTCTGAAGCGTTTGTCAGTCCGCTGGACGGGGAATCGTTCATCGGCACGATAAGTCCAAATCGTGCATGGGGTGGATCGTCATAAAGGTTTGGATATGTATTTTGACATTCTAAAGATTCTGACCCGATTCGGGGAGTTTACTTTGGTCAACTGGTCTTGAGAAGCATTCGCTGACCTCTCGGAGTCAAACAGATCGTTTATCCGCATGGAAAGTTGGAATCACGCACGGGATGGACCGTTGGAAAGGGTATTCAGTTCCCTTCGAAGATTAATTCAGCCTCAGTTGAGCTGAAGAGTTGATTTCGGTCAAACAGAGTCCGGGAGCGCTCGGTGGCCTCTAGGTCGGGTTTCGGACGCAAACGGACCGTTCGTCCGCATGGTAAGTCAGAATCGTGCACGGGACGAAACATGGGAAAGGGTATTCAGTGCCCTTAGAAGATTCATTAAGTCTCAATCGAGATGAAGAGTTTGACGTTTGGTCAAACTGAGCTGGGGAGGGCCCGATGGCTTCCAAGTCAGTGCTCGGGACATGACCTGGGTTTACGGTGATGAGTGGAGGTACTAGGGACCTAAGGAGAGTTAGGTGTAATAGAATGAGGTGTCTATAGAGCCCCTCGATGGGTGAGTTTGGAATAAATGATAGCCGTCATTAGACACCGCATGATGCTTCCAACAGAGTATGACCAATTTAGAGGATCGAGGCTGATTCTGAGGACCTAAGGAAGCGAGGATGACCGATTCAGAGGGTCGAGGTCAGTTCTGAGGACCTAAGGAAGTAAGGGTGATCAATTCAGAGGGTCGAGGTCAGTTCTGAGGACCTAAGGAAGCGAGGATGACCGATTTAGAGGGTCAAGGTCAGTTCTGAGGACCTAAGAGTGGTGACAATCGAGGACCGAGGTCAATTATGACCTAAGGAAGCGAGGATGACCGATTAAGAGGGTTAAGGTCAGTTCTGAGGACCTAATGAAGCGAGGATGATCGATTTAGAGGGTCGAGGTCAGTTCTGAGGACCTAAGAGTGGTCACGATCGAGGACCAAGGTCAATTCTGACCTAAATTGGGTGACGATCCAAGACCGGGGTCAATTCTGACCCAAGAGTGGTGACGATCGAGGACCGAGGTCAATTATGACCTAACTCGGGTGACGATCCAAGACTGGGTCAATTCTGACCCAAGAGTGGTGACGACCGAGGAGCGAGCTCAATTCTGACCTAACTCAGGTGATGATCCAAGATCGGGGTCAATTCTGACCCAAGAGTTGTGACGACCGAGGACCGAGGTCAATTCTGACCTAACTCAGGTGGCGATCCAAGACCGGGGTCAATTCTGACCCAAGAGTGGTAACGACTGAGGACCGAGGTCAATTCTGACCTAACTCAGGTAACGATCCAAGACCGGGATCAATTCTGAGCCAAGAGTGGTGATGACCGAGGACCGAGGTCAATTCTGACCTAACTCGGGTGAAGATCCAAGATCGGGGTCAATTTTGACCCAAGAGTGATTTCATTTCCTTGGGAAAAGAAGAGAGTTCCACAAGAGGTAAGAATTTGATTTGAGGTTTTGCTGGGGATAAGAATTAGATTTGAGGTTCCGCTGGGGAGCGATGGATGAGTTGGGGAAGATTCGGATTGTCCCTTGGGAGAGATCGCCTGGGGTGAGTGATTCTTCCGAATTCTGCCTAGAAAAATATCATGCGATATTATTTCGCACTGGGTAGCCGATGGCTGGGGAGGCTTTGTGTCCTTTATTCGAGCGGAGGAGGTAATTATTGGGGAGATAACCGGTTTGAGGTTGTAAACTCTGCTGAGGAGGTGATTGCTCGAGAGGTCATTCGCTTGGATTTTTAGGGTTCTGTTGGGGAAAAGGAGGTTTCGCCTGAAGGAGTGCGAAATTTTCTTGATGAAAACGTTCTAAATACATCTTGGGATTTTTAGGAATTTTCTGAGGATTTTTCAGGGTTTTCTGGCATTTTCCAGGAATTTTTGTACGAAATTTTAAGGGGGGTGCCAACCGGCATATACTGAGGGCATGGACTTTTGGACTACCTCAGGAAGGTGAGGAGTCAGTGTCGATCAGTATGGAAGGGGGAGGTTCCATTCGGCATGGCGCTTAGATTCCTATATAAAGGGGGCGAATCCCCTTCATTTTTCACAGCTTCTTGCCTTCTCACTTTCTGCGATTTCTCTCTACGAATTGTTCAAACGTTCCGATCTTTAAGAAATGGTCGCCTTTATTAGAACCGCTGTCCACTGGGAGTGGTTGACCATTGATGACTGGGCGAATGTGGATTGGAGGGACAGGGTGCCCCTTGCTTTGGGGAACGAGAATGCTTTCGATGCATTTGAGCCGGTTGCAGATGAACGAACCTTGCTGCGGGAGCCATCGCGTCATCGCTTTTCGAGAGTGATTCCCGGTGGTTATGTAAGTAACCTAACCTTTGGCATTCTTTTCTTTTTGGGTTATTTTTTCTTTCTTTCTTGACTTTTGATGAGATTTTTCCTTTGACCAGTATGATATTTCCTTGAGGAACATGTGTGCCCGCGGGACGACGAGGCTTAAGGATGTTTGGGAGCATCTTTCACCCGTGGTGTGCTGGATGGTATCATCAGTGGGTTTAAGGAGGTCGGCGGTTGCGCTGAATGAAACGCCTCGTTCAACAGTGGTCCTGTGTGCTTTGGGGGAGAGGTGGTGGGACACTACCCAGACCTTCCATTTTGGCTTCGGGGAGATGACGGTTACTCCCATAGATGTGCATCAACTGCTGGGGATGGATTGTGATGGGGAGAAGATAGAGGTGGATCGCTCCATTTGGGTGAGACCGGAGGTGGTGCATGCGGCACTTGGTGATGTGAGGAGGATAGTTTCTGGAGATTCTATTCGACTGTCCCTACTGAAGGATGTTCAGTTAAGCAGAGTGATTGATGTGGAGGAAGGCCTGCAGGTGAGGCAGATGGCCTGGTTATTTATTTTGCTGGTGTTGGGAGGTTTCATGGTGGCGTTGAGCGTCGATGTCATCCATTTATGGTTTCTACCGTACCAGAGGATGTTTTCGAACATCCCTTTCTATGATTGGGGGAGTCTGACATTGGCGACCCTTTACTCTTCTTTGGATGCATTCAGCCGGGGCTGACGGCAAAATTTTACTGGAGCCACGTATCTCCTTGAGGTATTCTTTACTTTGCACTTTTTCATTTCATGCATTCGCATTTTCCTTTCATGCATTCGCATTTTCCTTTCATTCATTCGCATTTTCCTTATGCGTCACTTTTTGCTTGTGAATTCAAACGTGGTTCTATGAGGTAATCGGGTGCAACACTCCGCTGATTACTTTGAAGGACGACAGTGTTGGGGACTTCTGCCATTTTTATCGATGGCGTAAAGCCAACCGGCAGTCGAAGGGAACTCTCTCCCTGGAGGCAGTGCGTCAGATTTTGAACGACCTGACCAGTGGTCGGGTAAGGTCCATTATTTTTTAGTATTGGTTTTTTCACCTTCTGATCTTGTACTGACTCATGCCTTCTTGGGGATTGTAAGGTTACCTTTTATCCTTGGGGAACAACCATTCAGGATATGGCGATGACTGGGGTGAACGAGTAGATGAGGTGTTTATTGGCACATGAGTTCGGCCATTCCTGGTATCTCGGGGAGAGGATGGTTTGCCAAATTACTGAGGAGGAGGTGGTGGTGCCACTCGCGTAGCCTCCTATGTCTATGAGGTGGGAGCGACAGCTGTTGGAGGATGAGAGGATCGCGGTGATGATCGGAGAATCCTACTCGTTGTACACTGATACGGCTGTGCCGTATGACTACATGGACTTTATGAGGAGCTCGTTGATGGCGCCTAGCATACATGATGCCTTGCCTTTCCCTTATGTGGGTTCGAGTCGACCAGTGGGGTCCTCTCATAGCAGCGACGGTCCATCGACATCTGCGGTGATGACTTTAGAAGTTCCTTTCGTGCGGTTTCACACTCCTTCGTACAACATCCGACGGGCTGATGGAGGGATAGTGTCGATGCTGCACCGTCCTCTTGCGATGGATCCTGAGGAGCTGGGTTTGACAGACGAGGTCCTTCGTCCTACGGTAAACCTTTTGGCCCTTTTCCTCTTTTGATTTCTTTTGCTTGATACTGATTCTACCTTTTCATTACAGCAAGTCCGGGTGTTGATCACTCGGCTGAGAGACATTAGAGATTGGATATCATCGGCGACTGCCCACATTCGGGATGCTGTCCCTGTTCCTTCTTGCCTGGTGTCGTCAGCCTCATCCGGGGAAGACTCTGGCTCGGGTAGTGGGGGCGCGTTGTCTCGCCGTAGGGGGAAGAGAGCACGTCGCATGGGTGGAAGCTCTTGAGAGAGAGAGAGAGAGAGAGAGAATGTGGGTTTGGGCTGAGTCCCCTTGTTTTTGGATTTTCTTTCTATTTCCTGCAAAATGATGTAACACAAAAAAAAGATATATGCAATGCAATGTAGTTTTTTGGCTATATTTTATTTTAATGATGAATGAATGCATGCACATGTGCTTTTTAATTTGCTGCTGAGACCATAAAAAGGAATATTTTTGGAATTTTTCAAAGGAAAGCTCTCTTTTTAAAAAAAAAGGGGGATCCTATAAAGAGAAAATAGGATTCTTGAAATTCTTTTGAGAATATCAATTTATTTTCATTGAGTTTTCTGATTTGACAAAAGAGGAAAGGAGGAAATTTCCAGAAATGGGGGGTTATCGATCGACAAGCACCCTGACCTGCTTATCGGCAGCTTAGTCCAGTCACGTCATTTGAAGGTTTTGATTGGTACCATCAACAGCCCTTGGTACCTTTTGGGGTAGGATTCCCTCCGATTTCTGCAGGGATTATGTCCCTTGTGAGGTTTTTTAAGTATAAAAAGGGAGAAGGGTGGAGTGTTCTCATTACACCTTTCATCCTCGTTTGCCTACCCATTATCTTTTGATCTTGTAAGATGGCTCTCCCTGGTAGCATTGAGTTTGCCAGTTACCTTGAAGCCTTGGAATCCATGTGCTCTTATAATGTCGACTACGATGCCTTCAACATGCGTCGGGTTTCCTTATGGCGCAATCGGTCTTTTGAGTGGAATATGCTGATAGCAGCGGTACAATTCTGGTACCCCGAAGACCATGTATTCCGCTTTGGGTTGGAAGAAGTTTGTCCTACCTACAAGGAATTTTCTGTCATACTGGGTGTGAATCTCAGTGTTGCTGCGGCTTTGCCTGAATTTTCCCGCTCTCTTAGGGATTTGTTAGCCAGGCTTCTTCATATCTCGCCATCGGCATCCAGGTCATTGGTTGCTGGAGGAATGATCTCCCTCCCGGTGGTGCTGCTTTCCATGCATTTACGGGAAGTAGGTGATGCCGGCTGTGCTGGAGCTGTTGTTCTGAGCCTGGTTTCAAAATTGTTGTTGGTGACTGGGGAGGTGCGCGTGGACCCCCAACTTGCAGCCATTACTTCATGGATGTCATACCGTCGCAATCATGCGGCGGTGATATTGGCGGAGATTCTGAATGGCCTGGATGCCTGGAGAGAGGGTCGTTTTGACTTTTTGAGGGGTAGCCCTATGATGTTGTTCATGTGGTTGTCTGAAAGATTCCGTTTGTCGACTCCTCCAAAATATCCTTTGTCGGTCGTACCCAACTTCTTTTCTCGCAACTTAATCAGTGTTGGCCTGTATGTTGAGAACTCGGAGAATTGGTTTATGGAGTATGGGGCACGTAGACTGTATTGGACAGTGCCTTGGTGGGGACAGTTGCAGCCTATTCTAGAGCTAGGAGAGTATTCATATGTGCGGCTGGTTGGTCTCATCCAAACCTCTTTTTATTTCCCTTGGCGGTTTCTGTGCCAATTTGGCTGGGCGCAGGTCGTACCCCCTCGGACCTCAAATTTCTTTACAGTAGAGGATTTGACTGAGCGTCTGCGTCTGTTGCTTAGATCTCTGTGGGAAAATCGACATCCGTCGACCCGACCCCCTCTCAGTCTTTCGGGAAGGTTTGGCATGTCTCCAAAGATTATATGAAGTGGTTGTGGAGGAAAGTAGTCAGAAAGATGTTGGCAGTAGAGACTAGTCTAAGGTGGTTTATTTTATCTGACTCTATAGAAGGGGGTGTTGTGGTCTTTTCGAAGATGGTTAAGGCCCATCGATCCATGGAATGTTTGCGAAACTTTATTCAAGCAGGGGAAACTTGGGGTCCTCAGGATGTAGATGATGAGGGTGCAGGCTCTTCTGGTAGCTCTGGGTAGGACTCATAGGGGAGTTTATTTGTGTAACAGATGTGGGGGATTTTATCTGGATTTTTATGGTAATAGGGGGAAGGGAGTTATCTGCTCCTTTTTCTTAAGTAATCCGCACTGTAATTTCTTATTAATGAAATAAATAAGTTTCTGATCATCCAGTTGTGCCTTTCGATGAATTTTGTATTTTGAATTATCTATATCGATTGCTAAGGCATTAATAATCATTTTGTTCAAGTAGATGTTTAGAATGAACTATCGTTCTCAGTGATAAGAAAAGAATATATTTTTGTGAAAAAGAAGGGGCCGCGCTCACATGAGATGTATGAGCTGCCTACGTACCTCTGGGGTTTTTGAAAAATTTTAAAATAGCTTTTTGTAGAGGATCAGGCCCACGTTGTTCTGGGTAGAGGGAAATGAAGAGTTTTTTTTTAGAATAGAAGGGGGATGAGAAGAGTCGTAGCGCGCCGAGATTTCGGACTAGGGATAGAATTTCTTGAAACGGCCCAGATTGACTGGACGAGCCATCTCTTCCCCCATCCAGGTCAGTGAGCATGGCAGCACCACCAGACAAGATTTTCTTCACAATGTAAGGGCCGCTCCAATTGGGCTTGAATTTTCCTCTGAGGTCCCAGATGGGTTCTTTTATCTCCTTGAGGGCTAAATCCCCCTCCCGAACACCTCGGTCTTTGACTCTCTTGTTGAATAATTGCTCTATTCGGCGATGGTACCCTTGTATGTGGTATAGAGCCTTCAATCTCCTTTTGTCCAGGAGGGTCAGCTGGTCAAGACGGATTTGGCGCCAGTCTTATTCACTAACCTTGCATTTGAGCAAGAGTCATAGCGAGGACATTTCCAGCTCCACGGGTAGGACTGCTTCCATGCCATAGACCAGAGAGTAAGGGGTAGCCCCAGTAGAAGTTCGGATTGAGGTTCGATAGCCCCAGAGGGCATACGAGATCCGGTCGGCCCAATCCCTACAACTTTCGGTCATCTTGCTGATGATGGCTTTGAGGTTTTTATTGGCGGCCTCAATTGCACCATTGGTCTGAGGTCGGTAGGATGAAGATTTATGTCTCTGAATCCCATACTCGTTGACTACTTTTGTGACTTCTGCCTCGAAGTGCAAACCGTTATCTGACACTAGCTCGTGCGGGACTCCATATCGACAGATGATATTTTTCTTGATGAATTTGGCCACCTTCTTGGCATTCAATACTGCATATGATTCAGCTTCGACCCATTTGGTGAAGTAATCGATGGCAACCAGGATGAACTCATGTTTGTTTGAAGCATTTGGTGTAACCTTCCCTATGATGTCGATACCCCAGGTGGATAATGGCCAGGCAGAGGTCATGTTGTATAATTCTCGTGGAGGCAAGTGTTGAAGACTGGAGAACTGTTGGCATTTAGGGCATCTCCGAACATAGGCGGTGCAATCCTGGGCCATGGTGGTCTAGTAGTAGCCCTGTCGGATGATCTTCTTGGCAAGCATGTGATCGTTCATGTGGGTCCCACATTCCCTGCTGTGGATTTTCTGCATTATCTTTTCAATGTCAGCCCCTGCGATACAGTGCAAATGAGTTCCATCGAAATTCCTCTTGAGTAGTTCTTTATGATAGATGATGTACTGGGCGGCCAGCCCTCGAAGGGTAGCTCGGTCGTTCTTGTTAGAGCCCTCGGGATACCTACCGTACCTGAGGAGGCACCAAATATCATAGTACAAGTAGTTGACTAGCTCAGGATCTTCTGTGCTGATGAGCTCAATGTGGTAGCAGTGGGTTGGTTTGTCTTGCTTTGAACTAGGAAGGGGGTTATTGTTATTCCCTCGGGCATGTCGACCATGGAGGCCAAGGTAGCGAGAGCATCGACTAGGTTATTCTTTGATCGGGGTAGGTAATGGAAGGTGATATCTTGGAATTGGGAGGCTAACTCTTCTAATTGGGCGTGAAATGGTTGGAGATTTTCGTCCTTGACTTTCCACTTTCTGAGCACTTGACCGATGATGAGGCAAGAATCCCCATATAAATCAAGGTATTGAATACCTTTCTTGAGAGAAAACTTGAGGCCCACCATGCATGCCTCATATTCCGTCATGTTATTGGTGCAGGGGAAATCCAATTTGATGGCAATGGGAGTATGAGAGTCATCTGGGGAAACCAGGAGTATCCCAATGCCATATCCCTTTTTGTTGGCAGCGCCGTCAAAGAACATTTTCCATCGGAGGTTGTCTTGGGCAGTGCAAAGAATATTCTCATCTGGGAATTCGGAGATCCAGACATTAGCTTCTTCTATGGGGTAATCCGCGAGGTAGTCAGAAATGGCTCTTCCTTTAATGACTATTTGTGTGACGTCACGATATCAAACTCGGTTAGAAGCATTAACCATCGGGCCATTCAGCTGGATAAGGAGATTTTCTCAGGAAGGTATTTGATGGGATCCATTCGGGATACGAGTTTGATTAGGAAGGCGAGCGTGTAGTGTCGCAACTTTTGGGTGACCCAGACAAGTGTGACACATGCTTTATCTAAAGTAGTGTAGTTGACCTCGTACCCAGCCAATTTACGACTGGCATTATAGATGGCTCTTTCTTTACGGGAGTCTTTAAGATATTGGTCTAGCAAAGCCCCAACTGCAGTGTCGGTTATGGTTAGGTATAGGAGCAAAGGGAGACCAGGCTGTGGTGGCATGAGTACTGGAGGTTGGGTCAGGTATTATTTGATTCGATCAAAAGCTTCTTGGTAGGCTTTGTTCCAAACTTTGGTTGAATCCTTTCAGAGGAGTGAGAAGATTGGTTCATAGATGGAGGTTAGATGGCTGATGAAACGGCTGATATAATGTAATTTCCCAAGGAAACCTCGAACTTCCTTCTCTGTTCGGGGAGGTGGCATCTCAAGTATGGCCTTCATCTTGGCGGTATCTGCTTCTATCCCCTTCTCACTGACCATGAATCCTAAGAGTTTTCCCTTTGTAACGCCGAAGACGCATTTCTGTGGATTGAGTCTCATCTGATACTTTCGCAATCGTTCGAAGAACTTTCGGAGAGCAGGAGCATGACCTTCTCTAGTTTTGGACTTGATAATCATATCATCCACATAAACCTTGACCTCCTTGTGGATCAGATCGTGAAGGATGGTTGTGGCAGCCCTTTGGTAGGTAGCCCCAGCATTCTTGAGACCAAGTGGCATAACGGTGTAGCAAAAGGTTCCCCATGGGGTGATGAATGCGGTTTTTTCTTGGTGGTCGGAGTGCATCTTAATTTGGTTGTATCTGATAAACCCATCGATAAATGACTTGAGAGCATGACTGGCTGTGTTGACCACGATCATGTCGATATTGGGTAGCGGATAATCATCCTTCGGAGAGTTTTTTTTTAAATCTCGGTAATCCACACACATTCGAACCTTTCGTCCGGATTTCGGCATAGGTACTATGTTGGCTAGCCATGTGGGATATTCGATCACTCGAATAAAGCCTACGTTTAACTGTTTGACCACCTCTTCCTTGACCTTGAGCGACCATTCAATGCGGAGCTTTCTCAACTTTTGTTTAACTGGCTTGTAATCTGGGAGAGTGGGAATCTCATACTGAGCTATTCCAGGATCAATACCGGGCATATCATCGTAGGACCATATGAAGACATGCACGAACTCCTTTAGAAATTCTTTGAGTTGTGCGCGCTCATGCTCGTTAAGGGTAGCTCCTATCCTAATCTCGCGCAGTTCGCTACTAGAACCGAGATTAATAACAACAGTCTCTCCTTTATTAACTTGAACGCGATTATGTTGTTTATTATTAACCTTATTTAGATCAGTAAAGAATTGTTCATTTGCAAAATCATCATCATCAAAAGATTGATTAGAATCTAAACAATTAATGTAAGGCACAGCAAGATACTCAAAATCTTCGTTTATTTCATTGATAGTAAAAATAGCATTGAGAACCTCATCAAAAGAGGTCTCGATTACATTTGAGCTAGGATAGACAATAGTCGAAGAAACAGGGTAAACATTGGGGTTATGTGAGATTTCAAGAGGTAGAACTGGCGCAGAATGCTAGTTGAGGAGAGGTGTATCAGCAGCTTTAATCAGACGAGATGGGTCCATTGATGTAGTGCCTGAATGAACCATGCAGAGTGCCAGCCCCAGTGTCTGCAAGTTGAGGGAATCTTCGGGATCACTTTCCTCAGTCTCTTCGGTATCTTTGATGAGCGATTATACGCGGTGTGGGGAAATTTTGACCCATGGGTAGCTATCTTGGAAAAATATCTCCATTCCAGGCTTCATCTTCTTGTCTGTGTGGTCGTACCATGGTTGTGGAAAATCTCAAAAGGGGAAATCCTCACCTTCTTTGATGAATCGTCCATTTAAGGAGTCTCCTGAGATAGTTCGGATACAGTTTAATCCTCTCTTTGGTCGAGACTGGCGGATCATTCTGAGCTCTTGTTCTGATGGTTGATACCCCAAGCCGCAAAGAGGGAAAGCTTTCTTCGTTTCGATGGGCTCAAGTATCCCTTACTGCCTTTGCCCTAGCCCCAGTCCGAGCATGAAGTGCATGTTTCTGAACATCTGAATCACATTGACATTGCCCTGAGGGTCATATTCTGGACAAACCCTTTCTTTGAAGTCGTCCCCTGCCGGGAGTAGGAATGGCTCGACTCGGAATCCTGATAGGATCATATCATTTGACCCGTGTTGTATCTCGAGAATTGGACTGCTGGTGCTTGCACCCTCGACATTTTCGTCGTTGCCCAAAATGGTGATGACTCGCCCATTGGCGAAGAACTTCAATTTCTGATGAAATGAGGAAGAGACACCTTTTATACTATGGATCCAGGGTCGTCCAAGAAACAGGTTGAAACAGGTCGGGATATCAATGACTTGGAATTCGATGACAGGGTTTATAGGCCCAAGCCATATTGCAAGTTTTATGGATCCCATCACCTCACGACGGGTGTTATCGTAGGCACGCACAGCGACGGAGGTTGGAGCGAGGTCGCTTTCTTTCAGACCTAGACATTTGAAGGTTCTCAACGGGCAAATATCGAGAAGAGAGAGTGGCACGGCCTTTCCCCTAACTTCGACAGAGATGTTGAGTGCATGATTGTGATTCGGCTAATTTTTGGGGATTTCTTCTTCAGAAAATGACAGCATGCGGGTGGAGGTCATGGATCCAACCAAATTTACTACTTCTTCTGGTGTGGTAGAAGGAGGAACTGTGGGTCCTGTGAGCAACTTGATTAAAGCATTTATGTGCAGCTGGGAAGACATGAAAAGCCCCCATAGAGTGATGTTAGCTTGAGTTTTCTTCAGTTGATCGAGGATCTTGCTCTCCTCGATGGTCATTTCTGGCATAGGAAGGTTTTCAACGCCCTTCCCCTTATCATTTTCTATTAGTGAGCTCGGAATCTGGTAATGTCTCCCTGATCAGGTCATGTGATTTACCGAAGAAGAAAAAAACATGAATCCCGTTTCTTAATCGATTTCAAGCTGCTCTGCCACCCTATTTATTTCTCCGAGGAGCTCTTCAAATGATATCATCCCACATAATTCGGTTTCTGGGCCAATTCTTCCTGAAGCTTGCTCTTCATTCAAATTTTCGAATTATTTCCCCCACCCGGTGGCAACAATTATGTTTTCCCTTATAAGGTCAATGCATTACATAACTTCAACGGCTTCCTCATATAGGTCTTCCCATTCTTTGGGGATGTGTAAGGGTTATGGGACCAGGTGCCCTTGTAGCTTCAAAGTGTCAAGTAACCCGGTGATACTGCAAAAGTTATTGGTTTGCCTGAATGCCTCCTCCATGATCTGGACAACATCGACTAAGCTGACTTCATCGGTGGGTATCACCCAACTATCTGATTCTCGAGCCCATTTTTGCGCTTCCAAAAACAACGCACTGAACTTCTGGCAGGCGATATTCATCGATGAAGGAAATTTCAGCCCGAACTCTCGGAGTTGGTTTAACACCTCTGATAATTCCATACCTCCATTTTCAGAACGGTTACGGACAACGATGCATCTCTAGTAAGGAGTGACAGTGCCTGATCAGCGGGGCTAGAAGGTTGTAGGAGGAAATATGGACAAATTTGAAGAGGTTTAGGAGGGTATAGGGGTGTGATTTGGGTTGATGGATCAAAATTCGGGTTTTCTTCCAAGAAGATGGCATTGGTGTGATTTGGAAGTGGGTTGTGCGTAGTGTTTATCTTAGGATTGGTTGGTGGGGCGATGGTACCCCGATCGATGAGATCTTGGATTATGTTTCAAAGGTGGAAGCATTGGTCGGTGGTATGACCAGCTGTTTAGTGAAAGGCGCAATGAGCATCGGTCTTGAAATTTCTAGGAAGTGGATTGGGTAATGGACGAGGATCCAAGGGTTTTATAAGGCTTCGGCTTAACAGGGCTTGGTAGACTTTGGAGAAGGGAGCATGGAGCTCAGTGTATTCTCTACGGATGAGAGTAGGGTGACTTTATGGTGCCCATGATGTGGTTGGTTGAGAGATGTTATTGATGGTTAAGACTGCGGCACTGACAGGTTTGTCATATTGTCTGGGGGTGAACTGTCCGGACACCTTCTTCAGTTCTACTTCTGTTTTGGCAAGACCTTCCTTGATTTCTACTCTTTATTCTCTGAGAGCTCGAAAGTGGGGGTAGTACTGTCCTCCCATTGTTTCTCGGACATGGGGCAATAAATTCTTCTTCACTATGTTGACTTGTTCTTCCTCAGATGGCCGATTGGTCATGGTAGCTGCTTTTTCCCTCCATCGGGCTATGAAGTTACTGACTGATTCTCCGGAGTTTTGTTTGAGCAGCTCTAAATCACGGAGGGTGACCTCGAGCTCTTCGTTGTATTTGTACTGCGACATGAATTCTCGGGCTACATCCTCTCAGCTACGGATTCTGGATTCCTCAAGAGATAAAAACCATCGGAGGGCACTATCCTTCAAAGTTTGTTGAAATTATTGGGCCATTACCTCTTCGGAAGCCCCTAGGAGAGTCATGGAACGGTGATAACTGCGAAGATGGACAATCGAGGGTTCGCTCCCCTCGAACTTCTCGATACTTGGCATCTTGAACTTCTCGGGTTACCTTGCTTTAGGATAAGGAGACATGTGGGTGTAGTCCATGTAATTCCCAGAGACCCTGACTTGGTCAAACTTATTGGTGAACATCTTGAGATCCTCCTTGACTTTATTCAACTCCTCCTTTGGATCAGCGACCACAGGCAGGTTAGCCATAGGCTGGGAAATGTTTGGCATTGGAAGCTGGGCAGGCGGTGGCCCATTGGCAGGAGGGGCACTTGGAGCGTGCTGATATTCTTTCGGCACCCAGATAGGCTCGGGTGGACCCATAGCACGAGGGAATAGGGCCTTGGGCTCTTGAGGAATAGGAACTTAGTTTCGTTGCATTTCTCGGACCTCAGCTTGGAGGTTATCAATCTTAGCCACGAGCTGAGCCAGGACTGTCAGCAGATCCGATTGTATGACTGGTGCTTGATCTACATTCTCCATGGAAGATGGATGGATTTCGAATTCGGAAGAAGTAGTAGAGGAGCGGATGAAACTCCGGGGTGATTTGACTAAAGACCAAATCCAATAAGGAGCCAGGCCAAGGGCATGCGATCGACCTGAGAAGGCGTAGGATAAGAATTATTTTTGAGAAAAAGGGAAGAAACTACTTTTGGATTTTTGATAAAGACGGGAGAAATGTTTTTGGATTTTTAATAAAGAAGGGAGAATTTTTTTTGGATTTTTAATAAAGAAGGGAGAAATATTTTTTGATTTTCAATAAAGAAGGGAGAAATGTTTTTGGAAACGGAACTCAGCATGATTATTATGATTATTATGTTCTCACGTGTATTTAATTCTCCTAAATGCAATGCCGGACGGGATCCGAGTCTGAAAAAGTGGGGGTCCTAACATATGTAGAGCTACGTTTGGACTTGTAACCAGGCTTACGGACAGCGTCCCGTTTTCAAAAAATGCGCAAAAATAGGGCGGCAGGCCGACCAATTTCAACAGAGTTTCGAGTTGAAACCGGTAATCTAAAGTGTGCGTCCTACGTTTGACACCTATATGCGGGTATGCAGTTGGTTGGGTGAATCGGCATGGGTTCCCCCCTTTGGCGTGACTTCCACGATATACGTCTTGCTCTTGCGGGCAATCGGTACGTGTGGACAAGCCATTTGATATACCTGAGTGTACATGAATTACCTCACCATATACCTCGTGGGGACGGTACGTGTGCGAGCGAATTCGATATACTCGACGTACATGAACGAATTCCCTGCGATATACCTCCCGTCATGACTTCGATCAAGTGGTACGATGCGGGGGAACCGTTCGATATACGTCGAAGGTACTAGGCCAATGGAAGGTGAGAGTCATATCGATTAGGCTAACTGTGACCTGCTGGACAAGAGCCCATCACGAAGGGACCCTCCAGTTACTGGGCAAAATTTGGTCAATAGCAATGCTCTTTGGTGATGTCGTGTGAATCATTCATGATTCTCTGATTAGTATCTTATGAAGAGAATGCCTTTCTTGATTATGCCAAACAGGGAGCAAAGTACGAGTACCCAAAAGGAACACCAAGTATGGATGGATGATGCATACAACATGGGGATATACATGTGATCCCAGGTGCACGTGGTGTGAGGTATACATGGAGACTTTTCTACAAGTGTGTGAATAGAAGCATAAGCATGGGGTACATATGAGAAAGGGGAACATGCGGGTATGTGGGGAAACATAAGAAAATATAGCATTCATATAAATAGAGTCAACCCTCAAAATATAATAAACTCCCTAGCAGAGTCGCCACTGTGACCATCCCCGATCCCCGTCGCGGAGGAAAAGGATCCTTCGGGTCCTGCGCGTCCCTCTCAGGAGAGCTCTTCGGACGCCGTCAATTTTTGAGGTGTGAAAAATGTAGAGAGATTCAGAGTCGCCAGTCTATTTTACTTAAAATAGACAAAAGAAAAAGGGGAAGCCACCCCGAAGTATGGCATCCAAAGACATACTGGTGCGTGCGAAACCAAAATGATTCGAGAAGGGTTCAGAGTCTTAGTTACAAAATGGGAAGGTGTTAGGCACCCATTCCGCCCTTTCAGTCTCTCATGCATATTTGCTATTTTCCTTTATGTTTCCCCCTGTGATATGTGTGCATGTGTATATATAGAAATGGAGGTAGAAATCCTCGACTTGTATCATGGAAAGGATAAAGCGAGTCGTCCGTAGGAAGCTATAAGAATAATATTAGAATAATAGGATTTACGCGATTACCCTTACGTTGATCGTTATAACGGAACGATAACGCATATGAACTAATACATCACTAAGAGCAAGTATATAGAATATAAGGAAAATGGATTTAGAGAAGATAGAAAATAAGAGAAAAAGGGAGAGAAAGGACTCGAGCCTCGGGTTTTACCCCGAGACGCCTACGTAGCGTATAAAGGCATCAAAGTCCACGTAGTTCACATACAAAACGAGGGGTGGCGTTTATCCCATAAATCCAAATTGGGATCTCTTATTTTTGGGTGTGTATGTGTGTGTAGAAAAAGTATTTTAGTTCTGAGAAAGGTGTGGAAAAACTGTGAGAATCCCTACTTGGAATTTATGAGCAAACCCTTTTTTTTCTTGTTTTTTTTGGGTTTTTTATTTATATGAAAATAAGAGATGTGCAATAATACTAAATCAAAAGTATATTAGGATGTGTGAGATGAGATAATAAAATTTCTAAGTAAGAAAACAAGTTATTGGGAATTTAAGAGAATTTAAGAGAGAGTTTGAGAAAGTTGGACCTTCTTGAAGATCTTGAGCTTGATCTTGAATGTTGAAAAGCATCCCTTGTACTTGGATGATGATGGAGGGTGGTTATATTCATCATGTTGATGAAAGGGATGAAGAAAAGTGGGGGTAAAGGGAGGATTTGGAAGTTGAAATCACGCTGCCTTCCAGAGAGGTTTCTGGGATTCGCTGAGAGCGATTTCCTTCTGATCTGGGCTCCCCCTTTACAAATGAGGCCCAAGCCTCCTTTTATAGGCCCAGGGCTCTGTCGATCGACTTAGATCCCTTCCTGCCTATCGGTAGGCAGGAGCCGATAGGCAGGTTCTTGAACCTGTCGTTTGGCAGTGTGTTTCTGGCTTTTTTGAAAAATCGGTCGCCGAGGGCAAACTGTTGGTCAGAATCGTGCACGGGGCATACTGTTGGAAAGTTATTTCAGATACCTTCGAAAGTCCTTTGGATTACTCCTGAGTTCAGGAACAAACTTTGGGTCAAATGTCGCTCGGAAGCGTTTGTCAATCCGCTGGACGGGGAATCATTCAGATGCAAATGGATCGTTTGTCCGCACAGTAAGTCCGAATCATGCATGGGGCGGATCATTAGAAAGGTTAGGAGATGTATTTCGACATTCCAAAGAGTTTGACCCAGTTCATTGAGTTGACTTTGGTCAACCGGGCTCGAGAAGCATTCGGTGACCTCTCGGAGTCAAACGGATCGTTCGTCCGCATGGAAATTCGGAATCGCGCACGGGACAGACCATTGGAAAGGGTATTCAGTGCCCTTCGAAGATTCATTCAGCCTCGATTCAGCTGAAGAGTTTATTTAGGTTAAACAGAGTCCGAGAGCGCCCGGTGTCCTCTAGGTCGGGTTTCGAACGCAAACGGACCGTTCGTCCGCATGGTAAGTCAGAATCGCGCACGGGATGGACCGTTGGAAATGGTATTCAGTTCCCTTAGAAGATTCATTGAGTCTCGGTCGAGACAAAGAGTTGGAATTTTGGTCAAACCGAGCTGGGGAGGGCCCGATGGCTTCCAGGTCAGTGCTCGGGACATGACCTGGGTTTGCGGTGATGAGTGGAGGTACTAGGGACCTAAGGAGAGTTAGGGGGTAACAGAATGAGGTGTCTACACACGGATTGTATTCTTTATTTGGAAATGATAATCATATGTGTGAGAATGCTTTATATTTATATCTTTTAAATATGTTATTTGATGTGTCGATCAATCGTGCTTATTAGGAATTTCGGTGATTTGGGTTTGACTTAATCACTAGAGATCAGAAATTCGGTTCTAGCACTAGAGAACAATTAAAAAACTAGATAAGGTGTTGACATCCTATTAGACAATATAAAATATATTACTAGATTGATCAGGTCCAGAAATAAATAATAGAGGAGTGAAAAAAATTAATTACCATTCTAAGTATGATTGAAATAAAATAAACTAACACAATAACAAGATGATAAAATAATATCATGAATAAATCGATAAACTATGATGCCATTAATCCAACTGTAAATAAACACCATCACTAAAACTAAAAACTCTCTCACAATATAAAACCCAACACTTAATGTTGAGGCTGACTCCATCATAAAATAATAAATAACAAAGTAATTCGACACTCACTAAATAGTGGATATGAAATGCAAGAGATAAAATTGAGCACATAGGCTTGATACTTATATCCTATAAGAGGTCTAACTAAAACATGAAGTGTAAGTGAATCAGTATTATAACTACAACTATTGCGTAGGACTTGAAAAATAATTTCAACAACAAAATTAAACCTAACAAGTAGACACATGGTAAGAATTTGACTAAATTTGAGCTACAACAACAACCATGCACCTTCCTCTCATATTTGAGTAATTTTTAAGTTAACAAAACCCAAACAACCATAAATAACACATGTGGTTCTAATCCCAAGCCCAAGTGGACTCAATGATGAATTATAATTCTTCTCAATTGAATATAATTAAGTGGTTCCATATCGAAATCTATTGTATTCATCTTTAGTATAATCTCAGTAAAGCAAAGATAATTGCATATTCTATTATCGAATTTAGTATGATCCTAACACATACAAATAAATGGATTATGCACACGCCCGTTCATCAAATATGAAAACATATACCTATTGCCTTGGGGGATCACTCATGAATACTAGGTATAGTTGTAGGTTATCACATACTTATAACCTCAAAGCATCAGCAATCCATAAGTCAATACGCCTTAATGTCATTCACCTAAACCTCTATACCAAAAGACTATACACAAAACATCCTCATTTATTTCCCCGAGAATACAGGTACATCATTAGTAGGACCTGGGAAGGTAAGCACGTCGTTATCACTGGGGTACTAGCATAGTTAACATTATACACGCCTTATAAAGAATTTCTCCTATAATGTCCCCCATGAGGACTTATACTTGGTGTGCTTGCACGTAAATTATAAACATAAATAAATTATACTCAAGCATTATCAAATGCTTCACAAGTCTCCGATTAACTATCATTAATTAGTTAAGAGTGAAATTCCAATCTGACCCAAACTCATTCTAAAGAGATCCTAAACAATTTCTAATAAAATCATGCTTGTTTTTTGAATGGCATCCTAAGTCATTTAAATAAAACCCCAAATGTCATTCTAGAAATATCCCAGTTCATTCGAATGAAAACATATATCTCTTTTTAATGAGATTGATGTAGATTCATCTTATCCAAAACGTCCACAATAGTATGCAACTAGGCCCACCGTATCTAGTATTATAAAGGGACCTACATATCGGGGAATCACATTCCCTTGGACCTAAATCTCATAAATACCTTCATGGAAGAGACTTTTAGTATCCCCCACCCAAAACTCCAATTTACACTTCATCTTGTAAGCATAACTCTTTTGTCAATTTGTGCAGTCTTCATATGTGCCCATATGAGCGCCTGATTCTTTAAGGTTTAGCGAATGATATTTGGCCTAAATATCCTTCTCTCTACCATCTCTAATCAACATCTTAGCGAATGACATAGTCACCCATATAATGTCTCGTAGGGCGCTATATGAATAGTTTGTTGATGATTATTATTGTGAGTAAACTCCACAAGTGAAAAATGTCGATCCTAGCCTCCTTGAGATCCAACAAGTAGGCCCGAAGCATATTCTCCAAAATTTGGTTCACCCACTTAGTCCGACCATCTATTTGTGGGTAAACGAAATTATCATATTTAGTTTAACTCTCATTGCATTTTGAAAGCCCTTCCAGAATTTCTAAACAAAAGTGTTATCTCAGTCAGACACAATATTGAGTGGTACCATATGAAGATGCATAATCTTCATAATGAAAAGTCAGGCGTACTACTCTATGGTGTAGTATGTCCGCACTATAAGGAAGTGATCTACATTCTTCAATCCATCGACAATGAGCCAAAAGGAATCATACCCCCCTGGGACCTCGACAACCACATGATGAAATATATGGATATGATGTCCCACTCCCATATGGGAATCTTAAATGGTTGTCACTCCTTTGTTGGTCTCTGGTGCTCCACTCCCATATGGGAATCTTAAATGGTTGTCACACGATGAAAACATCTAGAATAAAACTCGGTTATAGCTATCTTTATTGTGGGAAAATAATAAAACATCCTCATGTTTTAGTACATCTTGTCCCCTCGAAGATACACCATGAATCGTAAACCATGTCCCTATATTTACATTGCCTTCCAAAATTTTTGGCCTTTGGCACCACTAAACGTCCTTGAAATCTCAATACCAATACTAAGATGATCTATAAAAAGTAAAACCCTTCGAATAAAATCTCTTGCCCCTTCTCTTGACAAAAGTAGTCTGAAGTCTGACCCCGTATCACATATGACATAATAAAAGGAGTAAAGACCATAACTTCTAAAAATGCCTCAGGAGACTACATAAAAGTCAAGGTACTCCACCTCTCCTCCTTAGAATCAGACAACTCAACCTCGTACTCTTCCCCAAAATATGCTAAAGTGATGATCGATCTACAACTCAAAGTGCCTGCAGCCACATTCATTTTTCTGGATGCTACTGAATCGATAAGTGTTATTCGTTTACAAACTCCAACCATGTCCTATATCTAATGTTCAAATTCCACAAAGTTAACAAGTACTAAATACTCTTATGATCGAAAAATAATTTAAACCTCTCACACAACAAATAATGTCTCCAAATTCTATGAAAAAAGACTACTACCACAAACTTGAGATTATGGGTGGGATAGTTTCCGTCGTGAGGATTAAGATTATGAGAATCATAAGCTATGGGAATATACTCCTACATCAATACTCCTCCTAGCCTTTGAAGTAATGAATCCATGTACACTATGTACTCCACTTCGACCCACGGTAAAGTAAGAATATATAAGGTCGTGAGTCTGTCCTTGAACTCTTAGAATGCTTTATGATAGTTAACACTCTAAACAAATGGTACCCCCTTACGAGTGAGATGACTTAGTGTCCCAAAAACTTGAAAACCCACTGAATAAACCTCTTGTAGTACCTAGCAAAACCTAAGAAACTCGTAACCTCCGTAGGCATCGTGTGTTGCCCTTAATCCATAACTACTGAAACATAGTAAGGATCCATTGAAATCCCAATCTCAGATATAATGTGACCTAAGAACTAAACCTCTCAATTCCACAATCCACATTTGGTTAACTTAACATACATATTGTTGTCCCATAATGTCTACAAAACTAATCTTAAATATTTTACATGCTCCTCCTCTGACCGAGAGTACAAAAAATGTCGCTAATAAACTTTATAATGAACTGATCCAAGAATGAGAAAATCACCATGTTTATCAAGTTGATAAATATCACTGGCCCATTAATTAACCCAAACGTCACGATTTGGAACTTATATGTTCCATAACTCACTAGAAAGGATGTCTTCGAATATCCTCCTCTACAGATGCCACTAGGTATACCCCATGTGCAAGTCAATCTTGAAAAAGAATGATTAGACACTCAAATGGTAGAATAAGTCATCGATAAGAGGCAACAAATTACGTTTTATGTATCGTGGCCTTGTTCATCTCCTAATAATCGACACACCACTAAAGTGATCAATAATTCTTCTTCATGAATAATGCAGGATCTCCCCACGGATACGTGCTCCTCTATATGAACCCCTGGCTCAATATTGTTGAATATTCTAAAGTAGCTATCACATCTCTAATGAAGCCATTTGATATGGCCCTCGCAATCAGCCTAGTGTCTGGTTACAAATCAATACAAAAATCTCTATCTCTTATTCGCTGTAAACATGGTACCTCATCAAACACATCTGAAAACCCCTAGATAATCGGTATCGAATCTAAAGATATAGTGACATCCTAAGATGAGCTCACATTTTTATAGTAGAACTATGTGCGAGACCTATTCAGGTTTTATTATTATAACCATGTATGAGGGTAACTTTTCAATAAAGTTGTGTCATTCACTTCTAAATAAGAATTATGGTTACGAGAATGCTTCGTATTTATTTAAATATGTTGTTTCATATTTATGTACATCAATAGAATTTACTAGTAATTATAGTGATGTGACTTCGGGTTGATCATAAGAATATTGTAATTCCAGTTCTAACAATGTTGAAGTGTTGACAACCTAGATGGGAGATTGACATACTATTTAATGGTTTTGATGCAATACTAGTAGTTGATTTCAAACTACAGGGAACTGGTGTGATAGTTCAAGAATTAAAGTGATAGTTCAACAGAGGATCATGATCGATACATTCCATGAATATATCGAACATGACCACCCATTAGATTTAAGTGTAAGGGGTGTCTAGATTTAACTTAGGGAATCTCTCACCATTTGTAAAGGGTGCATATATTATTAATCCAAAGACTTATGAGGATCTAAATGCTTATGTAGTTGCTGCTTTGATTGCTATGGGTCCATTTTAATTTTATATTGAATCAAATGATCCCCGCATAATGGGTGACAATTAGATGAGTAGTCTTGAGATCATAATTCTAAAAAATTCGCATTCCGGGAATACAGTGACTTGTAATACCCCTGATTGACTTATATGTTTTGTTTCCACAAGTAAAACTCAAATGATGGATTATTTGTAATCTTGGTGTAGTAGCAATAAATTAATTATGAGAAACATGGAAATTGATTAGATGTTTGTTTTGACAATGCGAGTAACATATTCTTAATGTGAAGAATCATATTGTGTACCACAATCCACTTTACAAATAAGAACTCATTATATTAAAGTAATTTATAAGACAATTAAATTGAAATGTGGAATTAATGGTGATTAAATAAAGAAAATGAAAGGGATTACGATAATGGTAATTGGGCTTTTTGGGTATTTATTTGTAGTCAATTTAATTATTTGTCTTGTGTCCCTAGTGTAGTCCATAAACCCAAGTAATTAAGCCTAAACTCTCAAAAAACCCAGTTTTGAACAAGCTCGCATTTTTTTACTTGTATATAAAGGTGTGAGCAATGGTTTTTGTGATTATTATTGGTCACTAAAGTTTGATAATATTGATCGAAAACACTGTACATGTGTTTATGAAGAGGTCTAGAGGGGGAGGGCAATATCTCACTCATAAGGAATGGTTTTCATCTCAAAATGTGCCCATGCACCTACCTCGATTTTGTGAGGATCATACATTATAACATCCAAGAATTAAATAAGTTTAATCAAGATTTTGGGAGACATTGGATGGGCAATAATATCATCTTCATCACCAACAATTTATCCCCACACAATTCACAACAAGATTTTTTATGGTATGAGTTCTTAAAACATTATCATCAATGCGTAATTATTCATATATCTTTAGGGCTAAATTTTTTCTGTGTTTAAATGTCAATCTTTCCCAATAATTGGTATCACAGCCTGGTTGAGATTGATCATGTATTGAAAAGGTCCATGATGTCCAACAAGAAAATCTAGTTGTGGCATGTTGTATGGATTCGTAAGAATATATTTTTGTAGCAATTAAATGTTTATATAACACTTTCATCATTGTCACACATGTTTATTTATTTTTCATTGGATCATATGGTGCTTTATTCGTAGTTACTTTTTGCCATTGATTCGATACGGTTGTAATAATTAGGTTTCCTTTAATTATTTAAATATTAATATTTTGGGGGGCGATTGTGAGGTGATGTAATATTTATATTCACTTAAAATCATGTATTAGGGTTGGTTTTAGTGTTTGGAAATGTTCCATGCAGTTTCATGAAGGTTTAGATGGGATATGTTATATCAAATATTGAGAGGAAGAAGAACTTGTCCCCTAAAGGTCAACAAAATAGATTTGACAAGGAGACCAGATCAATCCAACTGTCGTATCGATCCTTCTAGGAACCCGTATCGACCTGATCCATCACTGATATACTAGTGTTGTGGCCTTTTGGGGTGTTTTTCGGTGGTTTTTTGTGGTGGTTCTACCTAAGAATGTTTCCATGACATAGAAGATCATTCTCCAGTGTTCAATATCATCAGGAACTCATGGTTTTAATAAAATCAACTTCAAGTTGGACTCTTGGCAAAAAGTAACTCTTCTACAACAAGGATTATTGGGCTTGAGGGGTTTTACATCAAGAAGGAGTCTAGGCCATGATGGATATGGGCATATTCATCCTTATTATTTTATTTATTTGCTTTATATGTTTACTTATATTTGCGTGTATGTATCTTTATTATTACGTTGCATAATTTGGAGGGCTAATTAGATTAATTAGGAACAACTGCTTTATGGACAACATGAATTTAAATTTGAGAGGGGCCTAGATCATCAATTTTTGGGGATATTAGTTTTATTTATTCTTTTATAAATTGAATTATGTTGGGGTGATTAATTTTAAGGTATAAATTAAATTTTGATCAACGGATTTCATTTTAATACAAAATCGTTTTGTTTTAAAAAAAATTGAAATAATGAGATCGGTAATTTAATTTGTACAAGTAAATTAAAAATTACCAAGGATTTTAATTCAATATTTTAGAATTGAATGAATAATTTTTCAAAACCCTCAAGTTTTAAAATACTAAGTGGGAGAGGCTTTCCATATAAACCTCATAGTCTCCATTAGTGTTTTCATGTATAAAGGATGTGAGTGATTCCTCACGTCAGTTAGGCCGACCCCACCAAAAATGAAATTAATTAGGGCATCATGGATTCATTAAAACCGTTAAATGATAATTCTGAGAATTAGAATGTTAGTGGGTTCGATTCCTCCACACGATAATTCCTTTAAAAGTGGGTTTTATTTCAAAGAGTGAACTGGTGGTATACACTTAGACAAAACTTTTGACATCCTTCTCGAAAGAGTCACTATTATTAGGAGTGGAACCTGAAGCACACTATATCTCTGACTCACTCGAGTCTACATTATATAGGAGCTCATCTAGTTTGGAAAATGAGACAAAATTTGAGTCACCCATAATATCATTGCATCTTTAAATTCTTCAATTCTGCATCAACAAGGATCAAAATGGTCCTCAAGGTAGTAAACCAAAAACACGACACACCCTATGATTGCATTTCAATACATTTATGAGGTGTGTGTATTAATTTGGCCTAAAATGATTTTTCTACATTTTTAAAGGTTTTTTAGCAATTTTTAAACATTTAAAATCTATTTTTTAAGAAATTAAAATTAAGGTTTTAAAATGTTTGGGTTCAATTTGAAAATATAAAACCCTCCTAAAAACTACCTTAGGTAGGAACCAAAAGCGCTAGATAATATTGGGGTAGAAAATGGGATTATCTGGAATTGAGAAAATGCGTGTGAGAATGCATCAGAGCCTCACGTGTTGAGAATCTAGCGGATGGATTTGTGTTTCTTTACACTCACATATCTAATATTTGTTTTACACCGTTGGATTAATAGCTATCAACATTCTGCATGTTTTTAAAATCAATCTATGTGCCAACCCTTTGAACCAATCAATGACCATTTAAATGCGATACATTATTTGCCATGTGACTTACATCGACTTATGAGAGTTGAGCTTAGCCGTTGAATTCATTTGTAAATCCAGATCCTTCCAGCCTCCCTATAAATAAAGACCATATTCCCCTCATTTCCAATCTTTGGGAGACTTTAGGTTTGAGAGAAAAGAGAGAGAGAGAGAGAGAGAGAGAGAGAGAGAGAGAGAGAGAGAGAGAGAGAGAGAGAAAAATAAATAGAGAGAAAATTAACAAACCCAAACCAAACTCTATCAAAATTGTTTCAAAAAATTTGTGAGGAAGAGTTATGGTTTTTTGGGTTTCTGGTTAGCTTTTCAAAAACCTCTTTGGTTTTAATCTCTCGTCTAATACCTTCACTGGAGTTGGATTTCGTTTCTAATAATAGAAAATTATAGATCTGATTCAAAAGTGATAGAGTCACTTAGAAGTGTTAAGATTTGATTTCTTTAATTTATAAATCACCATCTCTTGTTGGATTTCTTTTTAAAATGTTTTTATCAAAGTTATAGCCAACAAATCTCTGTTTTCTTTTACAAAATCAAAATAAGTTTTGCATGTTTCACATCTGAAATTTTCACTTTGAAAAACTTGTAGATAAGTAAGTCTCGAAGGATCTTATGTTTTAAAAGATTCCTAAAGAATACATATCTGAAAATATTTTGAGTTAAAGAACACACCTAATTTCAGTAGTGTGAAATATTACATTTCATACTTAGAAAAAACTATGATTCAAAGGAATTGTGTGTATAAGTGTAAGGGAGTTCATACATATGTTTAGGCACTTCACTCATAACATTTTCACACACCATCACTTGAACAGTGTGTTGATAGAGAGATTTTAACTATTTTGAGTTGACATAAAAAAGGAGCTAAGGAGACAAGCCAAGGAATGCTAAAGAACACAACAGAACCTTAAAGAAGTCAGAGTAACCTAACTTAGCTGGTATAACTTCTGAACATAGAATAGGTCTATATTTTTTTGTATAATTCGTTTACTACTTGTAACCTAAATTCTTTTATAGTGGATTTTTGTTTTGAGGTGTAGAGACCTCCGTGAATTTTTCTCCAATTGGGTGGGATTTTACCACGTTAAAATTATGTCTCTCATGTGTATTCTTTTTGTTCTTACAAATCTACTGCTGCAATAAAAATTAGACTTAAGTTTTTTTAAACTAAAAGCCTAATTTCAAGGATCTAAAAATTACTCATTCATAATAATCAAACACATCTTGTGTTCTCATATTGTTTTACAAAATAGCTTCATCAAGAAAGCAACTCGAATCTTACATAATTGATTTAACTTTTGTTAAACGGTCTAGTAAGAATATTTTTAGGACCAAAAGTCATCGGTTATTCAGTATGTTGGATGGAGGGCCCTGAACTGTCTAGATAGTATAGTAAAAGATGAAAGTCGGTGATTTAAGATCCCGACAAAAAATCTCACCTCATGAGGGAACTAGGTTGTCCAACGGATTAGTTTTAAATATTAGCGGTTGAGGGACGCCACTTTAAAATTTAATCGAATAATTATCGTGCAGTATTTGGTTATAGCTATTAATTAGGTGTGCTTGTTGTGACATGAGATGTCACTATTTTTTATTATATATTTTATATAATTCATGTTTGAAATAGGAATTAATATAAGTTAAAGAAATAATTAAATGTTTGTAAGTGAGTTGGTATTATGGCCGACTATGGAATAGTCAGGGTCTAAGTTTAGAGGATTTTCTTGTTTTGATTTTCCCCTCGGTATCAGGTTCCACCAATTGTGAAGTAGTTTTTTTATAATGTTGAGTCGAGTGCAATTAATTAATAATTAAATTTTAAATTAATTTGACTTATACCAACTTATAGCTTAATTTAATGAATAAATTAATTTGACAGAAATTTCCTTATATTTTGTTGACATTTGGGATGTATAAAATGTCCATTTTTTACCTAAAATAATGGGTTTTATCCTGTTGGGTTCGTATATGGATTGGGTAGAATTACAGACCATTTCGAGTACTTTTTAGGCTCATTCGGTTATGGCCCATATTGGTCCTTGGGTTACTTTCATGGGAACCTAAGTTAAGTTGTCATTAGACATAACTTTAACACATGTTAGACATTTATAGAAACCCTTGAGATCTTAAGGGAAGAGCCACTAGGAGTTAGAAGAATGATTGGGATGGTTTGGGAATTGATTACTCAATGAATCCACAATCAAGTTTCCATAGTTTAAGAATTCAATTAGGATTGTATTATGGTAGTAAATTTTCATTGGATTCTGAACTAACATAATTATAATCTAGTTTTAATCTTATAAAATAGCTTTTGCAGTTAGGCTAATTGAGAAATCAAACCTTAGTCCCCTAGTTAATTAACTTGGCTGAATTAATAAGTAATTTGATATATTAATATAGGAATCGGATTTAAATTGTTGTATTTTGAATAATGTTAATGAATATTACAAATTTCCCTTGAAATTAGATCGAATCCAAGTTGAATTGGTTAGATTATTGAACATAGGGTTCTTAAACCCATGCACTAATTTTGATGCATAAACATTTATCATTGCCTAAACCATGAGGAATTAGGTTAGTATTGTTGTAGTAGACCCTATATCTACAAGAAGTTGTGCTTATGATCGATTAAATTCCTGGAAGTTAGGTTTTAAGGATGTTTACAAAAAAATTGGGTTTTCATGAATCAGGATCTGCATTAATCTTGTTCGAACAAGATGCGTTTCTCATTCGAATGAGATGTGACAAATCGTTACAATGACTCATGTGGTTTAAGAATGACCTGGGTAGTTTCCTTCACATGAAATTGGAATATCATTTGAACTACTTGTGTATTTTTGTTAGAAGGAGATCCTAATATCATTTGAATGACTTTGGGCAGACTCGAAGGTTTATACTTATTTTATATGGGAGTTATTAAGTCAAAAACTAAGATTTTATTTCAGTCATCCGAGAGTAGAATGGGTTTTTGCAAATTTATGTTGAGGTTAGAGTATTGGATAAATAACGAGCATCATTATTTAGATCGTGAGTTGTTGAGGGATGGCGAACATTTTATGAGAATCCTAAACTAAGTTTATAAACCTTAGTTTACGGTAGTTATTATATTTAAATGGTTTCTACTATGATTTAGATGTATTGACACCTATATTTGAGAGTATGGGTTGTTCAGACTAGTTTATCCATAATCTATTATACTTAATAAGTGTGTTAACTAATAATAAGTGACTTTTTGTTGAACTCGATTTAATAGGGTTCTATACTTGGTTGTTTGGTCCATTTGCATATGGTCGTACTTGTTTCCGTGCTTTATGTGTGAAAGTATATCATGATGTGTAACTACTCATGGGTAATGTACTCGGAGGGATTTTAATGTGGCACATGCGACATTGACCACGCTGGTACCCCAGTGATGAGATACGCTTACCTTAGTTCTTTTACCCCGATCCTTCAGTTGACGTACTCGTGTTTTTGAGTGAGTACAAAATAGGGGAGTTCTAGCATATATACTTAGATATGGAGACTTGGCGCTATGATGATAATGCTTAGTAATTATCCCTTGTTGTGTATTTGAGGTTATAGGGTTGGGAAAATCTATAATTATACCTAGAATGGATGAGCGATCCGAGAAAGAAATAGGGATAGGCCTTCGTACTTTTATCTGTGGTCTCTAGCATATCCCAATTACTTACACATGTTGGGCATCGTACTTATGTAGATGTTAGACATATATACTCTCTTTATATTCTTTATGTGGTTCTGTGATACGATACTTGAGGGCTCGCACCAGTTTATAACATATACTAACGATGTATATGATTTATACTAGAGATGTGTAACTATAAACTATTACTCATGATTTATGTAACATATAGACTAGAGATTTATATACTACATAAGTGCATACATTGCTGTGAACTTTTGGACTTAACACAAATGTTTAGTATCATATCTAAAGACTATTAATGATACTTTCATTAGTTAGGGAGATGCGCTTAACATAAGAGATTTATGTAAAACTAATTATTTCTTAATACAGGAGGTTAATTTAATAATAAGAACATAAAGAATATTGAATCAAGATTGAACTAAGAGATAAACTCTAATCCCATGGATCTGATGTGGGTTTCAGATTAAAAGTGCATGTTTATCTTAGGTTGTTTGGGTTGGGTAACTTAAATGACTTAAAATCCACTTAATTGGGAGGAATATCTATTATTATTGTTTTTCCCCAAATCAGATTCAATTTCTACTCTTGGTAGACTTGTTGTTTACAGTGTTATTTATTATTTGTTTAAGACCTAGATCGTTGTTGCATCCGTAGCCCTGATTCATCTCTTTATACTTTTTGCAGTTATTGATCTATAATGATATAAGTGTCGAGATTGCATGCTTATTGATTTATAACGATGTAAGTGTCGAGATTGCATGCTTATTCACTTTACTTTCCTTTACATTTATGTCATGTCAGATTATATTTTTAGTCTTATTAGAGTCAGTGTTACTATTTTAGTTGGTACTAGATTTATTTGAGACAGTTATATTTATAGAGTTGGGTTTATTATTGTTGGCTATATTGGTTTCAGAGATTATAAGGTTTAGTCTTTTATATCTCAATTATTTAATTTATGCATTTACTTTTATTTCCAGTCATGCTTATAATGATATTCGATTTATTTAAACTCATGTATTATTTAATTTAGACCCAATTGATCTAGATTAGATTTTACGAGGTGTTACATTCCATCTCTATTGCCAGTGTCTACATCCCTTGTAAAATTTCATTAAAAGGAAGATAGTCACATAGTCAAATATCATATTAAATATGATCCCAACACATTCAAATAAATTATCTATGCATAAACCCACAACAAAAATACGAAGGCCTATCCCTGTTGCCTTAGGGGATCACTCATGCGCGATAGGTATAGTTATAGGTCATACTATATCGATAACTTCAAAGCATCAGTAAGTTATGAGTCACTACGCCTTCCTATCATTCTCATAGACCTCCATACCCAAGACTATACGGAGAGCAACTTATTCGCCCTTGAGATACGAGTGCATCAGTCGTAAGACTGAGGTAAAATGACCAAAGAAAGACCGTTGTTAGCACCAGGTTACAAGCTCAGTCATTGTCGTACACTCCCCATTAAAAATACCTCATATTGAATCCTCCAAAAGTGCACACACATGATATGCTTGCACATAAAGGATAAACATAAATCTAGTATACTCAAGGACTACAAAATGTATCATAAGTCTATAATTAATTATCACTAATTAATTAAGAGTTAAATTCCAATATGATCAAAACTCATTCTAATGAGATCCCAAACTCGTTCTAATGAAATCATCTTTTTTGTTGAAACAACATCCCAATTTGTAACTCCAAATGTCATCCTAATGATATCCTATTTCATTCCAACGGAAATCTATATGTCATTCTATAGAGATTGACCCAGAGTCATCTTCTCCAAAACCTCCAAAATAACCATTAACACCTAAAATACTAAGTCTGAAGCCCTCTAATCAGTACTAAACCCATCCTCCTTTGGATATAAGTTGTAATACAACAATACTAACCTATATCTGTAATTTTTAAACCATTGCAACATGGATTTAAAGGGCAATGCCATATTAAGAGTTAAAACCCCTAAGTTCATTTTGTACTCAATTTAAACTTATATTTGATTAAATTCTCAAATTAAAAAATGATCTTTCATTATATTCATTATAAAAATTAGTTATATCAATTTCAAGGTCAAATTCAGAATATTTAACAACAAATCATATAATATCATTCATAAGAGGTTTAGTCTTAATTTAACCATTATATTAATTTCAAAATTAGGAAATATATTATATAATTCATATTATAATATTGATTGATTCAGATACTAATGAATAATCATTACTTTAACACAAACTCAAATTAAATTCCTAACCTATGTAAACTTTCCTTTAACCGATCTACCAAACATAATTCCAAAACATCCAAATCCTCTTCAACCTTGTTTGCCTCTTCTTTTCTAACTACTTAGGGTTTCTATCAATTACCTCAAATGTGTTTTTTGTTATATTTAACTACTAATGTTTCTTCCCATGAAACTAACCTTGGCTTAATATGGCCCTCCACCCAATGACCCCTAAAAGCATTCCAAATGACCCCAAAATCTACACAAGACATAAACTAACTCAATAGACTTAACGACCACTATTTTAAATAAACAATAGAGTTTACAATATTTCTAAAGTCAACATAAAATATGACAAAATTGAATAAATTAATTATTTGATTAAATCAGTATATTATCTGGTGCGGGTGGTCGAATTAATCAATCATTTAATTATTAATTAGCTACGTGAGACACAACATTATAAGAAACTATTTCACGATTGGTTGGACCTGACATCATGAGGTTAATCTAAATAAGAAAATCCTCTACACTTATTCCCTGACCGACGCCACTTGTATATATTTAATTAATGTATTAATTTGTATTATGTCCAATTCCACATAAGAATTATATAACACATAAAAATGTAATAATTGGCATCAAAAGTTCCAGCAGGACAAATAAATAATTACACAATTAAATAATGCACATAAAACACAGGGTGTTACACATCCTATCGAAACAGTTGCGATACAATTTTAGTGATTTATATTAATTTATGGGAACTTTTCTAATGGTTTGAGAACTTTAAGGATAGTTCGAAAGGGGATAGTTATAGGCACGTCCAAGAATGTATTAAACAATACCACCCATGGGATTTAAGTCTAAGGGTTGTCTTGACTGATGTGGTATTCTGGTCCTTGAACGGTGAGAGCACCCCGAGGGAGAAGTACTTGTGTGAGTCCGTTGAATGGTGGATGCTCAGAGTGCTTGTCTCTCGTACCATCGTGTCACTCGGTTTGTCGGTTCGAAGTGGGTGGAAGGAGTTTCCCCTAGAATATTTTTGATGTAATGTCGAGTTTGATTCACATCCCTATAATTCAGGACTAGGCCCAAATTTTTTTGTGCGTTACATATTTTATTGGTTGTCCATAATCGCCATTTTATTTTATAAAAAAAAACAAATAAATGATTCGTGTTAGACATTTCAGGCTAATCCTAAGGCAAGTTTAAGCCTGCGGATAATCCAGAGATACTTTTTATACGTGTTTAAGAATCGGTTTATGAGAGGGAAATGTTTTAGGTACCCAACTTATTCTTTATGCTTCGTTAATTATATGCTTGTTATCTCTCTTAATATTGATGGATTACTTTTTAGTTATTTTTAGAACTTGTTTAGATACCTTAGGTTGAAAATACCTTAAAAACGTAGATAGGTGCTTAGGTAGGAAAATGGAATTAGTTGGACATTTAAGAACTTCACTTCAACTAATGTAGATACACAAGGTTGCTTGTGCATGATTTCGTGCTTATGTTACGAGTGGCCGTTTGAGGGATCTTGACTTTAAGATAGTTTGATACCTCTTTCATATTATGTAAAAGAGATAGAATTGTAATTTAATAGATGGGTTCATCTCTATTGTGACATCATATTGAGATAGACATTAGCTAGGCTCGTACTCATTAGAAGGACTCTATATTGTGCTTACATAGAAAATAAGACCTGGGATCAAAACCTATGTAGTTAGGTTGTATATTTTTGTTTGAGCATTTGTGTAGGTTCGCACGGGAAGTCGCGGCTTCATACAGTTTGATATCTCATTTTTTTTAATAAAGGAGTAGAGGGTGAAAGATAATGGTTTCCCATCCTTTGAAATATGTACGCTTGAGTTTAGGAATATCAAGTTCATTTCAATGGTTATACTTGAACTTTTCGTACAACATAATCATACAAGATATGAGACTTACAAGAAAGAGGGACTGCTTAATCATGAGAGTGTTAAAATTCATGAAAATACTTAATTTCTTTCGACATCTCAACGGAAAATACTATTTTCAAGTGTGTGGATGGATAATCCCTGGTTCATATTCGTTTGTGTACAGTGTGATTTTGAGCATTTATATGGAGGTGTGTGAGAGATCGCGACATTGAGATATCTTCATATGTCAATTGTAGTAAATATAAAAGGGGGTGTGAGAGAGATATGGGTGCATCTCTGCGTGGACAATATATCATGGGATATATTGTTGAGGCTTGTTCTCATAAATAACTCAGTTGGTCACATGATCTAACGTGATGTGTGTTTAATTGTAGGACTTGGTTTGGGAGGTGGAGAAACAACATGTGAGTGAAGAGGGTAGCTTTGGTAGAGGTTCAGAATGGGAGTCCACCAAAAGTCACAAAAAAATATATCCATCACCTATGGGGGATCACAAACTCGAAGGTGGTGTTGAAGCTTCGGGCTAATTTAAGAGTGTAACATTAGGGATGTCATGTTTTATACATCCTAGGGGGTGGAGGTAGAGGTGCAAGTGGGGGGTAGTTTGGACAAGGGATGGCTACATCACAAGAAATAATTCACATAGAGACATATAATGAGGCTTAGGCTACACGAGTTAATTTCGGTATAGCACCTACGAACCCAAGAAGACTTAGGATCAAATACAATGCAGTTCCAACATACAAGGCATATTTATGGGTGTAGGGAATGGGATATTGAGTGTACAATATATTATATTATGGTATTTGTGGAGCCTAGTCATTAATATAGTATTTTTTTCTGTTGGATTCATATATTTATATGTTAAAAGTATGTCTAATAAAAGCACAACATTTGACAAGTATTAGATATGCAAATACATATTTGGGGTGCTTCCATAGGGACGGGATTTCTTCATTTGGAGAACGGTGGGAGTAGTCAAATTTTAGCTTTGGCTTGTGAAATGTTTTGAATTGACTTGACTCATGGACAATTTCCCCAGAACAGTTTTGAAAAGTATGTTTTCATGTTTTGTAATGGTCATTGTGGAATTGGATTATCATTTTTAACATACCATCATGTTAAATCAATTAACAGAGATGATGGGTTAAAAACCAGGCTTGGATGGTCTAAAACATACATTTATATATATATGGAGAGTTTATCATAATATATATGGGATATTTGACCTAAAATTTGGGAGAGGTTATTTATCACAATATAAATAGGACCCGAAACTCGGGTAGAGTTTCCTTGACCTTGTAGAATGAACCAATTGTTTCCTAGGGAGGTGTCCCCGTTTGAGGTGCCCAAGGTGGGTAGAGCTCTGTATAGTCAGGAAGAGCATCGTTTAGAAGTGACAATGTTTGCAAAATGCATGCAGAGTGTTACCTATTTTTTTCCTTTCGGAGGCGAGTTTTCAGAAGTACGAACCTCTTTGGTAAGAGACTCTCTGGTTGTAAAAATTTTCTCGGGGAGGGGGAGAACTGACTTCTCTGAAGAACAAAATTTTTTGTGACTTTTCAGCATGGTCTTTAGTATCTACGAATCTCAGGGAGTAGAAACTAAAAAAAGCAGATCGATGTTAGGTTTTGGTGCCCTTTTCTTAGTCAGTCGGGACATATATTTATAGGAGTCTATTTTGGGGTATTTAACCGATCCGTTAAATCCCATGGTTGGTAGATCCAGCGGGTGATAGATGTGTATGGCTAAGAAAATATTACCAAAAATTTCATAAGGATTACTCACATAGGATAACCGATTGGTTATTATTTTTTTCTTTTTTATAGGAGGGGGGATTTAACCGATTGGTTAAAGGATTGGAGGGTCCTTTAACTCGTTAAAGGAACTCGAGGGTTTGTTTGGATCTCTTTTTCCTTTTTTTTGCTATTTTTCTTTTAACCCCTTGTGGTTATGTCCTTGGTTTTCTGCCTCCTTGAACTTTTGTTCTTTGTTATTTCAACCTTTGAACTTCTGTTCTTAGTTTAGGGTGTTGGTAGTTTTATGGATCTTTTTGGAGTTCATGTCCATGGTCATTTGTGACAGGATATAATTTATCATAACCCGATTGCAGATCGGGGTGTCCATAGAGGCGGGAAACTAAGAGTGTGGGCGTGCATACACTTTTCTTTGAAATTGAAAGTACCTTAAAATAAATAGGTTGCCTATTGATGGGGAAGTGTGAGGTGTAGTGGAAATTAGTGGAAAGTGTTAGGGTGGGAGTTTTTAAATTGGGTGGGTTTTTTTACCAATTGGTTAACCCATGGGTTTGAACGTTTAATCGATCGGTTAAGTGCTGGAAACGTGTAACCAAATGGCTAAATGCTATAGTGTCCTAAACCTATAAATTGTTTATTTCATGATAGTTTTATTCACTCCTTTACCTATCTTCTCTTTATTTATCGTTTCCCTCTCTATTACAGAGACTCGTGTACTATTATGAGAGCATTTTTTAAACTCCGTTTGTTATGGATCCGTTAGAGCCAATTTTGCTGGATAAGAAGGAGGTTTTGATGTTGAACCGGGAAGAGAGGATTTTAGGGGATAATGGCATCGTGAAAATGTAGGGCAGACATATGGATGTGGAATTATGGGTAGATGTGTTTATTTTGGGGCCCACTGGACACTAAAAACTGACCCCTCACAAGGATAATTGGGTTGGGACAGCTTGGTAGGGAGAGGATCCGGTGCTCGGGGAACGAGTTTTGTTTTATGATCACCCACTACTAGCAGAGGAGGAGGACATCGAGATCCTCTTGATCAAGTGTGATCGTCATCAAGCCATATGGGAGTATCGTGTAAGTTTTTATGATCTTTTTTATTATTATTCTTTTTGTTGCTTGTTTTCAATGTTTTATTTAATTATTTTATTGTTTAATTTTGAACTAGGTGATGGTATTTTTGCATGTCCTAAAAAGAACATGATTGATCAAGGGTGAAAAGCGGCGTACGTCAAGCGCCGATCGTTGTTTTCTGTTCACCGCCTCAATACGAAAACCTAAATTACGACTGCACGTGCCATACAAGTGTAGCAGTGACTCAAGTATCGAAAATACACAAAGACGAGTTGCTAGAATATTATTTGGTTTAGTACTTTAGGAATAAAAGTGTGAAAGGTGATTATACACAAAAAGGAAAAGATGCACAAAAGGCAAATATTAATCTAAGCGAGGGAAAATAAAGCTAGACTAATAAAGCGAGTAAAAACTATAGGTTTCTTCGGATATCCCTCACCCGAGTTAATTAATATAAAATGGTTATATGGGTTGACGATTTATTACGAATGCGTCTCGTTTCGACAGTTAATTAAACCTAATTACGAAATCTTGTAAACTAACTACAAAGCAAGAAATTAAGGAAATACAAACTATATTAATGGAGAGGGAAGATGAAAGTACAAGTTACAAACCCTAATGGGTGTCAAACCAAGAGAGGAAGAAGAAATGTGCTCTCAACCCCCAAACCCTAAACTAAACTACCTAAAAACTCATTTCCTGAATATTGCAACAAAAATGGTTTATATAGTAAGTTGGAATAAAATTAGAAAAGAAAAGGAAAAAGAAAAGGAAAAGAAAAGAAAAGGGAAAATATCTGTAGAAAACAGGGGATCGATCGATCGATCGATCAGATATGAGCCCACTGCTTCGCACGATGAATGAAAATTGGAGGATTGATCAATCGATCCTTCTGATCGATCGATCGATCAAGCAGGTCTGCATCAATCTTCCTCCTGTTTTGGTTCACTTTGTTTTCTCTTCCGCTAATATCGTTGTAACTTCTTTGTTAGGGATCGGATTCGCGCATCGTTTGCGGACAAGCAAAGCTTGCGAGGAGGGTTACAAATTACGTGAAGATGTTGGGATAGGCGCCCAAACTTTGAAATGACTAAATTTCCCTTAAACGTGCGACTGCGTACGAAAATTGGCCGAAATGCATCCAAACTCCATACTTAGTACCTAAATACCTACAAAAGCCCAATTGTACCTCATATAGCATGTTAACAATATAGATCCGAGGTTGTCTGCTTAGCGGGGTTAAATATAGAGATTAAGGAACCCGAGGGGGCTAAAATGCGTAGGTTCGAGGGATGAATATGCAATATTTGTGTATTATCACACCCCCTAACTTACACATTATTAGTCCCTATCAATGAAATAGGATGCAACAAGAACTACAAGGAAAAAAAAAGCAAGATAAAAGTACAAAAATATGGTATAAAAGCATAAGGCCACTTTCACGGGTGATTCGATTGCATTTAACGTATGTAATAAGCCGTTAAACCCCTAGGTTACCCTAATGGACGACTGTCGTCTCGTGAGGGTTTTCATGGATGAAGCCCGCAAACATCATATGGTTTCCTCAAAATATGCCCAACCCAACATGCGACAGGCCCAACAATAGCGAACAAGATTTCATACGCATTATTAGCAAAGTGAATGAATTCACACAAAAGTCCGAATCATTAACATTATAGAATGCACCTCATAAAATTGAAAACTTAAAATGTGGGAGGGGAGGGAGCACATGCAAAGTGTGATTTGGCAAAAACTTAAATAAAGCGGATAAACGTTAAAGCAAGCATAAATTCAATCCTCATGGGCATTACACTCATCAAGTGAATTCACTCAAAATAGGGAGGTAACACACGGAACATGAGGGAATAAAGAGTAAATGGAAATGGAAACTAGGCCGCACACATGTCACAAATGAAGAATGCTATATATAAAATGCAAAATTATAATCTCAATGAAAGATACGTCTCACTAAAGGAGGCGAAATGCATTTTCATAGATTATCAAAACTATTTTGACTTATAAATTAAATGCACCCTAAGATAACATAGGACTTATATAGGGTTATAATGTAGGTTTGGCTATGGTAAGAAATGAAGGATATGTATGTACGGGTTCAAAGTGTTCGGAAATGAAAACTCGGGATAATGGGAAGAATGCGGGCAATTTCAAAAATTGGAAAACAAGTTCCAAACAAGCATTAGATATAAAAATTGGAGAGCAATCAAAGCTTATTGAACAATATACAACATTACAAACTTTCTCTCTCTTTTCTTTTCTTCTTTTTCTCATGTTTTCTTTTGTTTTACTTTCTCTTTTTCATCATTTTTCGCTTCTTTCTTTTCTTTACTTATCACACTCGCATATGCCTAAATTGCAACCGCAACACAACAACAACATTTAATACCAAGTAACATTCCAAACAAAGGTGTGGAAGGTGTATGTATGGTTTAAAAGTCCAATTTGGAGTTGGTTATGGGATTTGGGGTTATGAAACAAAAGGCTAATTTTAAGGCTCAAAGGGGTTGACGAGAGGAAACATATAAGGTGAGCTCAAGAGTAATATGGGTGATATAACAAAGATGGCCTATGATCATTTCCTAAAGTTTACGCACTTCTCGAGTCAAAACAATAAAATAAAATCGTGATCAAGAAACACATTTCATATATGAACTCAATTAATGAACAGTCAAATGAAAGAATAGAGAGATTACCAACGATTGTAACGTTTTCAAAGAGGAAAGAATAGAGTATAACAATCACAAACGATGAAAGATACAAAGCTTACTCAGTGTAAGTATATACAATGCAACAAAAGATTACCGAGTTATATAAATCTTAAACCAAATCAATAACGCAAGAATGGAGCATGTGCTCATGCGATTATAGTTTAATTCATGAAGTTATTCACAATATCAATAATTGAGGACTAAAGTCTAATAACTTCTAAAATCGAGAACATGCATCATTGGGTTGTCTATTGGAATGGGCAATTATTGAAATTTATCATCGAAAACAAGGGCAAAATGCCCAAAAAAGGGAAAAAAATATATTTTTGAAATTTTTAATTTTTCTAAGAAAAGCATACTAAGTAACTAACATGAGAGCAAAAACATGGACCAAATAAAGAAATGGATATAATATCCCACACCCCCTAACTTAAAACCTGACATTGTCCTCAATGTGAATTAAGAACCAAGTTAAAGAGAGGAAAATAGCGATATTACCCAAAATTGGAGTGATCCTCATAAGAACAAGTTCAAAGAATCTACAAAATAAGTTATTACCGAGCATAGAAAAAAAATAACAAATAATTTACTAATTACACTAGACTAAATTAAAAAAGGTTAGAAAAGATAAAAAGAAAGAAAGAATAAAAAGATAACTATATACATCCTACTATTTAGGCTTCACACTAACTATACATTAGAAGTCTAAATAGTTGAGGGTCCACCGTGAAAACGATTTGACTTTGGAGGATACCTGGTGTACACTCACTCTCAAGCATGCCTTCCAAAAAATATGAATTCCATTTGAACAACGGAAGGCATGTGTAAGGCGGAAGAAAGGAACCATTGTCAATAAAAGTTTTAGAGGGACGATGGGGGATTTGGATTGAACGGGTGACAGAAACATATGGGGACCGAGAAATGAAGAATATCCTCCCAAGGATTTTGAAATCGGAATGGGAGGTGGAGCATATGAGGGCAAAGATGCCTTCATGGAAGGCGACTCGAGAAAGTGCTCCTCATCGGCGAAAAGGTTTTACACATTAAAGTCTGAAACTGATTCATCGGGTACCTAGGACGGTGTGATAACTAGAAATGAAAATGGGAAGGAAAGAAATTCAAACTGAAGAGATGCACCATCATCGTTTGAAGATCGAGTTTCGAAAGAAATAAGATCATTTTCAATGAAATGTTCTTCTTTGGGGGCCAAAGAAGAAATCATTTCATTGAAAATAGATAGTATGTCATTTTCATCATCACTTTCAATATCTATTACACAATGGGCAAAGTCAAACAATGATTTGTTCCAAAGTAGGTGCAAAGTCCTCATTAAGTTCACAACATTCCTCAACTTCAAAAGTCTCAGAAGAAAAATCGTCGTCGGATTCAAATAATAAATCCAATTCATTTTCCCACAAACGATTTTCTTCCCGATAACGATTTTCAATTTTCTCATTTTCAAGCATACGCAAGCCCTCGCCAAAAGTCATAGGCCGAGGTGCGGATTCTTGAAAATGCGAACTTTGAAAATTACCATCGGATATAAACTTAAACTCATTATCATAGGAATTTTGAAAACTATTGAAATTCATTTCAATATTCCTATTATAAGCAATTAGAGGCCCAAAATCATTATCATCATCATCAAAATTCCAATAACCAAAGTTTTGACTTTCCTTATACTCGCCCAAAGTCATTTTTGAATTTGTAAATTTTTGGGACTCTAAGTGTTTACCGAAAGTCATAGAATTATGGGCATTTTGAGAATTATAATAATGATTACCGAAAGAATTGGAATAAGACATGCTTACCCCAAAAATGGCTCAATGTAGCGAATTCCACAAAGTAGATGCGCGCGAGAAATTCAAGCGTTTGTTGGTGCTCAAATGTAGAAGTCCCACAAAACATTTAGGCAAATAATACAAATAGAAAGAAACAACTAAAAAATACTAAATCAAATAAATTTTAAAACAAACAAGTCCCCGACAACAGTGCCATTTTGATCAAGGGTGAAAAGAGGCACGCATCAAGCGTCGATCGTTGTTTTCTGTTCACCGCCTCAATATAAAAACCTAAATTACGACTGCATTTATGATACAAGTGTAGCGGTAAGTCGGGTATCGAAAATCCACAGAGACAGGTTGTCAGAATATTATTTGGTTTAGTACTTCAGGAATTAAAGTGTAAAAGGTGATTATACACAAAAAGGAAAAGATGCACAAAAGGGAAATATTAATCTAGGAGAGGGAAAATAAAGCTAGACTAATAAAGCGAGTAAAAATTATAGGTTGCGTGGGATATCCCTCACCCGCGTGAATTAATATAAAATGGTTACATGGGTCGACGAGTTATTGCGAATGCGTCTCGTTTCGATAGTTAATTAAATCAAGGGTTGTCATGCCTCTAAATTCGGATAAAATCCTAATATGATTTTGGCATCAACAAATACCCCAAAAATTACGCATGCAAGGTCATAAGCACAGACCATACATGATATTCCCCGTCAAATCTCCTAGGTGTGATAACCAGGACAACGCACCCGAAATAGACCCATAAACTCCATCACTAAAGCAAAGCAACATGTCAACCCGAAATGAGTTCAATCCAACACAACCTACACTAATTTAGTTAGAAAGAATATTAAAAATGCGTTAAATGAAAACGGTAAATAAACGCAATAAAACTACACTACAAAGCAATAAGTGAAAGCATGCAAACCTAATTATGAAAGCATGTAAACTAACTACAAAGCAAGAAATTAAGGAAATGCAAAATATATTAATGGAGAGGGAAGATGAAAGTACAACTTACAAACCCTAATGGGTGTCAAACTAAGAGAGGAAGAAGAAATTAGCTCTCAACCACCAAACCCTAACCTAATCTACCTAAAAACTAATTTCCTGAATATTACAACAAAAATGGTTTATATAGTAAGTTGGAATAAAATTAGAAAAGAAAAGGAAAAAGAAAAAAAAAGGAAAATATCTGCAGTAAACAGGGGATCGATCGATCGATCCCTTCGATTGATCGATCAATTGTTTAGATATGAGCCCACTGATTCCCACGATGAATGAAAATTGGAGGATCGATCGATTGATCTAGCAGGTCTACATTAATCTTCCTTCTATTTTGGTTCACTTGGTTTTCTCTTCCGCTAATATCGCCCTGTCTTCTTCTTTAGAGATCGGATTCGCGAACCGTTCACTGCCACGCAAAGCTTGCGAGGAGGGATACAACTTCCATGAAGATGTTCGGCCAGGTACCCAAACTGTGAAATGACTAAATTTCCCTTGAACGTGCGACTGCATATGGAAATTAGCCGGAATGCGTCCAAACTCCATACTTAGTACCTAAATACGTACAAAAGCCCAATTATACCTCATATAGCATATTAACAATATAAATCCGAGGTTATCTGGTTAACGGGCTTAAATATAGAGATTAAGGCACCCGAGGGGGCTAAAATGCGTAGGTTCGAGGGATGAAATACGCAATATTTTCGTATTATCAGTGATATCTTTTGTTAAGTTAAATAGTGTACCTAGTGGACATCTGTTGCTAAAAATAATGATAAAATAAAATTAGAAATTCACATAAAATGAAATTAAAAATAAGAAAAAGTAAAATGGAGAGGGGAGTAGCCTTTATAAGGTGAGAAAATAGGGGGAACCGCATGAATGGGAGGGATGGGGTTGGGATATGGTGGTAGTAGTTTAAATAAAAAATTATGTAAAGAATCGTAAAGAATAAATATTGGGGGTAACCGTGATGAAAAATAAAAATAAAAACCAGTTCTAAATGTGAGCGAAAAAAAAAGTTTATATAGATGCTGGACCAGGGATATAACTCGTACTAAAGAAATAAAAATTGAAAGAGGATATAAAATGATGATCATGAACTTTGTATCATGTGTGTATCCTTTCATGATGAAAATAATAATATACTGGGGTTTCGGGTCACCTTTCGATTTGTCCTTTCTAGTTAAAGGGAACGAAGGGTAGGGAGACTACTTAGAGACGTATAGGGTTTGAAAAACCCCGAGGGAGAAAGTTCTGGGGGTGAAAGGCATCTCAATTTTTTACATTGATTTTAGAAAATATTCAAAATATTCCAATCCCTTATATTTTAGGTCAATAGGAGACAAACCGAAAAAATGCGTGGCTTCAACGGTGTCTTTTGGGGTGCAGGATCACCTCATAACTAATTAAACTATGTAGTTAATGAGAACTGAGTAGAGTTGGCTCAAGTGTAAACATAGGGAGATTAAAACACAGAGAGGGAAAATACTTTAGGGTGAAGGGAATGTCAATTTTTTACTTTATTTGTATCAATGATTAAAGATACTCATAGCATAATATTTTATATCACTCAGGGGACCATATGTAGAAACGCGGGGTTTTAGCGATGTCTATTAGGTCGCATGATCAGTTCATGACTGGTTAACCTCTTTAGTTAGTGGAAAATCGAGAAAGGTGGATCAAGTGTGAATGTAGGGCAATTAAAACATTAGAAGGGTGAAAGCTCCCGTGGGTGCAGGGTATCTCAATTTTTCACTTTGGTCTTAGCAAAGAATCAAGATATTCCAACCCCTTCTATTTTAGGTCACTCAGAGGACCAACCCCAAAAAATACGGGATTTTAACGGCGTCGATTGGGGTGTAAGATTACCTCACGACTAGATAACCTCTTTAGTTAGTGAAAAATGAGGAGAGGTGGCTCAAGTGTGAATATAAGGATATTAAAACACCAAGAGGGAGAAAGATCCAGGGGGTGTAGGGTATCTCAATTTTTTACTTTGGTTTTAGTAAGGATTTAAAATATTCCAACGCTTTCAATTTTACGTCCCTCAAAGGACAACACACATAAACACGGGGGTTTGGCGGACTGTATTAGGGCAAAGGATCACCTCATGATTGGCTAACCTATTTAGTTAGTGGCAACTGAGCAAAGGTGGCTCAAATATGAAAGTACAGCGATTAAAATGCCAAGGGGATAAACCTGGGGTGTAGGGTATCTCGATTTTTTACTTTATTTTTATAAAAGATTTAAAACGTTATAACCCATATACTTTAGATATCTTAGGGAATTAGGTATAGAGACGTGGGTTTTAGCAATGTCTATAGGGGGAAAGATCATCTCATTGCTAGTTAACCTCTTTAATAAGTGGGAACTGAGGAGAGGCGGCTCAAGTGTGAACGTAGGGACATTAAAACACCGAGTGGGAGAAAGCACTAACGGGTGAAGGTATTTCAATTTCAGATATTCTTTTCATCAAACATTCAAAATATTTTAACCCCTTCTATTTTAGGTTGCTCAGGGGACCAGACACAGAAATTCAGGGTTTCAATGACACCTTTTGGAGTCCGGGACCGCCTCGCGAATAGTAACGTCTTTAGTGAGTGGGGACAGAGTAGAGGGGAATAAAGTGAGAACGTAGGGAGAATAAAACACTAGACGGGAGATATAATTGGGGTGAGGTTTATATCAAAATTTGACTTTGGTTTTTGCCAAGATTCAAAATATTCCAACCCTTTCTATTTTAGTCCTCTCATGGGACCATGCACAAAAATGTGATGTTTCGGTGGCATCTATTGGGGAGTAAAATCACCTCGCGATTGGTTAACCTATTTAGTTAGTGAGAACTAAGGAGAGGTGGCTCAAGTGTGAACGTAGGGTGATTAAAAGACCACGAGGGAAAAAGATTCGATTGATTTTTTTTACCATATCTTAACTAATTATCCTTCCGAGTTAGCGAGAACCGAGGGTAGGGATATTAAGTGTGGATATGTTGTGATCACAACACTAGGATGGAGAAATATCCGAGGGGTTTCTTGACTATCTCACGACTGATTATCCTTCCTGGTTAGTGGGAACCGAGGGTGGGGATATTAATTGTGAATATTCTGGTATCCAAACAGCGGGAGGTAAAAAGCTCCCAAGGGTTTCTTAACCAACTCACAGCCAATTATCCTTTCGAGTTAGTGGGAACCAAGGGTAGGGACATTAAGTATGAATATATTATGAATCAAACACCAGTAGGGAGAAATCTATGAGGGGTCCTGACCACCTCATGACTAGTTATGCTTCCCAGTTAGCAGGAACCGGGGTTAGGGAGATTATGGGTGAATAATTTGTGATCCAAACACGGGAGAGAGAGTACCTTTTTCGTATTGATGACCTATTTGTTTTTCCAATTTATTTATTGCATACTGGAGGGATTACATGCATTAGTGGTTCTTTAGCCTCACTATCGAGGGCTTAGGCGAGGGCTCCTTCTTTTGTTCGAGCTATTGTATATGGCATGGGATTTGTTTTATTATTGGATTGCCTCTCTAATGAGCACGCTAGGAGGATAGGGAGAATTAGTATGGCTATGGGAAAGCACTGCTGTGACATTTGTAGTATATTTCACATGCCAATGGGGAAGATGACCATGACTCCCTTGGAATTATATGCTCTTACGGGACTCTCATTTACTAGAGCGCATATAATGGTAGACCAGACTCTTACTTTCACTACCGATGGGATGAGTTCGGCACTGAAGATAGAAGTTCCTCCCATTCTAGGGGAGTATATTATCACCCAGATTTTTTATACCTGTTTACAGGAAGTGGTTCTAAATTTAGGGCTTAACATAGTGGATACGAGACTGTATGCCTTAAGTTTGTATCCCTTGGTGTAGGGTGCTTCTAATGGGATCCACTTATGGTGGTTGTCGTTTTTGATGGATTTTTCCTGAATTTTGGGATATGCCTAGAGGCGGATGGGGTTGGCAAATATGTATCGATTCATGTCCCTTTTCTCGAGATACCTTAGCGACATCTTTACATGTTTTTAATATTTATGGGAATTATGTATTTATTAAAAAAAATCCAATTGTTATTTCACTATCACTCTATATGTTTATCAATGTTGTTTCTCACCTTTATGTTTAATGCAAATGCAAGTTTTTGCTTATGAGGACACCTATTCTGAAACTTCTTAGGTTATTCAGCCGATGGATGGTGTTTTTCCTCTCTTTACGTCATATGTATGGGGGAACTTGAGGGAGGGGTTATCCATGTCATTAGCGGCATCCAAGGTGCTTCTAAATGGCAAGACTGTAGAGATTGTAAGTAGTTCAATGTATTTCACGTTCATTGCCTCATTCTTACTATTAGTACCTACAGGTTTATGTTTACTTGATTTTATACTCGATGTTTTCTTATCTCAGGTTCCGTGGGGTTTAACGAGTCATATGTTAAGGGAGGGTGTTGAGAGTGGGATTTATTGGGGAGGATGTTGATGTTAGATGATCCTTATGGGGCCATTTTTTAATTGGGTGAGAGGGAGACTCATCAATATGCGTAGGATGTCCCTTTTAGGGTAACATTTCTCCCTCCTTACCGTATGAGGCATGCAAAGGGGTTGATTGAGGTGGGAAGGCACGTGTATATGGCTAGGATGACTACTGTGGATTTTATCGGGGGGACCTTTATTATCATTTTTTTCTCGAGAGAGGTTAATGACAATGCCTCTCCTTATGATTTTTGAGGTCTTTTTGAACTGGGCGGGTAGTAAATGGGGAGAAAGTAACCCTAATTGGTGAGAAAAAGGTGGTAAGTGAAGATCAACCAACTCCTGTGGTTGAGTAGAAGAAGACAAGAGGCGGTACCCGAGGGTGGGGATAAAGTTCAGGGGGTAGTGACTGAGGTAGGTGCGAGGACAAAGGGGAGGTTCCTAAGGGGGATGATAGGGGCCAGACTATATCTTCATTGGGCGCAATAGGGATTAAGGGGGATTATAAGGAATCTTGGGACTTCAAGGAGATCCTTCCCTCTACTATCGGTCAATCTAATTGGGTCGATGGATATAATGGGGGTATATTTTCTATTGGGATCGGAGATGGCTGGTGCGTCGGGGAAGGCATAGGAAAATGTGGGGAGACCTTCTTTCATTAAAATTTATAAATTATGAGGGTTATTTTTTGCATCGGACATGAAAGTCCTATAAGGATCTAATATAGATGGTCATTAAACAAATACCACAAATTATAATTTTTAATTAAAATTAATTAAACAATTAATTACCCCAAACAAACCAAGCACCAACTTTAAACGCACAACACGTTGATGCACGAGGAAAACCCACTATTGAAAAAATCTTGAACAACCCAGCAACAAAAATTCAATGTGTATTGAATTAAAAAGTACATCAAAGTAAACTTACAATATAGACTCGATGCCATCGCAAGCTTTGATGCTCTTCATTCCTTAACCTCCGTACAGTGACACATATTAGTCCACCCACACAAGTGTCACAACCTGTGAGTCCACACATACCTCAGTACCATTGATAAGGCTCAGTAACCGTCTATGGATCTTGAATAGAGAGTCCACCCTTTCTCACAACACCATAACACAGAGTCTAATATGTGAAAACAGTAACAAGTATGCACTCCACTGCTTGAAATGAATACTTAGATGTGAAAAGTATTAAACCTTTGTGTCCAAGAAAAGATATCAAATAATATATGAATTGAAACTTGGATCTTAATCAATGTGGGTGAAATTAGTATTTAAAGACCTTTCGGAATTGTATAGGAAACTGCTTTTCTCTAAAACTTCCGCCAAGAACTGATGTCATGACCCTTTTATATAAAAATCACTTTTTTTGAGGTGGCACAAGTTTTTAGGGCTCATTCGAAAAAAATAGGATTTTGTTTGAAGAAAACAGTATATCTCGTTAGAGTCAAAACTAACCTCGTGCATCAAATAATCAGTCTCGTTCAAACCAACTTCGAACAAGCTTCAACAAACATTAATCTAGGAATAGAGAAACTTCGTTTGTTATTCGTTTGAATAACGTTCCAATGACATAGCCATTTCATTTTAACAAAGTCGTTTGAATGAATGAAAGAAAAAATATTTTTCATTTAAAAATTCTTTTGAAAACATCCCTCAAAGTGACTTTTATAAAAATAACACTCAATTAAAGATCCAGAGACCAAAATAGATATATGTATATATACATTCATGCCTGAGATATCCTCAAAAAATGAAGATGAAAATAAGGCACAAAACTTTATACGCTGATGTGAACATGATATTTTGGCCACAACGTCTTGAATCAAATATGCCATAGGGTTAAAAGGTCAACACACTCAAGTCCTAAACTGTGGCTCAAAATGTTTTATCTAGAATTAAGAAATTACATATAAATTGACTCTATAGAAAATTTATCCTTACAAATATCCCCCTTTGCCTATTCCAGGACTAAATAAAAAATAAAAATCTATAATCCGTCAGGGGCATGTAAAATACTCAATCCCTAACCCCAAAAGAAAAAATGTAACATGATCGGCACATAAACTGTGTAGCTTTGCTCTTGTGTAACATTGTGCATTGTGTCAAACCTTCACACTGAAGCACACCTTGAAATGCAACTTAAATATATAAGAATACAAACTACATAAGAATAAACCCTCCCACTTTGTCTAACAATCAATACCTATGTTGGTATGTCTCCCCCAAGGAAAAAATCTCCCTCAGATTATAATGATTGGGATACCATTTGTCCCCCTTTTATTTCAGGAATAGACAAAGAATAAGGTTCATGATAAATAATTTATCCCCTATAGAACTAATTCTCCCATAAAATGAAACATGGGTAAGCATATAGGAAAAACGCGTATATGCAAAGGTGTAAAGTGCAACAATCAATGACACACAACTTGGCAATAGAAGCACAGATTAACCAAAAAATGATCAATTAATACCACTTTTGATGTAATAAATGATACCAAAATGATTACACATAAAATCGTAGGATACCAATCGAAATAAAGAAATAAAAACTATCGATGAGATCATATACCACACAAACTAAAACCACTTGAAACTAAGATGAACATATGGCATATGTGGATTAAATGAAAACGCAAAGACTCAAAATAAATGATACCAGATATAAAAATATGCGAAAGATACCAATAACACACCATAATGTATATAGGTATAAACACCACAAATAAGACAAAAAACATTATCAACTTTACACACTAGCACAATATCGATGTGTCGAAATAAAGGTTAAATGGAGTTGAGGGGTGTGAAGTAGAAATACATAAATCATGATTCAATCACTCAAAATGTCCAAGGAATTCTATGAAACAAAGATTCATCCTCATAGTGAAAAATACAGTGAACTCATAAATGGAAAAATATGCACAATGTACATTGGCATAGAATATATTGATGATTCTCAAATCAATAACGTCAAATATGAATTAACTAGCACTCACTATGCAAAGCCGTTGATCTTTAACTTATAACACCCTCGAAATTATAGATATATCATATTTCACTCTCTTTTTTTTTGAAAATGTCATTCTTTTGATGTATCAATGAAAAAATTATCCTTGGCAATTTACCATTTCTTTTTTCTCTTAATTTTTTCAGCTCTTATCAATGGTGGATTTTATTGTATGGAGGATTTCTCCCTTAGTAGCCCTTTCCCTTGCACACCTATTTTTTCAATAAAAGCACAAACTTAAGGGCAATGGTTATTAGATGCATAAATACCACAATAAAATATATTTGTATGTGAATAGATTCTTAGAATATCACTTCACTTATCTTATGTAAAATACGAAGTTAAAATAAAAATGAGCTCATGCATGTGTGTAAGAAGGAATATGAAAAGTGAATCCATCAAGAAAGTCATTTTCTAACTATTCCATGCAAGCATGATTAAGAACAATGTAAGCATTGAAAATCACAATAACATATTCGAGACACATGGAAATATGGAATGTAGTGGATTCAAATAGACCAATATGCCAAACAAAAATATGTAAAACTAAGTTATACATAAACCCAAAAACTTTCTGAGTTTTACAAACATTTTTCCAAAAGACCACAGAAGAAAACAAAACCCCAAAGGCAAACAAACTCTTTTTACTTTTATTTTTCAATAAGTCCCAACAATGGAAAATCAAAATACAAAAGACTCAAACCACATACTACTACCAAGCACATATAAGATGAAGTATAAAAGATAGTTTATGTAAACTTCCGAACAAAATCAATCATTATATTTAGCATGAGAAATACCACGTACAAGCATTCAAGAATCAACAAGTCTTCCATTTAAATCCTTGAAATTGGATTTCTAAACCCACGTAGGTTTGTACATGACGCTTTTGGATTTTGGGAACCTCGATGCTCTAGACTTAGACTTCCAATGATCATTTATATGATCAAAGCAAAAATACCTAAAATGACCTTTCCTAGCGTAATGTTTGAATGTGTAGACACAAGGAATGTTACCATTGGGTTGAAATTTTCAAACATTCCTACCAATAGTTGACCCCCTTAAAATCTTGGTTTTGGTTTTCGTAGCGGAAGCATTGGAATCATCGAAGCCAATCCCACAATTATCATCTTTGATTCGTACATGCCTAACATCTTAAAAAAGTTTTACGACCTAGAATCCAAATCAAATTTGACATTACTCAAGTATCCCAATTTCTCTTCTAACTCCACAATACTAGACTCAAGAAAATGATGAGACTCATCAAAAATAAGGTAATCCTTCTTCATAATCTCCATTGATCCCTCAAGGTTGTATCTCTCCCCCTATACAAACATATGATTTTTCCCAAGAGTTTTCTCACGTGCCCTAAGATTCTCGATCAAAATACTCCCTTCATTCCATATAAAACGTTATTTCAACCTAGATTCCAAATTCAAGTTAACCTTTTTCAATTTCATATTTTTCACAAACAACTGGTGAAAGGCAACTCAAAGTTCACTCTTTTCCTCCTCTTCACCATCTTATTCTTTTTCTCCACTCTCTCCATCGTCACTCATTTGGGAGTCACAAGTAATGTCTTTTTAATTATCATAATGAGAATTATATTCATAGAAAGATTTTTTAATCATGTCTCACGTGACTATTCGTGAATTCAATGAAGTCGTGCTCAATAGGGGAATCGGGTTCCTCTTATAGTTCACTATCACTAAAGGTGGCTTTATATCCAATCGATTTCTTACCTTCCTTCTTTATTTTACTGGGACACTCAGTTGACCTATGGTCATACCCTTACACCCAAAACATCTACCCGACTCATCTCTCTTAAAATTATCATTACAATTTTTTAGGGATTTTATAGCCTTGTTAAACTCATACTTCTCAATTTTTTCATCATACGTAGAATTATGTTTATTAAACTTAATAAATTTATCGGGCTTCTTAACAAACATGTCCATATCATCAGAATCGATGCCAGACTCATCATCTGAAGCACATGTTTCCTACTTCTATGATTTAAAAGTATTGCCCTTACCTTTCTTCATATTTTTGGAGGACAACTTGTCGATCTTATAAGTTTGAAGATCACTTGCAATCTCTTCGATTTTTGTAGAGTCTAATTTATTGAAGATCACCTACAATCTCATTGACTTTGGTAGAGTCCAAAGTACTCAAGCAACTCAAAACTATCACTTTTGAATTAAATATTTTAGGCAAGGAGCTTAGGATTTTCTAGATTACACGAATTTTGGGTATTCTCTCCACCAAGTTAAAATATGAGTTCACAATATAAAACATAACTTATTGAAGTTTCCTACCCTTTCATCCTAATGGTTTCAAACTGAGTGGTAATATTTTTGAGTTATGAAGCCTAAATAACACTCATTCCCTTATAGGCGAGTTAGACTATGTCCAAAATCGCTTTTGACATTTCACTGTCACAATACAAAGGACATCCTTTGGTGTGATGGCACAAAACAATACATTTAAACCACGTGAGTTAGAATTATACAACGTATGCTCCTCCTCACTGCAAGTTTTTATGGGTTTGGTAATTATATAATCACCTACTGAGGATCTGGTTGGGGACCAAATCTTAATAACCACTTCCCATACCCACTCATATATCAACTTAAGGGTTACTTTGATATGCGATTTCAAGTACACATAGTTACCCCCATCAAACAAATGTGGTCTATAAAACGATTGACACACCATATGAAAACCGCAAGAATTCATGCCAATACATGGACTCAACACAATAATTTAGTGTTATTATTATGATACCAATTGAAAATCCAATAAAAAAAATCTACTATGGATGGCTAGGTGGAAATACCCCAAATTTTAATTTTCAATTCAAATTACTTAAATAATTAATTAACACTAATAAACTAGGAACCAATTTTAAACAATTATTGTGTTCAAAAAAATTAACCAATTATATCTTTATCCTAAAAACATGCATCTTATGTAACATCACACCTTAAATTATCCCTTAGTAACTTGAATAGACAAAATTTCAAAGCAAAACCCTAAATTTTCAATAAATTACCAAAATACCCTTAAAAGTATAATTATGATACTTTACAAATTCCTATAAAAATTTTATCCCAACTTTCACTCAAAATTTGACCCAAGGATAACTATTTTATAGGAATTTCATAAACAAATCCATTAAGTTTGTATAATTACATAAACCCCCCTAAACATTGAAAAATAACCTAAAACCTCAAAACCTATATGATAATTATCAAAGGACCTAAACTTAAAGCCAAACTTTTTACCCTACACCCCCTGGTCACATGGTACCAGCTGGATAACCAACATAGGTTAAACCGTGTGGGTAACCTATGGTACCCTTTTTACCTCCAGTAAAATAATAATGGAAACTAGGTGTAATCTTTAATTGAACAAAAAATGGATTTTGATACCTCAGATCAAGGGTTGAAGTTTTCGGCCATAAAAAATTCACAAAACCAATTCGAAGGTTTTACTTCGCCAAACTCCCTCAAACCAAGTTCATTCTTCAACATTTTTCATATACAACACAACCTTTATGATTCCAAATGAAAATCAAAGCTTTCGATTAAGTTTTGTTTGGTCAAAATTTCACCATTTTTTTTACCAAAATCCAATAACTCGATTTGGCCCACCAAAATTCTTAAAACTAATATGACTAGATTCCTTTTAAGAAATTAGGCAATTTCCATTAAGGAATCAATTTAAAAGAATTATAAAAACACTTCAAAATTAGGGTCAAAGTTTTGAAACCCTAAAGTTAAAATATCAAAAGGTTGAAGGTAAGTGACCTACACGAGTGCGAGTGAAAGTCAAAACAGGCGCGTAATAAATTTGACCGCGTGCGTGAGGGCGTGTCTCCAATCAATTTTTTTCAGACATTTTTATTTTTTTATTCCGAATAAATTGGTATATTACACCACCGTGTTTCGATTCTAGGAAAGTGTTTTCTTAAGAAGACCAATTTTTGGTTTGAAAATTATATTTTAGGTCTACACATAACCCCCTGTTAACTTTTTCAAGTATTTCTAAACTTCTCCAAATATTTTCTATAATTACTTGAGCACAAATAGAGAGACTTTGTCTTATGTCACCGATTCCAAATCTTAAAAGAACAAGGGAAAACTTTTATTTTAAAAGTTTTGAAATTTATACTTTATACCCTATTAGTTAAATTTACACTAAAATTTCTTTTGAAATAACATCCTATTACATCACATAAGCATTGTTTTGAACCTATATGACCAACTTACATTCTTTATGGTTTCATATTACCCAGTCTACCTAGCAAATTAGGTGCACAAAACACCAGAATTCGTAAAACTCAAAGTACGTAATTTTAATTTCAATATTAGACAATTTGAGCTTATGTTTTATAAATATTGATTGTTGTGTCACTTTATGATAATTTTGAACTCCTATTTAAAATACGAACTCCTTTCAGTAGTTTACATTTATGTCGTATATTGATTCTCTCGATATTCTCGTTATTCCCAAAATTGATAAACCATTACACCCAAACCACTAAACCTCTTTACCTTTAATTATGGTATAACCCTACAACCTATAACTAATATTTGTATATAACTCTACAATTTATCGCCGTTATCAGTGAAATCCCAAGTAGCACACTTTACGATTTAGGGATTAGATCCCTGTATAACGCAGTAATTATAATTGGCATGTAAGACTCGGATGTTGAGTGCCTAGTTTTGTTTGTTTGCTACATGCGTATGAGTTCCACTTTAGCTAAGTGCGCCGAGATAAATTTTAATATTCCCCAATTATTGGGATTGCCTATTCAAGTGTAATTTATGCTTTGAGCGATACTGTAACGATGTGTCTACGCTATTGAAGCCCTATAACCGATCATTTATGGGTTATTGTGCTATAATTTGAACTATTATCATAGTAAATTGATACTCAGTTTATCCAGTTATTTTCACGATATTATTCATTTACATATCAGTAGACTTCAGTATACCCCTGATAGTTCTATGATATTTCATTTTTTTCAACCAGTATAATCTCAATATTTCCTACTATTATTTTCTAACAGCATTTTGTCTTCCATATCTTTTATAGCAATAAAAAAATTATCTACTTGGCATGTCTGCTTCATATTTTTTATTCCATATGGATGAAAAACCTGAGGAAGAAAAATTATCACCAGCGCACTTGAAATTTTACTCTATCCAACCCCCAAAAAAATTCTCGGTTACGTATGTGTGGGCAGTGACAAACAAGGATGGTAGTTCTCGTTGGAATTCTACCCCGCAACTTATCGAATATTATAAATTTTGAGTGTATCTACGAAGTTTTATATTATGTATGGAATGAATGAATAACATTGTACTTTATTTAATTGCCAGACTCCCATAATAAAAGTCTTTTAATTTTACTACACTATAATTATTGTTGTATTTTAATTTTATTCTTATTCACCATTAAAACACAAATTCGTGGATGCAAAATCATTGTATGAGAGCGTAACTGGGTTTTATGCCTATACGGGACCAAATATGAGGATCTTTCGCCTACGACTTATACGATTATTATTATTAAATATTTCCCTTATCCTATTTTGTTACCCATACTGTTTTATAGTAATGAATATGTGGGACGACATCTACCTCGATATTCCTGACTCAATGCATGAGCATTTTGAACGAGATATCAAAGAGGTTGAATATGCCAAGCTTTGTCAACATATCATAAGAATCGATCATGTCAAGGAATTTTCCACTCTATAAATCAAATACAATTTGCTCATTGGTCATCTGACAGGAGAGGCTCGAGCCACTAGAGAAGCCAAAAGGTTTTTCGAATATCCTAAATTTTTACAACGAGTGATCCATCTTGCATGGGATGTGGTACCACCTAATGAAGCTACCGTTACTTCTCCTGATTCACTGATAGACTACTGACCTTTTTCCCCCATTACTTCGATTTTCACCCCTACTGATACCATTATTTCACCAAACTCCTCAGATGATGATTTGGATCATTCTGAAGATGTTGTTGACCCTGAATATGATCAAGTAGTTCCTCGAATGGCTTAAAACTATCATCTAAATATGGCCATAATTATATAAGCTCTATAGGTTTGAGTGTGTGAGTAGATGACACCCCATATTCTCGAATTACCACCGTAGCATAAGCTAATAGTTCTTTTGTTCTTTTGTTGTAAAATAGATCTAGCAGTTATGTACTTTTCTTTTTCTTTTTTTTTTCCTTCCATTTAACTATGTTAACTATGTAATGGAAAATCTAATGTGATATATGATGAAAATTCGTTTAGAGTATCTTCACTTGTAATTTATCCATTATAATATTGTTTATATAGTACGGTTACTACTCGAGCCACTACCAGTGGAACTCATGAAGAACATTTATTCAACAAATGCCTAATCCAACTACCATCAATGTAGGAATCCTATATTGTCTCCAAGACTTAACTATACTAACCAGTGATAACAAGTTATACCTCCACCCCTAGTGAATAATGAATTTCCAAAAGCGACTCGAAGAATGAATGCTCATAAGGAATTTTTAGACAAAAGCCTCCAACATTTCTTAGAAAGCCCGGTGCAGTTGAAGTTAGAAAAATGGAACTGCCAAACACTTAAGGTACTTGATGGAGTTGGAATTATCCCAAAACTTAGGGTAAAGTTAGATTTGTATCTATTCGAAAGAGAAGTAGATTTCTAGATACAATCCATCTTACATTCCTAAAATATGAATGAACTAACCTGGGGACAATTTGAAGAAATTCTCTTCAACAAGTATTTTTCAGAGGTCGTACGAGATCAACTGACCGTAGACTTCTTAAACCTATAACAATAACAAATGACGGTGGCCCAGTATAAGGTTAAGTTTACTAAATTATCTCAATATGACTAGGAATACGATTACACCGAACTCCAAAAGTTTAAGCATTTTGAACGAGGTCTACGCCAAACCATAAAATCCTTCATCATTCCTTTGCAGGTCTGAGAATTTAAACAAATAGTTGAAATAGCCTCTCTTATCGTGAAAAATCCCACGGTTACTAACCCAACTCGAATTTCTAACCCTTCCTAAAATTCTTATGTTATTAGGAAGCAACCACATCAAAGATATCACCCTTACAACAAACCCAAGGATGACCAAGCATTCAGCCAAATTCAACATAACAACAGCAAACCTTTTGTACTTTGTCATGAGTGCAACCAAGTAGGACACCTGAGACCCCAATGCCCAATTCTATAAATGCCACCTCCTTCCACCTCCACTAACTTTTTTTAACCTCCTTTTAAAAATCCCACTAATAACTTTAAATGTTCATCGCAACCAAATCCCCGTGAAAATAAGAAGGAATCACTTAATAAGAACCAAAGTCAAAATTCCTCCTTTCTCCCGGTGTAAAATCCAGATTACCACAGTGTGGTCGAAGGAAATATCCCTCTTTATAATATTTTAGCACATGTATTATTTGATTATATATCCACACATTCTTTCATTAGGCAGTTGTGTCTGACTAGGTTGCAACTATCTTGTAGTCCATTAGCTTATTTTTTCACTACAGGAATGTGAACATGAGAAATCGTTGTTACCAATAGGGTTTGTGAACATCATACCTTAAGTTTTGGATATAGGATATTAACCATAGAATTAATTTTCCATGATTTAACAAAATTCGATTTAATAATAGGAATGGACGTTTTATCCCCAAACTTTTCACATTCACTACTATACGAAGATGGTAACATTCAAACCACCCCATCAAACTTTGTTTTATTTTTAAGGAAGAAATACTCACTTATAGACACCACATTCTGGGACCGCCTTATCTCTCCTTATGTTTTTATCACCTCCCCCCTTCACTACAAATCCTAGGTCATACTCTGAGTACCGATCTAGTAGCCATCAGGTTCTCTCAAGCCCCGTTTGACTCCTGCCAACTCAATCTTTAGAGTGAAAGATTATACATCTTTGAAGGTCTATAAATTTCCTTTCCAATGGTCACCCCATGCACGAATTGACATGACAGATTGAATGAACAGTCCATTTTACTATCAAAAATTGATTTGGAGGCCACCAGGTGCTCTTGGGTCCCCATTTGCCCTCAATTAAATCCATCATTAGATGAAAGCTTAATGGATCTTCGAAAGGCACTAAAAACCCTTTCCAATGGTCCACCCTATGCATGAAATGATGTAACCAGTTGGAGAAATGATCCATTTTCTCTCAAAAATTAATCTGAAGGCCACCGGGTGCTCCTGGATTCATTTGACCCAAGTCAACTCTTCAGCTAAAATGAGACTGAATGAATCTTTCAAGGGAACTGAATACGATTTCCAACGGTCCATCACATACATAAATCAGTCTTACAATACGAACAAATGACCCGTTTTACTCCAAAAGGTCATTGGGCAATTCCGACTCCTATTTGACTAAAGTTAACTCTTCAAATCGAGCAATTCTCTTTGGAACGCAGAAGTACCTCACATAAAATTTCTAACGGTTTTCCCCGTGCATGATTTAGACTTACGATTTGGATGAACAATCCATCGTCGTCGGACGATCTTCCGTCCAAAGGACCGATGGGCACTTTCGAGCCCCGTCGTTTGACCCAAATTCAACTCCTGGACCCAGGAGCGGTCCCAAGGACTCTTACAGGTATATGAATTACCTTTCTAAGGGTATGCCTCGAGCGTAATTTGGAATTATGAATTGCATTTTATGACCATTTTCTAAAAAATCTGCACGAGACTGCGAATTAATAGGTTCATTCCCCTGCCTATAAGTAGTGTCTTAGGCTACCTGCTGATTGGCAGGGCAAGGACTATGACGATCAGAAGTCCCCTATCCTAATAAGGAGAGCATGATCTCCCCTCGAAAGGCACCCCAGATCCATCAATATCAGTGATTTCAACAACATTCTCCTGTAATCACCGAAGATTCCTTATGTGAAATTCCTTTCCACATTTCATTCTCATCACTCGCATACCTAATTTAGCAAAAATCTCATTTTCCTTTATCCAACAATTATCCCAAATTTCTAGGAAGCTCGTCAAGGATAAAGATCAAGATTCAAATCTCCAAAGAAGGTCCAAGCATCCTCCCCCCTTTAAATTTCTTTATCTTCGCATTAGTCATATAAGTTCTCAATTTAGATTTTGATTTAGTTCATACACATTAATATCTCATCCTTGATTAGTTATATTGCACATAATGTATTTTCTATTAAAAAAACAAACTAAGAAAAGAGGGTTACACTTATAAATTCCAACGGGATTATTCACCACATTTTCTCAAAACTAAAATATCTTTTCTACACACACACATATAATAAATTCCCATTTGAATTTATGAAATAAGCCCCACCCTTGTACCACATGTGAACTCCATGGACTTTGATGCCTTTATAGGCTACGTACCCATTTCGGTCTAAAATTCGAGACTCAAGTCCAATTTTTATATTTTTATCTTTTTCCTATTTTATCCATATATTATCCATATATATCATACTTGTGAGTCATACTTGCATCTTATCTCACTCATATTATCATTTCATCATGATGATCAACATCTCGATAAGCGCACACATCATATTTTTTTAATAATTATTTTGAGAACATTCATATGGATGACTTTGCTCCATCTTTTCTATGATGCGAGTCGAGCGATTCCAATCTCCACTTATATATAAACGCGCACACACTTTACGAAGAAATTGAGGAAAATAGTAACACGGTTCCATAAGATACCGAAAGGGCGGGATGGGTTCCTAACACCTTCTAATTCCGTAACTTAGCCCAGAACCTCTGATCTATTTGGTTTTTCAAGCATCAGTTTGTCTTTTATGCCTCTCCCTCGATGCGACGACATGTTCTTTTGCCTATTTTTTGCAAAATAGGATGGTAAATCTATCTATTTACATCACCCCAAAATCGATGACGATCGAAGCACCCCACGATGTAGCGAGGGACACGAGACCTTTATCTCTCCCTTTTTCCCACCGAAAGAGCCTCGGGGATGGGGAGGAAGATTTCTCAAAGGGTTGGCCACATTACCAACCTTTACTTTTTCGGACCTGAAAAGAACACCTCTTTATTTCCAATATTAACCCAATACAAAGATGTGTTACCTGAAAATTTACCTGTTTTACCTCCATTACAAAAAATATTCTACCCCCAAAAATATTCTCAGTTACGTATGTGTGGGCAGTGATAGACAAAGATGGTAGTCTCCATTGGAATATCTACACTACAACTTTTCAACTCTTATGAATCCCGAGTGTTTCTACGAAGTTTTATATTATGTATGGCATGAACAAATAATATTTTAATTTATTTTATTTTCAGACTTCAGTATGTAATAGCATGCTACTTATCCCAATAATAAAAGTCTTTTCATTTCAACTGCACTAAAATTATTGTTATATTTTAAACTTATTCTTATTCACCATTGAAGCACAAAATTTGCGGATGCGACATCTAAGTGATAAGAGGATAAAAAAAGTCGATTGACACAACAAGCTAATGTATGAGGGAAACCCACAATGGGAAAATCTTGAACGGCCCCTCCACACAAATTCTCTATATATGGAATTATAAAGGACATGACATTAGACTTACAACACAGACTCGTTGAACTATCAAGCCTTGTCACTCTTTGTTCCTCAACCTCCACATAGTGACACGTAAGAATCCATCCAACACCACAACACGGAGCCCACAATAAGTAAACAACAAAAAGTGTGGATCCCACTACACAAAATGAATACTCAGATGTGAAGATAATTAAGCCTCAGTTCCCAAACAAAGATTTAAAATCATAAATGAATTAAAACTTGGGCCTTCATCCATATGGGTGAAATTAAAGTTTTGAGAACTTTTGGAATTGTATAAGAAACTGATTTTTTCCATAAATTTTACCAAAAATAGATTCCATGACCCCTTTACGTATAAAACAAGTTTTCTAGGCCGCATAAATTTTGAGGGCACATTCGAATGAAAACAAAAATTCATAGGTTATTCATATTCTCAGGCTTGGGGTTCTTGGTTCATTCCTTTGTCTGTTGAGAGAGATTTGGTTTATTTTCGATCTTATTTGGGTGATGTATAACTTTATCTTTGAATTTAGGATGAGAAAATTTGGGGTGAATTTTAAGGAGGAAATTCCTTTTAAACGGGGGGAAGAATGTAATACCCCGTAATTTTGATAGCATATTTATGAATATTCTATAAGATTATAGTCGAGATATTTTATTTTAAAAGAAAATATTTTTTATATTACATTTAAAAAAAATTATTTTGGTTTGAAATCGAATCAAACATTTAAATTCAAATTTAAATAACTTTTGGACAGTTTGTGATGAGTTGAATTTGTAAAGTAGGCAATTTTAAATTAGAGGGCAATATAGTAATATGCATTAGCTTAGGCTCCAATGTAGGATTTGAGAGAGGGGATATATAAGGAATATTATGTGTGATTATAAGGAAAGGGAGATGAAAAAGAGAGGCCAAAAACGAAATCCAAAGAGGCAAAAACGAGAGGAATTGAAAGAGTCACTTCGGAGTATTTTAAATCTTCTTTTTGAGTGCTTTCGAATGAGATTTGAGAAAAACTCAAAGCACATACGTGACCTAATTTTTCGTGTAAAATATAAATGTGAAGTTAGATTGGCAGTTTGAATAATATTCAGAGCTAAATTTTTAGGGTTTTCAAAATAGGCCTAGAATGGTGGATTTTGACTCGATTGAGGTAGTTTTGTTCTCTCGCGGTTAATTTAGCGTGATAAACTTATTCAACCTTGAATGGATAGTTATATCCATGATATATGCTGCATTTAGATGTATTGTATGCTTATATTATATTCGTTCTTACACGCATTTTGTATGTGTTATTTTCATGCCGTGTAGTTTGGGTAACGAAGCTAGTTAATTTTACGAGCATGATGGGTTATAGAAATTGGTAAAAAACATGTACACTTAATTTATGCGAATTGAATATGAAATTTATTGTAATTGAGAGAATGATATTATGATGCTGATTATTATTGGAGAGTGCATAGTCATTCCTTAGCCAAACCACTCACTGGACGGGGTGTGTTGTCGGCTACAATTTTGTATGTTATCCAAAGACTAGACCATGGACCCGAGTTGGCGAGTATCCCAAGATTTTATGGCAGTGATGCCAAGATTTTATGGTAGGGATGCCAAGTTATGATGGGTCATGTGTCCAAGTTATGTTATTTATTTTTGGGGACCAATGGATTGTTTCAAGGATAATTGACAGGATAGTGGACGGTAGTCAATACCGTACTGTGGGGAATACGGTGGGGATTTTGATATGGGATATTGGGTTGTGTAGTGCCGCGGTGAGATCATAGATGATGATTATATTATTGGGATTTTATTTTGAGTTCTTGTATATGATGCACGCACATATGAATATGTGTAGTTGCTGTTGGAGCCTTTATACGAGCTATTGAGTTTCCCACTCATCCCCCCATAGTTTTTTGCATTTTAGGTTTGATACAAGATGATATTTATGATATCGTTGGGATTGGGGGATATTTATTTTCAAATTTTAAATGTAAGATTTTGTTTATTGTAAATTGTTTTATAAAAGGACATTTGAGATTTAATAAAATTAAGAAATTTTATTTAGTCAATTTATTATTTATGGTTCTGCAAATTCATTCTCAATCTAGACGGTATTGTTTTTAAAAATAATTCCCTATGCCTTTAGATGATTTTCAAATAATTTTGGGCTTGGAATTTTTCAGAAAGGCAAAGGTTTTGGTGATACCTTATTTGCAAGGCTTGTTCATTTCGGACATGCCCCATCCCTGTTTTGTCCCTTTAACGAAGTCCTAGAATGGAGTTGAAATGTGCTCCTCATTGCAAGTGAAAGATGGACTTAGAAGAGGGGAAGAAACTTATTTGGCGATGCTATTTGAGGAGAATGAGTAGTTGCTTGTTTGTTTTCCCGATTCAGTCAGGGCTATTTTGGAGAAATTCAAGGTTGTTATGCATGGTGAATTGCTTGCTGAGTTACCAGCTCGACGGGAGATTGATCACATTATTGAGTTATTGCCTGGAGTGAAACCTTTAGTAATGGCTCCCTATCGGATGGCTCCAACAGAATTAGAGGAGTTACGAAAGCAATTTTCATAAATGTTGAAAGTATAGAAGATTAAACCTTCAAAGGCACCTTATAGTCCTCCAGTCTTATTCGAGAAGAAGAAAGACAGTTCAATGCGGATGTGTTTTGATTATCATGCACTGAACAAGGTGACCCTAAAGCACAACTATCCAGTTCTCATCGCAGATGAGTTATTTAACAGATTAGGCAAGGGAAAGTACTTCACCAAGATGGATTCGCGTTCCAGATACTACCAGCTGGGGATTACAGAAGGAGATGAACCAAAAAATGCTTGTGTTACAAGGTATGGCTCATTCAAGTTTTTATTTATGCCATTCGACTTGACTAATGCTCCTGCTACCTTTTTTACATTTATGAATAATGTTTTAAGGGAGTATTTGGATAAGTTCATGGTGATTTATTTGGATGATATAGTCGTCTATAGTAATAATTTGGAGGAACACGTTGAGAACTTATGGGCTGCCCTCAAATATTTGCATGAAGCGACTTTGTACTTGAAGCTGGAAAAATGTGAATTTGGCCAAAAGAAAATTACATTCCTTGGTAATTTAATTTCTGAGGGCAAGTGAAAATGTACCTGAAAAAGGTTGACGATATTACTGATTGGTCAGCACCAATAAAGGTGACTAAATTACGAAGTGTTTTGGGTTTAGCTAACTACTAGAGAAAATATATGAAGGGTTTCTCAAAGTAGGTAGCGTGCCTCACGGATATTTTAAAGAAAGACCAGACTTGGAATTGGACCCATGAATGACAGGAGGCATTCGACAAATTAAAGGCGAGAGTGACGAGTTGCCCTATCTTAAAGCTTCCACAATTTGACGAAGCTTTTGAAGTTCAAACCGATGCTTCTAATTTTGCATTGGGGGTGTCTTAATTCAAGATGGGCAACCCGTAGCATTTTAAAGCAGGAAGTTGAATGACATCGAAAGGAGGTATTCGGTTCATGAAAAGAAGATGACAACGGTTGTTCCTTGTGTTCATACATGGAGACACTACTTTTGGGGCATCACTTTATGATTTACACGGACATTATTTCCACCAGGTCCTTTAATTCGATGAAGAAACTTACCCCAAAGCACGCTAGATGGCATAATTTCATGTCTACGTTCGATTACAAGTTGCTTTACAGATCGGGAAGTGCAAATCAGGTAGCATATGCATTGAGTAGAAAGCCTAGTTTGCAGGATGAAAGGGATTCCAGCATAACGAGTATGTGTATTCTTGCTGCCCTATCCCAAGATGTTAGTGACATTCTGCCTCAAATCAGGGAAAAGACCACAGAAAAACTTGTTACAAAGGTCTTATTATAGCATATTAATGAACGTGTTACTCGCAAATTTTGGGTAGATAAAGGTGTTATCTATGCAAAGGGGAACATGCTATATGTTCCTAAAACTGGGGGTATTAGACCGATGTTATTAAAAGTGACACATGACGCTTTAAACACAGATCATCCAGGGCTAGACAAGGCGTTTGCCTTATTATCTGAAAGTTTTTATTGGACTCTAATGGATTTCGATATGGAGTTGTACATTAGAATATGTGTGGTTTGTTAGTAGGATAAAACGGAAAGTAAGAAAGCAACGAGAACCTTAGAGCCACTCTCATTCTCTACAAGGCCTTGGGAAAGTGTCTCTATGGACTTCATCAACGGATTGCCAAAAGTAAAAGACTTCACTCGAATAATGGTGGTAGTCGATCATCTCTCCGAGTATGCAACGTTTATTCTAGCCCCAAAGATTTGTTTGGTAGAAGTGGCAGCAGATTTGTTCTTTCGGTATGTGGTAAAGTGTTGGGGATTACCACTTGACATTATCAGCGATCGAGATACGATATTTACAGGGAGGTTCTAGACATCTTTGTTCAAATTATTTGGGTCACAGTTGAATTTCTTAACAGAAAATAACCCTTTGACGGATGGGCAAATAGAAAGGGTGAATGCGTTATTGGAGGAATACTTGTGACACTACGCAACTGCCAACCAAAAAAATTGGGTTGAGTTACTTGATGTTGCTCAGTTTTGTTACAATCTCCATCAAAGTTCGTTAACGGGGCAGAGTCTGTTTCATCTTGTAACCAGGAAGCAACCTCTCACTCCTCAAAAGATTGAAAATAAAAATCCCAAGGTCGTTGTCCAGCACCATATAGATATGCACGTGGAAGGCAGGAATGGGCAAAAGAGGTAAGGGATGTTTTGGCAAAATCATTTGAAGGATGAACAAATGGGATGATGACAGTTGGCGCGATGTGGAATTTAATGTTGGTGACATGGTAATGTTGAAGATCACTCCGCAAGTTTGGAAGAAGGTGAGCTAAAAAATAGCACAGAAGGGTCTAATTTAGAGGTATGATGTCCCGTTTAAAATCACAAGGAGAATTGGAAGGTTAGCTTATCAGTTGGAGTTATCTTCCCAGTTGAAATTACACCCTATTTTTCATGTTAGATTATTGAAGTGGTTCTATGAAGATAAGTCAAACCTTAACTTATCAGGTTAGGTTAGGATGACACCGACGATAAGGAAGAAATATTTTCAGGTTGTCAAGAGAATTATGGACCACCGCATGGAAGGAGAAAGTAGAAAGAATAGAAGAACTTTCTACCTTGTGAATTGAAAAGGGAAAGCAGTCGAGGAGGCTACTTGGGAAAAGGATACGATGTTGTGTCAATTTGAGTATGTGATTCAGCGTTACTTGGAATCTGTATCAACGAGGACATCGTCAATTCTAGTGGCGGGGGTCACACCACAAACTTACTTGAGATTTTTTATACGAAAATAAAGTTGCCTTAGTCACACTTTGCTAAGGTAAGTGAGATGGAAAAAAATGATGGAGCAAAATGAAGTCAGGATGGATGTCTATGTAGCTTGTGATCATTTAGCAGTTGATGTCAACTGCTACCATAATGGATTTTTCATTAAGAACATATATAAGAAGGGGGGTCCTTTGAGCCAGAATTGGAACTTCATCCATAGGTGATCATATGCTTATGGCTTATTCGTGGGATATTTGGGATTTCCCTAAAACCAAAATGGGATTGGTAGTGCATGGATATTGGGTCGTGATCAAGGATATTCTCCCGAATCATACCCGTATTAAATCAGGTTGCTATTTATGTGGGTAAAGCTTGTTGGAATCAAGGCGATTGTGTCCTGAAATGTGGGAATAGTTATTGGTTGCATTCAGGTATTAGTTGGGTTTATCCTAAAGCAGTTTTGGGAGCAGTAACATGGGTGAACAGATGGCTACACATGTTTTCTCAAGTTTGGAAGGAGAAAATGTTGATAACCACCTCGTAACTTCCCAAAGACACCCGTTCAGATGACAATGAGAAAGTTACTTGAAGCAGTTCTCATTGGAAATATCGGTATCTTAATTTCTAGACACATGTACCTAGCCGTTTGGGTTGTCAACTGCATGTTACATTGTATTTAAGGATTCTAATCTGTCAATCTTGTATAGAGAGAGACCAAAATGATTTTGTAAAGGTTCCTTATATTGGGTTAGGGAATTTTCTCGTGTAAATGTTGTGTTGCCTTGCTTGTTGTGATTTTGTGCATTGTTGTTCTTAATATTGTTGGATTACTCGGTTGTAAACGCATCACAGGTGTGGGAATTTTGAAAAAAAAAATCATACCTGTGACATTTGGTATCAGAGCCAAACTTTTTTGGCATTTTTGGGTTGCAGTGGTCAGTGGAAGTTCTACGTCGATAATGTGACACTACGCAACTGCCAACCAAAAAAATTAGGCACAAGCGGAACTACGTCGATAATGTATTAAAGACTTACCCACGGAGATGGTCGCTGCTGATTCGTTGGTGGACTACAAGATTCAAGCTAGTTCCATGAAGAAGGAAGGGGATCATAATAAAGGGAAGGAGCAGATGAAACAAAAGTGGAAGAACAAGAACAAGAACAAACGCAATGATAACGTTGTTCTATCAATTCTAATGATGTTATCCAGTTAAAAGATAAGTCTTCTTCCAAGAACATACATTGTTTCATTTATAAAGGTACCCATTATGCAAAAAATTATCCTAAAAGGAGAAGTTAAATGCTCTAGTTGTTGAAGATGGTGATGGTAAAGGTGGGGGAGAGCCTTCTTGGGTTAACCCTATTCAATTTCTCAACGCCATTCGTCGAGAAGAGGCACATGTTTGGGGAAAGGGGTTAATGTACGTTCTTATTTACATGAATAATGGTACTATCATAACAATGGTTGATACGAGTGCTACCCACAACTTTGTTTATGATCGAGAAGTGCACTGGTTAAAATTGGAGTTAACGATCTACAATAGTAGAATCAAAGCAGTCAATTAGAGGCAAAACTTGTTGGTTCAAATCTTATTCGAACTGAGTTTGAATGAGCTTCAAATCAACTTTAATGTAGTAATAGGAAACTTCATTTGATGTTCGTTTGAATGTATTTACAATGACATGGGAATTTCATTCCAACTACCTATATAAAGTTGATGATGCTTAGATTTAGCACCACCAGATAAGTGATGATGAGCTCAAACAGTAATAACCATGACAGCCATAGAGATGTATATGTGTAAGTGTGTAGAAGGAGATGAGTATAAGAGGATTAAGACAATGATGTATAGTGGTTCAGCCAATTTGGCCTACATCCACTGTGAGTGTGTGATCCACTAAGTATGGGCACTAGTGGCCTTGGATACAATGCACATAAGCTCACTTTCTCTCTACTGTGTGTACAAGCAGAGTTTTAGCTAGGGTTGCAATTATCGATTGATCCATCCTCTCACTGTAGGGTTGTAGGTGACAAGTATATATAGGTCTTGGGGGTATAGTGTACCCCCCAAGTATGCATGGTACATGTGAAAGATGATCTAGACAATCCCCTATTGACACCTGTAGATGCCAAATGATGACATAATATTCCCTCACGTGAGGGTGTGATTTTGTTATAACAGTCTCCTATGTGCCATGTGAGCCTCGCGCGCACTGTTCCACGCGTCTCCCAAACCACGCGCTGTGATGATGTCACCCTCGGCCTTTGATATGAGGCCGAGGTAAAAGTTCCTTTCGACAATGAGTCTGGCCGAATTTGGGCCTCGTACTATCGTACCCTCAGGGGGTCGTCTGGAGCCTGATGAAGGGTCGGCCCCTTGAGGGGTCGTCTGGAGCCTGATGAAGGGTCGGCCCCCCTAGGGGTCGTCTGGGCCTGATGAGGCGCAAGGCGCCCTCGGCATGGCCGAGGGTATATACGGGTATATCAATCACCCCCAACCCTTAGCCATAGATGATGCTGAGATGGCTGAGGGATAATGTTGCTTTTGAGACTAAGTGTGTGGTCTCTTTGATGACTGACACCTGTCAAGATGACATGACACCTGTCAAATTTTTATCCAATGTCATTCCAATTTTCAAGGCGTGGTGGCTGCATGCTGCCTGGGGCTTTGTGCCCTAATGATGTCCTCCTCGTGGGCTGTGCTTTGCCTTGGGTAATGGGCCCACTCATCACTAAGGTATATAAGCAATTTTTGAAACCTTTCCTTCTCTTCTACTTCTTCGCACCCAAGCTCTCTCTCTCTCTCTAGATTTCCAACAGACAAACCACCATTTCTGCAAATTTCAACATTTTGAGTTTGGAAGTCTCGCTCTTCCCTCTCAGGTAATCCCTCTGCCCTAGTGTCCTCTTTTCCTTCATTTTTGGCTTGCTTTCTTGTTTTAGGCTTGTAGGGTAGGATTTTCCTTAGGGTGTTTCATAACTTTTCTGGCGTCTTCTCCAGCGACTGGTTCTTGAGTGTTCTTGATTAAAACACTTGGTGTCTTTTGTTTCAATCCAAAAGTCCAGTTTGGTCAATTGCGAACTTGTTTGTAGTTAGCTTAGAAATTCATCCAAGTGTAGGGTCTCCCCCTTAATTCTTAGGAGGCTTTACAGTTTAGCCGAGGAGTTCCCATCCTTGAGAGAGAAGCTCTTCGTAGAGATTAGGCGAATAGAGGAAGAGGAGGAGAGGAGACGAGGGGCCGACACTAATTGGGTACGACCCATTTTTCCCATTCCTCTTGCCACAATAAGACCCTATGAGTCTTGCGGGTCGTCTTATCGTCCAGCCAAGAGTTATTCGAGTGAGATGGATGAGAGAGCGTCGTCGCCAATTGGCGCTGGACCTTCTGGGAGAGGAGAGGCGTCTGACCTAAGCCCAGGCCGACAGGCTGAGGGTATGGTTACTTCCGAGGCTGTCCCTGTGACAACTCTATCTCCACATGCCTTCCAGATGGATTTTCCCCAAGGGCCTCTAACAGGTGATGAGGCCGAGGGTGAGGGGACTGAGGATGATGAGGACTCAGATGACCCAATTGACACATCTCATGCCTCATCTTATATTTCCTCGGTCAGGGATCGTGACCTTCTTCTATGGAGGCATGCATATGGTGTTCCTCCCACCATATCTATGAGGGTTCCCTCTGAAGACGAGAGGGTCTTTGAGGGTGAAGAGGGAGAGATAGAGGTGTACGAACAAATGTTCAAGGTAGGTGTCAGACTCCCTTTACATCCTGCTGTCCTAGATATTTTATCAACCCTCGGCGTTGCCCCCTCTCAACTTCCTCCCAACTCTTGGAGGACGATCCTTGGTTACGTCTCCTTATGGAAAAATGCTTTCACTGATGAGCCATCGACCGACGTATTCTTGGCCTGTTACAATATCACCTCCTCGTCCAAACAGCCTGGGTATTATCACCTGGGAGCGAGGAGGTCTGACAAAAACTTCTCCACGTGGCACAAACCTCCAACCACGATTGGAAGAAGAGATTATTCTTTATCTCCGTAGAATGGGAGTTCTCTGCCGAGGCACAACCTGTAGCTGACGGTCCGAGGGTCCTCAGAAGATGGTATAACCCTTCAATGAAGGCCAGGTCAGACCCCGGACTTAGTCTGGAAGAGAAAGATATAGTTGAATATCTGAGAGGACGAGGGAGAGGGAGTGAACTTCCAAAGTTTTAAGATCTGATGACCCCTCGGTTCTTCAAGGAAGCTGGTCTAAGGGTCGGCCCCCTAACAGAACTATGTGAGTTATATTATTTTTTCCATTATTTATTTTTTTCAAGTGTTTCATCATCGCCTCTGCATTTTTCTGACGTGTCATCCTCCTTTCAGGTCGTCCCTCTGGCATATCGAATCAACTTTGGGAAATGACTGCTCCCAGCTTACTATCAGGTCTAGGCAAAAAGAAAGGCAATGAGCCTCAGCAAGCTCCGAGGAAGACGAAGGCCGTGGGGCTGACGCTTATTGAGCCGACTGCTGATAGACATAAAAGGAAAGAGCCTGAAACTCCTGTTGACCCTCGACCGAACTCAAGGACGAGGCCGAGTGTAGAGTCGTCTGAGGGGGCCGGTTCATCTTCCATCATGGGGGCCTTCTGGTCCCAGAATTTCCCGCTTCTAAAGGCCGAGCTGTCCTCCCTGATTGTCAATCTGAGGGCGGCCAAAGCCTCTATGTTCCCTTCCCCCTCGATCGTCGACTATGATTTCTTGTCTAAAATGCCCCCGGCCAAGGTGTATGACTATGGTCTGCACACACTGGCTCAAGTATTTATTTTTACTTCATCTCCTTAGTTGAATTTTTCACTAACAGTTTCCTCAGCCTCGTAACAAGTGTCTTTTTATGTGCAGTCTGTCTGTGCTTTTACCTCGGCCACTAAGTGGATGGCTGATAATCAACAGAAGTTTCATGAAGTTGAGAGGGCCATTCAGCATGAGGTCGACCTGCACACAAAGCTCGAGACTGCAAGGGATGAACTGGAGAGTGCCAGGACTGAGCATGCCAGGGTCTTGGGTGAGCTGACGAGACAGCATGATGCCGACCAGCAGGCCAAGGACCTGCTTATAAAGGAGAAGGATGAAGCCTTGATCAACTTGGAGGTTCAGCACAAGGCCGATCTTGAGGCGGCTGTCAAGAAAGTCGAGGCCGATGTTGTCGAGGCCTACAAACTCTCAGACGAGTTTCAAGGCTTCGGCCTTGAATGCTTGGAGAGGGGAATTAGTACGACCTGTCGGTGGGTCGTCTTAAAGTTCGCTGATGCAGTGTCGTTCGTCCACCCCGCTCTACAGGCAGTTCAACTGGACGATCCACTTATTGCTAAAGCCCTAGACCAAGTGGAATCTCAGCATGTCGAAGGTACGGGCACGTCAGAGGCTTGGCCTGTCATGGTCATAGAAGAATCTCCCATTGATGTTGAGGCCTTGCCCTCTGATATTGCTCAATAGGATGGCTGTCTGTAGCCTATACCCTCTTCGTGTAATCCGTTTTTGTACTTTACTTTTGTAGAACAAACATCATTCTGTAATATAATGCCTCTTTTTGTCTTCCATATTTCTCTCTTATATAATTTGCACTGTGATGTTTTTGGATTGACAATATCACTAACCCCTCCCTCGTCTTTCTTGAGGACCATGGTGGGGTCGTCCCCTCCATGCGACCTCATTATAGCCGAGGGTTATAATAACCAAATTAATAGTTTTAAACTAACCCCTCCCTCGTCTTTCTTGAGGACCATGGTGGGGTCGTCCCCTCCATGCGACCTCATTATAGCCGAGGGTTATAATCACCAAATTAATGGTTTTAAACAAAGTTTTCCCTCGTCTTTCTTGAGGACCATGGTGGGGTCGTCCCCTCCATGCGACCTCATTATAGGCGAGGGTTATAATCACCAAATTAATGGTTTTAAACATAGTTTTCCCTCGTCTTTCTTGAGGACCATGGTGGGGTCGTCCCCTCCATGGACCTCATTATAGCCGAGGGATATAATTACCAATTTAATGGTTTTTAACAAAGTTTTCCCGTGTCTTTCTTGAGGACCATGGTGGGGTCGTCCCCTCCATGCGGCCTCATTATTAGCCGAGGGTTATAATCACCAAATTAATGGTTTTAAACAAAGTTTTCCCTCGTCTTTCTTGAGGACCATGGTGGGGTCGTCCCCTCCATGCGACCTCATTATAGCCGAGGGATATAATTACCAATTTAATGGTTTTTAACAAAGTTTTCCCTCGTCTTTCTTGAGGATCATTGTGGGGTCGTCCCCTCCATGCGACCTCATTATAGCCGAGGGTTATAATCACCAAATTAATGGTTTTTAACAAACCGCTCCCTCTTCTTTCTTGAGGACCATGGTGGGGTCGTCCCCTCCATGAGACCTCATTATAGCCGAGGGATATAATTAATAATTTAATGGTTTTTAACAAAGTTTTCCCTCGTCTTTCTTGAGGACCATGGTGGGGTCGCCCCCTCCATGCGACCTCATTATAGGCTGAGGGATATAATCACCAATTTAATGGTTTTTAACAAAGTATTCCCTCTCCTTTATTGAGGACCATGGTGGGGTCGTCCCCTCCATGGACCTCATTATAGGCCGAGGGTCATCCTCCGAAGATGTTTCCATGCGTACTAGAACTGACAAACACAAGATGAGAAGAAACACTGATATTTCTCATTAATTTATCAGGTGTTCTATCGGAGCAACACCTCTTACAACTGTCGTTCGATAGGACTTTACAAAACTACTGATAGTATTTCTTCAAATGATCTGCATTCCAAGGGTTAGAAAAGGGTTCCCCCTCTAGGTTTTCTAGTCTATAGGTCCCAGGGACGACTTCATCGATGACCCTATATGGGCCATGCCAATTAGGATGGAGCTTGTTGGGCTTTCGCCAAGTCTTTTTGAGGACCAAGTCCCCTACTGCAATTGGGATCTGCTTAACTCTCTGATTGTAAAACCTTGCAGTCCTCTGCTGGTAGGCATCTTGCCTTATCTCGGCGTCTTCCCTCCTTTCCTCAATCAGGTCTAAGTCGAGTCTCCTCTCTTCTGTATTTCTCTGGGGGGGTCATACATTTGGACCCTATGAGTAGGAAACCCAATCTCGGTGGGGATGACGTCTTCTGAGCGATAAGCTAGCATGAATGGGGTCTCTCCGGTAGAAGTCCTCACTGTCGTCTTGTATGCCCACAGCATGGCATATAACTCCTCGACCCATATTCCTTTTACCTCCTCAAGCCTTTTCTTGATTCCATCTAGGATTGTTCTGTTTGTAACTTCTGTTTTCCCATTGGCCTGAGGTCAGCCCGGGGTAGAGAAGAATTGTTTGATACTCACCCTTTCATAGTACTTCTGTAGAGAGGTATTCTTGAACTGAGTCCCGTTATCCGAGATGAGGGTGTTGGGGAGACCATATTTGCATATAACATTTTTCCAGATGAACTGGAAGGTCTTCTGCTCTGTAATCGTGACCATCAGTTCGGCCTCTACCCATTTTGAGAAATAGTCAATCGCTACGATGAGGAACCGATAGTTATTGACTTCTCTTGGTAAGGGTCCTACGAGGTCGATCCCTCACACTACAAATGGCCATGGGGGCATAATGGAGGTAAGAGGATGATGGGGTTGGTGAGGGATGATGGCAAATCTCTGGCATTTATCGCACTTTTTTACATATGCCGCGGCATCTTTCCCCAAGGTCGGCCACCAGTACCCTTGGGTGATCACCCTCTTCGCTAAGGATCTGCCCCCAATGTGGCTTGAGCACAATCCTTCGTGCACATCTTGCAAAATGGATGGGACCTCAGATGGGCGCACACACCTAAGTAAGGGGAGTAAAAATCCCTTTTTGTACAAGGTGTCCCCAATGACAGCGAACTTTGCAGCCCTGTATCTCAACTTCTTCCTTTCTTGCCTTGCTTCTGGCATCTCCCCCTCTTTAATGTATCTGATCAGAGGGTCCATCCACGAATCTTCCTGAGAAACATTTAGGCAATTGCTAAGTGTTCCCTCAATGTCTTCAATAGTTGGCCGAAGCAAAATTTCCACTGGGACCGTCCTCCTGATGTCTGTCCTAGTTGCCGAGGCAAACCTAGCAAGGGCATCAGCACGGCCATTCTCGAGCCTAGGTATCCTCTTTAATTTCACTTCTCTAAAGCCCTTCAGTAACGACCTCACCTTCTCAAGGTACCTAGCCATCCTCTCGTCCTTTGCCTCGTAGGCTCCTAGTATCTGATTCACTACTAGCCTCGAATCACTATGAACCAAAATCTGACCAACACTAAGAGATCTGGCCAAGGAGAGGCCTGCTATCAAGGCCTCATATTCGGCCTCGTTGTTGGAGGCCTTAAAGTTGAACCTCAGGGTGTACTGAATGTCTGTGCCGTCGAGTGCTAATACTATTAATCCAGCTCCACTTTCGCTTTTGCAAGAGGACCCGTCGACGAAGAGACTCCACACGGTATGTTCTTTCGAGAAGCTTCCCTCGGTGAGTGACCCCTGTCTAAAGAGATATCTTCCTTCTTCATTTTCAACCACTTTCCTTCTAGCGGTGCTTGTCTCAGCCTTATCTGCAGGTGTGTCGATGAGCTCACCTTATCGGGTATCTATCTTCTCGAGGCTCTCACCCTTGGCTTCATCTTCTTCCCAAGTAAACTCAGCCATGAAGTCTGCCAATGTTTGCCCCTTAATGGCCGTCCTAGGCTGATACACTATTTCAAACTCCCCTAGCTCTATAGCCCAGGCCATTAACCTCCCTGATTTTTCAGGATTGTGCAAAACCTACCTGAGGGGAGAGTTAGTGAGGATGACCATTGCATGGGACTGGAAGTATGGCTTCATCTTTCTCGATGCATGGATCAAGGCATAGGCCAACTTCTCCATCCTTGGATATCTTTGCTCTGCCCCCTGGAGTGCCTTGGTGTTAAAATACACAGGCTTCTGTACTCCGTCTTCGTCTCTCACATTGGCTGCACTAATGGCTGACTCTGAGACGGCGAGGTACACATAAAGTCGTTCACCCTGCACGGGCCGTGACAACAGCAAGTGAGACCCCAGGTATGATTTTAACTCCTTGAAGGCCTCATCACACTCTTCACTCCATTTGAAGGATTTTTCTGAGAATTTTAAAGAATGGTAGACACCTGTCTGTGGCCCTAGACACGAACATGTTCAAGGCAACAAATCTCCCTGTGAGTCTATGAACGTCTTTAATGGACTTGGGGGTCTTCATCTCAACAAGGGCCTTTATCTTTTCAGGATTGGCCTCGATGCCGCTTTGGTTAACAATGAACCCCAAGAACTTCCCTGCTCCGACCTCGAAGACACACTTGGCCGGGTTGAGCTTCATCTGGTATTTGTCCATCGTATTAAAGGTCCTCTCCAGGTCTTCCACATGATCCTCCGCCTTCAAACTCTTAGTCGGCATGTCATCTACATAGACCTCCATAGACTTCCTAATTTGGTCTTCAAACATTTTACTTACGAGGCGCTGGTACGTTGCCCCCGTATTTTTTAGGCCAAAGGTCATGACCCTATAACAGTATGTCCCCTTATCAGTAATGAAGGTTGTCTTCTCCGAGTCCTCAGGGTTCAAGAAGATCTGGTTTCACCTTGAATATGCATCCATAAAGCTCATGAGCTCATGGCCTGTGCTAGCGTCTACCATCTGTTCAATGCGGGGGAGAGGGAAGTTGTCTTTGGGATAGTTCTTGTTGAGGTCGGTGAAGTCCACACACATTCTCCACTTCCCATTGGCCTTTGGGACAATGACTGCATTGGACATGCATTCAGGGTAGATGACCTCTATGATAAACTCAGCGTCTTCTAATTTCTTGACCTCATCCCTAATGACCTCATACTTTTCTCTAGAGTAAATTCTCCTCTTCTGCTTTACCGGCTTTACTCCCTCTACCACATTGAGCTTGTGGCACATGATTTCAGGATCAATCCCCGGCATATCTACATGACTCCACGCAAAGACGCTTCGTCTTCTCCTCAACATATTCAATGAGGTCTTCCTTGATATTGGGCTTCAGAGACTTGCCGACTTGGACGGTTTTTTCCGACTCATCCTCATCGAGGATGATGGATTCTACCTCTTCCGCGGCCTCTCCTTTCTTTAGCTTCGTCTCATCCCTGGGGTCTAGGGTATCAATATTATAAGTGGTTGTAGCCCTCTTGTGTGCCTCTCTTTCTTCGGCGGAGTTGTAGTAACATTCTCGCGCTGTCGTCTGGTCTCCCTGAACTTCCCCCACCCCGTAAGGGGTAGGAAATTTAATCATCTGATGGACCGTAGATGGAACAAATTCAAACCCCTTGAGGGCCACACGCCCCAGTATGCTGTTGTAGGCCGAAAACACATGTTCATCCATCACAAAGAAACTGACCTTCTTGGTAAGCCATCTCGGCCACTTGTCCCCCATCCTGAGATCGTCCTCATACACTCCAAGGGGATGAACCTTTTCCCCACTGAACCCAATCAATGGATGATGGTATAGGACGAGTCTAGCACGATTGAGACCTAAGGCTTTGAAGCACGGCCAAAACATCACATCTGCAGATGAGCCCCCATCTACCAGGATCCTTGGTACCTCGCACCCGTGCACCCTGGTAGTGATGACGAGAGGGTCATCATGTGGGGCTAAGAGGCCTTTGAAGTCCATTCTTGAAAATACCACTATCAGAGTGTCCATGTCGACCTTCTTCATCTTTTCTGACTTGACCTCCAGAGAGGTTGAGTGTACCGTCTTCGTCACTGCCTTGTCCTCAGCCACATGGGCCTTCCTGTTAGCGACCTCTGACCCTCCTCCTGCTAGACCCCCAGAGATCATTCCCACTCCGAGTGAGATCATATTAAGCCTCTTGACAGGACCTTGGTCGTCTCTCGGCGGGAGGTCAGGGTCGTCCTCATCATCAGAAGGGTCGTCCCCTCTTTTTTGAGGACCTTCTCCACATGCATCGCCTCGCTTTTTCCTGGGGTCATCCCCTCGGCCCCTCTTGAAGGCACCTCTGTCGATGTACTTTCTGAGCCTCCCCTCTATCAGCATATTCTCAATATCATCTTTCAGAGCGAAACATTTGTCTGTCACGTGGTCATGGTCTTGGTGAAATTCACACCACAGGTTCTTATTCCTCTTGTTGGGGGCTGCCCTCAACTTCTCAGTCCACTTCAGAGACCGGTCACTCTTTTTCTCATTGAGAATCTGTTCACATCTGACCATTAAAGGGGTGTAACCAGCGAACTTGTCGTCCGTAGACCTCTTCTTCCCCTCTTTGTTCTTCTTATGGTATTTACCCCCACTAGCGCCTCCTTTTTCGTCTTTGTATTTTGCGGCCATCACCTCTTTGGCATTCATCACCTTTCCTGCTATTGACATCAATTCAGCCATCTTCCTCGGAGGGTCTTCAGCAAGCTTCCATAACAGCTTTCACTTTTGGAGTCCTCCAATCAGGGTTGTCATAGCTATGATCTCCTCATAGTCTTCCACCTCCAGCTTCTCTTTATTGAATCTGGATATGTAGTCCCTCAGACTCTCATTCTTCCCCTGCTTAACATAGAGCAGGTGGGTGGTCTTCTTCTGTGGCCTCATCCCAAAGCAAAAGCTGTGGATGAACCGGTCTGCCAACTGCTTAAAGTTTTCAATGGAATTTTTTGGAAGAGACGTGTACCAGACATGTGCAGCCCCAGTCAGGGTACCAGATAAGGCACAACACCTCATCTCATCTGAGATAGAGTATATGTGTGCTGCTGATTGATACATCTCAACATTGTGGACAGGGTTGGTGCTCTCGTCATATCTTGGGGTGACCACAGGTGATAGCGTAGGTAAGTTGACTATCTTCGCCATAAAGGGCGAGCCTATGGTGTATCCCCTCTGAAGAGGGTCCCGGCTTTTCAGTATATTGCCAATCTTATCCTCCAGTCGCTGGATCGAGTCATTCCAAGGCCTCATACGGTCGGCCTGGCCGATGTTATCCCCTACCGCCTCTTTGAGATGGACGGAGGGTCCTGTCGCGGCTGGCCTGTGTCTGCTATTTACTTCCCCCTGGACATCGTCCCGTCCTAGGATCCGGCCCCCATGGGGTCGATCATCTGCTGCCTCCCTTATGGACCTCGCGGCACTCCTTCACCTGGATAATTTTTCCCGCAGGTCATTCACTGGGCCCAGCCTCTCAAAGGCCGACCCCGTGCTTAGGTGATCGAAAGCAGAACCTCTCAGGCGATCGTCAGGGTTTTGCCTTCCGCACTTCCCTTTGCTCTCCTGGAGAGGTCTTACAGTGTTATTGGAGACCTCATATGGTTCCCAACATACTATGGAGGCCTCCTCTCCCTCTAGATCGTCATACTTGACCTTAGGGCAAGGGTTTCCTTGCCTCCCCAGGCGTAGACGCCGGTGGTCAGCAACATCCCTATGCCGCTGAGGGGGTGGCAGGTCTTTGCGTGGTGCCTGGGGTGGTCCCATGTTGTCCTGGAGCTGCTGCCGAAGTAATCATCTCAGGCGAGACCCCTGGTGGTCTTAGTATGTTCTGGCTCAGAGTTATGAACTGCTCCTGCATGATCCGCTGGCTTGCAACCAGGGACTTCAAGGCTGCCGCCAAATCAGCCATCTCAGACTGAGGTGGTGACTGACTGGAACTGGGTCCTCCTCCATCATCCGGTGGGGGAAGTGGTGGTGTTGGAATCTCCGGTGCCATGTGTTTTAGTTGTGAACAGCTGAACTGGATAAAAGACTGGTGAGCTTGAGAACCTTAGTGGGTCTCTTTCAATGGTGAAACATCTCCTCTCAGGGGGAGAGACAGTTCACCACCAGAGTGCCCAGTGAGGTCAAGTTGTACAAAGGAAGAGATGTCTTCTCGTCTTCCCACAGACGGCTCCAAACTGATGATGCTTGAATTTATCACCACCAGATAAGTGATGATGAGCTCAAACAGTAATAACCATTGCAGCCATAGAGATGCATATGTGTAAGTGTGTAGAAGGAGATGAGTATAAGAGGATTAAGACAATGATGTATAGTGGTTCAGCCAATTTGGCCTACATCCACTGTGAGTGTGTGATCCACTAAGTATGGGCACTAGTGGCCTTGGATACAATGCACATAAGCTCACTTTCTCTCTCTACTGTGTGTACAAGCAGAGTTTTAGCTAGGGTTGAAATTATCGATTGATCCATCCTCTCACTGTAGGGTTGTAGGTGATAAGTATATATAGGTCTTGGGGGTGTAGTGTACCCCCCAAGTATGCATAGTGCATGTGAAAGATGATTTAGCTAATCCCCTGTTGACACCTGTAGATGCCAAATGATGACATAATATTCCCTCACGTGAGGGTGTGATTTTGTTATAACGGTCTCCCATGTGCCATGTGAGCCTCACGCGCACTGTTCCACGCGTCTCCTAAACAACGCATTGTGATGATGTCACCCTCGGCCTTTGATATGAGGCCGAGGGAAAAGTTCCTTCCGGCAATGAGTCTGGCCTAATTTGGGCCTCGTACTGTCGTACCCTCGGGGGGTCGTCTCGATCCTGATGAAGGGTCGGCCCCCTGAGGGGTCATCTGGAGCCTGATGAAGGGTCGGCCCCCAGAGGGGCTGTCTGGAGCCTGATGAAGGGTCGGTCCCCTGAGGGGTCGTTCGGAGCCTGATGAAGGGTCGGCCCCCCTAGGGTTTGTCTGGGCCTGATGAACCGCAGGACGCCCTCGGCATGACCGAAGGTATTTACAATGACATGGGAATTTCATTCGAACGACCTATATACAGTCGTTCGAATGACTAAGAAAAAGACTTTTTCATTTCAAAATAATTTTGAAAATAAGCCTAAAAACGTTTTATAAAAACAACACTTAATTAAAAATTCATGGAATAAAATATATATACATTCATAGCTAAGAGATCCTCGGAACATGAAAATGAAAACATGGCATGAAACTTAGCAGATAGTGTGAATATGATATCTTGTCCTCTATGTCTCCAAACAAACACGTTATAGGCTTTAAAGGTCAAAACACTCGATTCCTAACTTATAAATCAAAATGTTTTGTCCAAATTTAAGCTAATAGATACAAATTGACTATATTAAAAAAAATTCCTTACCTAGGTCGGGGTTGGAGGACCTTGACCTTTGGGGCCAGCTATAGTTTGTTGAGGAGAGGGCCAGGGTGGTGGAGGAGGGTGCAGACAAGGGGTAGATTGAGATGGATGATGTCACGGTGGCGCGTATTAACACTCTAGAGGCTAGGGTGAGGGAGCTAGGGGTGGCGTCCATACAAAGGAAATAGGAGAGTGGTGTTGTTCTGGTGGAGGTGCCTTTTGGAAGTGTGGATCTTTGTGTTTTCCTGTTTAGATTGGATTCCCAGGATTATGGCATCATGGGTTCGTTTCGTCTTTCTTCATCTACCTAACACTTATATCGTTTGACTTTTAGATTTAGGGGTCTTTGGGAAAGGAAGGGTATGATTTCTTCTTCCTTGCATCCTTTTCATTCTCTTATTTTCTTTTTCGTACTAATGATTTGCTTGTTTTGGTTTTTTAGGAGGTATTGGGTTCATCTCTACTATAATCGCATATCAAGAGATACATTGTTAGGGTTCTTACCCAAGATAATGATTTGATTTTACGCCTATGTACTAAATAGGACATAGGATCAAAATTTACATAGTAAGGTTGTATATTTGTGTTTGAGCATTTGCGTAGGTTTGTGCATGAAGTCGTGGCTTAAGATAGTTTGTTATCTCATTTGTTTTGAACAAAGTCGGTGAGGGGTGCCGACTAATGGTTTTTTTTCTTTAAAACATGTATGCTTGAGTTTAGGAATATCAAGGTTATTTCAATTGTTACACTCGAACTTCAGGTAGATCATAATCATGCAAGGTATGAGCCTTACATGAAAGATAGAATGATTATCATTATAGTGTTAACATCTATGAATATATTTGTTTTTATTATGATCTCTCAGTGGAAAATTCTATTTTCAAGTGGGTGAATGGATAATCCATGGTCCATAGTTCAATTTTCTCTAGTATGTATGCTTTTGAGTATTTATATGGGGGTGTGCAAGAGAGTGAGGCTTTGAGATAACTTGATATCTTAATTTTAGTATGTATAAAATAGGGTATAAGAGAGAGATGGGGGCATCTTTGTGTGGAAAATATATCATGGAACATATTATCGAGGCATGTGCCAATGAGAAGGACTAGGTATTACACCTACGTACTTGTGTAGCCACGATATTAAAGCCTACATAGTTTAGGTGTTCACGTGAACCAACGTGATGTGTGTCTAAGCGTAGGACTTGGTTTGGGAGGCAGAGAAACTATATATGAGGGAAGAGAGTATCTTTGATGGAGGTTCAAAATGCGAGTCGACCTAAGGTTGTTTAAAAGTACATCCATCACCTATGAGGGATCATTAATTCGAAGGTGTTGTTGAACTTCAGGTTAGTTTGGGTGTGTAACGTTAGGGATGTCATGTTTTAGACATCCTTGGCTATGGAGGTAGAGGTATAAATGGGGGAGTTTGGACGGGGGATGGATAAGACCTTAAGAAATAATACACAAAGAGACATTTTATGAAGCTTGAGCTTCACAAGTTTAGTTCAGTATAGCGTCTACATACCCAAGGATACTTGGCATCAAATCCTACGTAGTTCTAATAAATAAGGCATACTTATGGGTATAGGCAATGTGATATCGAGTGTACAATATACTATATTATGGTATTTATGGAACCTAATCTTTAATATAGCATTTCTGTTATGTTGGATTGATATCTGTAAATGTTAAAAGTATGTCTAATAAGAAAATTACGTTTGACAAGTATTTGTAATAAAAATACATATTTGGGGTGCCTCTTCAAGGACGGGCTTTGTTAATTTGGAGAATGGGAGCGTATTCGAATTTTTGCTTTGGCTTGTGAAAAGTTTGGGACTGACTCAGATCACGAAAAAATTCCTCATAATGGTTTTGAAAAGTATATTTTCATGTTTTTATTGGTTGTTATGGCATTTGAATGGAATTTTTAACATACTATCATGTCAAGTAAATTAAGAGAGATGATAGGTTAAAATCAGCCTTTAAAATATAGAGATTGTAAAGTTCATACTCGATCCCCTAAATGAGGGTTGGGCTAAAAGATATAGATACATATAGAGAGTTTATCATAATATATATGGGGTATTTGACCTAAAATTTGGGAAAGGTTCTTTATCACAATATATAGGGGTGTTTGGCCCCAAATTCGGGCCGAGTTTCTTTCCCTTATAACGTGAACCCATTTTTTTCACGGGGAAGTGTCTTCACATGAGGTGCCTAGGCAGAGATCAGTTTAGTCGACAAAGCATCATTTAGAAGTGCGTATGTTCGTGAAATGCACACAGAGGTTTGCCTATTTGTTTCTTTAGGAGGCAACTTTTTAGAAGTACGAACCTCTTTTGGGAAGAGACTCTACGAAAGTCCAAATTTTCCTGGGGAGGAACTGATTTCTATTAAGTATGAACTTCTTCAAGGCTTTTCAGCATGAGCCCAAGTATCTCGAAAATATCAATGGAAAAGAAAGTGCAAAAATCAAATCGAGCTTGAGTTTGAGTGCCCTTTTCTTGGTTAGTGGGGACATCTATTTATAGGAATTTTTCTGGGGCATTTAATCGATTGGACAAATCCCTTGGATGGTGGATTCGAGGGGTGATACACATTTATGGCTAAAAAAATATAACCAAAGATCTCGTCATGATTACCCTCGAATGATAACTAATTGATTATCGATTTGGGGGGATTTAAGTGATCGGTTAAATGATTGGAGGGGCCTTTAACCGATGAGTTAAAGGACTGAAGGGGCCTTTAACTCAATGCTTAAAGGACCCTGAGGGCCTTTTTGGCTCCCTTTTCCCTTCTTTTTTCTATTTTCCACTTAACCCCTTGTGTTTTTGTTCTTGGTTTTTTTACCCTTAAAAATTTTGTTCTGAGTTTTTTGGCCCCGTGAACTTCCGTTCTTGTTTTAGGATGTTGTTATTTTTGTGGATTTTTCTGAGCTTCATTTTCATGGTCATTTGTGATAGGATAAAATGTACCACTCCCCGATTGCAGATCAATGTATCCATCATGAGAGTGTGTACACTCTTCGTTAAAATCAAAAGGATTTTAAAAGACATATGTTTGCCTATTCTTGGGGAAATTTAAGGTATGGGATCATAAGTGGAAAGTGATGGGGTCAAAGTTTTTAAAATGAAAGGTGTTTTTAACCAATTGGTTAACCCTTGGGTTTGAAAGTTTAACATATCGACTAAATGCTGGAAATGTGTAACCGATGGGTTAAACATTATATTGGCATAAACCTATAAATTATTTCTTTCATGACAGTTTTCTTCATTCTTTCACTTATCTTCTATTTATCTCTTATCTTACTCTCTATTCTTGAGACCGTTGTAGTATTTTGAGAGCATATTTAGACTCCATTTGTTATATATCCATTAAATCCAGTTTTGGTGGACGAGGACAAGGTTTTGGTGTTGAACTAGGATGAGGGTGTTGTGAGGGATGATGGTGGCATGGCGGTGCAAGACATACATGTGGATCTAGTGTTATGGCTGGATGTGTTTGTTTTGGAGCCCCTTAAGCACCATAGAATGGCCCCTCTTGAGGATGATTAGGTCGGGATTGCTTCTCAAGGAAAGAAGGCGATGCCCGAGGCACAGGTGTTGTTTTATAACCACCCACTACTAGCAGAGGAGGAGGACATCAAGATCATCTTGCTCGAGTGAGAGCATCATCAAGACATGTGGGAGTACCATGAAAGTTTTTATCATCTTTTTTTTATTCTTTTTGTCGCATGTTTTCAATGTTTTTTTAATTATTTTATCATTTAATGATGGACATGGTGATGGTATTTTTACATGTCCTGAGTAAAATAAAATAAGAAAATCACATAAAATAGAATAAAAAAATACGAAAAAGTATAATGGGGAAGGGAGTAGACTTTCGGGGGTGAGGAAATAGGGGGAACTTAAATAATAGGAGGGATGGGATAATGATGTGGTGGCGGTAGTTGAAACAGAAAATAATATAAATAGCCGTAAAGGGTAAATAATGGTGGTAACATTGATGAAAAATAAAAATAAAGACTAGTTCTAAGTGTGAGTAACAAAAATAATGTTTATATAGATATGGGATTAGGGATATAGCTCATACTCAAGAAAATAAATCGACAAGAGGATATAAAAATGATGCTTTTTACCATGTATCATGTGTGTATCCTTTTATGATAAAAATGATAATATACCGGGGGTTCTAGGTCACCTTTCGGTCTATCCTTCCTAGTTAATGGGAATCGAGGATAGGGAGACTACGTGGAGATGTATCGGGTTTGAAACACCCAGAGGGGGAAAGATCTGGGGGGTGAAAAGTATCTTGATATTACTTTGGTTTAAGAAAAGATTCAATAAATTTCAACACCATATATTTTAGGTCATTTGGGGAACCGAATGTAAAGATACGAGGTTTCAACGGTGTCTTTTGGGGTGCGAGATCACCTTATAATTGGTTAACGTTTGTAGTTAGTGGGTATTAAGGAGAGGTGGCTCATATGTGAACATATGGAGATTAAAACACCGAGAAGAATAATGCTCTGGGGGGTAAAAGGTATCTTTTGAATTTTGTTTTACTAAAGATTATAGATATTACAACCCCATTATTTTAGGATACTCAAAGGACCGTATGAATAAACACAGAATTTCAGCAGCATCTATTGGGGTTTATGATCGTCTCATAACTGGTTAATCTCTGTAGTTACTAGGAACTGATGGGAGGTGGACTAATTGTAAATGTAAGGAAACTAAAAAACCTATAGGGAGAAAGATCCAGGTCCATGGTATCTTTATTTTTAACTTTGTCTTTAGCAAAGATTCAAGATATATTGACCCCTTCTATTTTAGGTCCCTCGGAGGACATAACCCATAAATGAGGGGTTTCAGCGGTGTCAATTAGGGTGCGGTATCGCCTCACGACTAGTTAATCTCTTTAGTTAGTGAGTAATGAGGATAGGTGGATTAAGTGTGAACATAAGGATATTAAAATTCTGAGAGGGAGAAAGCTTTAGGGGTGCAGGGTATCTTCATTTTTTAGTTCTATTTTAGTAATGATTTAAAATATTCCAATCCCTTATATTTTGTATTACTTATGGGACCTGACATGAAAACACGGGGTTTGGGTGGTATTTTTTGGGGTACAGGATCATCTCACGACTAGTTAACCTCTGGAGTTAATGGGAACTGAGCAGAGATGGTGGAGGTGTGAAAGTACACAGATTAATACAATGAGAGGGATAAAGCTCCTAGGGGTGCAAGGTATCTCAATTTTTTACTTTGGTTTTATTGAAGATTCAAAATACTCCAAACCTTTTTATTTTAGTTCGCTCAAGGGACCAGGTGCAGAGACGTGGGGTTTCAGTAATGTTTATTGGAGTGACAAATTGTCTCATGGCTAGTTAACCTCTTTACTTAATTGGAACCGAGGAGAGGTGGATTAAGTGTGAATGTAGGGCGATTAAAACAACGAGAGGGATAAAGCTATGGGAGTGCAAGGTATTTTAATTTTTTACTATAGTTTTATCAAAGATTCAAAATATTTCAACCTATTTTATTTTAGGCCGTTAAGAGGATCAGACATAGAACCGCAAGGTTTTGTCGGCATCTATTGGTGTGCGGGATCACCTCATGACTTATTAACATCTTTAATTGTTGGTAATTGAGTAGAGGTGGATCAAGTGTGAACGTAAGGATATTAAACCACCGAGAGGGATAAAGCTCTGAGGGTCACGAGTATCTTGATTTTTTACTTTGGTTTTTGCAAAGATTCAAAATATTCTGACCCCTTCTTTTTTAGGTCACTCATGGGACCAGATGCAGAAATATGAGGTTTCGATGGCATCTATTGGGGTTCATCATCACCTCAAGATTAGTTATCCTCTTTAGTTAATGGTAACTGAGGAGAGATGTCTCTAGTGTGAATATAGGGCGATTAAAACCCCGAGATAAGAAAGATTGGGGGATTTTTATGACCACCTCTTGGTTGATTACCCTTACTGGTTAGCGAAAAGCGAGGTTAGGGAGATTAAGTGTGAATATGTTATGATCCAAACACTAGGAAGTATAAGGCTCGAGGGCTCTCTTGACCATATCATGATTGATTATCCTTCCTAGTTAGTGGAAACTTAGGGTGGGGAGATTAAGTGTGAATATGTTAGGATCCAAACATCGGGATTTAAAAAGCTTTAAGGGGGATTTCCTAACCACCTCCCGATCGATTATACTTCTTGGTTAGAAGGAAATGAGAGTGGGTGGATTTAGTGTGAATATATTTTTATCCAAATATCGGGAGGGAGAAACATCTAGGGGTCCTGACCACATCACGTCTGATTAGCCTTCTTGTTTAGAGGGAACCAGGGGTACGGAGATTAAATGTGAATATGTTATGAACCAAACACTGGGAGAGGGAGTACGTTTTTCACAATACTGACATTTTTTGTGATTTACTTCTTTCACCCTGGAGGGAGTACACGGGTTAGGGGTTATGTATCCCCACGATATAGGGCTTAGGCGAGGGATCTTGTCTTTGTTCGAGATATATATATGTCGTGGGATTTGTTCTATTTCTAGATCGCCTCTCTAATGCGCATTTAAAGAGGATATGGATCATTACTACGGCCTTGGGAGAGCACTGGTGGGATACTAGTAGTAATTTCACTTGTCGGTGTGGGAGATAACAATGACTCCCTTGAATTTCTACGCTCTTCAGGAGTTCCTCTAGTGGTAGATCGGGCTATAATTTTCGCTGCCGATGGGATGAGGGTGACACTAGGGATAGAGGTTCCTCCCATTTCATGGGAGTATACTGGCCCCAATGTTTTTCTACCTATTTAGTGGAATTGGTGCTAGATACAAGGTTCGACGTAGCGATGAAAAGATGGTATGCTTTAAGTTTATTATTGCTTGCTATTGGGTAGCTCCTTGTGTTAGGTGCTTTCGGTAGGGTCCACTTATGGTGGTTGTAATTTTTGATTGATTTTTCTCAAATTTGATTATTTTCTTAGGTGCAGATGGGGTTGGCAAAGATGTATCGATCCATATCCTTTTTTTTCTATATACCTTGTTCATAGGTTTTCTTGTTTTGCATATTTATGGGAGGTGTGTAATTGTTAAAATTTGTTCAAATTTTTAGTTAACTTTCATTCTCAATATTTATCTATGTTGTTTCTTGACTTTATCTTTTATGCTGATGTAGTTTTTTGCTTATGTAGCCACCTATTCCGAGCCTTTTTGGCATATTCACCTGATGGATGGCGTTTTTCCTCTCTTTAGGCGATATGTACTAGGGAACTTCAGTAAGGGGTCATCCATGTCATTAGCGGCATTTAGGGTGATTCTAAATGGGATGACTATAGAGATTCTAAGTAGTTCGGTATATTCACCATTCCATTCTTATTGTTAGTGCTTATATGTTTTTGTTTACTTTCTTTTATTCTTGGTGTTTTCTTATCTCAGGTGTCTTGGGGTTTGATCAATCATGTACCGGGAGAGGGCCTTATAACAAGGGATTTTACCGGAGTAGGTTGATGTTGGAGGAGCCGTATGGAGATATTTTTTTACTTGGGTGAGAGGGTAACTCATCAGTATGCGTGGGATGTCCCAATTAGAATAACGTTTCCCCCTCTTAACCATATGAGGCATATAGAGGGGTTAATTGATAGGGGAAGGAAGTTGTATGTGGTTAGGGTTATTAATATGGATTTTTCAGGGGAACTTTATTATCTGGACTTTCAATTCTTAAGGAGATCTTATTAGCCTGAGTAGGGTGTGGGTGGGGAGAAAGTATCCCCAACGGGTGAGCAAGAGGTGGTAATCAACCGACTCTTGAGATTGAGTAGAAGAAGACGGAAGGGGTGACCATGGGTGGGGCTAGAGTTAAGGGGTTGTTCCTGAAGTGAGTGGGAGGGCACAAGGGAGATTTTAGTATCAGTGGATCTTCTTGGGTCGATTAATATGATGGGGCAAATTATCGGCTAGACTCGGAGGCGTCCAGTTTGTTAGGGCAAGCTCAGAGGATGTCCCAATTAGAATAACGTTTCCCCCTCTTAACCATATGAGGCATATAAATTATGAAGGGTTATTTTTGGAATCGATCATGAAAGTCCTATGAGGATATAATATGTATGGTCAATAAAACAATTCCCCAAATTATAATTTTCAATTCAAATTAATTAAATAATTAGTTAACACAAATAAGCGAAGCACCAATTTTAAACAATTGTTGTGTTGAAACAGATTAGTTAATTTTACCTTTATCATAAAAACATGCATCTAGGTTATAGAATAATATAATAAGTCAATCCACAAAACATGTTCATGTACGAGTAAAATCCACAACTAAAAATCTCGAACAAATGTGATAGTAGACTTACAACACAGACCCAGCACCCTCAAAAGCCTTGATTCGCTACATTAATCCACCTCTGTATAGTAAAATGCAGTAGTCCACCCACGTAGCTCCCACAGCATGTGATTCCACACATGCCTCATTATCCATCGATAAGTCTCAGTAACCATCTACGAATCTTGAATATGGAGTGAACCACTTCTTCATGGAAACACCATAACGTAGAGTCCAATATGTGAAAATAATAAGAAGTACGAAATTAACCACATGAAATGAATATTCGGATGTGAAGAGTATAAAACCTTAATGTCCAAATAAATTTCTCAAGGTATATATGAATTAAAACTTGGATCTTAAAAAATATGGGTCAAATTAGGGTTTGGAGACCTTTCGAAAATGTATAGGATACGATTTTTTTCTAAAAGTTCTCCTTAAACTAATGTTGTGACCACTTTATATAGAGAACACATATTTCAAGGTGGAACGAATTTTAAGGGATCTTCCGAACAAAAATAGGATTTCATTTTAACAAAATAGTATATATTGTTCAAATTAAAAATAAACTACTAAAAAATAACCAATCTCATTCAAACCTACATCGAACGATCTTTAAATGAACTTTAATCTGGGAACATAGAAACTTTATTTATTATTAGTTTCAACGTTGTTCCAACGACATAGCCATTTCCTTTGAACAAACTACATAAAGGCATTGGAATAATGTAAGAAAAAAGTATATTTTATTTGAAAATTCTTTTGAAAACAACCCTCAAACAAACTTTTATAAAAACAACACTTAAATAAAGATCCGAGGACCAAAATATATATGCAGTAGGTGTAAACTCACATGATGTGTGGGCTAGGCTATCTTATTAAATAATTGTTTTAAAAATGAAAGAAAATATGATACTAACTCAAGGGGTTGTGTAGTATGTGAAGTTGCTTATGTAAAACAACCATTATTGAATAGTTATTCCAAAGAATATAATTACATTATCTTTGGGGTTATATTAAAGCTTAACTTTATTCACATTGAAATTTTAATAAAAATAACTATCGTATACATCTTCAATTGACATGGAAGTAGAATGTAAAGATTTATAAGAGGAAAAGAAACGGAGTAAAAAACAAAAATAAGTTAAAATAATAGTAAATTTAATAAAACAAGGAATATTTCTATGTTAGTTGAGCACTTTTTTTTGCTTCATTATCAGTACAAAATGTGCTTTTAAACAAGTGCAAAAATAATTTAAAATGTTCGCTTCTTTTATTAGGTATCAAATATATATATATATATATATATATATATATATATATATATATATATATATATATATATATATATATATATATATATATATTGAGGGGGGGGCGTGTGTGTGTGTATTCAAGTAACATGACTTTTAGGACCGCTATCTCTTTTCTTGGTAGTCCAGTAATCCATCTTCCCTTCTATATTTCCAAAGTATATACCCCTAAATCAGTAACCCATAATACCATTTCAATAATTTAAATAATTTTCATAAAATGAAATGTATACCAAGGGTTTTCACGATCCCGTGATATTGGATTTGTAGCATAGCTATGCCACTTTTTATATGTAAGTCTATGAACCATAGTATCTTATTCTAGGCATGCCGCCAGAATTCGTTAATTCCATCCAAACACCCAGATCTGAAATCTGGGAGGCAAAGTAGAAGACTTGATCAAATAGACTGTAGAAAATCAATCACCCTTTTTCAAATTGAGAACACAAATCAAATAGTCTATTTAGTATAAAAAAAACCATACTGATGATTCTAAAACCCAATTTCATAACCACTTAAAACCTACCTAAAATAGGGAATCACCACCACTAAATTACATACACTTTTCCAATACCATGTAATTGATAGAACAATACCAATAACCTTTAAACATAACCCATAGAAATTAGAAAGAAATGACAGTTGCCTTTAAAACCACTAAGCCTTAATTTTTTTATGCCAAAAATGTTTTGAACAGAGGAAGAGTTGGGAGAGAGAGAGATATGGGGAGAATACCATCATCGATCAATGTGTTGTCTCCAGTTATCGTGGTAAAGATAGATGTAGTTCAATGCTAACAAAGTAAATAGGTTGATAGTTAGTAGATAAAAGGTGGGAATATGGATCGAATTGGTGAGAGAGAGTAATGGGTAGCTCAATGGTAAATTAGGAGTTAAAAGTCATTGGAATATTTCATTTATATATAGTTATGAGGAATATGAAAAGGCATCTTTTAATGAGAGAAAAAAACGTAGAAATGAAAAGCATATAGATGTGGGAATGATGTGTATTATAATTCCTTCCAATTTAGTGTCCAAGTGGACATGATAGGTGCAAAGCAAAAGTAAATGCATGTAAAGAATTTTATAATAGTATATAGAGTCATTCTTAAGATATCCTTAAAAAATGAAAATCAAAACAAGGCACGAAACTTGGCACAGTGATGCGAACATGATATCTTGGTCGGTACTTCTTCAATCAAACATGTCATAGGCTTGAAAGGTCAACACACTCAAGTCCTAACCTATGGCACAAAATGTTTTATCTAGAATTAAGACAATACATACAAATTAAATCTATTGGAAATTTATTTTTAAGAATAGCCCCCATTAGATATTCTAGTACAAAACAAAAATAAAAACCTATATTTTGTCAAGCACATGTAAAGACTCAATCCCCAACCCCAAAAGGAAAAAGTACAACTTGACCGACACATAAACTGAGTAGCTTTTCTCTTATGTAACTTTGTTGCAATGTTACAAATTTAAATAATTAAACACACTTGAAAGGCAACTTAAATATATAAAATTATAAATTTCATAAAAGTAGACCCTCTCCTGTTTGTAACAATATATACCTAAGTTAGGACGTCTCCCCCGAAGAAAAAAATCTCTGTCGGACTATAAATATTGAGATACCCTTTTTCCCCCTTTTAGTTCAGGAATAGACAAAGATTAAGGCGAATAAAATGAAACACGGTGTGGAAATCCCTCCCCCATGAGGCTTCTTGGGGTTCTTTACTTTTCTCCTTCTCCAATCTTGGGGGCTCAAAGCTCGCGCGCACGATGGAGAGAGAGAATAAGAGAGGTCTCGCATCTTTTTTAGGAACACCTCGACCATCGTCAATATGGGGAGATGTAAAGAGATAGAGTCTCCATCCTATTTTGCACAAAATAGGCAAAAGAACATGTTTTGACTCAAGAGAACGATATCAAAGACAAACCTATGCTTTCGAAACCAATTAGATCAGAGGTTCGGAGGCTAAGTTACGGAATGGGAAGGTATTAGGCACCCATCCTGGCCTTTCGATCTCTCATGGGCTTATGTTATTATTTTTCTTAATTTCTTTGTGATGTGTGTGTGCGTGTATATATAAATGGAGATCATAATCGCTTAACTCGCATCACGAAAAAGATGGAGTGAGGTCATTCGTAAGAATGTTCCTAAAAATAATAATAAAAAATACGATATGTGTGTTTATCGACATATTGATCATTATGATGAAATGATAATATGAGTTAGTTAAAACGAAAATATGAACCCTAAGTATGATATATATGAATAATATGGGGATAATATAAGAAAAAAGAGGAAAAAGGGGAAGCAGGAAAATAGGACTTCAGTCTTGGGTTTTACCTTTAGACGCCTACGTAGCCTATATAGGCATCAAAGTCCACGTAGTTCTCATGCGGAACGAGGGTGGGGTTTATCTCATAAATTCAAACGGGAATTATATTATATGTGTGAAAAGCATTTTTAGTTTTGAGAGAAATAAATCCCGTCGAAATTTATACGTGTAACCGTCTTTTTCTTATTTTGAGTTTATTATAGAAAATATGTTATGTGAAATATACTAATAAAGGATTGGAGATTAATATGTGTATAATCTAAAGTAAAAGATGAATTAAGAACTTATATAATTAACACCAAAATAAAGAAATTTAAAGAGAGAGAAGAATGTTTGGACCTTCTTTGGAGATTGATCTTGAATGATGATGAGCTTCCTTGAAAGTGAATGAAGAATGTAGGGGGATTTCGTTAAATTGGGTGTGAAAGTGATAGGTGAGTTCATGCTTGCTGACTTAAGAAAAATGTTGTTGAGATCACTAAAATTGATGTTTTCTAGGCTCCTTGGAAGGTGATTTCATGCTCTCCTTATATAGGGTCAAGGGACTGTCGGAGGCATTGTCCTTGCCTTGCCTGTCGGCAGGTAACCCTAAACACACTGTCGATAGGCATGGAAATGAATCTGGAAATTGGCAATCTCATGCAGATTTTTCAAAAAAATGATTGTAAAATGAAATCAGTAAGTCCAAAATGGTGCATGGGGCATACCATTGAAAAGGTTATTTAGAGACCTTTGAGAATCCTTTGGTCCACTCCCGGGTTCAAGATTTTACTTTGGGTCAAACGGGGTTCGAAAGTACCCATTGGTCCTTTGGACATGAGATAATTGGATGATGATGGATAGTTCATCCAACCGTAAGTCCAAATTGCACACGTGGTGGAACTTTGTAAAGGTTATGTGAGGCACTTTGATGTTCCAAAGAGTTCGCTCGGTTTGGAGAGTTGACTTGGTCAAATGAAGCCCGAAAATGCTTGGTGACCCTTTGGAGTATAATGGATCATTTGTCCATACCATAAGGCTGATCCATGCATAAGGTAGGACATTGGAAAGGGGTTGCAAAGACCATCGATGATTCATTCAGTCTTGTTCAAGCTGAGGAGTTAACTTTAGTCAAACGGAGATTGAGAGTGCCTGGTGGCCTTCGGATCAATTTTAGAGGGAAAACGAATCGTTCATCCAAACTTTTATGCCATTTCGTGTAAGGGGTGGACTGTTGAAAAGGGGTATTCAGTGACCTTCAAAGATTTATTCAGTCTCATTCGAGCTGAAGAGTTGACTTCTGTCAAATAGAGCATAGGAGCGCCCGAGACCTCCAGATCAATTTTTTAGGGAAAATGGATCATTCGTCCAAATGGTTATGCCATTTCATGCATAGTTTGGACCATTGAAAAGGGCATTCAGATCCCTTTGGTAATTCAATGATCTTTCACTCTAACGATGAAGTTGATCAGAGTCACACAAGGCCCGAGTGCACTCGATGGCCACTAGATCAATTTTTAATGGTAAAATGATTCGTTCGTCCAAACCATTATGCTAATTTTCACACAGCGAAGAATGATGGAAAGGCTATTTATAGCCCTTCAAAGATTCATTGAGGTTTATCTATGATGATGAAGTTAACTGGAGTCAAACCAGGCCCGGGAGCTCCCGATGGCCTTTAGATCAGTACTCAAAGTATGACCTAGGGTTTGTGGTGAATTAGAAAGGTGCTAGGAACCTAAGAAAGAACTTAGGGGACCCTAGAATATGGTTTCTACAGATCCCTTCAACGAGTGAGTGTGGAACAAGTGAAAGTTATTGAATATACATCGCATGATATTTTAGGAAAGGGTATACAGACCAAAGGGACGAGGATGACCGTTTTAAAGGGTCGAGGTCAATTTTGAGGACCTAAAGTAATGCTGTGGATGACCGATTCTATGGGTCGAGGTCAATTATGAGGATCTAAAGTTGTGGTGACTAATTCAGGGGGACGAGGTTAATTACGATGACCTAAAGTTGTGGAGACCAATTCTGCTAGTCGAGGTCAATTCTGAGGACCTAAGTTATGTCCACAAATTCTGTGGGTCGAGGTCAAGTCTGCAGACATAAATTAGAGGCGACCAATTCTGCGGGCCGAGGTCAATTCTGAGGACGTAACTTATGGAGACCAATTCTGTGAGTCGAGGTCAATTATGAGCACCTAAAGTAGGGGCGACCAATTCTATAGGTTGAGGTCAATTATGAGGACCTATTGTGGCGACGAATTCTGCTGGTTATGGTCAGTTCTGAGGACCTAAACTTGTAAACCGATGGGGTTTGCTCTCTGGGGAGTCTTTAATTTACCCTTTTTGAGACTCTATTATGGAAGAGACATCTGTTTGGGGATTACGTCCCTTTAAAAGGAGATAGATTTGCTGGGGGAGATAAAATTATTATGGGGTAAACCTTAGCCTAGAGATTCCACTCAGAAACAGTTGATGGCTTGAGATTTTGGGATTCCACTAGGGAATGTATTTCTCAGGAAAATTGTTAGGGAGAGATATTCGACTGGCTTATAGCTCCGCTGGGGAAAATCAATTTGGAAGTTTTGTTGAGGAATTTGTAGTGGATTCCGGGGATGCGAGTGGGCCATTTTTTGGGGATAAGAATGTAGTTACAATCCATTGGGGGCTTTTGGGAGATTGGAAAATAGTTTTCTTGCTGAAAAATGTTCCAATATTTATTTGGCATTTTTAGGAATGTTTTGGAGAATTTTTGAATCTTTTGGCGTTTTCTCAAATTTTTTGTACAAAATATTTCGGGGTTACCGACCGAAATGTTGTAAGGGTTGTCGTTTGGCAATGGCATGGTCTTTTGGGCTATCTTTGGAAGGGTAAGAGGCAGGTGCCAATAGGTGGGTGTTAGGAAACTACCTATCGGCATACCCTTTGGTCTCTTATAAAAAGGGGTGAGTTCTCCTCATTTTTCATAGCTTCTAGCATTCAGTTCTTCTTCCCTTTCTTGATAATATCCATTCCGAACCCGTTTCCTTTCTTCGAGTCTTAGAAATGAAGGATTTTTTGGGTAGTGTGACACATGTGGGATGGTTGGGTGTCTATGATGGGGCAAACCTAGAGTAGAAAGCTAGGGTGCCCCTAGCATTGGGCAACGAAAATGCCTTCGAGTTGTTCAATCTAGTTGTTGATGATAATTTTTTGATGCGCGAGCCTTCATATCACGGATCATCTAGGGTGAGGAACCCTAGTGGCTACGTAAGTATTAATGACCTTTGGCATTCTTTTTCTTCTTTTCTTCTTTTGTTTCCTTGAGTTAACAAAAGTAATATTTATTTGGTCATACTAATATAGCTTTGACGAGCTTTCGTTCCCAGGGACAACGTAATTTAAGGATGTGTGGGATCACCTTCCGGCAGTGGTGCGCTAGGTAGTTTCGTCTATGGGTTTTGGTTGCCTATCATCTTCTTTGGAGGAGACACCATGTTCTACGGTTGTTCTATGCACGCTGGGGGAGAGCTAGTGGAACACTACCCACACCATTTGGGATTTAAGGAGATGATGGTGACTCCCATTGACATCCAGTAGCTGTTGGGGATTGATTGTGAGTGTATGAAAATGGAGGTGGATCGGTCTTTAAAGATGACACCTTTGGTGATTGAGGTTGCGTTGGGAGACGTTGGGTGGTTAGTCTCCGATGATTCTATTCGCATTTCTATTCTGCGAGATACCCTTTTGAGTCAGAGTACAGACGGACGACAGATGGCTTTTTTATTTATTCTTCCCCTGTTGGGGGGTTTCTTGGTGTCGTTGAGCGGCGACATCGTCCACTTATGGTTTTTACCATTTTTTAAGATCCCCCTCTATGGTTGGGGGAGCATTAATTTGGCGACCCTTTATTCTTTTTTGGATGCTTTCAGGTGGTGCTACCGGTTGACCTTTACTATGTCCACGTATCATTTGGAGGTAATTTTTGCACTTTTTCTTTCTGTATTTTCTTATATTTCCTTTTGGTTTTTTCTTGTTGCTGATTTTTTTCCTTTCTGCAGACGTGGTTTTATGAGGTGATTGGGCTCAATGCTATTTTAATTGGTTTGCATGATGAGGAGGTGGGGGACTTCTATCGGATGTACCTGTGGGGAAAATCCAAACGGCGGTCGAAGCAGCCTCCTTCTCTATCGGCAGTGCGTCAGGCCTTGAACACCTTGACGAGCGACTAGGTTATTCATTTTTCTTTTTGAATCCTTTTTTGACATATTTTTTAGTTCGTTCAAATATTTATATTTATTGGAAATTTCATGTGACTTTCTATTCTAGGGGGAGGTTTGTCCAACACACGGGGGGACTGGGGTGCATGCACAGATGCATCGGCTGCTGGCACACGAGTTCCGCTACTCTTGGTATTTGGGGGATAGATTGGTCCAGTAGATTATGGATTATGAGGTGGTTGTCATGACCCCGACCCAAATTAGTAGTAGTAGGAACGAGTGTCTTGACATGCCACCAAGGCAACATATATTCTGACTTAAATTATTTCCTTAAATAAGTGCAACGGAAATACAATCACAAGGATATGAATCGTAAAATACTGAAAGTAAAGAAATTACGTCATCAGAGCTTTCTAAAGAAAACTTCATTTATATTAAAAGTAACGATGAATTACAACTTAAGATAAAATTTTAAAACAAACTACAAGAGCGCCAAACATGATCTAAATGATCAAACAAACATAATAACAAAAAGAGTTCGAAAAGCTCAATCTTCAACACAGTCCTTTTTCATTCCCTCCGCGTACCTACTTATTTCCTGAAAAGTGGTTATTTATACAACATCAGCTAAAACCCGAGTGAGATTTCATCTCCAGACATAAGGCATATGCATATATTTACAACATAAGGCATATACATATATGGACAGGAATTTGTCGTAAAATATATAAAGTAAACTGGCAGTATATATATTTTTAGCATAAACAGTTCAGAACAGAATAGATAAAATAATTGAGCAATATGTAAATTATTCGATTATATTTTGATGGCCATATACGCTCTAATACCCGATAAACAGATAGCGTTACCAAATGTTTCTACTCGGCAACAACACAGGCAGAAAATCATGATATCTGAAACAACGCCTTCTATAGGGCACACCAACGATAAACCAGTTGGGAAGGTACCACCCAAATATATTCACCCATTAGTCAAGGCCAACATAGTAACAGATTTTCCAAAGGCCGAATCAATAATATCATAATTCAAATCAGATGTATATATCGAGAGATATACACATATAACAAATGACAGAATCATCGGTATCAGATGTATTTTGATGATAAAACATTTCACAACATAGATATAGTTTACATAATATCATATAATCAAAATATGCAAGTAATGTCACAGAGTACTAACTTAGAACAGAAGTCCGAAGTCACAGATGTTGAGTCTTAGATCACTCATTAATTCATAAGACGAAACTTTTTCTTAAACTTTCTCGTATTTTTTCTCACTATTTCTATCTGATATTTGGAATAAATTTCATTTAAGAAATGATACTAAGGCCTTATTTATAGTTTTCCAAAGCTATTTAGGTGTTGACACGTGTCTGGGTGACTAAGCTTCCATTTTGGTGAGTCGGCATTGACATGTCGCGCAACGGGGCTATCTTGCAATCTTTATTTCACCCGATGACGACACGTGTTTTAGCCTTATTTAAATGCATGACATGTGTTTTATCCTTATTTATATGGATGACATGTGTAAGGTGTGGTGGCAGAAGTCAAGCTCGAGGTGTAAAGTTATTAAGGGTATAAGGATCATTTTAGACATGAAGGGTATTTTAGTAATTTTACACCATACATTTTCAATCTTTCTTAGAAGTCCTTAAAAATATTTTATTTACAAAATGGTCCTTTTATATTTTCATTTTAGTCCCTGGAACTTTCTTTATTTAAAATTAAGTCCCTAAAGTTTCATAAATTTATATTTTATACCCCAAAACCCATCATTTAGCTTACGATATGCCATAAGACTTTGAATTAATCAATTTTGATGAAGAAGGAGGTTATTTGAAAGTGTTTAAGTCAGCCAAACCAGCCTCCCCTTCAACCAATCAAAATATTACACATGGTGTGGTAATAAGACAAAATATGACTTAAAGGATGGACAGAGTTGCCCTTATTTCGTAATTTTGGTATAACTTCTTGCTCGAACCTCCGTTTAACACATCATTTGTTGTGTTACAAACCTAATTCATATATCTACAACTATTTAGTTTTTTACTCAAGTTAATTGTTATATTATAATGGTCAAAACTAGTCTCTAATATGAACATTCCTACCGAAACTTTGAAATTTTATGTTTGTAACTAATTTGATATTTCATGATTTATGAAGTGAGGATTAGACTAAAATAATAAATTAAAATTATCCATATCACATATGAAGTAATACAACATTTAAAACTATATATGAACATATAAAAGTTGGGTCATTACATCTTACCCTCCTTATAAAATGTTTGGTCCCCAAACTTTACTTACATTAATTTTCAAGCAGGTATGAATATCGCTCCTTTATTTCATATTCTCGCTCCCACATTACTTCTTTAATGGAATGATTATGCCATAATACTTTGACCAGTGGAATTACCTCGGTTCGTAATATTTAGTTTTTATGGTCCAAAATTACTACTGGATACTCAATGTAGGTTAAATATTCTCTAACTTGGATGCTCAATGTAGGTTAAATCTTCTCTATCAAAGAAGGTGTCGTTCCCCTACATGTTGGGTAGAAGTTGGAGAAAGAAAATGATTGGGACCAGAATTGATCCAGATCACAACAGAGAAAGTGAAATTGATACAAGACCGACTTTAAAACCCTCAAAGTCGTCAAAAGAGTTATTTTGATAATCTCTGATGATATTAGGAATTCAAAAGAGTTGATTATTTGTTCTTACGAGTATCACCAGCAAAGGGAGTAATCCGATATGGGAAGAAAGGTAAGTGGAGTCCAAGATACATAGGACCTTTTGAAATCCTGGAAAGGATAGGAGTTTTGGTGTATAGAATAGCCTTACCCCCTAAACTCTCTACTGTGCATAATGTGTTTCATGTGTCAATGATGAAGAAATATGTCCCAGAACCAACGCATATTTCCTCATATGAAGCCATTTGAATACTTTCTTGATAACTATTATTATATGCAAATTCTACTAATGGTAAATGATCATCCCAATTCCCCTTAAGATCAAGTACACATGCCCTAAGCATATCCTCTAAGGTTTGAATGGTTATCTCAAATTGTCCATCTGTTTGAGGATGAAAAGCGGTGCTGAAATTCAATTGTGTTCCCATGGCTTCTTATAGGCTTTTCCAAAAGCGAGACACAAATCTAGGGTCACGATCCGAAATAATTGAAACTGGGGTTCCATGAATCCTAATAATTTCCCGCACATACAACTTAGCTAACTTTTCTAAAGAATGGGTAATCTTAATGGCAAGAAAATGAGCAGATTTAGTTAACCTAACAAAAATTACCCAAATAGAATCATTACGATTTGAACTCCTCGGTAAACTTGTCATAAAGTTCATAGTAATATATTCCCATTTCCACTCAGGGATAGGTAGGGGTTGTAGTAATCCTGATGGTTTCTTATGTTCAGCTTTCATTTGTTGACAAACCAAACACTGAGATACAAATTTTGATATCTCCCTTTCCATGTTATTCCACCAAAATACTTCTCGAAGATCCCTATACATCTTTGTACATCCGGGATGAAATGTGAATCTCGAGTATTTACTTTCCTCCAAAATTTTCCACTTTAGTTGGGCATCACATGGCACACACCCTCTATTTCCAAACCTTAATATATCATCTCGTATCGCAAATCCAATCCTCTTCTCTAATCTTCTTTAGTTGTGGGTCATTTACTTGTGCAATTTTGATCCTTTCCCTCAATGTGGGTTGTACTTGTAAGTTTACGATTATTCCTCCTTTACTATAAATATGTACATTTATTTCCATACTTCTTAAATCCTTCAACAGTGCTTCCTGGCTTGTAATAAGACACGCCAAATTTAGTGTAGACATCCTACTTAAAGCATTAGCTACTATATTAGCTTTCCCCGGGTCATAATGAATATTCAAATCATAATCCTTATTTAATTTAACCACCTCCTTTATCTCATGTTCAATTCTTTTTGGGTGAAAATATATTTCAAACTCTTATGATCGGTATAAATCTCACAAGTCTTACCATACAACTAATGTCTCCAAATCTTAAGAGCAAAAATTACAGCTGCTAATTCTAGGTCATGGGTTGGATAATTTTGCTCATGTGGTTTTAACTATCTTGAGGCATAAGCTACTACTTTTCTATTTTGCATTAACACACATCCCAAACCATTTTTAGAAGCATCACTATAAATCACAAATCCCCCTATCCCGGAAGGAATAGTTAAAATTGGGGCAGTTACAAATCGATTCTTAAGTTCTTGAAAACTATTCTCAACTTCCTCAGACCATTCATATTTCACCTTCTTTTGGGTTAACCTAGGTAGAGGTTTGGCAATACTAGAAAATCCTTCAACAAATCTTCGATAATAACCTGTTAATCTAAGAAACTACGAATCTCCGTCACATTAGTTAGTATAGGCCAATCCAGTATAGCTTTGATCTTTTGAGGGTCAACCGACACTCCCTCCTTGGAAATGACATGTCCTAGAAAAGAGACACTAGGCAACCGAAACTCACACTTCTTTAATTTTGCATATAATTTCTCCCTCCAAAGGATTTGTAACACTATCTCTAAATGCTTTTCGTGTTCTTTAACACTTTTGGAATAAATAAGGATGTCATCAAAACAACCACAAACTGATCTAAATACTTCCTAAACACTCTATTCATCATATCCATAAAAGAGGCTAGTTCATTAGTCAATCCAAATGGCATCACAGGAAATTTATAGTGACTATATCTAGTACGAAAAGCTAATTTCAAAATATCACCTTCCTTAATCTTTAATTGGTGATAGCCTGATCTAAGGTCAATCTTAGAAAATACTTGCGCACCTTGCAGTTGGTCAAACAAATCATCTATACGGGGTAAGGGGTATTTATTCCTAATGGTCACCTTATTTAGTTCACGATAATCCATACATAACCTCATCATCCCATTCTTTTTTTAACAAAAAACATCGAAGCACCCCATGGGGATACACTTGGTCTAATAAAACCCTTGTCTAAAAGATCTTGTAATTGAACTAATAATTCCCTTCATTCTAAATGTGACATACGATAAGGTGGTTCCGAGACTGGTATAGTTCCAGGAATAAGGTTAATCGTAAACTATATTTCTCTACTAGGAGGAAGACTGGGTAAATCATCAGGAAAAACATGTGGAACTTGTTTAGCTATAGGAATATCTTCTAAAATATGATCTTTTGTTTGTAAATAAATAACACTTACAAGGAACCCTCGACATCCCTTCTTAAGAAAACTACGAGCTTGCATTGTAGAGATAATACCCATGGGAGATAGGATGCCAATTCCTTTAAAAATGAATTCTGGTTGGTTAGGGATTTGGAAAGTAACTCTATTCTCGAAACAATATACCTTAGCATGATATGATGCTAACCAATCCATCCCAAAAATGATTTCAAAGTCTTTTATGTCTGAAACTATCAAATCAGCGAATAGTTTATGACTACTAACATCTATAGGGTAAGACTTATATACTAATGTTCCCATCAATAACTCACCCGAAGGAGTAGTAACCTGCATGCTTTAGTTCAAGGGTTCGGGCTTATTAGGAAATCGATTAACAAAATGCACAGAAACAAATGAATGGGTAGAAGAAGGATATATTAAAACTTGAAAATGTTGTGCACATATAGAAAGTGTACCTGACACTACTTCATTAGAAGTTTGGGTATCAAAAAGTGCAAAAACTCTACTTTGTCTGCCTTGGTCTTCTTTTCACCTAAAGGCTGTATCGGAATCTTATTGGGGTTGGGCAGTCTTTTATCTGATGTCCCTTCTATCTGCATGTAAAATAAGCTCCCATATCCTTGTAACAAGGTCATCCTCCATGCATCTTCCCACATCGCTGACATATCTTATTATTAAACTGTTTGTTATCACTAGCTCCGCCAACATTGGATGTACTCCTAAAATTATTTTTATTATTTGGGCTCTTCCCTATTTGTTCCCCAAACTTCCTTTTGACCATTACTAATTCGATTTTACTCCTCTCCATCCCTTTCGGCTATCGTAGCCCTAGACACAACGTCACTATACAATGTCAACTTTAGGATGGAAATTCTACTATGAATACTCAACCTTAACCCACGTTTAAAATTTTTGTCTTTTAAAACATCAGTTATCACAGCATAAGATGCAAAATGGGATAACTCAGTAAACTTTGCCTCGTATTGACTAACCATCATATTCCCTTGCACTAGACTTATGAACTTAGCTGCCATCTCATCTTTCACCGTTTTAGGGAAGTATTTCTCATAAAAGATTACCAAGAAGTCATTCCAACTATACAAGTATTTCTCTCCTCGTGTATTCTCTTAATCATTCTCCACCAATGTTTGACTTCACCTTCTAACATAAATGTTGCAAATGAAACCCTTTGTTCATCGGTACACTTAAGAACATCGAGCATCTTTTCCATCTTTTTCACCCAACTTTCAGCTTCAGTGGGGTTAGGAGTACCTTTAAAAGAAGGCGTGTTCAAATTCTTGAAATGCTCAATGGTAGATCTAGTTAGTTCGATATTCCTTCGTGCTCCATTACTCACCTGACGCTCCACAATCTTTGTTAAACTCTCAATCGCCTTGTATGCAACTTCCAGTCCTTCCGTACTTGAACCACTTGTTCTCGCAGTTAATCTTGGCTTGGTCATTTTCTACAATTATGGCCAAACATAAGACATATTATACTAACTCAAGATTGGAAAATAGAAGAAAAATTATATATAAACAATTATATGTATACTATAAGACATATGGAGGGTCATCACATAAGTCGGATATTTAATCTTATATCCTATATATGGAGACTTAAAATCGATAACGTTCGAAACTTATGTTCAATAGTCTACGGGTTCATAACCTATGCTCTGATAGCACTTCCGTCTTGACCCCGACCCCAATTATTAGTAGGGAATGAGTGTCTTGACATGCCACCAAGGCAACATATATTCTGACTTATATTATTTCCTTAAATAAGTGCAACAGAAATACAATCACATGGTTATGAATTGTAAAATACTGAAAGTAAAGGAATTACATCATCAGAACTTTCTAAAGCACACTTCATTTATATTAAAAGTAACGATGAATTAAAACTTAAGACAGAATTTGAAAACTTATTACAAGAGAGCCAAACATTCACTAAATAATAAAACAAACATAATAACAAAGAGAGCTCTAAAACCTGAATCTTCAACACAGTCCTTTTTCATTCCCTCCGCAAACCTTCTTATTTCCTAAAAAATGGTTATTTATACAACATCAGCTAAAATCCGAGTGATATTTAATCTCCAAACATTCCTGGATTTTTCAAAAAATTGATACCTATTCAATTTACAACATAAGGCATATACATATATGGACAAGAATTTGCAGTAAAATATATAAAGTAAACTAGGAATATATATTTTTAGAATAAAAAGTTCAGAACATAACAAATAAAACAGTTGAGCAATATGTCAATTATTCAATTTTATTTTGATGTCCATGTACGCCCTAATACCCAGATAAGCAGATAGTGTTACCAAATGTTTCCATCCGACAACAACACAGACAGAAAATCATGATATCTGAAACAACGCCGTTTTTAGGGCACACCAGCGATAAACCAACTGGGAAGGTACCACGCAAATATTTCCACCCGGTAGTCAACTCCAACATAGTAAGAGAGTTTCCATAGGCCAAATCAATAATTTCATAATTCAAATCAGATGTATATATCAAGAGATATACACATATAACAAATGATGGAATCATCGGTATCAGATGTATTTTGAGGATAAAACATTTCATAAAATACATATAGTTTACATAATATCATATAATCAAAATACGCAAGGAATGTCACAGATTATTCACTTAGAATAGAAGTCCGAAGTCACAGATGCTGAGTCTTGGATCACTCGTTAATTCTTAAGACGAAACTTCTTCTTAAACTTTCCCGTATTTTCTCTCATTGTTTCTATTTGATCTTTGGAATGAATTTCGTGTAAGAACTGATCCTAATGCGTTATTTATAGTTTCCTAAAGTTATTTGGGTGTTAACACATGTCTGGGTGACTAAGCTTCCATTTTGGTGAGTCGGCGTTGACGTGTCGCGTAACGGGGCTATCTTGCAATCTTTATTTCACCCGATGACGACACATGTTTTAGCCTTATTTAAATGCATGACATGTGTTTTATCCTTATTTATATGGATGACATGTGTAAGGTTTGGTGGAAAAAGAATAGCACGAGGTGTCAAGCACGAGGTGTCAAGCACGAGGTGTAAAGTTATTTTGGGTACACATGAAGGGTATTTTAGTAATTTTACATCATACATTTTCAATATTTCTTAGAGGACCTTGGAAATATTTTATTTAAAAATGGTATTTTTATATTTTCATTTTAGTCCCTGAAACTTTCTTTATTTAAAATCAAGTTCCTAAAGTTTCATAAATTTATATTTTCTACCCCAAAACTTATCATTTAGCTTAGGATATGCCATAAGACTTTGAATTAATCAATTTTGATGAAGAAAGGGGTCATTTCAAAGTGTTTAAGTCGTCCAAACCAGCCTACCCTTCAACCAATCAAAATATTACACATGGTGTGGTAATAAGACAAAATATGACTTAAAGGATGGTTACATTTGCCCTTATTTCGTAATTTCGGTATAGCTTCTTGCTTGGACATCCATTTAACACACTGTTTGTAGTGTTACAAACCTAATTCATATATCTACAACTCTTTAGTTTTTGTCTCAAGTCAATTGTTATATTATAATGGTCAAAACTAGTCTCTAATATGAACATTCGTACCGAAACTTTAAAATTTTATATTTGTAACTAATTTGATATTTCATGATTTATGAAGGGAGGATTAGACTAAAATAATAAATTAACATTATCCAAATCACATATGAAATAATATAACATTTAAAACTATATATGAACATATAAAAGTGGGGTCATTACAGTGGTGGTCCCACCGATGGCGCATTCGATGTACATGAGGCGGGTGCGGGAGATGTTAGAGGAGTCCAGGACGGCGGCTATGATTGGAAAGCCTTATTCCTCATATATAGATACGGTTACAATTGATGACTCCCTCGACTTTTCTACGTTATGGCTGATGCCTTCTTGTATCTATGATGTGGTGAACATGCTTCCGCTTCCTACGGCTTCGGGAAGGGGTACGACCAGGCCGATGGGGTCCTCCCACAATATAGGTGGCACGTTATAGTCAAGAGTGTCAATGGAGTTTATATTCATTCAGCTTGCCCCGCCTTCATATATTTTTTGATTGGGTGGAGGGGGATTACTGCGTATGTAGCACCTCCCTAATGCGGTGCATCCGTGGGTGTTGGGGCTCACAAAGGATGTCGTTTAGCCAGAGATGTATCTCTTCTATTTATTTGTCCTTATCTAACTTTTTCTTTGCTTTAGACTAACTTGTTTACCTTTTGTCTCTACTTTTTTGCTTGCAGCATGTCCGGGTGTCGACTACTTGGCTCAGGGACATCCTAGACTAGGTGGCCTCAGTGACTACCTACATCAGGGATTCGGTCCCGGTTCCTTCGTATTTTATGTCATCTACTACCTTAGAGGAGGGATCTGTATTAAGGACTGGAGTTTCCACAGCTCATCGTCGGGGTAATCACTCTTGTTGTAGGGATGGGGGGGTCTCAAAGAGATGAGATAAGATGAGAGCTGGGGGTTTTGGTCTGAGTCCCGCTGTCTTATTTTCTTTTCTTTTTTTTCTTTTTCCTGAAAAATGTAATGAAGCAAGTGGCAATATATATAAAATGAATGTGATTTTTTTTTATTCATATTTTCTTTAAATGACTTGTTTTACATGAACTTTTTACTTTATTGTTGAGATCGTAAAAAGGATGATATTTTTAAATAACACAAGAGGAAAATTATTTTGAGAATTGATGGGTAAAGGTGGATAATATAGGATGGAACAACCCAATTTTTTTAAAGGGGGATTTATGTTTTTAGATTTTTGATTTTGACAAAAAAGGAAAGATAGAATTTTCTAAAATAAGGGGGGTGTCGATCATCATACCCCTTGTCCTACCCATTCGCAGGTGAGTCCAGTCAAATTACCCTAAGGCTTTGATTGCACTTTCTATAAATTCAAAGTACTTGGTGGGGAAGTCATTTATTCGGGTTCCTCGGATTTTTTGTTTAGCCAAGGTTTCCGTGTATAAAAGGGGGTGAGGTTTTTTTCACCCATTTATATTTTCTCTTCTTTCTCACTTATTTCTTTCCTTCTATCTTATTATTTCCCAAAATGACCCTTCCCATGAGTGTAGAATTCGCTTCATATCTCGAGAACTTGGAATCTATGTGTTTGTACAATGTAGATTACGTGGCATTTAACTTGTGTCAGGTCTCTTTGTGGTGCATTCGGCCCATCGACTAGAATATGCTGGCAGTGGTAGCATAATTTTAGTATCACGAGGATCATTTTTTTGTTTTATCTTGAATAAGGTCTATCCAACCTATAAGGAGTTTTTAGCTATGTTAGGGGTTAATTCTAGTGTGGTGGCGACCATGCATGAATTCTCCCAGTCTCCTTGGGAGCTGTTAGCAGGACTTATCCACATCTCTCCTTCGGCAGCTCGACCATTGGTCGCTAGGGGAATGATTTCTCTCCGAGTTGGCATGTAGTCTATGCACCTGTGGGATTTCAATGATAAGGTCCATGATGGAGCCATTGCCTTGGGCTTAACTTCGAAGCTACTGCTAGTGACCGAGGACCTAATGGTGGACCCTCAACTGGTTAATATTACAGCCTAGATGTTATTTCATCGCAATCCTAAAGCGGTGATACTAGTAGAGACACTGAACGGTCTAGATGCTTGGTAGTAAGGTCATTATGATTTTTCAATAGGAAGCCCAACTATGCTACATATGTGGATGTATAAGAGATTCGGTTAGGCAATCCCCCTGAATATCCCTTGACAGTTGTGCCAAATTTCTTCACTCGTTATTTCATCAGCTTTGTCCCATCCATAGAGAACTAGATAAACTGGTTCATGGATCATGGATCTCGATGTCTTCATTGTTTGGTGCCATGGTAGGGGGAACTACATCCCATTTTAGAATTAGGGGAGCACCGGTATGTTCGGTTAGTTGGCCTTCGACAGACCTCATTTTATTTCCCTTGACGGCTTCTTTTTCATATCGGATGGGATAAAATTTTGCCTTCCCGTACCCTGGATTTCTTTCCTGTAGAGGATTAACCTGAAGGCTTGCACATGCGATTAGTTTCTCTATGGGAGAATCGTTGGTCGATAACCCATCCTTCTCAATTTGTTGGTAAGATATGACATGATACTGGGGAATATATGAAATGTTTGTAGAAGAGTGTAGGGGCTAAGATCTTGGCAGAGGAGACCAGACATAGATGGTTCGTCATGTTTGACACTATGGAGAGGGCGTAGTGGTTTTCTCTAGGTTATTTTGGCTTTATTTCTCCATGGAGCGCCTTCGGCATACTAATCAGGCAAGGGAAGTTTGGGGGCCTCAAGGAGAAGATTATGACGGGGCTGGGTCTTCTGGAAACAAGAGATAGGTAAGATAGTGTTTATTTATGAAGCTTTTATGATGGAGATGTGTTTTTTGGGGGGGGAATAAATTAGGGAAGGTTTGGTTAGTTTTATTTTTGGGACAACATGGTTATTGGGGGGTTGTTGTTTGAACCCTTACACTAATATTTCATGTAATTGTATCGAATTCTCCCGTTTATGGAATAAAAAAGGATTTTAATTATTTTCTTTACGATTTTAATTATTGTGTGTTGGTGTTGACCAATACCCTCTTGTCTTTACGATTTTGAAATAAACTACCTTTATTTCCTTTCGAGTAACCTACAAATAGAAATACTTTTTTCCTCGATTTAACCTTACCGAGATCCTTCATCAATATGTGTTCTTAGCAACTTCAAATCCAAAAAAGTCCTAAAATAGTTTTTCACCTATTCCACGGTTCTATGTGAATTATTGAGATCGATTTAGAAGGAACTAAGTTAAGTAAATAAGTATTCATCTCTAATGCATAACCCCGAAAAGAATTCGACATATCCGAATAAGTCATCATGGATCTAACTATGTCCAAAAGAGTCATGTTCCTTCTTTCTCCTACATTATTTTTTTATGGAGTTTCCAATCCTGACAATTGGGATGTAATTCCAATTTCTTATAAGTGATTCCTAAACTCTCTCAAGAGGCACTTTCTTCTACGATCAGATCGTAGAGTTTGGATTATTTTACCATTCCTACGCTCCACCTGCGCCTTATGACCTCTGAACTTATCAAATGTTTTAGACTTATGATGCATAAGGTAAACATACCTAAAACTCGAGTAGTCATCAATTCAAGTGATGAAGTACTCATAACCAGTGATTAGGCACAAATTCTTCACATTTATCCCATTAATTTCGGTATTTTTATGATCCCGTGCATAGTAAATAGCTTGAATTTGTCTCATATTTGTGCTACTAACCCTTTTTGGCAATTATTTCGTATTTTATTTATCTCTTATGTATTTTACAGGTATTTCATGCAAATTAGTGCGAAAGAGAACGCAAAACAGTGAAAGAAAGCAAGAAATTGGGAGTTTAAGGGAATTTTCATAATTTTACAGCCATATTCCGGAGGTGGGGCCAACTGGAAATTGAAGATCTTTCAAATACAAGAACACTGGAAAAAACGGCACCTCAATCGGAGCTACGGTGAAGAAGTTATGGTCAATTGAAGATAAGAGAAGTCAAGAAAAAAAGTTATGCCGGAATTTCAAGGGCGATCCGGACCTTTAGATTATGTACTTTTAGGACTTAAAATAATATTGATTATGGATATAGGACAACAAACATTTCATTTCCATTTTTAGTCCCTATTTTCAAATTAAAGGAACATGTGGCATGCAGTGATTGGTTGACGTTTTATGAATATGGGTCTTACACAAAAATAGGCACTAAAACTATAAATAAAATGTTTGTTGTCCTATTTCCAAAATACATATTACAATAGGTCCTAAATTTACAAAGCCCCTATTTTAAAAGGATCCAGACCGCTCATTTAGTCACGCTCAAAGTCCGTTACAAAATTAGTCACGCTTTCTAAGTGTGACAAATTGCCAGATACAGGATTTTTATTTTGTGCTTATCTTTTAGCAAAAAGATTTTTATGTTTTGGGGACTCTTCTAAATGACCTCTAGCCTATATATTAAGTCATTAGGACTCTTTTTATTCATATTTCATTCATGTAAAAGCTCCTAACCAAGGAGGAACATCAAGGAGAAGAATTTACATATTTTGCACATTTAATTCAAGAGCTTTTCGAATTTTTCTTCAACCTTTGGTTTCTTCTTACATGTTGTTGTTCTTCAATCTCGGTAACTTTTATTTCAAGCACTTTTATGATTATTTCTCAATTTAATCTCTCTTTCCAAGCAATTATGAGTTCATACAATGTAGATAATATAGTTTTCACTAATTTCACCATGTTAGGCCAGATTTTTAAGGGTTGGGATGCATGAACCCAACCCGATGTGGTTTGCATGGCTATAAAATTATTTCTCTAAATTTAATAATTGATTTGATCATGTTGTATGGTGATCACAACCGTTGTAAGACTTTTGATCTCGCTTGCCCTAGGTAACCGGGATGCTTAAGAGTGCAACGCGCGTGTAGCTAATACGACACCACTTTACTCGTCCCTTCCTTATATACTGTGCGGGCTACGATCCCTCATATATGTAATACTTGGGAGTACTAAAGACCGGTTTTTATCAATTAATTAATTTATGACTAGTTTTTTACTGGGCAACATACTAGGAGTTGGGGAATTGTATTCCCAACCTGTTTTCCGTTCATTCTTATTAAGTCAATCTTAGTTAGTTAATTTTTCTCACATATTTAATGCAATAGCTTAATTTAGTGTGCATTTAGTTAATTAGTTATTTCCCATCTCAATCATCTTTTTGTTTCTTTTTAGAGTCAAGTTAGGGTTAACAGTCTTACCTTTGTCGTCACATTCACTCGTCCTAGTTCCCTGAGGATTCGATACCCAAACTAGCCACTATACTCCGCAAGAGAGTAGTTAAATTTTAGGTTTTCTTTGTATTGTGGTCGGAAGTCGATAACAACGATTAGCGTATTTACACGGACGCTCGGTTTCCAACCCGATCAACCACCTCTAGCCGAGATAATTATAGGGCTTCAAAAATTAGAATGAACCAGTCCTAACACATCTTTGTCTTTAAAGACTTTAGCCATGAGCAGACCCTTGGTAAATATTCTTTCTAAGAATAATTCATCGACTCGAAGTGCTTCAACTTATAATGAACTCAAATATCTATTTGAACCCAGTATTTGAATTCTTTTTATAATAATATGACCCAAATGTACGTACCAAATGTACAGCTGGTTCAAACTTAGAAGGTTTTTCTCCTTAGGTTATTTCCATTTCAGTTATTAAATTTAGTATTAAGAAATAATGGTGAGACATACCTTATAATATAGACATCATTATATAATGTAACCGAACAAGTAAGATATTTTCCATTTTATATAAAACACTGTTATTAAAATAAACCAATTGTATGTTCAAAACCAGTTTAAAAGAAGGATTCAAATTTTTTTAGATGTTAGGAACATAAAAAATTCTACTAATATTAAATTATTGTCTTCATCGAAAATTAAAACTAAATTTCCTATTATTGCCTTGTTGTGATAGTCCATGAACATAAACATCTCTCCATCACTTAGATCCCTGGTTACCTCAAACCACTTCAAAGAATTACAAACATGATTAGTGACTCTCTAATCTACACAATAAATACCGATAGATTGCACAATAAAGCATGTATCAATGATTAAAGATAAATTATTATCATTGGTATTTCTTGCTAAGAAGACTGAGCACTGCTTCGTCCAATATCAAGGCCATTTGCAAATATAACACTTTCTTTTCGACTTCTCACCTTTCACTTCAGGTTTAAAGTCATTTTAACAACCACAAGATGTACCTAATACTTTCACGTTTTCTTATTCTTCCTACCATGTAGGAAAGAAGAATATGAGCCTTTCTTAGACACCGAACCACACCCTTATGCTTGGTGATATTCTCCGCAATTGGAGTTCCTTAAGTAGTTGTGCCAGAGAAAAATCAAACATGTTTATTGAATAATTTATGAAAAAATATTTAAAGGATTCTAATGATGATTGGAACATGAAATCAACCTTGGTTTCCCCATAAATTTCAAATATTATCACCTTTAGTTCTCCTAAGGTGGGAATCATCTTAAGAACTTGCTTGCGTATGGGAGTAATATCTAGCATCTTGGTGTTAACTAGTTTTGCCATAGCATCCAACCTTATGGCATTATTTTGATCCTCAAAAATGTCCCTCAGGTTTAGATTCATGCTATAAGTGCTTGGCATATGTTCATACTAGTTTTGCAACACATTATTCATAGAGGTTAATATGTAGGAACGAGCTATCTGATTAGTTTTTTCCCATCTCTGATAAGCTTGGCCTCCCATTTAGGTGCCCCCTTATCAGGCTTGGTAGTGCACATTCCAATCAAGATAAACTTATAGTTCTCAGTAATTACGACAATGCATAGGTTTCATTTTTAGTCAATATAGCTCATGCCATTAAGTTTGTTGTGATTTAAGAGTGAAGCAAGTGGGTTCATAAAGATCCCATTTTGAAATCTGAGAATCATAAATTTTAAAAAATGGAGCTAATTTCAAAATATACATATAATAATTAACTTTGATTTAATTTTAATTCGACATCCCTATACCGCCTAATAAAATAAAATCCTAACGAGCATCCTAGTTCTTTTATGAAGTGATATTTCTCGATGGGGACTTAAATTACTTCACCTTAAGGTAGATAAAATTTTATTTTTCAATTATGTACTCAAGACATTTCAGGAACTTTTATCCAACATAAATGAATAGTTGGATTCTTTGGGTCCCACAACTAATTATGATGACTCCGACGGGGAGGATTTCATTAGTTACGTTTAAGTGTAAAACATTATTTCATTCAATAAAATTAAATCTGCTCGTGCAGAACATCCTCGATGGCAGGGTCGAATACACTAACATTCAATTTCAACGAAATATCACTTAAGGATTTTTAAATTTCTATAATACCACGATTAAAACCAACCAATAGAGGCCAAATCAAGATGACACAAGGAGTTAATCACAGTGCATTTTTAAAATGCTGACGAAGACTGCGGAGCCTATGTTGAACCCCTTTCTGACTTAAAATTTAAAAACGTGACGGTTTTTGAAAAATAATTTATTCAATTCTAAAAAATAAAATTCAATCCTTGGAATTTTTCAATTTACTTGGACAAATGAATTTCTCGATCTCACTATTCTAATTTTCTAAAATTAAAAACTATTTTTAAATTAAAAAAAATACCCGAAGATTTCAATTTAATTTACACCTTTAAATTAGTAAAATTCAAATTAGAAAATAATAAATGAAATGAATTTTCCAAGAAAAGAAGCACGATCTAGGTCAGTCTCTTAATAATAAACCATGTTATTCACAAAATTGGGTGTGCCTAATTAACCATTTAATTAGCACATGAAATCTTGCAAAAAACTATAATACAAAGACATGCAAATAATAGCTAATTACAAATATGAAATAAAATGACAAAATTTCCACTTTTCATCCTAGCCTAATCATCTTACTTAAGTAGGATCCTTGACGATAATACTCTCTTGGAAGAAGGTTTCAAGTTGGTGAAGAGTAGTTGAACAAGAGTCCTAAACGAAGTCAAGCAATAGCAAAAAGAAGTCCCAGAATTTATCTACCTCTCCTACCTTACTCCGAACCCACAGTAGTGGCCTGTCCGATTGCTCCTCCTTAAATATCTTTTTTTCTTTAATATTCTTGGAGATCCATCAAAACCACTTCGTTTTGACCTTCTCGCAGCCTTCCATTAATGGACCTCCGTTCTTGATGAAAATTAAAATGGAAATCATGGATCTTCCAGTGAAAACAAAAGGTGATTTAGAATATAAAATCCTAACATCTAATGATTATATTCCCTCAAAAACTCCTCCAAATATATCAATTACGTGAAATAATTCAAAAACTTAATATTACCACCAAATCGATTCTAGGAGAAATTTAACTACAGATAAACAAATATAGGATCCATTCACATAACAAATGTTCATATGACCATGATGGAAGGGATATAACATTCAAATCCTAGAAAACCATGTTAGTACACAAACATATACATTCATGAATAAATTTCTAACATGTAAACTTAAGGTTCAAACTGGTGAACAATATGGTTGTTCCTAAAACGTAATCATTCTACAACTTGGGCTCTGATACCAACTGATGGGAATCAATACATGTGGAATAAAAATATTAACCCATGAATATTCGAATAATTAGTTTATAGGAAGAAAAAAAATAAAAACTAGGTTTGGAACCTAACCTTGTGTTACGGAAACAATACCTTTGCGAATTTGGTTGTAGTCTGATATCGAAAAAGGTATTTATTGGTGATAAAGGTTTATCTTATTTGTTCCTCTAAAATCTTGCTTGTGTCCACCAAAGTTCTTGAATATCATCCTTCCAAATCTCGGTAGGTTTGTGAGAACCTTTTGAGATTAAAAAAAAACTCTTGACTTTGAGTGACATATGAAATTCTATCTCTTTAAGCCTTTTCACAAAAATCTAAATTGATTTTTCTCTCCCATGAATCTAAACTTGTTTTGTGAAATAAAATATAAAAACCTTTAGAATAGATATGCAATTTTTTTTCCAAAGTCTCGTGAAAAAAGAGTTCAAACAGGTATTTATAGGGCTGACACAAAATTCAAGGCGATGTTATTCGTTTAAACGAAAATCCAGGTCGTTCGAACAAAAATGCAATTTTGTTCGAACAAAATTTAGATTCGTTTTAACGAAATGGCAATCTCATTTGAACCAACGTCAAACGAACTTATAGAGAGAATGCTCTGACTTAAAAACCCCACCTCATTAGAAAGTCATCAGAAAAAGGTTCTAATGAAATGACAAAGTCGTTTGAACCAACATCATACAAACTTCTAACAAGAATCCTCTATCTCAAAAAATCAACCTCAATAGAAGGTTGTTCGAGGATGGATCTAATAAAGCCTTATTCTCATTCGAATGAGATGGAATCTAGTTTGATTGAGACCAAAAAATGAAACTTTTATTTTTAAAATCCTTTTGAAAAACAACCTTTATTTTGTAAAAACTAGTAACCCAAATACGATTTAGAAAATTTATGAACACCCAAAGATTTATACCTTCATGAGTTATAGGGGTGTCTTCGATCTTGGAGATGTTGGAGTTTGGTTTGATGAGTGAGTTCGTAACGGGATACGATAATATATCTTTGAGCAATTATAAAGATTTTCCCTTACAGGAAAGGTGTTAGGCTCCTATTATGCCTTTCGATCTCTCATGGGATGTAATATTGTTCTTTAGATTTGATTCATTCATGTAATGTGTGCGATGTGAAAATAAGTGAGAGAAAGGAATTATCCTACTTACGTCATGGGGAGGATGGAGAGGAGTCATTCCAAGGAGTATACAAAAGAAAGCAAAAATAAAAAAGTATGATGTTAATTCCCATTGAATCAAAATTCACTATGAGAAAATGAATGTGTTTGTTGCGTGGGAACACTAATATGTACGAGTGATCATACGCGTAATAATACTAAATATGAGATATAAAAAAAGTAATACAATGAACAAAATAAGACTTGAATCCCTATAATGACGCGCGCTGCCTACGTAGCCATAATAGGCATCAAAGTCCACATAGTACGACATATCAAAATGGTGGGGTTTAAACCATAAACCCAAATTTAGGACTCCTCTTATATTATTTTTAAAGAAAATATGCTCAAGTGTAAAAGTGTAGAAAAAGTGAGTGAATCCTACTTTTAGATTTTATAAATAAACCCCCTTTTTGTCTTTTTTGATTTTATGAAAATATATTATGTGAATATTAATATTAAAAAGGGTTATTGGTTGACATGCGATAATGGAATAAGACTAAAAGATATAAAAAAAATGGAAATGAATTAAAAAACACTAATTAATATGAATTAGAAAAGAGTAGGAGTATACCCCATAGAAGATTTTGCTACTGATTTTTGGAGGAGAGTAGGATGATTTTATGGTGGTGGAATGGTGGTGGAGTAGGGGTAAGCTAAGTGGACAAAGGTGATATGAAAGTGATGTAAGAAAGATGAAAGAAATGTTAAAAAATGGAATTTTTTGGAATGATGGCGCACTGATTTTGAGGTAATTGTGTAATTTCTGATAAAGGGATCTTTGGGAATGAGGTCATGACCTCTTTAAATTGTAAAAAAAAATAGGATTTTATGGGTTTCTGATCGTCATATGCCCTGGCCTGCCTATTGACATACCCCTGTCTTGCTAGCGATGTAAAGTATATCCATGCCTTTAGGCAGGGGTCTAGGGTGCCTATAGGCAATCCGAAAAGGACTTTTTCGGGAAAAAAGGGGCTTAAAATGCAAACCGTAAGTCTGAATTGCACACGGCATGGATCATTAGAAAGGATAATCGCAGACCTATGAATATCCATTAATCCACTTTGCGGGTTAGAGAGTTTACTAAAGTCAAACGTGGCTTGAAAGCACCTGAGGACCTCTAGATAGGAGTTCTCAAAGTAAAAATATGAGTACGCACGAACCGTGAGGTCGATTCCTACACGGTATGGGTAGATAGAAAGGGTATTCAGAACCCTATGATAGAGCAATGATATTCATTCGAGTAGGATAGTTGAACAAAGTCAAGAGGGGCTCAGAAGCGATCGGCGGCCTCTAGGTCGGGATTTAGAGTAAAAAAGTGAGTACATGTGAATCGTCAGGATGATTCGTGCATGGTATGGACCGTTGGAAAGGGGATTCAAAGACCTAAGAGTGTGAAATGATCTATTCTTGTGTTGAAGAGTTTATTACAGACAAATGGAGCTTAAAAGTGCCCAATGGCCTCTGGATCAAGATTTGGAGTAAAAAGGTGAGTATGCGCGAATCGTGAGGCTGGTTCGTGCACGTTATGGACCGTTGGAAAGGGGATTCAGAGCCTTATAAGAGTGCAATGAGATTTTCTAGGGTTGGAGAGTTTACCAAATTCAAACGGACCTCGGGAGAACCCGGTGGCCTTTGGATCAGGGTTTAGAGTAGGACCCAGGGTCTTATGGTGAGAGGATAAGTGTTATAGATCTAAGGAATAATTTAGAGGGGACTATGATGGGGTGTATACAATGATTAATTATGATAAATATTCTATAATGTATAAGTTTTCAATTAAAATCTATAATGGGACTTAAACATCAAATTTTGAGGTAATCACTCAAATAAGGGGTAACTATAGTCGACTATGTTGAAATGGATAAGAATTTAGCGAATCCTCTGACTAAAGGTCTTGTTGGAGATATTATTTATATCTCCTTAAATGGAATGGGACTGAGGTATATAAAATAAATCAACTATATTTAATTGGAACCTAACTTATGTCTTCAAGATATAGATAAGTTCAATGTGGTACTAACAGTTTAAATGGTAGTTATGGAACATTAGGAACTTATATGTAAACTCACACTATTTTGTGACTACTATTTTATTTCTGCATGATGGGGGATGAATACTACTTCTCAACAAATTGAACAAATGTGAATCGCAAAATGACTCAAGTCTATTTACCTATGAGCATTGAAAATGTGACCTCGCTTGTAATGCTTGTGGCCCACCCTATTAGGCCGCGACCGTTATTATCACTTGTTCTCTTGTAGAAAATTTTAAACTTTATTATTATGGAAATATTATAAAACCATGGATTTTAATAAGCCTCGACCTTACTATCAGTGGAAAAAAATCAATTATCGTTGTTAAGCATAATCACAACATGATGAATCATTCAGTATTCACTAATTCCATTGATAATACTATAAAAATATTCAATACAATATTTCACCATAAAAATCTTTATCCCCGCGAATCCATTATAATAAAGACTCTAAGATGACTAAATACACTAAGAGTGAAATCTAAGTAAAACATCTCAAATTTCTATCATTATTCACACCTTCTATACAAACACTTTGTGGCTCCTCGAAAACTATATGCGGCTACTATCCTGAAGAAAACAAGTAATATGGGAGGTATAACCTCGAATATCTTAATAAAGATTAAATCAAAATCCACAACCCACATGTCAATGTTAGTACTAGTAAATAGAAGATATACTAACAAGGCATTAGAAAATAATAATGCAATTAATCAAGATGTAAGAAAATAGGAACGAAAAGATTGTAATTTCCTAACCCCTCAGAATACTCCATTGACCTTATGCTCAATATTCATTAGATCTACTCGACCTCACCCATGGCTCAATCTCTATGGTTTTCCCTCATAATCCATGACCTGTATTTTATAACCCTATAAGTCTCATCCTCTGTGGTCTTATCTTATTCATCTTTGAACTTGTCATATCATAAGACGCAAGCTCCCCTCTTTACCAATTCCAGGATGGTGGATACGTGATATGTCGTTAACTCCACACTTAGTAGAGCTTTGTTATGTTGCAAGCACCATAGTTAGTCCAATCTCAATCTCCCTAGAGCTAAACATTTTGGCCTCAAACACTAAGTATAAAACCCTCAAATAAAAAATAACACCTCGACCTGGACACATAGAGCCACGGCCTTAGCATCAAATCCCATATCAAAAGCTTAACCAAGCACAATATAATTTTTCTATACTCTGCGGCCTCAAAGGAGTTGGAACTTATGTTTAGCAACCAATAATGGTACTATGGTCACATTCTATTTTTAAACCATAATTATCTCATAACTCAAATCTTCAAAGATTAAAGGTAAAACCCTAGGTAAAACCTCATAATATGAGTAAAAACATCCTCGAGAACCTCTATCCTCAAACCCAAAGTCTTAAAATTAGAAACCTAAGAGAAATATACTAAATTAATGAGGAAGAGTATATTCCCAGGGCTCAAAAATACCAAATCAATAGTGAAACTCTATGGTCTCAAACCCTCGATGAACATAACAATCCATGGTCCATATACCTAGAAAATCCATATGAGTGGTAAACGACCATAGCCTCTAAAACCCAGAAACTCGACGAATAGTAAAACTCCATGGTCGAAACCCAGATTACATACAAAAGCTCATCTCATTCAATAGGGAAATATGGAAGCTAGGGTTTTAATAAAGGAAGAAGAGGAATAGGACAAATACCTTACCTTAATGGATTTTACTCTAATGAATAGTAACCTTCCACTGCCTCTAAATGCTTCTTTGGTGAATAATAACCTCATATGGCCTATTCTCTGGCAGTACCTCTCTCCCCCCCCCCCCCCCCCTCTCTCTATCTCACACACACACACACACTCTCTCCTTCTTTCTCATTTCCTCTTTATATAGTGGGAATTAAATTTCTAGTAGCTTTAGGAAATGTGCCAAGGGTTTTTATTTATTGTCATTATTAAAAAAAACATAGGATTTCTGCGTATGACATCACCCTTCAACAAGTAGCCCTTTAAAAGGCGTCTAGAACCTTAAAGGGTTATTTCTCAAGTTATGACCCGAATAGGCCATGTCTTTATCTCACATCATGTGCCTTTATAAGTCCATCCCGGCCTTATCCCTTAGGTCACGACCTTTCTTTTCCATTTGCGGCTTAAAACCCAAGGTTACGTCCCCTACTCAAGCCTTCACTTATGGTTCTGGCCTCCTAGTTTTTTCAGGGTCATTACAACCTCCCCAACTTAACAAATTACATCCTCATAATTTAATAAACTAAAAGTAATAAATCAACCCATATCTCAAAATAAATGTGAGTAAAGTAACTTGACTAGAAAAATGATCTTTGTCCTGAGCTTCTTTTCTTTCTTTTCCACAATTTCAACTAGGGTTTTGTCATAACTCAAATCTCAGAAGAACTCAATAGGCTCATGATTAATGATTTGGATGCAGTCTCTAATGTAATTCTATAACACTGAAATGTTGAAAACATTATGTACATGGGACAAGCTTATGGGTACTTCAAGTCTATAAGAAATCTTCACAGGCCTCTTAAGTACCTCAAAAGGTCCCACATACCTCGGTCTCAACTTTCCTTTCTATCTAAATCTCATGATTCCCTTCCAAGGGTGAAACTTAAGAAATGAATGGTCCCCGACTTCTAGGTTGACATCTCTTCTTTTGACATATTCCAACTATTTTACTTAGTGTGAGAACTCTGTAACCTTTCTTGGATCAGCCTTACCTTGGTCGCAACTTCTTCTACCATTTAAGGTCACAATAGTTATCTTTCTCCCACTTTATACCAATACAAAGGGTTATGGCATCTTCTCCATGTAAGGCATTGTAAAGGGTCATCTTACAATGTTATGGTAGTTATTTCTATACAAAAACTCCACTAGGCGTAGGCGGTCTTCCAAACTTCCAAAAAAATTTCAATATATTCCCTCAGCATATATTCAACAGTCTGGTCATTCCTCTTTGTTTTCCCATCAGTTTACGGATGGAAGAAAGTACTGAATTCTAGTTGTGCCCCCAATGACCTTTGAAAGGTCTTCCAAAATCCTAAAGTAAATCTAAGGTTGCAGTCAGACACAATGGTGACAAAAATATATAGGGTTGGCCAAATGATCAACATTGGTCATAGTCTTGACTGCTAAAAAATGTGCAAACCGTGTCAATATATCCACAATAACCCAAATGAAATCCATTCCCCTTTGTGTCCGTGATAATCCACCAATAAAGTTTGTGGAAACATCTTCCCACTTCCACTATGGGATAGGCAGAGGCTATAACAACCCAGATGGCCTTCGGTGTTCGTACTTAACTTGAGGATATAATAGGCATTTTGACACAAACACCGTGGTCTCTCTCCTCATGTTAGCTCACCAATAGTGTTCCATTATGTCCTGATATATTTTTGAGCTCCTGGGGTGAATTGTAAAAGGTGAGTAATATCCTCCTTCAAACACCTCGACCTTGATATCATCATTCTCCATCACACAAATACTCAACCCAAAATATAAGGATCTACGATTGTCTATTCTAAAACATGAATTTTCTCCTATTTCCACTTATTCATGAATCTTATAGAAATCAGGGTCTGTGGCCTGATCCACCTTTATCTTCTCAATCAAATTACACCGCAAGGGCACTTAAATTTCTACGACTATTTAGGTCTATGACCTCCATCCCAAAATTTTTGAAAACTTTTAGGAACATTTTTTTCTACTAGTAATCCTCACAGCACTAAGGGGACCTTTTTTTACTAAGGGTAACATCAACTACATTAGCCTTCTTGGGGTGATACTTAATTGAATAGTCATAGTCTTTTATTAACTCCAACCACAACCTTTAACTCATGTTTAAATATCTTTAGGTGAAGATATATGTTAAACTCTTATGATAGGTGAATATCTCGCATGTCTCTACACATAAATAATGTCTCCAAATTTTCAAGAAAAAAAACATTATTTCTTGAAACACCCTATATGTTTAACTTACTAGGAGTCTGTGTCGTATAGGTTTTTCAACTAGTTTTGATATTTACGTAAAATATTTTAATAGCCAAAAGCTCCTCAAATGGTACTCCAAAGTTCAAGATTGGTATCGACTTCAACTGGCAATGCAAGAACTTCCTTCCCTTTTTAAAATGGTCTCTAAAGGTATAAAAATTCCACAGTATAGGACACATTGTACCAAAATGCATTATATACGTATAAAATAATTTTCTCGATTTTAAAAATTTTCTAAATCTTTAAAATAATTTTTAAAAAATTTTGGCATTTAAAATCAAATTTTAAACATGTAATTAATTTATTAAAATTGTTTTAAAAACTTTTGGGGAGGAAATTAGAATTTATAAGAATTTTAACCAAGTTAAATAAAATGCGTGCATGAGTTCGTGTGTGAGTCACACCTAGATGCCACATGTCATCATTTTAATAGCCGTAGCTTTATAGCTTTGTTTCTTCACACTCGCATAAATTTTACATATTTCACACTGTTGATCACTATTAATCTAAGGCTTAACTATCTTTTAGAAACATCATCATGTTTGTTCAATCTTTGTGTATATTTCAAAATAAGTTTAGATCCACAAACTTGTTAGATCTAAAGCTTTAAATATTAGAAAAGTCGTATTAACATTTAGATCTGGTTTATTTTGAAACTAATTTTACCAGTTGTGGTATTTATTTTGTATAAATAAATTTTTTCAAATCTATTTTTAAAAATACCTAACTAGTTATGAGTTTCTTGACATTTTTTATATTAGTAGTTTTTATATCTATGCACTTAAAAGAACATCTGTAATTTATAGGACTATTTGTATAAGAGTGTGTGTGTGTGTGTGTGTGTGTGTGTGTGTGTGTGTGTGTGTGTGTGTGTGTGTGTGTGTTCTTGCATTGTAATATAGATCTTGCTATCAGACCACTATCCTTTTCACACTCTTCATGATCTAGTATGTATGGTTGTTTTTCAAGAGAGATAAGAACGTAAGTCGACGTAAATAAAATCTAAAGAGTGGAGGTTTCAATAAGCTACTGCATGAGACAGAAGTACCTAAAGGAGGTATAGCTCTAAGCATATGAGGTATGTTTTCTTTTTTCTTTTAATCTCGCGTTTGCACGCTTATAACTTGTTCTAACACCCCACTCAATTAAATACAGGGTGATCAGTCCTATACCCAATTAAAACAAAATTTAGAGTTGGTTCATTCTTAGAATCACTATTGAAAATATTTTTTTTTGTTTATTTAATCACCTAATATCCAATTAACTAGGTGTTAAACTATTCAAATTTTAATATAAATAAAATTTCCACTTTTAAGACATAAACCATTTAACACTATCCATTCACACAATGAATAACAACTGAGTAATATCAAAACTGAATTACATGCAACTGGAATAAAACTCTCCAGTTTAAATATCTTAATACAATAATCCCATCGAAAATTAAATGTACCAAAACCGACATAAGAACTTAATCTGTCTAATAGAGAGAAAAAATAAGTAAAATCCTCTTGGGCGACATTCCCTAAGTGAAAGATCAACTACATAGTATGAATCAATGAATATGAAAGCGTATAAACAAAGTCAAAAACTCCATTGCATCCAAAACTTGTCAAAAATTTTAATCCTCTAAGTTTGGCGTCCCTGCGGCTGGGCACCTGATATAGGAGATACAAAAGAGAAGAGGATATGTAAGAAAATAGGTCTGATCCCGATGTAAAAATAGTTTAGAAAACAGCAAGTGAATGAATGCTATATTCAGCAATTATTATATACATGTTAGATTATTGGACTCTCTCTTGAGATCCTCACTTCTCATCTAGAGTGCACACCTAACGTACCTTAAATCTAAACTAGTTACTATTGCCATGCTAACTAGTACATATCAGTGGAAACTAACCCTAGCCCATATCTTTCCCACGTATTTCTCTCGCAATACAGTTAATACATATATATCCAATTTCTCTTTAACATGGATAAGCCCTTTTTTCCAACTCCATATAATTAAGTATTTACTTACTTAAATCATTTCAGATTTCATTATCTTTCATGTCTACTTAATTCACCCAGTAAACACTATCACAAGTATATATACACATTCACTCTATTACATATATACAATACTGCACCCCGAGGCTCAGTTGCGGTGCATACGTACTCTGCTATCATGTCCCAGTACATCTCGTCACTGTATAAAGGACCATAAGTTTGGTATGCCCTACGAACCATAATTAATAAATCACAAACAGTGGAGGCGAACATAGTCATAAACCTTTAGGCTACGCACCTAAAAGACTATTCAATACCATTGTTCTCACTAGTGGAAATTCAACCTAAGTCCTATGTTCTGAGGCAACAAGTCAAAGATCCCCCTTCAGGCTCATCAAGATATGACTTCCCTCCACGTGCAAACCTCCCTCGATAGCAAGTAGCATAGGTATGTCATACACACAAATTTTCAATCAATAGGTATATACTCATCCTATACAGTAATAGGCACACACTCGACCTTTATATATCATAATAGGAATTTATCCTATCCCAAGTACCAATTGTATTTATCAATACTACCCATACCTGTTAATTACGATTGTTCTGTTTATCGTACTTTATTATGTAATTATCACATATATAATGTCTTTCTCACTTTAATATAATTTTCCACCACTAACCCAAGTCTCTCACTCCTTGTTAATGTACTAAAATTATTCAAACATAATTACGCGTATTTTATTATGTAGTTATTACTCACATAATTTTCATTCCTTAATTCAATATTTAATTTCCTAACATTAACCCAAGTCTCTCACTCTTTGTTAATGTACCAAAATTATTCATAACCTACTGTGGGCTAAAATATAATTCTCTAAACTTATTTGGGCTAAAACAGAATTTCTAAATCTTTTCTGGGCTAAAATTATTCATAAGCCAGAATTCTCGTTCAAACGAGATGGTATCTCGTTCGAATGACAACATGTCTCATTCGAACGAGATCAGCGTCATTCCAGTTCGTCTTCAACCTAAGTTTTCTGCATTTTTCTTCATGTTCTTATACCCAAACCCTCCTGGATTATATCATACCCAAAACCCAGATATTCTAACAGTGTTCTGACATGTTCAAGGGTGAATTTCACATAATATCGACATCAAATCCATATGTTCATATGAGTATTATCATCAAACCTATTAAATCCTTAAAATTTTAATTTATCTAAATTCTCCATTTTTATACTTCTTAAAAAAACCAGAATTTAGAACCATCATTTCATATCTAAATCATCAAATTTCATATTCAACACGAGTAGGATTCATCTACATGCAATACCTATATATATATATATATATATATATCCTCTACATGTAAAACCTATCCATTTTCATCTTCATAAAACTCTACATGTATAAATCTCCAACTACATGAATCTGCCTATCCATTAAAATTTATTTATTAATCATTTTAAATCTCAAATTCATAAGTTCATCAATCCAAAAGAAAATCCTATTCTAACATGGATAATATAAGCACCAAAATAGAGCAAGAATTACACTTGCCATATGTGTAGGTCTGAACCTTTAAAGAATACAAGTGTTTGGCCCCTCCTCTTTTTTTTTGGAGACTATCCGATGGTGGTGCAAGGTGTAGAGATGGTGGTTGTCCCCTTAGTTTTTCCTAGGTGACTCTTCCTTTCCAAGCAACTTTTCCTCTCCTCTAAATAACCTTTCACTTTCTCTCTGTCTTTTCACTCTCTTAAAAGACCTCACTTTGTGTTTTGATGAAATAAACCTTACGTACAATCTAAACTCATATATATAATAAGTCTCCAAGTTTAGCTAAAAGACAAAAAAAAATATAGGTACTATTCATCTCCCAAGAAAAATGACTAAAATGCCCCTTCGGGGTTCCAATTAAGCTGAGACCCAATTCATGATGATATGGAGGAAAAAGGTGCTTCAAAGGATTGTTGGGAGCCGTATGAGGTTTCGAACAACACTGTATGTCCTATCCAATAAATCCGAGGTTGTCGGGGCAGAAGAGATGGTGGTGCCCAATAAAGAGGATTAATTTTAATCGCTTGAGTAGAGGGTCAGCCTTTGAAAGGCTCGACCTAATTAATGACCTGAGGCAGAGGTTATCGAGGTCAAGAAGTGTAGCAGGATCACAAAGGGAAGATGGGGAACATCGGCCTCATCATGGCCAACACCAGCAAGGTCGAGACAGGGATCAAGAGGAGGTCTATAGTCGACGTTGTGCAGTGGCTGGGGAAATCTCAGTTCACCCCTTGGAGGTGGCTGGGGACAACCTTGTCCAGGTCGACGTTGCAAAGCCATGGAATGACTCCATTCAACGTCTTGAAGAGAAGATAGGGAACCTCATCAAAATCCGAGACCCACTATAAAGAGGCTTCTCAGAGGGCTCCCCATTTGTAGCACAAATTGTGAACTTCCTAACCCCTACCAAATTCAAACCGCCAATGGTATCTCCTAAGTATGATGGTAGTACCAACCCTGTGCATCATATAGAGATGTACCAGTCTGTAGCAAACATTTATTCAATCCCAGATGAGATGAGGTGCAGGGCCTTCTCAAGCACGTTAACAGGAGCTACACATATTTGGTTCACTTCTCTTCTAAAGAACTCTGTTGAGAACTTTAAGGGCTTGGCTGAATAGTTTATTCACAACTTCTATTTTGGGGTAAGACCTCAAAAGAAGACCACTCATCTACTGTACGTCAAACAGGTAAATAATGAGAGCCTAAGAGACTACATTGCAAGATTTAACAAGAAAAAGCTAGAAGTCGAAGATTACGAAGAGAGTATAGCTATGATTGCTCTAATTGGAGGACATAAAAAGGGAAAAGATACTATGAAATCTTGCTGAAGACCCTCCAAAATATATGGTCAAGCTGTTGGCAACAACTGTTAAGGTCATGAATGCCGAGGAAGCCATGGTTTCCAAAGAAGAGGATAAAACTGGTGGAAGCAAGTCTCATAAAGCGAAGGATAAGGACGGGAAGAAGAGGTAGACTGATGACAAATTTATCGACTACACTCCACTCATAATAAGTCCTGATATAATTTTAAATAAGATTAAAGAAGATAGAGACTTGATATGGCCTGAGAAGCTGATACCACCTCCGCATAAGAGGGACCAGGGTAAATGGTGTGAGTTTTATGAAGACCACGGTCATATAACTGACAAATGCTTTGCTATCAAGGATGAGATGAGTAGAGAGTAAAATCATTAACTTGGTGGCCTCATATCTGAGACAAACATTATTAACTTGGTGATCTCATACTTGAAATATCATTAACTTGGTGACATGAGAGTTAACATCATTAACTTGGTGGCCTCATATCTGAGGCAAACATCATTAACTTGGTGATCTCATATCTGAAACATCATTAACTTGGTGATCTCATATATGAAACATCATTAACTTGGTGACATAAGAGTTCACATTATTAACTTGGTGGCCTCATATCTGAGACAAACATCACTAACTTGGTGATCTCATATATGAAACATCATTAACTTGGTGACATGAGAGTTAACATCATTAACTTGGTGGCCTCATATCTGAGACAAACATCATTAACTTCGTGATCTCATATCTGAAACATCATTAACTTGGTGATGTCATATCTGAAACATCATTAACTTGGTGACATGAGAGTTAACATCATTAACTTGGTGGCCTCATATCTAAGACAAACATCATTAACTTGGTGGTCTCATATCTGAAACATCATTAACTTGGTGATCTCATATCTAAAACATCATTTACTTGGTGACATGAGAGTTAACATCATTAACTTGGTGGCCTCATATCTGAGACAAATATCATTAACTTCGTGATCTCATATCTGAAACATTATTAACTTGGTGACATGAGAGTTAACATCATTAACTTGGTGGCCTCATATCTGAGACAAACATCATTAACTTGGTGATCTCATATCTGAAACATCATTAACTTGGTGACATGAGAGTTAACATGATTAACTTGGTGGCCTCATATCTGAGAGACAAATATCATTAACTTGGTGATCTCATACTTGAAATATCATTAACTTGGTGAAATGAGAGTTGACATCATTAACTTGATGGCCTCATATCTGAGACCAACATCATTAACTTGGTGGTCTCATATCTGAAACATCATTAACTTGGTGACATGAGAGTTAACATCATTAACTTAGTGGCCTAATATCAGAAACAAACATCATTAAATTGGTGATCTCATACTTGAAACATCATTAACTTGGTGAAATGAGAGTTAACATCATTAACTTGTTGGCCTCATATCTTGAAACATCATTAACTTGGTGACTTATACTTTGAAAACCACTGGCTTGGTTAGATAAAAACATCATTGATATGCCCAAGTATACCCTTATCCAAGCTTGGGACCCCTCGGTCAAGGCTGACCTTGATAAATCATCAGACATAAAGATATTATGACTGGGCCTGGGGGTCAACACAGGAAGCCTCGACCTCGGTCATAACAGTAGATCTGATGATCTCATTACCACCAACTATCCTATCAGAAGATCGACTCATCATCTCGGCCTGGACCAACATAACCTCATCCTAATAAAGGACTAGTTTATTATCTCAGTGTCATAAGAGAAAGGACCTCTCGACTAAGCTGACCAATAGCGGTACCATCAGTTTGTGCAAAGTACAAAGAAAGATTTAAGCATCAGAGGTATTATGACCCAAGCACCCTCGACCTCGCCCACCACATAAAAGAACGTCTCATCAACTTCTCGACCCAAAGATACTTTATCGCTCAGTCTTATATCTACATTTAAGACTAAGGGCTAGGGGGTAATTGATATAACCAAAATGTACCCTCGTCTCTTAAGACGACGGGCATCACATCTCAGGATCGAGTCATCACAAGGGCCTCAGTAGGGTTGGCCACGACTTAATCATTGGCAGGGTCATCCAGATAAGGCTCGGCCTCTGTAGGGTCGACCACGACTTAATCATTGGCAGGGTCATCCAGATAAGGATCGGCCTCAATATGGTTGGCCACGACTTGATCGTTGGCATGGTAGTCTAGATAAGGGTCGGCCTCAGCAGGGTCGGCCACGGCTTAATCATTGGCAGGGTCATCCAGATAAAGGTCAGCCTTAGCAGGGTCGGCCATGGCTTAATCATTGGCAGAGTCATCCAGATAAGGGTCGAACTCAGTAGGGTCGTCCACGACTTAATCATTGGCAGGGTCATCTAGATAAGGGTTGGCCTCAGTAGGGTCGGCCATGGCTTAATCATTAGCAGGGTCGTACAGATAAGGGTCGGCCTCGGTTTAATCCTCAGCAGGGTCGTCCAGATAAGGGTCGGCCTCAGTAGGGTCAGCCATGACTTAATCATTGGCAGGGTCGCCCATATAAGGGTCGGCCTGAGTAGGGTCGGCCATGGATTAATCATTGGCATGGTAGTCCAGATAAGGGTCGGCCTTAGCAGGGTCAGCCATGACTAAATCATTGGCAGGGTCGTCCAGATAAGGGTTGGCCTCAGTAGGGTCGGCCACGGCTTAATCATTGGCAGGGTTATCCAGATAAGGGTCGGCCACGGCTTAATCATTGGCAGGGTCATCCAGATAAGGGTCGGCCTCAGTAGGGTCGACCATGGCTAATCATTGGCAGGGTCGTCCTGATAATGCCTTGGACGTTAACTGTTCATATAGATTTTATGGTTTCATGGGCCATGGATAATTGTCGTTTATCGAGGTTTAGAGGTCATAGAGTTTCACTATTCATTTGGTATTTTTGAGACCTAGGAAAGTTACTGTTACTCATTGATTTAGTATCTTTCTCTTAGGTTTCTGATCTTAGGGTTTTACCTTTAATCTTTGAAGATTTGAGTTATAAGATTATTATGGTTTAAAACCATTATGTTACCATAATAGCCTTGTTGGTTGCTGAACATGAATTCTAACTCCTTTACTGTCGCGGAGTGAAGGAAATATCATGTTGTCCCCGATTGAGATTTTTGAGATGGGTTTTGACGTTGTGGCTATGGCACTATATGTCCAGGTCGAGGTGTTATTTTCTAGTTGAGGATCGCCTGCTTAGTGCTTGAGGCCAAAATGGTTAACTCTAGGGAGATTAAGACTATGACTAATTATGGGGCTTATGCCACGACAGAGCTTGGCTAAGGTGTAGAGTTAACAACAAACTGCGGATATGACATCCTGAAATTGGGTAGGAGGGGAGATCGCAAACTGTGTCATGACTAAATCAAATATACCTAGGATAAGGCCACAAAGGATTAGATGTTCAAAATGAAAAAATATAGGCCGCGGACTATGGGGGCGAATGATGGGAGATTGAGCCATGGGGGAAGCTGAGGAGATCTAAGGGAGATTGAGTCTTAGGTCAACGGGGTAATCTGAGGGGTTGGGAAATTACATTCTTTTCATTCCTATTTTATTACATCTTCATTAGTTGCATTATTATTTTATGTTACCTTGTAGTATATCTTCTATTTGTTAGTTATAACATTGACAGGTGGACTGAGGACTTTGATTTAACCCTTGCTGAGCTATTTGAGCTCATTTCTTCTATATTACTCGTTTCCCTCAGGATAGTAGTCGTGAAGAATTTTCGAGGAACCACAAAGTGTATGTATAGAAGTTACGGATAATGACAAAAAATTGAGATGTTTTACTTAGATTTAACGCTTAGTTGTATTTAATCATTTCATTATAATGGATTGTATGGCGACAAAGATTTTTATGGTTAAGGCTTGTATTGAAGACTTTTATAGTATTATCAATGGAATTAGTGATTATTAAATGATTCATTATGTTGTTATTATGCTAAATAGCTATGATTGATTTTGTTCCCACCGTGATAGTAAGTCCAAGGCCTATTAAAGGTCGCATTTTTGTAAGATTTCCGTAACAACAAAGTTTAAAATTTTCCCTCTAAGAAAAAGTGACTATAACAGCCACGACCTTATAAGGAAGTTCGTGGGGGCATTACAACCAGTGTTAAAGCATGCAAAATTGGATGATTTAGGTGTGTTAAAACTTATTCTCTAGATATATGTGTCTTATAAAATTGTATTTGGATATTAGACTCATACATATGTGATGATTTCCAGAAAGCTATGGCAATAGGTAATCAAAGAGCTAAGAGTGACGTGAACAAAAATAATGTGGTCTCAGAGCCAGAACTGGAAGTAATAATCGGGTTCCCGGAGGCCCTAGATAGAGACATTGTTGTAAGGACATCTGCGCAGAGGCCTATGGGCTTCACCATTGAGCATTTCAAGAAATAATGACTAGAGCCTTTTGAAGCAGAGGCTAACTAGTTGAAGGCTAACACCTGGATGAGGAAGATTAAGAATATTCTTAGCATCCTTAATTGTACCAACAAAAAGAATTTTCCCTTTGTCTCTTTTATGATTGAGGTCCAGGAAATCCACTTATAGTCTTTGGTCAAGAGGACCCAGAAAAGAGTAGATGCCGTAATTATTTATTGGGACAGATTCAAAGATCTTTTCCTTAAAAAGCAATTCCCTGCCACGACAAAGGAAAATCTAGAAGTGGAAATGTATGGAGTTAACTCAAAGAACTATATCCGTAGCCTAATATGACATTTATAGAGTTGTCTCACTTTTCCCCCTATCTAGTTGGAACTGGAAAAAAAAAGGCGCCTAGAAGTTTAAAAAGGTCTTAAAGTGAGGACTCGTAGCAGAGTGGGATTAAGACTATGAACTTAGGAAGAAATCATTGAGGTTGCTCAAATAATGGAAATAGACTTTGAAGATGGACCGAAAGTTAAAGAGGAAAAGAGAAAAGTCCCAAATGGAGAAAATACAGAAGAAAATCTACGATATAAGGCGCATAATCCGTGGTAGAACAATGGGGCCTTGGAATGGAGGCAAGAAGAAAACGTTGACACTGCGATCGTTACTTGCTTTAATTGAGGCATGAAGGGTCATTTAACTAAGGATTTACCATTAGGAATGAGCTGTTACAAATGTGGCAATCTAGGTCATAAAGTTAAGTACGGTAGGTTACCAAAAAAGGACATGGGGAAGTCTCAAGCTTCCGCTAGAGTTTTTATCTCGAATGCTAAGGATGCGGATAAGGTCGAGGACGTGATAAAATGTACTAATACTATTGATGATATAAATGACTATGAACTTTTTCATTATGTGGACACCCACTCATTTATGTCCATAATTTTGTATGGAAATTTAAGAGAAGGCCACAGATCGTAAACCCTCTATAAGTGCTTGACACCCCTCTGGGAACTTCATTAGAAATCGTGACTATATATAAGGGATATATTGCAAAAATTGGAGAGAAATATTTTAGAAATAATTTGATTCACTTAGAAATGGAAGACTTTGATGTTATCCTAGGTATGGGTTGGCTATCTACCCACCTTGCTAAGATATGTTGTGCTTGTATGGAAATCACTTTATGTATCCAATGAGAGATCGAGTTAAGTTATAAAGGAAATAAATCAAGTAGGAAACCTTTATTAATATCATCTTTGAGGTCTAGGAAGATGTTAAAAGGAGGGTGCTTTGGATACCTACCCTATGTGAAGGATCCTGATAAGACCACAACCATATTAGCATGGGTACTCGTGTATGCAGAATTTAGCAATGTTTTCCAAAAAGGATTGTCTAGTTTTCCCCTCAAATAGAGAGATTAAGTTTACCATTGACCTTGGACCTAAGGCCATGCTTAATTCAAAGGCACAGTATAGGATGGCTCCCACGGATTTAAAGAAACAACTAGAATATTTTTAATGTCGTGGCCTTATAAGGCCTAACACTTTCCATTAGGGTACCTCGATAATTTTGTAAAGAAGATTGATGGGACTATGAGAATGTGCATAGATTATAGAGAAATAATAAAATGGCCATGAAGAATAAGTATCCTTTGCCTAGGCTTGATGATGATCTTTTTGACCAATTAAATGTTGCAAAATATTTTTCTAAGATCAATTTGAGATTGGGATATCATAAACTTAAGATAAAGTGTGATGACATTCACAAAATGACCTTTAGAACTAGGTATGGTCATGAGTTTGTGGTGATGCTGTTTGGGCTAAAAAATGCCCCAACAAATTTTATGGGCTTGATGAATAGAGTGGTTAAACCTTTCATAGATGAAATTGTGATTGTTCATCGATGATATATTTATCTATTCTAAAAACTCAGAATAGAACGAGGAGCACCTCTACGGAGTCTTTGAAGTTATTAGGAAAGAAAGTTTATATGTTAAGTTTTCTATGTGTGAATTTTGGATTAAGGAGATAGCCTTCCTTGATTATATTGTGAACAAATGTGGGTTGGCCATGGATCTAAGAAAGGTGGGAGCCATCGTTGATTGGTATAGAACAATCATCGTGACTAAGGTTATAATCTTCCTTAGATTAATAGGTTATTGTAAGATATTTTTAGAAGGGTTTTCCAAAATTTTTGTGACCTTGAACCAATTAACGCATAGGGATTAGACATTCCTATAGTCGGAGGAGTGTGAATCAAGTTTCCACAAGTTAAAGGAAAAATTAGTGGTTGCACCTATCTTAGCCTTACCCAAAGAAGGTATAGGCTACGCGATCTACAGTGATGCTTCATGAAGTGACCTTAGATGTGTTTCAATGCATAATGGAATGGTCTTCACATATGCCTCTAGGAAGTTGAGGCCACATGAGAAGAACTACCCAACCCATTACCTAGAGTTAGCAGTGAAATAACTCAACAAAGGTATTTAACAAAGCTAAAGGTATGATTTAGAATTTGAATAAACTCTTTGGGGAAACTATTTTATTGTTTTAAGAAAATGTTTCACACAAGATGTGTAAAAACACTAACATATTACAAACAAGATAATTTCATATTCTTGGTAACTAAGTTTAAAACTTTTAGTTATCCCTTTTAACCTTTTAGACAGTAGATAACATGCAAGAACTAAGAAGTATTCACAGACAGTTTACACACAAATTTTTTACGTGGTAAAACCCCAAAGTCTAAGAAAACATCCATGTTGACCTCTACTCCACAAAACAAAGATATACTATAATGGAATAAGGTTATAAGTTACAAGAATGCAAACACATGATCAAAAACAGAAAGAAAATATACTTAATATGCCTGGATATACACCTCCTTTAGATACTTCTCTCTTATCCAGCACCTTCTTGAAACCTCCATTCCTTTGCTTTTCTTTACGTTGACTCAAGTTCTTATCTCTCCAAAAAAATAACCACACTCATGAAATTATAAAGTGTGTGAAAAGGACAGTGGTGTGATATTAAGATCTATATGAAAATGTAAGAACACACACACACACACACACATACACACACACACACACACTTATACAAATAGTCCTACAAATATAAACGTTCTTCTAAGTGCACATATATAAAAACTACTAATATCTGAAATGTAAAGAAACTCATATCTGGTTAGATATTTTGAAAAACGGATCTGAGAAAATTTATTTACACAAAACAGATTTCACAAATGGTAAAATCAATTTCAAAATAAACTAGACACAAACGTTAAAATGATTTTTCTGATATTAAAAGTTATAGATCTAATAAGTTTGTGGATCTAAACATATTTTGAAATATATGCAGAGATTGAACAAACAAGTGGATTTTTCTACAAGATATTTATGCAAATCAACGTATAGAAATAGATCTAACAAAATAGTGTGTGCAAATGTATCACAGTAGTCAGAAAAGAAAAAAATCAAGTTCTTAACAACGTGATGGTTGTTTTAAGGGAAACATAGATCTAGAGGAGTTTTTGTCAAAGATTTACATTTATACTCTAAAAAATTCAACTCTCTTTTGAAAACCCTAAATGTTTTACAGAAATAAACACTAGTTTTTAATAATGTCATAGAGAAAAAATATGAAAAATATACACTAAGAGGTTTATAAGAAGTTTTTCTTCTTCGTTTTTCTCACTAAAAACTCTTCTCTCTCTCTCTCTCTCTCTCTCTCTCTCTCTCTCTCTCTCTAAAGTGGTGAAGTCTTGAAAATCGAAGATGAAGTGGGTTTATATTGGAAGGAGGGAAGGTTCGAGAAATAGGTTTTGAAATGGATGGCTCATATTAAACCAACTGGCTTGATCTAAACCGAATGGTTGAAAATGAAGCGCTTTACCGATTATAGGCAATTATTGGTAACGCCTTTTGATTGGTTGAAACAGTTGTCACTTAGATCGTGTAAGATTCAATATAAGCCTAGATTAAAAGTGATGAACGATGTGAAATGTGTAACATTTATGTGAGTGTGAAGAAACACAACTATGACTAGTAAAATGATGACATGTGGCATACAGGTGTCATTCACACACACACTCACACATGCATTTAATTTAACTTATTTAAACTTTTCAAAAATTATAATTTACTCCCCAAAAGTTTTGAAACAATTTTAACAAATTAATTAACTGATTAAAAATCGACTTTAAATGCCCCAAATTCTAAAAATTATTTTAATTTTTTTTTAAACTTCTAAAAATCCGAAAAATTATTTTAAACATATATAATGCATGTAATGCAATGTGTACTATAATGTGAAATTTTTATACCTTTGGAGACCATTTTGTAAAGGTAAGGAACTTCTTATATCGCAAGTTGAAGTAAATATCAATCTTGAACTTTGGAATACCATTTGAGGAGCTCTTGGCTATTAAAAATATTTTGTCTAAATATCCAAACTAGTTGAAATACCTATATGGTACAAACTACTAGTAAGTTAATCATATTAGGTATTTCAATCTCACCCTTTGGATATTGGAGATAAAATTCCTCTGATTACATCAGCGGTACTCGTTGGTAGAAAAATTCCTAAACCTATACAAAGTTCTAACATCCCATCCCTTTATAATATAGAAAATATGAGTAAAAAAAATTAAATTACATAACTCGACTAGAGTACAGACCAACACCCTAACATTTGATAGGATTACGTCCATCCCAAGACTGCCTATAAGATTTCATTATTAAATTTGACTAAAATGTTATGTACTTAATTTTTTTATGTAATCCCAGGACTAGTGGTAATCAGTGTAGCCAACTATAGAACTAGTGATGTCCTTTATGTACCAAATATCATATTCTAGTGTGCCTTTAACATATTTTATTATACATTTACACACAATAAGTGACATATGATTGCATTGGTATCGCACATAAATACAAACACATAAATAATATCTTGTCAGGGTGCAATGAGATATAACAAACTACCTCTCATGATTTTATATAAAGTTGGATCAACATTCTTCCCATTTTCATCTTTGTATATCCTAGTTGTAGTGCTCATAGGAGTGCATGCAATCTTAGGATTTTCTAAGCCAAATTTTTAATCAATTCATTTGCGTATTTGATTTGAGAAATAAAGAGACCATAAAATAATGCTTTAACTTGCAAACCTAAAAAGTAGTGTAACTCCCCCACAAATGACATTTGGAATCCCCCGTGAATTATTTTAGAAAAATCATCAACTTGTTCTAGGGAAGTTGGACCAAAGGCTATGTCATCTACGTAAATCTATCTGATCAAAACATCTTTATTTATTTTTTGGATAAATAATGTCTGGACATTACCGCCACCTTCAAACTCTTTACTGACTAAAAAGGTTGAGAGCCATTCATACCAAGACCTAGGGCTTGCCTTAAGCCATATAAAACCTTCTTCAATCGACAAACATGGTTTGGGTGAGACAAGTCAACAAAGCCTTTCAACGATTCTAAGTACACTTCCTTAGTTAGAATACTATTCAAAAAGGCAGATTTAACATCCATTTGAAAAAGTTTGAATTGAAAGTGACACGCAAAACCAAGGAGTAGACGAATAGACTCGAGTCTTGTTATCGGTGCAAAAGTCTCGTCAAATCCTATTCCCTCTATTTGAGAATATCCTTGCACTACCAGTCTTGCCTTGTTTCTAATGATTACCCCAGATGAATCCGTTTTATTTTTGAAATCTAACGAGTACCGAGAACCTTTTTATTTTTAGGACATGGGATAAGATACCAAACATCATGACTCTTAAATTGGGTTAATTTTTTTTTTCATAACATCAATCTAATAAGAGTTGTTGAGGGCATTGTGTACATTCTTTGGTTTTATTTGAGAAACAAAGCATGAAATACTAGCCATATTTTTAAGTTGAGATCTTGTTCTTATAGGCTCCATAGGGTTGCCAACTACCTTATCTAGGGGATGATCTTTAGAAACTCAAGTTGGCATAGCAGGGACTTCAGTCGATAGTTGATCGATTATCTGAGGAGAAATAATTTAAAAAAACGTTTAGTCTCGTCCTCGATAATTGATTCGGTGCAACACTCACAGTGCTAGTGTCATTAACAATTACATTTATAGATTCCATTAGAACTTTGGTATGTAAATTGTAGATGCGATATGCTCTACTATATTTGGAGTAATCCATAAAAATTCCTTTATCAACTTAAGTGTCAAATTTCGAAAGGTGTTCTCTATCTTTGAAAACATAACTGACACTCATGAAGGTTCTAAAGTATTTTAAATTTTGTTTTTTGTCGTACCTAAGTTCATATAAAGTCTCTTTGGTATTGTTCCTAAGGTATACGCAAAATGTCTGGACTACCTCAATCCAAAAGTATTTTGGAGATCCTTTAGTGTGTAACATAACCTTATCAATTTTTTTAATTGTTCAATTTTTCTTCTCAGCAATACCGTTTTGTTAATAAGTCTTAGGAGCACTGAACTCACTCTAGTATCCATTACCAACATAGTATTATACTACTACAGTCTCTTTTAATTCCCCACCTCTATCACTTCTACTACTTGATAATTGGGTATCCTTTTCATTTTCTATTTTCAAAAGATTTTAAGAAGTTATTGAAATGTATCTGATTTATTTTTCATAAAATCGATCCAAGTATACTGTGTAAAATCATCCACCATGGAAGGAATGTAACTATTTCCATAAAGTCTCATAGTAAGGGAAGGGCCCATAAAATCCATGTTGATAAATTCTAGAGGTTTTGAAATTATTATATCTTTAACTTTGTTGTGAGGTGATTTGCTTATCTTTCCCACTTGGCAAGGACCACATATAATATTTGAAGAAAAATTCATTTTAGGTAAACCTCTATCCAATTCTTGGGAGCTCAACTTGCGTAAGTTATCAAAATTAGTATAACCCACCAATATATTATGCCACAAATTAGAATCATCTAATCTTGCTAACTTACAGGACTCATTAGTAGGAATAAATGTATTTCAATTATTCAGAGTTCTATTTCCCATAAGAATATAGTTACCATCTTTGTTAAAAAATTTGCATTCAGTTTTGGAAAAGGTAACTATGTGATCAGAATCATAGAATTGAGATATACTAATAAGATTAACTTTGAATCCTTTCACTAAAAGAATATAATGAAGGATATGAAAACCCTCTTATGAAAGCATTCCTTTATTAATGATCCAGGATGAGACTCCATCACCAAATAGAACATTACCTCCTAAGACGTTTGTGTTGTTTGTCAGTTTTACCTCGTCCTCGGTCATGTGTTTTGAACACCCAAAATCAAAGTACCATCCAACAGAGGTACTCTCAACTTTAAAAGAAGCTATAACAACATTGCACCTTAATTGGGGTAACAAATCATATTTTCTAACCCAAATGGCCCTGGTTTTAAAATGTTTCTTGGCCTTTGATTTGAAAAGGTTAGAGGGTTCTCCTTACTTAATTTCTTTTAGTGCGAGACCTTTTCCTTTTCTTTCTAAAGTCAAAGTTTTTATTATTCCTCCTTGGGAGAACATAAGTGTTGAGTCTCTTCCTAGAATAGTTAAATTTACTATAGACTGACGTATATAGATGCTTTTAAAAACACTCAGCAAGAGAGTGACCATAGACATCGCAATAGCTAGAGTATTGATGCGATGTTGGCTTGACTCTATCTTCTAAGCCTTTAAAATTAGGTTTAGATGCACTCTGAAAGTGAGGTTTAACTGAAATAATTTTTGAGTTTTTCCCAAGTTCTCTAATTATGCGCGAGCGCGCGCGTGTGTGTGTGGGTGGGGGGGGGGGGGGGAGTCAAACATACTTCTCTTTGTTATTGTGCTTTTGGTCTGGACAACACATAGTCTTAGTGTCTTATGAGACTCATTTATTTAAAATAATTTTATGAGGTCTTTCAAATTTTTTACCTAGTTTGTCTGGTAAAGTCCCAATAGAATTTTTCACCACATCAGCATTTGATAGTTCATTCACACACACATCAGGCATAGAATCAATAGCGGCATCAAGGGGTAAACATGCTTTATGTTCAAAATACACAATTTTAGCATAAAAAGACATGCATAATTAACGTGTTTCAGATGACTTAGGCTGATCATCATCTGAGTCACTAGAGTCATCCCAATTCTTACACACATAGGCCTTAGGGGTAGTCCTACTATTAGAGTATGTCACAACATTTGTGACATTGTATATTACTTATGTATTTTTTGGGTCTCTGATTGTTAGTGAACTATTATGGTCATGGGGTCTGGGGGATTAAAAGTTTTGATAGCCAACCTTCCCTTGTTTAGTTTCCATAGACTTTTTAAACTTTATAATATTTTTAAAATGTTTACTCATGAGGGCTATCTAGTTATCAATACTTTCAAGGCCACAGTCGTAATTTAATCCTAAGTCATAACCAGGCAGATATAACTTAGGTACCATCATTTGAGATGAGAAAACTAGGTTAGATCCATATGATCTTTTGACAGTAGAAGTTATATGTTTCTTATACTCTAACTCCATTTCTACAGTTCTTAATTTGCTACTTAATAGTTCTAGCGTTAGGTGAGGATCATCCATTTCTTCTATTGCATAACATTTGTCATCAAATTTAGCAGGTAGAGATCTAAGTATTTTCATCACAATTTCCTTTCTATCATAGACGATACCATTAACATGTAGTTTAGTAATAATGTTTGTGAGATTAATATAGAAGTCATCAAAGGTCTCAGATTCATCCATCATAAGGGTGTTGTATTATTGCACAAGCATTTGGGTTTTCCCAACCTTAACACGCTCGTCACCTTCATGGGCAGTGACAAGGGTATCTCAATACTCTTTAGATGTAGTTCAAATGGCATTCTCTTGAATTCGTGTTCATTTATAGACATGAATATATAATTTTTACCTTTATTATTGCATAGTGACATCTGTTTCTCTTTATTTTATACTCATTGAGCATTTTCTTAACCCATAGAGTGCTACCTTCAGTTAAAGGTTTAGTGGTGTAAGAGTAACCATTTTCAATAGTCTCCCAGACTTCATCAGCCGAAGTACCATGGATAAGCGCAATTATCCCAAATTTCGAGTAGGGAAAATTGTGTCCATCAAACATTAGGGGTCTGAAGAGGTTACCAAATTTATCAAATTTGTCATCCATTTTTGAAAAATACAAAAACGGTTTCAGGAGTTACAGGATCAAAAACTTTTAAAACCTCTCTAATACCACTTGAAAGAACTCAACCAAGGTTTTAACAAAGTTTAAGGTATAGTTGAGAATCCGAATATACTCTTTGGGGAAACTAATTTTGTTTTAAAAAAATATTTCACACAAGATGTGTAAAAATACTAAAATATTATAAACAAGATAAGTTTAGATTCTTGGTAACTCCGTTTAACACTTTTTGTTATCTTATTTAACCTTTTAGATAGTAGATAGCATGCAAGAATTAAGAAGCATTCATAGATAGTTTACACACATATTTTTTATGTGGTAAAACCTCAAAAGCTGGAAAAACATCCACGGTGACCTCTACGCCACAAAACAAAATTCTAATAAAATGCAATAAGGTTACAAGTGTAATACCCCGTAATTTTAATGACTTTTGATATGAGAAAAATTAAAAGTTAATGGGCCAAATCAATGGGGAATAATTGGAATTAATTATAAAAAAATTATTTGGGATTAATCCGGATTGAATATTACTAGAGATTAAAGTAATATAGGATTTTGAGTATATGATTTTAAATATTACTTAGTGATATAAAGTAATATGTGAATATAGTAATTATTGTTGGGACTAATGTTGGGCAATAATGGAAATTAAGCCCGCACGTGCTTATAAGTCGTGTCGGGACTAAAATTGGAAAATAAAAAGGAGATTTATTTTGAAGTCATTCGGATGATCATTTTGAGTGCGCCGTTGTGTCCGGAAGGGTCAAAATAGGCAGAAAAGTCTACCCGGGGGGTATACCTATCCTCAGGGAAGGGTTTCCTTGCCTCCTCAGAGGTAAACTCCTAGGGTCAGCAACGTCCCTCCTCCGTTGAGGGGTAGGTTGGTCTTTTCGCAGTTTTTGGGGTGGTCTCCTGGCTTCAGGATGGGGTTGAACAGCTTCCGTAGTAATTATCTCCGGTGAGACCCCAGGCGGCCTCATCATATTTTGACTGAGCTTTGAAATTGCTCCTTCATCGCTTGCTGTGTTGTAGCCAAGGACCTCAAGGCTGCTGCCACCTCAGCCATTTCGGACTGGGGTGGTTCCTGGATAGAACTAGGTCCTCCAGCACCAGATGGTGGAGGAGGTGGTGGAAACTCCGGTGCCATATGTTAAAACTAAAGAGCTTGTGAAGAAGATGAGATTAATACCTTAAAGGACCTCTTTCAATGGTGAAACAGCTCCACGAAAGGGGTGAGGCCTGGTTCACCACCAGGGTCTCTGATGAGGTTAAGCAGAAAAAGAGGAAGAGACAGCTTCTCATTCCCACAGACTACCAAAATGATGATGCTAGAAATAGCACCACCAATCAAGGTGTTTGTAAGCTCAAACTAGTGATAACAATGGTAGCACAAGAGTATACTAAATATAAGAGATTGAGGTGAGGAGAAGAGAAGAGGATGAACACTTGAATATAAGTAGTTCAGCCAATCTAGCCTACGTCTACTGTGAGTGTGTGAGTAATATCACTGAATGAAGGCACTAATGGACATGGATATAATCTCTCAAGCTTTCTCTCCCTACTGTATAAAATGACAGAGTTTCATCTAGGGTTGTAATTATCGATCCCTTTACAAGGTAGAGGATGACCTCTATATATAGTGCTTGGGGGGTTTAATGTACCCCCCAAGCATGCAATTAGCATGTGCATGAGGATCGAACCAGTATGAGAATGACACCTGGCTGATCTAATGTAGATAATGATGACCTCAATATTCCCTCTCATGAGGGGAATGATTCAGTTATAACTGATTTGCCCATGTGTTCCAAACCCTATATGTGCTTATAAATGCTCGACCCTGTGTCCTTGTAACCTCAGCCTGGACGAGTATGAGGTTGGTGGAATCAGCTGTAGTTACTTTGTCTTGTCTCTAATCGTGATGACCTCAACCAGGAGGGCTGGCCGAGCTTAGGTGTGAGGTAGTTGTAATGTCGATTGAGGCCGATGATGACGTTGGCAGTTAATTGAGACCGTAAGACTCTACTGACCTCGATTGATGAAGAGATGAGGTTGGTGTATGAGGGGCTGATCTTATGAGAGATGACCTTGCTGATGGTTGTCATAAGCTTCTTGTCAACTCGGCTATGGCTGAGATGATGTTGATACTGGAGAAGGACGAGGTCGAGGCATAATGTGATGATCTATGAGGCTGAGCTGTTGTATGAGAGTTATGAGGCTGAGGTTAAGGCCAACATCTTCTGTTCCGGTCCTTATCAGGACGACCCTACCAATAATTAGCCATGGCCAACCCTACTGAGGTCGACCCTTATTTGGATGACCCTGCCAATGATTAAGCCATGGATGACCCTACTGAGGTCGACCCTTATCTGGATGACCCTGCCAATGATTAAGCCGTGGCCGTCCCTACTGAGGCCGACCCTTATCTAGACGACCCTACCAATGATTAAGCTGTGGCCGACCCTACTGAGGTCGACCCTTATCTGGGCGACCCTTCTAATGATTAAGTCGTGGCCGACCCTGCTGAGGTCAGCCCTTATCTAAATGACCCTACTGAGGATTAAGCCATGGCCGACCCTGCTGAGTCTGACCCTTATCTGGACGACCCTGCCAATGATTAAGTCGTAGTCGACCCTTATCTAGACGACCTTGCCAATGATTAAGCCATGTCCGACCCTACTGAGGCTGACCCTTATCTGTACGACCCTGCCAATAATTAAGTCGTGGTCAACCCTGCTGAGGCCGACCCTTATCTGGATGACCGTGCTAATGATTAAGTCATGGCTGACCCTGCTGAGGTCAACCCTTATCTGGACGACCCTACCAATGATTAAGCCGTGGCCGACCCTACTGAGGCTGACCCTTATTTGGACTACCATGCCAATGATTAAGCCATGGTCGACCCTTCTGAGGTCGACCCTTATCTGGATGACCCTGCCCATGATTAAGCCGCGGCCCACCCTATTGAGGCCAACCCTTATCTGGATGACCCTTCCAATGATTAAACCGTGGCTGACCCTATCGAGGCCCTTATGACGACTCGGTCGTGAGATGTGATGCCCGTGGTCCTAAGAGACGAGGGTACATTTTGGTCATATCAACCTCTCCACAATTACCATTATAAAAAGGTTTCTAGAACCATCAAGGATTGTTTTTTAAATTATAACCAAATAGGTCAGTTCATTATCCCACGTGTTGTGCATTTATAAGTCTACGCCACTACACATCGCGGCTTTCTCCCTTATTTTGTGACCTTCCTTTTACATTTGCGACCTATAAATCCATGGTTGTGTCCCCTTACTTTGGCCTTCACTTGTGGTCGCGACCTCTTATCAGGTCGTGGCCTCCTTCGATTTTTAGGCTCATTAGATCTTTTTATGGAAACAATACTGATCCTAAACCATTCGTGAAATCAAGATCAACATAAGTCCATAAATGTGTCAGTTAATAGAATACTCTTATGTAAATGGGTTTATTTTGGAGCTTCTTATAGAGAGAGAACTCAAGGAAATGGGTGTCAGTTATAAAGCTCCACATAAAAACTTTGTAGAAAATGGAAAGGATATATAACAAAAACACAAAAGAATACTATTTTTCTTACAATCAAACAGGCTATCATATGATGCTTTACGGTATTTTAAAGCACTACCATCGTGACATATGACGCGTGTTCACGCGGCCTGCAAAAGGATAATCGAGGAGGTTAGGGCAAGTGGACATTTATCAACTCGTGATGATTCGTAGAGGGAGCATCCATTTACTTATGATGGGACATAAAATTAGGACCGTATGATCAAAATAAATCTGAGTGGACACAATCCAATGGCTATGAGTCGCGCGTCTGATAAGAAGTGATTGTTTATGAACATTTACTAAAATGGATATAAAAAGAGCTTCGAACCTTTGTTCGGGACACAAAACTATAAAGACAAGTTTCCAATCGAGTCAATTTGTATGTAATTGGTTTACTCTGAACAAAACGTCTTAGCCATAGGATAGATTTTGAATTTGTGATCCCATATGCCTATGACGATGTTTGATGAAGACGTAATGGCTAAACTTCAAAGATTGGATATTTTGTGTCGAGTTTAAGTGTCTTATTTTCCTTCCCGTTTATCGAGGATCTCACAGGTATGAAAGCATATAATTTATGAGTCCTTGGAATTTTTATTAAAGGTGTTATGTTAAAAAAGGTTTGGAACATTTTTTTAATATTTTTTAAGAAAATATGTTTCTGAGTTTAGTTTTGTTGGAACAAAATATAAGGTCGATAGAACGAAATAAAATTATCGCTCGAACGAACTTATAAGGTGTTAAAATGAATTTGGATTTTCGTTCGAAGAAGGGTTCAGATGAACATCAAATGGAGCCACACTATTAGAATTCGTTAGAAACTCTTTTGAAGTTGGTTCAAACGAGAATGCAACCTCGTTCAAATGAAGTGGGTTTTTATTCAAACGAGATGCGATTCTCATTCGAACGATTTCGCTGCCTCAAAATTTGTGTTTTACTATTTAAGGCATGTTGGACTCAAAAAGTTTAAGGACTTTTGATGAAAAATGTTTCTACCCTTGTTTACAAAAGTTCCAATTTCACCCTTTACATTTCAAGATCCAAGATTCATAATTTATATGCTTTGAGTTCTTGTTTGGGAAAAAAATCTGATTCTTTCATCTTGAGAGAACGTGTTTTCGTGTGGTGGACTCCGTACGTGTTGATCGCGGTGTTTGATGGCTATTAAACCTAATTAGTGAATATTGAGACACGCGTGGACTCGTGTGTTATGGTAGCTTGTGTGGGTGGACTCTTAGGTTGCATTGTGGAGGAGTGGTTGAAGATAAAAGAGCGTCAAGGCTTGTGGGGGGATCAAGTCGCTTTGTAAGTCTACTATCTATACTTTGTAAAACCATATCATAGTGATCTATTGGTTGGGATGTCTGAGGTTTTTCCCTTTGTAATTTTCTCCCACATCAGCATCTTATGGTGTTATTTATTTATTCTATCTCCTATCACCTTGGATTCATACTTTAGGGTAAAAAGATAAAATTGGGTAAATCAAGTTTTCTATAAGAAAAATTTAAAATCTATGCTTAGTTTATTTGTGCAAATTTTGTTTAAAGGTTCAATCTTTAAAATTTTGAAAAATATAAAAATATTGGACTTTTCGAACCATCATTTCCTAAGTGTACACTGTAGAGACTGTTATGCACTCATAAATTGATATCAGAGCTAGAACACTTAGTTTTTGTGTTTGTGCTCCCGTGTCTTTAGGCATGAATTTTGAAAGTTTTGATAGTTTTAGATTTCCTATATTTGATGGGTCAAATTATGCTTACTGAAAAATGCGTATGAAGTCAACACTTAAGGCTATAGATGGGAGGGTGTGGTTAGCTTTTGTCACCACCAGTAACGAGAGATGGAGATATAATTCACATAAAACTTGTAGAGTTGTGGACTGAGGCTGAGAATAAATTTCCATTATATAATTCTCGAGGATTAAGTCCTCTTTTTTGTTCTATCACCCCAGAGGAATTCCACCGTATTATGACATGTGAGATGTCAAAAGAGTCTTGGGATATACTCGAACTCACCCATAAAGGAACTAGTGATGTTAAAGATTCCAAACTTGAAAACCTCACCACTCAATTTGAAAAGATTAAGATGCTAGAGAGTGAGACCTTAGATGAGCTGAACACTAGATTGTCCGATATAGTTAACTCGTCGTTTAACCTGGGAGAGAAAAATATCCGATAACAGAGTGATAAAGAAAATCTTAAGGTGATTGACTGACAGATTTAACCCAACGGTGACTGTTTTGAATTCTTTGGATACACTTGACTCGACAAAACTTAAAGATCTTGTATGTGACTTACAAACTCATGAGCTTACCATGTTTACCTTGAAGAATGTGACAAAGAAAGAAAAGGGTATAGCTTTGAAATCCTGGAAGGAGGAAACACTTATTTCGAATGATGAGTCTGATGTCGATTCCGAAGATTTGGCCATGTTGTCAAAGAAGTTCAAGAAATTTCTCAAATTTCAAAAGCAATCGAAAGATGCAAAAAGTTTAGAGAAAAATAAGAACAAAAAGGCCAATCACGTCCCTAAGAACTGGAGTGAGAATTTTGAAAGTGATGATTCAGAGAGATATTATGGTTGTGTGGGTTTTAGCCACAGGATAGTTGAGTGCTCAACTAAACTAAGGAATGAGGGAAAAAAACCGACAGCATTCAATGTCACCCCTAGTGATAGTGATCCGAATGAGGGAAATAATTCCCCCATTGAGCGTAACTTTACCCCGTTCATGGTTAGTCATGTGAGTGCTAACGAAAAATCTTCACATGAAGATATTCCTTTACATTACACTTCTAACACCATAGTTTTTGAATCGATAGTGAGTATTGGTCGAGAGAGTAGAGATAATAGTGAGGATGAAGAAAAGGTGCGGGAAAATGAGCTACAAGTTGCCTTCCGTGAGTTGTATGAGGAAACATTGATGGTGATGAAGGCTAACTTGAAGTTGGAAGCTAGGTTGAAAGAACATGCCATAAAAAATTATGTTAATTCTTTTATTGAGGATTTTAGGGGCATTTGAGAGGACTCTTTGAGAGAAGCTAGAGTACATTGAGAGATAGTCTTCGCAGTTTGATGGAGGCTGTGAAGAAAGAGCTTATAGAGTTTGAGGAGTCTAGGCATTTACTCGAGTCTAGGATAGTTGAGCTTGTGGAGAGATTGAGAGATTCGAGTATGGTCAAATTTGATTTGGAGGCTAGGTTAAAAAAGTTGGATATAATGTTAGGCACCATCCAAATCAAATATGACAAGTGTGGAATTGGCTTCGATGATCGTATTTCTCCCATTCCTAAAGCCAAGACTATGCGTTTAAGACAGTCGACTATGAATGTTAGTAAAGGTCAACCTTTATGTAACACTTCTCTTCATGTTTACACATGCACTCATTGCGGTAGGAAAGGTCATCTTAGGCATTTTTGCTACAATCTTAAGAACAGTTCTAATAAGTCTAAGAATGGAGTCACTACGGTTCCCAAAACCCCTGAGCCTCACTTTACACCTACGTGGGTTAGGAAACCGGATTTAAGTATTAGAATTATTGATTCTCATTTACTTGCACATGATACTTCCCATGCTATATATAATGGTTGATTATGTTAGGATTATTTGTCATACTCTCATTGTTCTTAATGATATATGTTTGCTAGTGTTATGACATGTGTGTGTTTTAATTATATTTTTCTTTTATTGAGTCATAATGAAGATATAAAAATATTTTATTTTTCTTTTGAGTTAGAGTGTGTTTTCAAAAATTGAAAATTTTGGTGTTTTCTTTTGAAAATTTTTGGAAAAACTCAAAATATTTTTTATTTTTTGTGTTTTTTAGTTTTGCACATTTGGTATGGCATATTAGTGTATCTGAATCCATATCACTTCATAGTTTTCATGTGGCTAGGACATTTGGTTATGATTATGGATACTTAGATTGTTCAGAACCATGTTTATGGAGTTGTTTAGAACTTGATTTAATTAATGGATTCGACTTTGTATATGCCTCCACACACACATGCACGAGCTTTTTGAATGTTAACTTCACATGTATATTTGAGATTTGTGATATGGTCTCCTATAAATTTTATCATCTAAATATTTTATGACTATGACGAATTTGTGTATGTAAGAATTGTTGCCCGTGAGAATTTATTATTAGTATTGAAAAAAAATATGAGTGTGCACGAAAAATAGCTACGAAAGTAGCAAATCTCCTTCGCGGGAAAGCCATCGTTGGCAAGAGCCCAATAAAAAGATTACAGGCAGTAAAAATAGAAAAATTGCCAAAAAGGGGCCAACATAGTTTAGTTTGATTGATCATTTAAAAGAAATCACTTCAAAAGAATTGAGAAAAAAAAGAAAAAAAATTATTATACATGTTTATCTTTTGGGGGTGTTTAGTTGAAGATCAACGGATTTGCACGATAAATACTAGTTGTGCTTATTTTTTCATAATGCTATTGATTTATAGAATCATCAATATTCTAGACTTGTGTGCATCGTACTTGTTTATTTATTGAAGTTCACTTTATCTTGTCACTTGAGGCTAAACCATAGTTTGATAAAGTTTGGCATTCAATTATAACATCTTGAACATATTTGAGTTTTGGGGTCATAATTCATTTGTATCTAGTTCACTCCCATTCATTCCAGCCCATATGTTTAGACACATTAATACTATGCTAGTGTGTAAAGCTTATGTGTTTTATGTCGAGTTTTGTTGTCGTTTATACCTATATACGTGTGTCAAGTTTTCATTGATATATTTTATATATATTATATATGGTATTGTGTTTTGAGTCTTTGCGGTTTACATTTAGTCCATGTTTATCATAAGCCTAATCATTTGGATTATGTGTGCTTGATTTATCGTGTTGCATATTTGCTACACTTTACACCGTTGCACGCTTTATTCCCTTCTCCCTATGTTTAAAATTATGGTATCAATTTTCTCATATTGGTATCTTATAATCACGTATTTAGAGGGAGATATATTTTTTGGGGAATATGCTATCTTGCTTTGTTTATTCCTAAACAAAAAAGGGCAGAAATGGTATCTTTCCTTTGCATGATTAGGATATCTTTATCTTAGGGGGAGACGTCTTACCTAGTTGAGATTACCTAGGAAATGTTATATGTTTATTCATTTGTGGGTTTATACTTATTATATTCTCTTTGCATTTGAAGGTGTTTTTAAGTGTCCAGAATATGGGTTTACATCAATGCGATAAAGTTTTCAAGTAAAGCAAAGCTACTTATGTTTGTGTGTCTATCAAGCTTCTGTACTCTTTTTCCTTTCCGGGGTTGAGGAATGAGTCTTTTTAGAGAGCTTGATAACCCATGGTATTTTTCCTTTGGTTTTGTCCCAGAATAGTCAAAGGGGGATATTTGTAAGGATAAATTTCCAATCAAGTCAATTGGTATATAATTGGCTTAATTCCAGACAAAATATTTGAGTCATAGAATAGACTTTGAGTTTGTGATCGCATAAGCCTATGACGATGTTTGATGAAGACGTAGCAGCCAAACTTCAAAGATTGGATATTTCGTGCTGAGTTTAAGTGTCTTATTTGTCATCTCGTTTACCGAGGATCTCGTAAGTATGAATGCATATAATTTGTGAATCCTTGGAATTTTATTAAGGTTATTATGTTAAAAAACATTTGGTACATTTTTTAATATTTTTTAAGAAAATATCTTTCTGAGTTTAGTTTCGTTGGAATGAAATATAAGGCCATTAGAACGAAATAGAATTGTCGTTCGAATGAACTTATAAGTTAGAATTAATAAGGCTTTTCATTTCAAGCAGAGTTCAAACGCACATCAAACAAGGTCATACTGTTGAAATTCTTTAGAAGCTCATTTGAAGCTGGTTCAAACGAGAATGAAATCTCATTCGAATGAACTGGTTCAAACGAGATGCAATTCTCATTTGAATGGGCTTGATTTTCATTCGAACGATTTTTCCGCCTTGAAATTCGTATTTTACTATTTAAGTCATGTTGGACTCGGAATTTTTAAGGACTTTTGATGCAAAATATGTATGCACTTGTTTACAAAAGTTCAAGCCCTAAATTTTTCCCATTACGTTTCAAGATCCAAGTTTCATAATTCATATACTTTGAGATCTTTTTTGGGTACCAAAGTTTGATTCTTTCATCTTGAGAGAACGTGTTTTCTTACGATGAACTCTGTACGTGTTGATCGCGGTGTTTGACGGTTGTTGAGCCTAATCGATGGATACCAAGGCACACGTGGGCTCGTGTGTTGTGGCAGCTTGCGTGAATGGACTCCTATGTTGCACTGTGGATGAGTGGTTGAAGATAGAAGAGCGTCAAGTCTTGTGGGGTATCAAATCGTTGTGTAAGTCTATTGTCTATACTTTGTAAAACCATATCATAGTGATCTATTGGTTGGACCGTCCGAGGTTTTTCCCTTTGTGATTTTTCTCGTACAACGGCGCCTTGTGGTGTGATATATTTATTTTATTTGTTATCACCTTATATACATATTTTAGGGTAAAAGGATAAAATTGGATAAATTTAGTTTACGCAAGAAAGATTTAAAATCGGTGCTTAGTTTATTTGGGTTAATTCTATTTAAAGGTTCAATATTTAAAAATTTGAAAAATATAAAAATATTGGACTTGCGTTTATTCAAACCATCCTTGTTTAAGAGTACACTGTAGGGACCGCTACGCGCTCACAAAATATTTTTGAGTTCTCCTATTTCTTTCCTTCTTTCCTTATCCTTTGACATTATTGGGTTCACATTTCAGAATGTTGTTAGCTTGATCAAGCTGCATCAAACAATTGACATCACTGCATTGTATCCTCAAAAAAATTTATATAATAGATTTCGTTGTGTACTCGTGGTCTTCAACCGGAAGGGAAGAAATATAACCTAAGAAATAGCGTTCCTAAAACATGCCTTGTAATAATTTGGATTCAATTTTTCTATTTTTCTTTCATTAATCTCTAGCAGTAATCATTTAAAAACACAAATTGAATTTATATTCAATTAATTACAAAGAGTTTATGTTTGTATTTATTATACTAGACTAGTTGGAAACCTGCGCGATGCGCGGGTTATATGTTAGAGTGGGATATACACTTGAGAAGTTGCAAACACGTAAAAAGATGGTAAACCAAATTAAGAACTCGATTAATCTATCAAAAACATAATTAAAACTCACCAAGTAGTGTAGTGTAAAACATTACACATATAAAATATAATAGTTATAAGATAATAGCTTTTTAAAATCTTTATTAAACCATTTGTTTAGAAATAAAATATCTCCATTGTAATTGCACCTCCATATTTTCTACATAGAAACATTACTTTAATACTAACTTAGATTCAAGTATCTTGTTTTAAAACAATTCAAAACAAAGTGTTTGCATACTTTAAATGAACTGTCATTTAGGACAAAGTGTCTGTGAACTAAGATAATTTTACTTATTGATATTAATGATTAAAAATTGATGCACTCTAATGATCAAGCAAAACAAAAACCACACTTTACCATTCGATATTATCATCAACTCACATTTCAACCAATAATCATACTAAATACATTAATAATGATGTTTATATATCTCCAAAAAAGGAGTTTGAAAAACTTAAATTAAAGCACCTGAAACATGTTCCTTTCTTTATTTACCACAAAAGGATATCAATTATTAGGACAAACTCGTAAAAGTAAATGGATGTGTGAATTATGAACACACATAAATCTTTTAGAGTTGATGAATATATATTAAGATGTGAGAGAATACCTAACATTTTGTATGTGTTTGAGTTATTGTAATGATGATAAAAATGTACCCATAAATCATTTATTAGGGCTTCATTCCTATCCTCACATAAGAATCACTATAATTAGAGGGATTCTATCCAAGTTAAAACACATGGAAAAATCATACAATGGGCGATTAAAAAAATAGAACAACAATTTTATTCTTGTGTTGATACAAAGGGTAAGTTATAATTAAAAAACACTCCCGCTGAAACCATGAGTATGATAGGAGCTCTAAAAAATTGAATCATTTTGATTATGCCACATAGTTGCATCGTTAGTCAATTAAAGACCTAAAATACATTATATCACTAAGTAGTGTATCAAAGATATTAATGAATGAGTGAAGATATATTTCTATCTTTAATACTAAATTAGTAAAAGATATGGACAGATAAACATTAACGAAAATAGGATAAAGAAAATATCTTGTGAAAAACTACAAAATTCTCAGTTGCTGTAATTGAAAAGAAAAAAAAAGAAAAACATTATTTCAAGAACTAATCTGCATAGGATAATCTCTAAATTAAATTTACAAAAAAAATTGAGTAACTTCGTAAACACAAAAACCCACCTCAAAAAAAATCAAGATATAAAAATCAATCGAATGAGAAAGTTTCTAAAAAATATTCCTCATGATAAATCAGAAGACGTGTTAATTGTAAGACAGTGGAGATATTAAATTAATCGAAAGATAAATCTTATGAAAAGGGAAAATCAAAAGAACAAAAACAATGAAAAACATAGGACTATATACCTTAAGCAGGCGGAACTAACTATCGATATATTATGTACAGAGGAAAAAGAAGAGGAATGGGTGTTGGTATTTATAGAGAGAAGATAGATGGGTGATGTATGGAAGTAAGTGATTTGTTTAGTTTCCCTAAATAAATAAGAAGAAATATGAATAGTTTTGGAACGAGAGCGTGAAAACCATTAGATTCCAACTAAGATAGATAAGTGGAAATTGACGTAAGAAGAGGAATTTCTAAAGGTATTTGTAGAGATTAATAATAAACTGACCACTGGCCACGTGGATGTTGTTGTTGCAAGGCAGATATAAAATGCATGTATTGCGTTTTAAATTATTATATAGATGCATGTATAGCATTTATTATAGAGAAGTGAAGTGATGTGCCATGTGAATAGGCTAATTGCAAAGCATAATAAATGCCTTGTTTTGCATTTTATAGTATTAGAAGAAGTATTAGAAGATGTATATGCACACACACAATGCGAGCAAAAAAAATAATAAAAACAGATTTTTAGACTTCATTTTTGTTAAAAAAAATATGACAAAGCTTATCTAATATTAATTTAAATTTAACTTAGTCCATTGTCTAAAATGAAATCCTGTCATAATTAGATTGATTTGTTTAGCACAAGGCATAAAAGCTTTGCGAAGAGGATTCAAAATTCAAATACAATGAGTTGCTTTCAAAATCAGATTGTATAGGTCCCAAAAATTTACGAGGTACATACAACTGAATGCAAACAAATCTCAAACTTGGCACCACCCCAACCCAAAACAAAACGCGGGCCTTTTCATATATGAAAAAAAACCTCCCTCTGTACGGAGCCCGCTATCGCATTAGAATGGGACCCATCATTTTAACATCCCTCTGGCCTTATCATTCTATAATATTATATTCGAAGTCTTGTGTTTCAGTTTGCTTTTAACTGTCCCGTATTAAAAATCTTATTTTAAGAATCATACGAACTTTTACCATAACTTATGGAGTAGTTTCAAAGAACCCCGTGCATATTGAAATAACTTCTCTTTTGTTTAGTTTGTTACAAAGACTAATTTTGAAACATTTTACTGACATATTTTAATGGTGCATAAATTGCGTGAAAAATGTTTTTAAGCTAAAAATATTATTTTCACGTGTACTTGTAAAGATGGAAAAGAGGCCGTTAAAATGAAAAGTGTGTTAAAATACGCTTTGAAAAACCTCTTTGATCCACAAATTATTCTTTGCATTTTCAAATTGAATTTAGATTTTTGAAAACATTTCTCAATATATGTCGCAACCTGCACTACGGATTGGACTAGAATGAAAATCCCGTATTTAAGCATGGTCTCAAATAATAGGCCCCGATTTAATATTTTTTGTTGAGCACATGCCTATATGATTCATTGATGGGCTGAATTTAGGTCGAATACTTTCAAGCAGACAGGTTAGGTGGAAACGGGTTTAGACTGACATAAAATAAAATGTATTACTTCACTATGAGGTGCTGTCCAAACCAACCATAAAACATAGATACTGGGTTTTTGGCGCTTTTGTTTTAAGAGAAAAAATGAAGATATGTTGGGAAAACTAATAGAAAAAGAATCTTTTACAGAATGAAACTCAAAATACAGCAGCAGAAGCACTTCCACCTTGTAGTTGTGACACTAAAAAGCTGAACGGCTACAAGTTTGGTGTGTCAGGTTTTCCTCTGGATACTCGCCGACATATCTCTATCCCTCTTCAAATTCCAACACTAATAATATATATCATCATATCTCATTTTCCCCCTTTCCCACTACTGACGCTGGCTGCCTTATTCACACTTTCTCAAAAGAAGTTTACCTCAATCCCAACACCTCCTATTTTCCCACCCCTTTTCCTCCTTGCCAAACACAACCCATAGCCATAGCACGCCCTTTCATGACGTGGGAGGGACCCAATACACGCACACGAGCGCTCGACTGATTTGGAACCTGTGCCAGTTCACCCTAACAACAATATTCCATACATAAATAAATACACTACAAATAATAATAATTATACTAATAAATGAGCTGTCAAAACAAAATACAATTATTTATTTGGTATCATCTTTTTTCCGCTCCTTTAATATTACAAGTTTCCTGTCACACTACATGAACGCGTATCGATATTTCCTTCGTTAATAAAATTCCATATTTGTAGTAAAACCAAACCCAACAATATTTCATGACCGGGAAACCGACTCCGCCAGTTTCCCGATTTTTGCAACAAACTCAGGCGACAGCTTCATTACCGGTTTCTTTTCTTTTCCGGGTCGAAAATCAAACCCGAGAGCATCCGAAACCTCCTCGGAGCTCCACCCAGCTTTTTGAAGCGAATCCGAATAACGATCCGCTTTCAGTAAAAGAGCATCCAGAGCGGATTGGTTGTCCAATAAAACCATCTCGCTTTCAAAGAAACCTGAAGCTGACACGTGTACAATCTCATCCACGTCGGATTCTTCCCACCCGGATTCTCTCAAAACCGACCCGATTTTTCCAATATATTCCTCCACCCATTTCGGAATTCCGGGTTTGGATATTTCAAAATAATGATCCGGTGATGACGTGGAGGAAACAGAGCTATTAGAGTTTCGCCGACGTTTATTGACGGCGGCGTCACTCCAAAACTCAACCCATCTGGGTATCCTTTCTGTTTCACCGTTAACGGCGTCAAGGCTCCTCCGTGAAGATCCGGCTGATTTTTCACTAACGGATCTTTGTCTGGATAATGATTGAAGATCCGACCCGCGAAACATAGACGACTCCCGATCAAAAAAGTCCGACAAATCAAACCCGCAACAGAAGATCCGATTTTCATCGATAAAAAAAATGGGGTTTCCCGCTAAAGTTGGATGACAAGGGATATAACAATGGTTAAAAACGGGTATTAAAAGTGGAGCCCGTTTAAGAGCGTTTCGAGCAATTTTAATGGCTTTTTCCGGGTCGGAGTTGGGTCTGGGGCCCCATGATTTGGACCAGAGGGTATTTCTGGCAATATGGAAAGAAATGGCGGCCATGGGGAGGTCTAAGGAGGAGCGGAGCTGAAGACGACCCGACCCGGAAGCGCGCCAGTCGGGGAACCCGGGTCCTACTGGTAACCCGGCGGAGAGGACAGCTTTGAGATCGGGTGGGAAGATGAACCCGAATTCGGCTTCGGCCCGGGCGAATTCGCATTCAGATAACCCGGGTTGGACTTGGATACCGGAGTTTTTTAAATGGGTGATGACTTTAACGGCGAGGGACGTGAAAGAGAGGAGGCTGTTACGTGGAGGGAGTGGAGTTGACGGCGTAGATGACGCCGCTCGGGCTGATAAACGGCGGAGACCCGCTACATGGGCTGGGTTTAAACCCGCCATCCTCCGGTCCACGTCTACCATTTTTGCAACACTAGATGACAGAGCCTCACAATTTTTGTATGAAAATGTTTTTTTATCTGTAGAGAGAGAGAGAGAGAGAGAGAGAGAGGGGGGCTATGTGAAAAGTGGAGGAGAGGAAAAGTGGAGGAGAAGAAATACCAAGAGATTTGTGATTGTAAAGAGGAAGGATAGTATTTATAGATGGGAGGGGAGTGGGGCCCACTTTCTGATTTTGATACTCATACTGGACGTGTTTTTACTGCTTTTTCTTCTATAAATAATTCAAGACGACTTCCACTATCAATTCCGATATATAGCTTGTGCGCACTCTTGCTCATCAATAAGATATTTCTAATATACCAATTACTTTTTATAGTTCGCGACATTAAATTATAGAGTGATTCTACACGTACAGAGGAATCTGTACAGAATCGTCTGTACAGACTGACGTGTCGCGTCTGTATTGGTTCGTGTCTGGGCCCACTCAAAACACGAACCAATACAGACGCGACACGTCACTCTGTACAGATGATTCTGTACAGATTCCTCTGTACAAATAGAATTTTTATAAATTATATTGGCCACTCGTATCGAATGTATGATTTTGGGCTACAACCTTTTTAATTATGACTAATCCATCACCCAATGAATCCTTTCGAGTTGAGCTATAATTAGGGGTGGATGAAAAAAAAGATTGATCCGAATGGACTGTTTGGATCGAATCGGATCGAACCGAAAATTAAGGATATTTTGAAACCGGTCCGAAAATCGGTTCACAAAAATTAAAAATCGATTAAATCGATCCGGTCCGCGATCCACTATATTGAAAGACCAATTTGAACCGGACCGGACCGAATCCCATATATATATAATAAAAATAATGTTATTGTGTTTCTTATGTATAGTTTTTAAATTAATGTATATAACTTATGAATTTAATTTGGAACATTTTATATATGTATAGACATTTTTTTATTTGGGTTAAAAAAACCAATGTAAATATCACTTGGAGTTTCGAATATTATTTTTTTGTTATATATTTGTGAGAAAAATAGATAAAAACATTCATAAAATGTACATATATTTAAAATAGGGTTATGGCCGAATTTTACCCCGGACCGGACCGAAAAAAGCCTGGACCGAATTAGTAGGTTAACCGAATTAATCGGTCCGGTCTCGGTCCAAAAAAATTGAGGACAGAATATTCGGTCCGGTCCAAAAAATAGGCAAAACTCGGACCGGACCGGACCGTGCCCACCCCTAGCTATAATGACTTTACCTCAATTTTGCTCTGTATCTAATAAAAAATATTTATTCAAAAATAGTACCTTATTAAATATTTTTTTGATATATATCAACAATAATCTCAATAAATCAGTATCTTCGGCTTGTTATTTTGAAATTCTTAATTTATAAATTAGTATCTTCAGCTTGTGTCATTTTAAAGTTCTATGTTTCAATTGTAGAATTTTTGGGGGAGTGACAAAAAAGTTTAAAGAAATCGTAAATCCTAAAATTTAGATTAATTTATAATTTTTATCTTAATATTTTAACTTGGCATAGTATACCTTGAAATGCATTACGTGAAGCAATTGACACTTGAGATTTAACACTCTCAGTTTAATTTAATGAAAATCTGATATGGCAGCTTGGTTGACTGATGATGTGGCTCAGTGTTTTAAGACGCTCGATTAAATTAGGTTATAGGAAACTTAAAATTAAAACTTAGAGAATATACTTAAAATTAAAGAAAATTTAATTAAAACCTAAAAAAAAGTTCTAAATAATAAAAGGGTTTAATTAAAAATAAAAAAAATAAACAAAAATATTCGAAAATATATATAAATTATACTAAATGTAATATTAAATAAAATCATTCAAGTAAAATTAACAAAACAAGAAAAAAGAAAATAAAGTTCACTCGTCCTGTCCATGCCCATCTCCCCGATGCCGACACCACCACCACCTCCCACCCCCCTCTATCACCATCATCCCACCAACCCACTCCCCCGCTGTCTCGGGCAAACCACATCTTGAATATACCTGGTGGTGCGGTGCTTTTGGTTTAAAAATGCATTATTGTGAAAAATATACAAATTTCACTCCAAATGACGTTTTTGCTCTTTTTGGTTTGGATTTTTTGTTTGTATTGATCTGGTGGTGCGGAGCTTTTGGTTTGAAAATGCATTGGTAGTTCGATTAGTAGTGTGGTTTTATTTTGATGGTGTTAATGGCTCCATTTGTTAATGTTTGTGGTTATATTTCATGGTGCCATATAGTGTTGTATGATGGGGTGGTTGTGATAAAGGTTTGGTGGTGCTGCAAGGAAGAGGAGATGGTTGGCTGGTGGTAGTTAGGGATGGCAATTCTCCCCGAAAATTCAGGTTCCTGGGGATACCAGGAAAAAATTTCCCGAAAAATACCCGACAATTCGGGGATCGGGGCGGGTTCGGGGAGTACAAAAAATCCCCAATTTTTTTTTGGATCAGGTTCGGGTATAGCCTCGGGTAGGTCAGAAAAAATGGTTTAATGTGGAAAAAATCGTCCATTATCTGCCGACATTTCTAATTTGCGGTCCATGTAACTTGTTACATGGAACTTTATACTGGTTTAAAATAAAAATGAAATCGGGTTTGAGTGGGTTAATGTTGGGCCCAAATGGTTTAACCCAACCAACTAACCATTTTCATTGTTACGATTTCTCTCTCTCTCTCTTTCTCTCAGATTTGAGGATTAGGTTAAAAGTTAGGCAACTCAGTTGCCGCAACTGTTACGATTACCATCAGTAATCTCAACAAAAGAGCTAAGGGCTCACAGCAGCAGGTATATATATATATATGTGTGTGTGTGTGTGTGTGTATATGTACTGTTATATATATAAATTTGTGTGTATATGTACTGTTATATATATAAATTTGCACTGATATATATCTGATATATGATATATATATATATATATATATATATATATATATATATATATATATATATATATATATATATATATATATTAAGATGGAGGATTGTAATGTGTTTGAGCTAGTCGGGTACTTATCCGACTCTCGATTTAGCAGAATGACACGAATACGCAAATTTTAGGTTAAAAATGGGGCGTTGGGGGGGTGAAATATTAAAACAACAATCAAATGACCTGGAAAGAGACACGAACACCTCTATATAGACGAATGTAATGGGTCTGAACTAGTTGTACCCTTATCGGACTCTCGGTTGTATAACATGACAAGTATACACAAGTTTTAGGTTAAAAAATGGGGGGCGTTGGGGGGTGAAATATTAAAACAGACTGCGTCCTTATCAGACCTTCGATTTATCAAAATAATACGTATACGCAATTTTAAGGTTAAAATAGGGCATTAAGGGTGAAATATCAAAACAACAACCAAATGGCTAGGAAAAAGGTACGAACACCTCGATATAGATTAATTTAATGTGTTTGAACTAGAATTGTCCTTATCGGACTCCCGGTTGTATAAGATGACAATTATACGCAAGTTTTAGGTTCAAAATGGGGTGATGGGGGTGAAATTTTAAAACTAGTAATCAAATGGCCCAAAAAGAGGCACGAGTACCTCAACTTGGACAATTACAATGTGTGTGAACTGACTGTGTCCGTTTCAGACCCTAGATTTATCAAATTGAAAAGTATACACAATTTTAAGGTCAAAATGGGGCTTTGGGGGTGAAATATCAAAACAACAATCAAATAATTTGAAAAAATAGCAAGAGCGCCTTATGATGGACGATTGTAATGTGTTTGAACTAGTCAGGTCTTTATCGGAAAATTTAATAAAATAACATGTATACACAAGTTTTAGGTTAATAAATGGGGTGTTGGTGGTTAAATATCAAAAAAATAATTAAATGACTTGGAAAGAGGCACGAACACCTCGATATGGATGAATGTAACGTGTTTGAACTACTTGTGTCCTTATCGAACTCCCGATTGTAAGAAATGACAAGTATACGTACGTTTTAGGTTAAAATGGGATGTTAGGGAGTGAAATATTGAAATTGCAACCAAATGGTCCAAAAAGAGGGACAAGCACCTCGATATGGACCATTTCAACATGTGTGAACCGACCGTGTCCTTATCGGACTCTCGATTTATCAAACTAACAAGCATACATAATTTTAAGGTTAAAATGGGGCATTGGGGGTGAAATATCAATATAACAACCAAATGGCCCCAAAAAATGCACGAATACCTCGATATGGATGAATGTAACGTGTTTGAACTAATTGTGTCCTTATCAGACTCCCGATTGTAAGAAATGACAAGTATACGTAAGATTTAGGTTAAAATGGGGTGTTAGGGAGTGAAATATCAAAAACAAAAACCAAATGGCTCGAAAAGAGGCACGAGAACCTCAATATGGACCATTGCAATGTGTGTATACTGACTGTATCTTTATCGGACCCTCGATTTATCAAAATGTTAAGTGTATGAAATTCTAAGGTTAAAATGGGGCTTTGGGGGTGGTATATCAAAATTATAACAATTATTTTTTCATTTCCTGAAAAATCTGACACGATTTTAAACCGTGCCAAAAACGTCCCAAATAATTTTTATTTTACTTATAATATGATTTAGAATGGTTTTAAACCGTGCTAAAATCATCTCAGATTGTCACATATGAGTATGCTTATGCCACAATTTGGTACGTTTTATAATCGTTATAAAAGTGAGGCAGAAAATGAAAATCTAGCACGGTTTAAAATCGTGCCATAAAAAAATCTAATCTGGCACAGTCTAAAACCGTGCAGATAGCTATTTTTGATGTAATGCAGGCCCTATCTTAAATAGGTGCAACATTCATTTTTTTTTGCTTAAATATCCCCATCGATTCTGTGTAGAGAACACCACATGGGGAAGTAAACGATGTGGATTTTGTTTCAAACATAATATATTGGTCTGATTTGATTTGGCAATGCCAAAGCATAACAAAACTCATATATGAGCTAAGATAATTTGAAGATATGAGTTCAAATTTCTCCCTATTTCAGCATGTTCTTTAGGTTTGCACTTCCTTATATTCTCTCCACTAAAATGCAAAACCCTTTTGTTGACTCGGGTTAAGATGTATGTATCAGCTAAGAACATCATTTGAGATTCAGAGGTTTTGAAGTAAAGATGAAAGTTTAAATCATGGGATAATTTAGATCAACAATTAAACGTTGTCCATGGATCACTAAAAAACTAAAAAATATATGTTATTACTATTTTTCATTGTATAGGGTGAATTTTGAGTTAATGACACATCACAACATGTATTGGAACTTGTCACATGGGAAGAAGATAATGGGTTGGAACTTGTCACAACATGTATTGGGTTAATGACACTACACATCATTATTATTGTAGGATCCATGGACTAGAGTGGTCCAACTTATTAGTGCGAGGGATATATATGAAAGTATTTAAGTCATTCCCATAGATGATGACAACTGATAAAGATAAAATTTGGATGATCATGAACTTCACCCAATATATAAAATGTAAGTGAGTTAGACTTAGGAAATAAAAAGTAATAAATGAATTTGACATAAGTATTTAACATAGTCTAGCCCAAGGAGTTGGGCCTACATCCATGGACTAAGAGTTCATCTCTCTCATATAGATAAAGGGCCAAAGGCCAAGTTATAAGTCTTATTATAAATTCTATGAGGCCAAATACATCAAATCTATAATTACAAGAGAGAGAGATATAAAGCTAGTGTGTAGTAAATGAAGCTCAACTACCAAATTGGTTTCCATTAATGAGGTGTCGGGTATTTATAGTCATGAGTGAGATTTCTTGACCATTAAGAGGGAAGAATGCATTAATTGTGGTGCTTGTAAGCCATTAATGCCCACCTTATCCGATGACTAGTGCAATATCGTGGCCTCCTATGGGGATTTAAGACACTGTGTTTTGGGAACATTCCTTGGTTAGGAAGGTCAAACATCATTTTTTGCATTTTCATTATGGTTTTTAAATTCATAGAATGGATCGAGAAAGATTTGAGACACGGGGGGTGAATGGTGCTATAGGGTCACTTGGTAAGTGGGAAAGTGTGTGAGGCTAAGGTATATATGACATACCCACTTGTTGGAGCTGAGAGGCTTTTTACAATGGACTTAGGGATGATATAAAAAGAGGGATAAGACATTATGCTTTATCATTGATGAGTCCTTGGACTTTATTATGGTATCTATGTTGCATATTCCATGGACTTCTATTCTCCTTGGACTTTTGAGGTGAACTGGGCCTTGACTAAGTCTAGTATCAAGTTTATACGTATTAATATACATTATGATTACTTTATTGCATAATCGGTTTCAATATCACAAGCCATTGAAGTCAAACTAAATAGAAAAAATCGAACCTTACATGTGCGAAAGAAATAAATTTCAAAGTTGTAGTTCTATTCTCATATGATTTCATCATAAATCTTAAACTAGAAAGAAAAATTAAAGAAAATCACCACGTTCAACCTAAAAGTAAGTTTTTATTAATGAATTGATTTATAATATTTCTTCATTAATAAAGCCACTTTTTATTAATGAATTTATTTATAAATGACTTGTGACAGACGAAATAACCAGGAGTTTTATTTTCTCAATCGTTGAACGGGTAATTTATATCTTTTTTATTCAACTTTCTTTTCTACATGGTGATCGAATTCAATTTGTGAGAGCTCCTACAGATCATCACATCATATATGTTTCATCACTAATAAATTCTCTAAATGATAATATAAAGACTTATAATTTTTTTTAATTGAATTAATTGAAAATAAATGCGTTTTTAAGTAAGGTTATTAAATAAATAATTTATCTCCCAAAGACATAAAAATTACAAAACACTAAATATTGTCCGATGAAGTCACATTTGTTACTATATTTTATGAATTAAATTCATATATGCTTGTTAAATTTACCTTTCCATAAGTAATAATGTCACTACTCAATTATAATTATTGTTTGTCACTTATTTTTCATGAATGTGGTGACTATTCCAATAACTTAATTTTCATAATTTTTTTTAGAAAAGGGAATTAACCCCCAATAGATATATTATTCTAGGAGAAACCACCTCCCCACAATGGCTTACAATCAAGAGAGAACTTAGGAAACAAAACATAGGATAAAAATCCCAACACAAGAGCAAGAACAAGCTAAATTATACAAATGAAGATCTAATGTAGTGACAACCCATCTTATAAAGCCTAAAAGTTGCCCTAACCATAGGAGGGAGGTCTAGAGATGATAAAAAGATCTGAATTGAATTGCATTGAATGCCATAGTTTGCTAAATAATTCGCCACCATATTAGATTCTCTATAACAATGGGATAAAGAATATTTCAGGAGTTTCAAGTCTTCTTTTATTTCAGTCACCAATCCTTTCAGCTTCCATGGGGGTTTCTAGCTTCTATTTATAAGATTCACCACAAACATAGAGTCAACCTCGATATGAATATCCTCTATATGGTATTCAATACAAAGATTTATAGTCATTCTAAGCCCATTTAATTCAATAAAAGAATTAGAAGATGAGTTAGTAGATTGAGTAAAAGCTAAGATCATGCCTCCTTTGTCATTCCTCACCATGCCACCACAACCACTATCTCCTGGATTACCCTTAGAAGCACCATCATTGTTAAGTTTGAAACATTTGGCAGGCGGTAAAGACCATTTAATATATGAACAAATTTGCTTTCGATTTTTGGATTAGATTTTGAAGATCTCTTTTAGACCACCATCAAAACCTGAAAGGGAGTTTCTAAAGATGAGACCTGAGCAGATAGCATAAGTAGAGGAAATAGCATTGAAAATAATTTGAGAAGCTTCCATGTTGACATCTTCAAAAGTAGATAAATTTCTACATTTCCAAATCTCCCAACACACCATTATAGGGATACACTTGCATAAGAATTTGAAGTAATCCTTTGAACCTGCTTTCAACCACCAACTATGAAGAAGAGTTGACATTGGAGAGCTATCCAAAAAAATTCCCATAAGATCAGCAAAGGATTTCCAAATAGGTTGGATGATTGGATAATGAATAAAAGAGTGTGTTATTGATTCTTCATTGCTTTTGCAGGCCTTACATCGCGAACAAAGCCTTATACCCACCTCTTTAATGCAATCGTCAATAGGCACACAGTAATTCAGCAACTTCCAAATTAGAATAGAGCACTTTTTAGGAATATTAGAATCCCATATCTGATCAAAAACTCTAGAAGATGGAAAACTCTCTTTAGAAATAGAATAGGCAGATGAGAATTGAAGTCACCTGAATTATGAGGTTTCCAAATCCATTGGCCATTAATTTCCTCCATATTTTGTAAGAAGAATTATCTCACTGACTGAATTCTCTTCCAAGTCTGGGATCTACCTCTTGAGGCTGCATATAAGTTTTTGTACTTGTTGGCCATGAAAGAAGACCACAAAGATTTCTCTGTTTTAAATTTCCAGAACAATCTCATAGATGCGGCTTTAGAGATAAGATTGAAGTCCTTAAACCCCAACCCCCTACTTTAAAGTCTCTACATAAAAATTCCCACTTTTTCCATTGAAATTTCCAGCCTTGCTCACTATTGCCACCCCAAAAAAATTTATTGAAAAGAGAGTGAATTCTATAGATTATAGTTTTGGGAGGTGAAATAGACGCCAATAGATATTGAGGGATGGAAGTCAACACATGCTTGATAAGAATAAGCCTCCCACCTGCAGATAAAAGATTAGATTTCCAACCAGCAAGCTTAGATCTCAATGATTGCACTAGGCTATCATAGAATTTCAACTTGTTTCTCCCTTTAAATATTGGACATCCCAAATATTTTATAGGAAGATCTTTAAATCTCAGGCCTATACAATTAGCAACCTTAGACTTGAAATGGGGGGAGGATTTAGAATTAACCGAAAAGCTACTCTTAAAGAAATTAATTTTTTGGCCAGATTTGGAAGCATACGAATCAAGAAATGCCATAAGCTGTCTTAAACTTCTTTTATCCCCACTACAGAATATGATAAGGTCATCTGCAAAGGCTAAATGAAAAATAATAGGGCCGCCACTAGGCATGTAGAAAGGATTGATTTTCCTTTTTTCCATAAGATGGTTAAGACCTCTGCTCAAGAATTCTGCAACCATAATAAAAAAGACCTGGAGAAATAGGGTCCCCTTGTCTCAAACCTCTAGTAAATTTAAAGTAACCACAAATTTGACCATTAAAGAGGATAGAAAACCAATTTGAAGCTATAATACGCCATATATAGTCAATCCATTTTTCCCTAAATCCAAAGCTCCTGAGGACTGAAATAAGAAATCCCCAATTGACCCTATCGTAGGCTTTTTCCATGTCAAGCTTGATTAGAACATTTCCTCCATGAGACCTCTTGCCAATGTTTTCAACCATTTCTTTAGCCAGTAAGATATTATTTTGAATAGCTCTCCCTTGGATAAATCCACTTTGATTAGGAGAAATGATCAATGGAAGAACTTTTGCCAGTCTATTAGAAAGAACCTTAGTTATGATCTTCATAGAGAAGTTACATAGACTAATAGGTCTAAGCTCTGCACAAGACTTCGGGCACTTTATTTTGGGAACAAGAACTACAATAGTACTCGTCCAACTTTGAGGAATAGATCTACCTGCAAAGAAAGAAGATATAGTAGCAATTAAGTCAGTTTTAATGATAGGCCAACATTTTTGATAAAAAGTGCCACTGAAGCCATCAGGTCCAGGAGCAGCTTCGTCATTAAGATCATTAATAGCCTTGAGAATCTCCATTTCAGAAGGAAAGTCCTCAAGAATTTCATTCATATCAGAAGAAATAATACGAGTAATATACTCAGATAGATCCTCTAAGTGCATAGGAGACTCAGGAGACCATAGGTCCATTAAAAACTAAAGGATGTGATTCTTCAATTCTTGGGGTCCTCCAAAATAGATCCTTCTTGAGTTTTTAGAGAATGAATATTCAGCTTCTGGTGCTTGTCCTTAACAGTAGCATGAAAAAATTTAGAGTTGAAATCTCCCAGCTTAAGCCATTTTAGATAAGATTTCTGCCTCCGAAACTCCTCTTTAACTTTCATAGCATCTAACAATTTAGATTGAGTTTGGTGAAGAACTTCTCTATTGGAATAAGAGCTGTCAATCTCATAATTAACTTCAAGTTGAGCTAAGTCATCCTCCAAGTTTCTCACCGATTAGAATATATCTTTGAAATGAATTTTATTCCAGATCTTCAAGTCCCCGTTTAGTCTTTTCAGTTTCAGGGCAAAATTCCTCATAGCTGAATCAGAGCAGGCTAATTTCCATAACTTTTTCACTGTAGCTTCAAAAGAATTGTGAGAGCACCACATTGATTGGAATTTAAAGGGTCTCGGATAGTCATCCATGATAGTTTTGACAGTAAGTAACAAAGGATCATGGTCTGAAGAAGTTTTATTCAAGTGGAGGATTCGAGAAGTGGGAAAACAAGCTTCCCAAGCTGAATTAAAAAGGCACCTGTCCAGCCTTACCATAATCAGGTCTTCCACTTTTCTTTTATTGTACCAAGTGTACCTAAAACCATAATATTCCATATCTTGAAGACCACATTCATCAATAGCCTGATTGAAATCCTCTACAGCCTAAAAATTGATGTCATTGCCTCCTACTTTTTCGGTTTGCTTAGAAACCACATTGAAGTCACCAATAACCAAATGGGTAAAAGATTCAATATTTCTAGACACTGACTCCAAGTTAACCTATAGATCTCTTCTTTCTTCTTTTGTGCACTTAACATAAATAATGGATAAGAATATTGGGTTCTTTATAGCTGAATGGGCAACTTGAACTGTTATATGTTGAGAGTGATCCTCAAACACATTCACAGATGTTGATGTAAAAAATTAGATTGCTTCTAATTGTTTAATCACAGATAAAATATAAATGAGACAAAGAATTTTTAAGTGGTTCAGCCTTATAAGAATGGCCTACGTCCACTATTTCTGTTATTGCCCAGTGTTTTTGGAGTTCTCGATATGTAATTCTATCAAGAAAATCCGGTCCCTTTGAATGAGGGTGATACAATGTATTTATAACCCTTAGGATATACATGTGAAAGGGTAAACAATTAATGCCCTTTAAGTGATTACGTCTGTATGATTAGCATTCAATGAATAGTTGAACTGTTGATTATCTGGCAATCAATGCTGTGGTCGAGATGCAGCTTTGGCAATCAATGTTGTGGTCGAGATGCATCTCGGACCGCCTTAGTTGCTCGTCGTTCAGGAGTTCCTCGGAGTGTTGGAGTTCCTTGGAGTGAGTATGACTTGGTCGGGGAAATAGACTTCCTCGTTGTTATTGTGCCATGTAGATCGACACGTGTCTTCTTATGATTCGTCTATATCAGCATATTAATTTTGGTATCAACAGAAGCCCCCAATGTTTCATATTTCGAAATTTGAGGAGTATGGAACATTCTTTCTCGGTATATGGCAATATTAAATGACCTTCCTGGTTTTTAGGAGCATTTTCTCCGTGTTCGAATGTCTTCTAAATTCGCAGAATCCTCCTTTTTGAATTTGTATAAGCGCTTCGATCTTCGTGCCCCTTTTTGTCCTTTTAGCCGCCGGTAGCGTAATAGTTTCTTTTTGTAATCATTTCTTTCGCCATTTCCCAAGGCAAAGTATTTAAGCTTCATAGGCAATCCCATCGTCTTCTACCTTTTCCAATTTCTGCTTTCAAGTTTTCCATAGTCTTTCTCTCTCTTGTGCGTTCATCCCTTTCTTCGTTTGTTGTCAACAGATCTCCTTTTTCCTGTAAGATCTTCTTCCTTCTTCTTCATTTCTTTTATTCACCATGGTTTATGTTACTGAATCTCTTGAGCAATTCCGTTCTGATTTTTCTATTCCATCTTGGGTAACTCTGGAGAATCTTTCTGAGCCTTTAGATTATTTTCGTTTGGCTGAGGGACACTGGTTCCCCAGCCTCTTTATTGCTGAATGTGGATTTTCTTTTCCACCAAATCCTTTATGCTTAGAGTTCTGTCAGTATTTCGATGTTGTTCCTGCAAAAATAGCCCCCAACACATGGAGAATAGTTAATGGGGTTTATAGGTTAAATCAAACTCATGGAACCCGCATAGGGATTCCTGAGATTATGTATTGTTATAGATGGGCTGTTCTAGACAATGTTTTTTATTTAAAAACTAGATTTTTGAATAGGGCCTTAGTAGTCAACCTCCTTGATGCAAATAGGGATTATTTTGAACATGGGGTAGTTATTAAAAACTGGCAACATGCCCCTTTGATTGGAGATGAAGTATATCAAGGTCCCAGATGCCCTCCATATGGCAATGGGATAGGTTATTTTCATTTTATTTTATTTCTGAAATTATGATTTCATTATGTTCGATAAAATGTATGGCTGATATTTCACTATGCATTTGTTTGCAGTTGACAGCAAAAGAAAGACTCCAAAAGAATCAGAAGTAAATATTAAGCATTTGAAACATATCTGGAATTTGCATCGAAAAGTTGCAGACGAGCACATCAGGTCTTCTTCATATTTGTTGCAGTATAGGAGTTATACAACATCCTTTACTGCTCGTCTTGTGGTCAGCACCAGTGAACCGGCATCAATTCCTGAGGACTCTTCTCCAGAATCTCACATTCCTCTAAGTCCGAAAATGGGCAAAAGAAGAGTTCCTTCTCTCTTTGAGGAGACTACCTCTGCTGGAGATGGAAAAAGGAATAAGGCTGATGTTCCAAAGGGGACAAAGAAAGTAGATGTTGCTCCTTCTGTTGCTCCTCAGAAGGCTGCCGAGAAGCCCCAGTGGCTCCGAGCAAGAAAAGTGCTTCTGTGGAAGTGGTCACCATTTCCCCCACCAAAAGTACTTTGGTTGAAACTGCTAAAATGCCACCGAGGAGACTGAAGAAATCCTCCTCGGTATATTTGGCTGAAAACATTTCCCACCTCCAAGTTAGTGGAGCTTGTGTTCCAACTATCATTCCCCCGAGCTCTGCAATGAGCTCGGTAAAGACTTGGACTATTCCTGAAGTCCAAGGAATCGAGGAGAGTATGTCTAGGGATATGCTTACATCCCTGGCTACTCGTCACATTGCTTCAGTAAGTTTCTCATATTCTGAATTTTCTTTCTTTCCATCAATACATGTATCTCTGTGATGACTTATCATTATCTTCTTTTTTCAGCTGGTGAGTTGTTTTAACACCATTGTGAAGAAGGATGAAGCAATCAAGGCTTCTAGTTCCTCTTCTGGAGTGGAGGATTCTTTATTGGGTTTAACCAAATCTTTGAAGGATTCTCATCAAAAGTATGACGAGGATAGGGCTGAATGGGAGAAAAAGTTGGCTGCAATTGAGGCAGAAAAAGTGCAGCTGGAAAATAAAGTGAAAGATTTGGAGGGAGAGAAGAAGAAGTATGACGAGAAGCTCAAGAGTTTTGGAGAGCTTGAAGACAAGATGAAAGTGGCAGATGAAGAATTGTCCCTTCTGCGAGAAGCTCTCCTCTGAGAAAATGAAAAGAAAACTGGTGGTGAAAAAATCTTTCCGCACTGGATGGGATAAAGGATGGGACAGGGGGGTAGCAGCAATGATGACTCAGGTGCAGTACGGGAGTTTAAAATACTTCCGAGATGGTTGGGTGGCTGCCCTGCAAGAGTTGAAGGTTAATGAGGACTCAGAATTATTTCAACAGCATCTCCCTGGTCCTCCCCCAGCCATTGAAGATGAAGAAGAGGATGAAGCTGCCTCCGAAGAATCTTCAATGGTAGTGGGTGATCCCATCCTTACCCAGCCTACTGACGAGGAGCTTTCAACTCTGCCTGCTCCTCCTGAACAAGTTCCAGCTTCAGCCGACCAACTCGTTGTTCCCACCGAGCAACCGAGCTCCTCATCCCAGCCTCTCGAGAAAGTCTTGGGAGACAAGGAAAAGGTGTGAAGTTGTTCGGTATTCTCTTTCTATTTTTCTTCTTTTTCAAGTGTAACCAAGATCTTTGTAACTCTGCACTATGATCTAATAAAATTTGAGTTCTTTTCTTCCATATGATTGTCTCTTTTCTCTTCTGTACTCTGTCTTGAACTTCTTTTTGATGATTACTTTTTCTTTCTCTGCTAGTTTCTGGCCAGGATGGATCTGCTATCTGCTAATGATACAAAGCTGATGAAGCAATGTCATGAATATTATAATGCTGGTCACACCAATCTGAGTGCATCAGAGGTTGCCGACATCCTTGGTCAGGATGCTTCAGAGCAGGCAATCGAAGCTTATCAGTATCTGAAATGCTTACTTGACCGAGTTGTGGACAATAATGTGGCTTATTATGAAATGATTAAAGACTTGCAAGGTAATCTCGATGAACTTCAGCAGCAGTATAAAGAGTCTTCAGCTCTTTTGCATGAAGGGTACGAGAAGAAACTCAAACAACTTGGTGAAAAAGGCTATGACAAGATGTTGGCTGGCTATGAAGTGAGAGAGAGAACATTGAAAGCATATGCCGAAGGGCATAGGCAAATCGCTGAGCTATTGGAGCAGGAAAATAATAATCTGCAAAAAGAACTAGCTCAGCTGAGGTCTGTTGCTTCGTCTTCCACTGCCTTGGTACCGGTCACCGATGAAGGATTCTCATTTTTAGAAGTGGAAAATGCCAAGTTGCGAGAAGAACTAGAGACTTTGAGAATAACTGGGCCTTCTACTGCTACTCGGGGACGAGGAAGAGGTTCTCGTGGACGAGGAAGAGCTGCTCAGAATGTTGTCGAGGAACAAAGTACTCAACCTGCTCGGGGACGAGCAAGAACTCTTCGTCGTACTGTTGAAGAAGCTCGTACTCAATCAGCGTTGGAAAACCAAGCATTCCAATTGATGGCTAAGAACCAAGCCTTGTCTGACATGTCAAAGAAAATTAGAGAACTGGAACAACAACTCTCTTCAAAGACATCAGCGTTGGCGACTAATGAACTTTTCATCCAAAGTCTTCACGAGAAGCTTGAAAGGTTGACATTTCAATTTCACAAACAGCCCAGGGAGTTCTGGATGGCTGGATACAACGAAGCTCTATTCCATTTAGATGATCGTATCCAGAATGTCAATAATGAGGGCTACAAGCAAGGTTGGCTGAATGCCTTGGGCGTGCTGAAGCTCGAACAAGGACACTACCTGTGGGACTATTATGATCCTGGGGTACTAGACTTGCCTGTGCCACCTTATAAATTGGACATGGAATGGATCCCAGCTCGTGCCATTCCTCGGAGCTTAATTGCAAAATACCTCGGTGACTACAATCTTCATTCTCAGATCGAGGTATCTCGTCCCGAGCATCTACTGGACACACCTTCAATAACGAACGTCAGAATGCTTCGAGATATTAACTTCATTAATTCTCCCCTTTGCCTGGAAGATCCTCCTGCTGACGAGGAGCCTATATCGAAAGCTGAAGGAAAAAAGCCAATAGAATAGGAAATTCTGATGTAATAATTAGTACACAATTTAATATCAATGTAATAAATTTGTGTAATTCATTTTGAATTTAATGAAAGAATTTTATTTTTGTTTGCAAATTTGTATTTCTATTGTCTTATATTTGTCAAACATTTTATATTTGTGCTTGCATAACAATATTGTGTTGTTCATCGACCAACTTAGTAAAAAAGTTACAAGTATTAGTAATGTTGCTCCATCACTTAATAATAAAGTAATGAGTATAAAGATGTTTAAAATTCTTCCAACCAACCAAGGTTGTTAAATTGTGCTCGTCGACCAATTATAGTTAGTGGGTTTTTATCCCCGACCAGCTATACTTGGTACTGTTTAAAATATTTTCTCCTCGTCGACCAACTACAGTTAGTGGATTTTTATCTCCGACCAACCATACTTGATTCAGTTTGGAATATTTTGTTCTTCGAGGAACTTTTGTATTTTATGTAATAAACTTACCTCCAGACCAACATAAGTTGGCATTTGAGAGCATATCTTATTTCCTAACCAAACACGTTGGCATTTTTAGGAATGTTGATGTTGTTCTCGCCCTTTTACCAACCGGAGTTGGTCTGAGTTCGAACTATCATGTCCACTTGCCCTTTTACCAAAATTGGTCTGAGCCAGTGTCAGCCTCCTAACCAAAGGAGTATGGTTTGTTCTTGCTCTTTTACCAACCGGAGTTGGTCTGAGTTCGAACTATCGTGTTCTTGCCCTTTTACCAACCGGAGTTGGTCTGAGTTAGAACTATCATGTCCACTCGCCCTTTTACCAACCGGAGTTGGTCTGAGCTAGTGTACGCCTCGTAACCAAAGGAGTATGGTTTGTTCTTGCTCTTTTACCAACCGGAGTTGGTCTGAGTTTGAACTATCGTGTTCTCGCCCTTTTACCAACCGGAGTTGGTCTGAGTTAGAACTATCATGTCCACTCTCCCTTTTACCAACCGGAGTTGGTCTGAGCTAGTGTACGCCTCCTAACCAAAGGAGTATGGTTTGTTCTCGCCCTTTTACCAACCGGAGTTGGTCTGAGTTTCGAACTATCGTGTTCTCGCCCTTTTACCAACCAGAGTTGGTCTGAGCTTGAACTATCGTGTTGTTTTTACTGCCGAGCAGCGTAGTGTTACACACACTAGTATTCCCCGAAAAACTTTCAATAAAAGGAGAGAAGATGGCAAAATATCATCGTTTTATTCATATTGATGGAACTGCTTTACATTTTACATCACTGATAATACTTGCATAGGTGTTCATCATTCCATGCATTCTTAAATTCCTCTCCTTCTAGAGTCGCTATTCGGTAAGTTCCTGGTCGAACAACTTCTGTAACTCGGTAAGGTCCATGCCAGTTTGCTTCCAACTTATTATGCTTCTGAATGACCTTCTTTAGCACGTAATCTCCTTCTTTTAAGTCGCATTTTTTCACCCTCTTGTTGTAGAATAGGGTTGTTCGTTGTTGATAAGCAGCATTCCTAATGGTTGCCTCTTCTCTAACTTCCTCGAGCATGTCCAAATCTAATCTCCTCATCAATTCGTTGATTGGGGAATTGAAATTCAGCACTCTGTGTGTTGGAAGACCCAACTCGGCGGGTATTACGGCCTCACTTCCAAATGCTAGCATATATGGTGATTCTCCAGTTGCTGCTCGGGGAGTTGTTCGATAAGCCCACAATACTAATTGTAGCTCATTAATCCAATTAGCTTTAGCTTCACTTAGCCTCTTCTTCAAACCATTTAGTAATGTTCTTTTCGTCACTTCAGTCTGTCCATTGCTTTGAGGATGGCCTGGTGCTGAATGAACCTTCAAAATGTTTGACTGATGACAATAGGCGGCAAACTCCTCGTTATCAAATTGTGTTCCATGGTCTGTGATGAAGGCATGAGGGAGACCATATCGGCAGATGATGTTCTTCCAAACGAATTGGTACACCTTCTCGTATGTCATATCAATTAGAGGCTCAGCTTCTACCCACTTAGTAAAATAATCCACTGCGACGACGAGGTACTTGAACCTTCCTCGGGTCATTGGCAGTGGTCCAACCAAATCCATTCCCCACATGGAAAATGGCCAAGGGGAAGTTATGGGTGTCAACAATGCTTGTGGAGTTCGTCGGATGGTGGAAAAACGTTGGCATTTATCACATCTCTTAGCATAGGCTATACAATCAGCCCTCATCGTTGGCCAGTAGTATCCCTGCGTCATCACCCTTTGCAAAAGTGTCCGACCTGCTACATGGGCTCCACAGGACCCTTCATGGATCTCTTCAATCAATTATTTTACCTCGGATGGATGTACACATCTCTGCAAACCTGCCATAATTCCTCGTTTATACAAAACACCATTAAGTAGTACATACCGAGCAGCTTTAAACTTCAATTTCTTGGCAGCGAGTTTATCCTCCAGTAATTCTCCCTCCTCAATATATTCCCTGATGGGATCCATCCAAGATGATCCTAAATCAAGGGTAATAATGTTCATCGTTAGGTCTTCATCTATGATCCGACTTTCTAATACTTCAATTGGGATCGTTCTTCGCAGCTCGGTACGAGTAGCTGATGCTAGTCGGGCCAGTGCGTCTGCTTGTGCATTCTCCATTCTCGGTATTCTGATCAACTGAATGGCATCAAATTCTGCCAACAACTCCATCACCTTTGCATGATACTTGACCATTAATTCTCCTTTAACTGCATATGTCCCCATCACCTGATTCACAATTAATTGAGAATCACTGAATACCATCACCTGTTGTGCTTCCATAATCTTTGCTAAATTAAGACCTGCTATCATGGCCTCATACTCCGCCTCATTATTGGAAGCTTTGAATTTGAATCGCAGGGCGTATTCCATGTCAATCTCGTATGGGGTGTTCAAAACAATCCCTGCTCCACAACTCGTTGTGCAAGATGAACCATCTACATATAATCTCCATGTAGGTAACTCGTCTTCAAATTTCTTATTGGACAGAGTTCCTCGGTGAAATATTTATTGTTTCCTTTTATCCTCCCCTGATATTTCTCGCTCCTCGTCGATCATCTCTTCTCCCCCTTTTACCAACCGGAGTTGGTCTGAGCTCGAATTTGATGATCCTTCTACATCCACAAGCCCTTTTACCAACCGGAGTTGGTCTGAGTTTGTGTTTATTGATCCTGTAACATCCACAGGTTGATCAGCGAGCAACTTTTATTCCTCGGGGGTATCAGGATATGTAAACTCTGTTATAAAATCTGCTACAGCTTGCCCTTTTAATGATGATCTGGGTTCATACACAATATCATATTCACCGAGCTCTATTGCCCAGTACATCAGTCTCCCTGATTTTTCTGGCTTATGAAGGGCTTGTCTCAATGGCATGTCGGTATACACGACGATGGTATGGGCCTGGAAATATGGCCTCATTCTTCTACTTGCTTCAATTAATGCCAATGCCAATTTTTTCAGCTTTGGGTACCTGATCTCTGCACCTCGGAAAGCCTTACTTGTGTAATAAATTGGCTTCTGGACTCCATTCTCCATTCTGATCAACGTCGAGCTAACTGCATTCTCTGATACTGCCAGGTACAAGTATAACTTTTCTCCCATTACTGGCCTGGACAACAGTGGAGGTGTTCCCAAATATTTCTTCAAGTCTTGAAAGGCCTTCTCACATTCATCATTCCACTCGAAAGTTTTTCGAAGTGTTTTGAATAATGGGAGGCATCTATCAGTTTCTCGGGATACAAACCTGTTGAGCGATGCAACTCGTCCTGTAAGACTCTCCACCTCTTTCTTCGTTGTTGGAGATCGCAACCCTAAAAGAGCTTTGATCTTTTCTGGATTCGCCTCAATGCCTCGCTGGTTGACAATGTACCTGAGGAACATTCCTTCTCATACTCCAAAGGTGCACTTCGTTGGGTTGAGTTTCATTTGGTATTTATCCAGTTGATCAAAGGTCTGACCTAAGTCAACTAGATGATCAGTAGCTTTTTTGCTCTTTGTCAGCATATCATCGACATAGACTTCCATATTGCAACTGATTTGTTTGGCAAAAACCTTGTTCATCAGCCGCTGGTATGTCGCTCCTGCATTTTTCAAACCAAAAGGCATAACATTATAACAATAAGTTCCCCTAGGGGTAATAAAAGAAGTACTTTCCCTATCTTCAGGTTTCATTTTGATCTGGTTGTAGCCAGAGTAAGCATCCATGAAGCTGAGTAGCTCGTGTCCCGAGGTAGCATCCACTAGTTGATCAATTCTAGGTAATGGAAAGTGATCTTTTGGGCATGCCTTGTTGAGATCGGTGAAATCAACACACATTCTCCATTTGTTGTTTTTCTTCTTTACCATCACCACATTCGCTAACCAGTCTGGATATTTCACATCTTCAATGAATTGGGATTTCTGGAGCTTCTCGACCTCCTCTTGTATAGCTTGATTCTTCTCGGGACTAAATACTCTTCTTCTCTGCTTTACAGGCTTGATCTCCTTGTTCACATTGAGCTCATGGCATAAGAAGTTTGGATCTATTCCTGGCATGTCTTCATGACTCCATGTAAAAGTTTTCTTTCTGTTTTTCAAGAAAGTTATCAACTCCTGTTTTATAGAAGCATCCAACGTCGAACCTATCTGGGTTATTCGTTCAGGATGCTCGTCGTCCAGAATAACATTTTCTGTAGATTCCACCACCTGTCCTTTTACAAGTTGGGATTCATCTCTGGGATCCAGTGTTTCAATTTCTGTACCCTCCTCCACCTGGTAGGTAGTAGTCTTTTTCCTTGACTCTTCAAGCTCCTCTTGCTCGGCAGATGAATAATAGCATTCTCGAGCTACTTTTTGATCACCTTTCACAACTCCTACTCCGAAATTTGTTGGGAATTTTAAGCACTGATGTACTGTAGATGGAACTGCTTCGAACTTCTTCAAACCAACTCTTCCCATGATGATGTTGTAAGCTGATTGCACATTCTTATCCATCACAAAGAAGCGTATTCTTTCTGTTCGACAAGCAGGCCAAGTTCCAATGAATATATCCAACTTGATCGTCCCAAGTGGAAAAACCTTCTCCCCAGCAAAACCCAGGAGAGGTCTGTGATAAGGCTCCGATTGAGATAACTTTAAATTTAAACTGTCAAAGCATGAGTAGAACATGATGTCTGCCGAACTACCATTATCTACCAGAACCCTTGAAATCATTACTTCTTTCATCCTCATTTTGATCACCAAAGGGTCGTCGTGAGGGTAAAGAACACCTGCAAGGTCGTTTTTTAAAAAACCAATGACCATCTTCTCTTTATTTATCTTCCTCGGGCGATCCTCCTCAGCCAAATTTATTCATTGAATGTACGAGCAAGCCTGAGCCTCACTGAGGTAAAATTTTCTTTCTGCAGTAAGATCTCCTCCTCCTGCATCTCCTTCTGTAATAACATTACAATCAAATGCTCCAAAACGTATTGAAAATATCTCGCGTTCTGATTGCCTTGGCCTTTTAGGAAGATTGGGGTCATCCTCTGTATCATCTTCATGATCCCTCTTCTTCTTCTCCTCTGCTCGACGAGGAGATCTAGACCTCTCTCTAGTTCGGTCGTTATTTCTTCTTTCACCTCCCCGATCAACATACTTTTCTAGTTTCCCTCTTCGGATGAGTGTTTCAATCTCGTTCTGAAGAGCTATGCAATTTTGGTCATATGGCCATGATCCTTATGGAACTCGCAATATTTCTCCCTATTCCTCGTGTCAGGGTCTGAACTCAGTTTCTTTGGCAACTTTACTTCCTCGTTATTCTTGATTTCTTCCAAGACATGATTAATACCCATTTTCAAAGGAGTATAATTATCAAATTTCTTCAGGACTTCCCATGACGATTTATTATTCTTGGAATGCTTGTCACCGCCATTGCCCTTATGCTCTTTCTTCTTGGTTGTCATCTTCCACCTTGGTTTCTTTATCCATATTCTTCTTCGCAGCCATAGCCTCCTCGGCATTCATGATTTTGGCCGCTTTTGCCATTAACTCTGACATAGTTATAGGTGGATCTTTGGCCAAAGTGTAATACAACTTGTTAGGCAACAACCCACTCATCAAGGCGGTGATTGCTGTCTTTTCTTCATAATCTATGACTTCCAGCTTCTCGTTATTGAAACGAGTTATGTAATCTCTATTACTTTCACCAGATTTTTGTCTAACACTTAACAAGTGTGCTACTCTTTTTACTGGCTTTGCTCCAAAACAGAAATTGCCAATGAACAACTCAGCCAACTGAAAGAAAGTTAAAATCTTACCCCGAGGAAGATTGTTGTACCATATCTGGGCAGATCCAGTAAGAGTTCCCGAGAATGCTCTGCATCTCATCTCGTCGGGGACAGCATAGATGTCGGCATCAGCTTGATATTGCTCTATGTGAAGAACAGGATCTGTCTTTCCATCATACTTGGGGGTCACCACAGGTGCTTTAAATTTTGACAGGGTAGGGAAATCCACAATGGCCTGGACAAAAGGCGTCCCTTGAACAAAAGTTCGCTGTAGGGGATTCTTTGCCTTAGCCATTTCTCCCAATCTATCCTCCAACCGCTGAATGGAACCCTTCCACGCATCATTTCCTTCCTCGGGCTTATTAGTTCGAGCAATTGATTGTTCTGACGTGGCCTCCTGAGATCTATCTTGACGAGCAGCTGGTCGTGATTGTGCTGATCCTTCTCTTAGATCTGATGGTTGTCGAAAACTCCTCGACATGGTCCTAGGTGGACTCCTATTCCTCCTAGGGCCTAATCGGCTGAAAGGAGATACCCTGCTCAATCTTTCCAAGGCACTGGGTCTTTCTGGAGAGAGAGTGATATGCTGCTCAGTATCTGTAGCCCGTATTGACGAAGTTCGCCCAAGTTGATAAGAGAAATCATTAGATTCCTCATTACGATACGAGTCTGTACGCCTGGATCACGAAGAAAGTAAATAAGTTTGCCTCTGACCACTTCGCTGTCCCGAACGTGCAGGTGCACCGCCATGAAGGGTTTGTATGAGTTGCCGCATTGTCTCTTGTATGGAGGTTTGTCCTTGAGCCAGATTTGTCATAATTCCAGCCAAATCTGGAGGTGCGGAGGGATTTGGAGGATTTCCAGCATTTCCAGCGTTTCGATTGCTGGATTCCGGATTATCTGCCATTGATGATGAATGATTTTTGGTGAAAAACGATAACAACAGTCGTTTCCCACAGATGGCGCCAATCTGTTGATGTAAAAAATTAGATTGCTTCTAATTGTTTAATCACAGATAAAATATAAATGAGACAAAGAATTTTAAAGTGGTTCAGCCTTATAAGAATGGCCTACGTCCACTGTTTCTGTTATTGCCTAGTGTTTTTGGAGTTCTCGATATGTAATTCTATCAAGACAATCCGGTCCCTTTGAATGAGGTTGATACAATGTATTTATAGCCCTTAGGCTGTACATGTGAAAGGGTAAACAATTAATGCCCTTTAAGTGTATACGTCTGTATGATTAGCATTCAATGAATAGTTGAACTGTTGATTATCTGGCAATCAATGTTGTGGTCGAGATGCAGCTTTGGCAATCAATGTTGTGGTCGAGATGCAGCTCGGACCGCCTTAGTTGCTCGTCGTTCAGGAGTTCCTCGGAGTGTTGGAGTTCCTCGGAGTGAGTATGACTTGGTCGGGGAAATAGACTTCCTCGTTGTTATTGTGCCATGTAGATCGACACGTGTCTTCTTATGATTCGTCTATATCAGCATATTAATTTTGGTATCAACAACAGATATGCCAAATCTCTTAAAAAAACCCAAAATTTTCCACTATTATTGTTGCAGCAACCTTCAAATCCCCATTTCATTTTATACTTATCAATTTTCTGAGCATCCACTTTAGGTTCTAAAAGAGCTATAAAAGGGATTTTATGCATTTTAAGAAGCATTTTGACTATTCTAGAAGCGAACTTTTTTGCCGCCCCTCTAACATTCCAAATAATTAGACTAATCATTTAAGAATAAAAGGTTGAGAGTTGTTGTTACCTATGGATTTGGCTCTAGTTAGTCTCCTAAAAAGAGGGTCAATCATTTTCAGTTTCTTTACCTGAGCTAAAGAGTCTACATTACTGCAATCTTTTACCTATTCCTCTGCCTTATGGGCCTGATGTCTACTGATCTTTCTGTCAAATTTACTAGCACATTGTTTTAATTCTTCCAAGGAACTGGGGTTATGTTGAACATTTATTTCATGATCAGATATATACAATGTGAGAGAATCATTGTTTATCTCATGTCCGGTAACTCCGTAGCTCTTGGAGACAAAGAGCTTGAGTCCACGATGGCAACTTCTTCAGCACTGATATCCATATTTTGAATTTTCTGAATGTGGTCTTGAATCTTGTTGGGTTGAATCTTGTCACATAATTCTTCCACCTGATCTCTATTATCTGCAGCTACCAAACCTTCTTGATCCGTTCTAGTAGTTTCAATTGAATTAGCAACTATAGAATTGTTTGTAACCTTCTCTATAATTGGAAGTTGATCATCCATAACTTCTTTGACTTTCTATGAAGGAACAATCACAACTACTTTGCCTTTATCTGATGGAGTTGCCATACCTGCTATGCCTTTCTCTGATAGAACAACTTTGATACTTTCTACAGTATGATTGGAGTTCTTCTTAATTACAAATTGAGTGGTTTTAATAGGCTGGGAATTTGAAACTTGAGATTTGAACAAACATGAGGCTTCATCGTGGTCTTTTTTAGTGCAACTGCTACAGTATTTAGGGATGTTTCCCGCTACTACCTCCTGCCAAAACTCGTTAGATACACATCCTATCCAAACTCTTTGAGCAATAGGTTTAGTTAAGTTCACTTCCACACATACCCTAGTGATACTTGGTCTATTGATTTCAATAGTCGAAACATCAAGTTTAAGGGGATTGCCTATCAGTTGAGCAATAGAGTATAGAGAGGATTTAGAAAAGAAATGTATGGGTAATTGAGGGAAGGATATCCAGATGGGGGCAAAGCTATTTTCAATATCTGGACAAAATTCAGGAGTCCATTTGAAAATTCTCATGGGGAACTTACCAACATACCAAGTTTCTCATATCCACATATGAGAGTAATCTTCATCAGAGTTTAGCCTAATCAAAACATGTTTATGATCAAGAAGGCCCACATTGAATGATATTTTTAGAGAGAAAGTTTGAAAGACTTGCCTAATCATCTTCATTGAAGGTCGACCATGGGAAAACTTCCCTACTAAAGCATGTTTGAAAGGCTGCGATAGGGTAGAAATATCCTCCTCAGAAAAGAAAACTACAGGTTCCCCCTTGAAGGTGGTAGGTTTTTTAAGATCCAGTGCATGTGAGGAAGATGATTCAGCCACAACAGAAGCAAAAGATCTATTCCAGACAGTTGGTATATCTGGCGGCTTAGGGTTGACGAGAGTGGGGGGATTTATATTTTCCATGCAAACCCTAGGAAGGGTTTACGAGAGAGATAGAGAGATGAGGATTTTCATAACCTATATGTACTTTTAAGTTACTTTTCATATCGAACCCAACTGCATTGTTTTTGCTTTCATTATTTTTAACAATAACACAATGGAACTTAAAGTCACTTAGTTATGAAAAGACACATATATTTAATCTCATTAAGTTTGATATAGTTACATCATGTTGTTAGTTAATTTATGTTAATTGCTTTAGAATTGGTATCATATCTCACTATTAAGGTCATTTTTTATTACCGAAATTAGAGTTAAAGTCACAACTAGTTGCACAGTAAATGGATGTTTTCCATTATCTTACTGACCACTATAAAATGCCTTTTATCACCAATAAATTCAACAAACATGGATAAATTAATAAAAAAAATTACATTTTTGTTGAACTAAATCAAATTCACGAATTACATTCTAGGTAACTGATGATGGCACTAATGTAATAGCGACATATGCTTCCTTTTGACGGGCTTGTTGCAACCAAAAGTACAAAAAATGTAATAGAGACATATTCTCCATTATAAAAGATTATAAGGCTTATCCAAGAAATTTTAAAATTGGCGAATGACTCTTGAAAATTCAGGAATATTAAATTATAAAACTTTTTAGGCTACCAACTTGTGGGAATATTTTTATCATCAACTAAAGTTAAAAGTGACCTCTACTTTCATTAAAATATATTTTTGGAAAAAGTGCCAAATTTAAAAAAGTTCTATTCGAATTGGTAATGCCAAAAAGATTCACAAAGGTTTGACAATTGTGTGAATCAAAACATGAGTCTTGGGACTCAAAAAATATGAAGACTAGATGTATTTGGACTCTCAAATTCGTCTCCTAAAGTCTTGCAAAACAACTCTCCCGAAGTTGGTATTTATAGGGAAATACATGAAGAGACCCACGATTTTAAACTGCTGAAATTCTATCCAGCGTACAGGTACCCCGAACCGGTTCGGGTACCCTTGCGAACCGGTTTGCCCCCCCGAACCGGTTTCGGGCTGGGTTCGGGAAAGTGTGCTGGGAACAGGTGCTTAAACACTTAGAAAAATTCCCAGAATTTTCAATGAACATATCTCCATTTTCAACGGGTCATAACTTGTTCACCGTAGCTCGGATTGAGGTGCCGTTTCTTCCAGTATCTTTGTTGCGGCAAGATCTTCAACTTTACAGTTGATCGGTCCTCCAGACGGTGGCTGTAAAATTACCAATTTGCCCTTGAACATCCCTATCATGCCTTGTTTCACTGATTTGACTTCTCTTGCGTTCCACTTGCATTAAGTCCCTAAAATCTTGGAACGTGAAGTCGTTGAGGCAGATGTGGGACATATTAGTGGAGATAATGCATGCTTGATTCTCAAAATTCGGATAGAGGTCGTCATGTGAGATCGTGAGGTGATGTGCCAAATGTAGCAGCGTACGACATACACAAATGTAACATGTTGGACATGAGAAAAATGTCCTTACAAGAAAGTGGTGAGAGGAGATTCGGTACAATAATAAAAAGACTTTAAACGAATTTTATGCCTTCATTTATGTCTCATATTACCGTATAAAATAACAAATCAAAGGTTGTCCGGTTCTTTTTATGCTACATTAAGGACTTAATAAAACTTCAACTTATGATTGGGCGAGATTCGTTAAATATTTTTCAATGAAATTGATCTCAAACTTCTTCCTAAGTTTAATGGAAGTCCTGGAAGTGTAATCAATCTACCAGTAAATTTATAGTCTTTTAACATACTTAATAATCACACTTATATTTATTAAATTAAAACAAGTCACATTTTTTCAGTTTTAGTTGTGCGGGTGAACAAACTTAATAAAACAAGTAGAGGATGTCGATGATGAGTATCCATGCTCATAAGATGGAATCTTAAATATCTAGAAAAATACTCCAAGAAATACTAATTTTCGATTCTCAAATCCAATTGGCAAGTTCCTAAAAATGAAAATAAATCTATTTAAGGATTGAGTTCCAGCATTTTTGTACTTAATGAAGAGGAATTTAAAATAAAAGAAGATTAAAAAGGTTAGATATGTTATTAAAGAAAAAATACTGTAACACCCCACATTTTTAATATTAGAGTTGATCAAGCCCGAATACTAAAAAGTTCAAAGGTGCTATAAAATAAAAATATCTTTCTTAACATGTGACAAAAATATGAGACAATTTAAAACTTTTTCCATTTAATGAAAGATACAAGAGATAACAATGAATAAAATTTCAATAATAATATCTGAATACAACCCCCTCCAATACCTCCATCGTCATACGACATCCTCAATATAAAATTCCCTAAATGAAAAATGTAGAATCACAAGCGACTTAGAATTTCAATAGGTGTCTCATATAAAATACAACAGGAAAGGAACACCCTAAAACATAAAAGAATCACCATGTTCTTCCAAGATCCAATTTCTCATAAGACTTTATCCTATCTTGAGAGGTTATTCAATGCAACGGGTCAAGGATCACTGCAAGAATACTAACTACATTTCCCAAATAGGGTAGCATAATCCAGTCAGAAGTACTATACGAAATTATAATTGAGTCTTTGATAAAACGATAACTTTGAGATTTAGAATTATTTTCAATACTGATCAGATACATAAATGATAATTTGAATAAGAATAGGAACCATATATGTTCACCAGTCATAGAATTAACTTTTAAAATAGGACAATTTATAATATTCAGGGATTATAAGAGGGACATCCATTTACTAGTAAAATCTTACAACAAATCTCATAATATCACTTCACTTGATACCATATACTAATTGTTTATTATCAACACCATGTATTTATTTGATGAATATTATCCATCTCCCATTTATCCAATGACACACCATTATCACAAAATATTCAATTTAAAGTTATGATTAAAAGCATTGGATTCATTTTCCATTTTTTCATATTTACTTACTTGCATCAATTCACTTTCATTTAGCTATATCATTTCGTATTTCGTTGCTAATCCATCCAATCGACCCTTTTATTAATTATCTTATTAGTTTTATGTTAGCTAATTATAGTTTAATTATTCTATTTATGTCATTTTTATTATTATAACATGAATCCCATTAACTGGCCTATTATACGACCTTAAATATCCAATGGTATGACCCAACTCTATATAATAATATAGTTCCTTGGCCTATTCCCCGACCCCAAACTAGCACATAATACGTTCCACATTTATTTTCATAACAATATAATTTATCAGACTATATCCTGGCCCAAACTAACATATAGTATGCTTCACATTTTCATTTATAAAAAATGTAAATCGTGACCAATATCACGACCAAAACCCCCTTGTAAACCAAGGCAAAATAGACCATCATTACCGATGAATGGTCTAGGTCCCACACATACGATATATCCATAACTAGACGACACTAAACCTATACCAAAACCATCAATAACCGTCAAAGTAGTCAACCAATATAGACCCTGCACATATGCTTGTTTCATAGCTAGTCAACACTATACCCCATACTATCAGACAAACTAAGATAATTTTATCTAGAAATTTCAATATCTTAAACTTTCAACTTCCGATCCTTCCTAGACTCCATGCGTGGGACATCTTATAAAATAAAATCCAAATAAGGAACTCTCCCGACACACTTCTATCTAAGTCGAACGATTGTCAAGACTCAATAATAATAATGTATTAACTAGACACAACTTAAGAACAATTATTCAACTTGTACTTCGTAAACTTTCAACTCCTAACTTTATCAGACTCTATGCATAGGATGCATTGTAAAAGAAATCCAAATAAGACCCCCCCCCCCAACACACACTTATGTCTCAAGTACTTATCAAGTCAAAAACTAGTATAATCCTCCTATATATCCTTTAATTTAAAACTACTTATACCGAACAATATTTACCCTCATAGATACTATATCTTACTCAATGATTAATAAAACACATTGTACTATAACATATCTTAACCATTTCTTCATTTTCATAGGTATTCTCATTCACTTTTAAAATTCTCATTTATGACAACCTTATTTTTCCTTTAATATGACTTATTCCAACAATCTTTCTATATGAAAACTACTAAAAATAATCTCAATTATACTCTTTATGTTAATAATATTATCCCCAATGCATCATTTCTTCCATTGCAACCTTACATATACATATCCCATAATTTATAACTCCAAACGCACCATTATAAAATCCCAAGCTTTGTAAATCACAGGGGAAAATATCATGAGTCAACATCATTAGCTAACTAGTTTTAACAATATAACTCATCACTATGTAGTGAACGAAATAACATCATATATATATATATATATATCATCACAACATCGTTTATCTTTTAAACACAAGGTCCTAATCTCAATATTATTGACGGGGCCACAAAATTGTCTAAAGTGCGTGCTCATATAGGCTCAAGTGCAAGCCTATTGCATAAGTAATAACTCGGTAAGTCAGGATCGTATCCACAGAGAACTAGGACGAATGCTCGTAACAACGAAGAAATAGAAGACTCACCCTAAATTGATTAGAGAAAAGAAACTAAAAGATAATTAATTGTGGAACTGAATTCTACTGTCTAAATGCAAATGAAATTTAAATTACTGATTACGCTACGTACACGGAAATAAAACTACTACAATTAAGTAAATATGAATGAGGAAAAAGCAGGGTAGGATACAATCCCTCAAACCCTAGTAGATTTACCGAATAGAATACTAGATTTTGAATTAGAGAGCTGATCAAACCCAGTCTTTATTAATCCTAAGAATTACATATATGAGAGTATTAGCCTGCATCATACATAATCAAAGGTGAGATTAAATTGGTGCTGCATAGCCAACACAAACATCGCATCCTTAAACACCCAGATTACCTAGGGTAAACAAGGTTAAAAGTCCTACGATGGTCGTGATCACTACACAACACGATTCGGTTAAAATTCAATTCAAAACCTATTTTCTATTCATGTAAACTACATCAAGTCGGGTTCATGCATCCAAACCCTTGGAAATTTAGCTAGACATAATTAAACTAAGCATGAACATAAAATCTATTTTGCACGAATTCATAACTACGTGAAAAATTGGGAAGAAACTTGTAAATAAGAATTGCAGCCTAAAAACTATGAACAATTAGACACAAATATAAAAACAATTGAAATCAGAAAGGAAACAATACTTGTAATGAAGAAAGTTCTGGAATTAATGCTTGAAAACTTGAATAAATATTGCAAAAATTAAAACCTAGGGTTCTTAAGTGCAACAGCCCTCTAAAACTATCAAAAAGAGAACTTTTAAAGTATGGTAATTAGTTGGAATAAATACCCTACAAAATTACAAGAGTTTGATCTAGGTACACCTCTAAATTTGAAAAAGAAAACATCAGAAAATCGTCACCCGAACCGGTTCGACCTGGGTTATCGGTTCGGTTTGGTGTATACTGGATCGGTTAGTTTTTGGGAATAATTTGTTTTATTCAGGAACTTTATGATTTTGCACCGGTTCATTTTATGTTGATATCTGATCAATCCACTCTTGACAGGAACTTTGTCTTCATCGGACCGGTTCGGCTCTGCATGACATCGGATCGGTTCGGAGATCTTTTTCTTTCTATTCTTATTATGATTTTCTCTCATCTTCGAGGCTTTATAACTTCTGATCTGGGACTCGGATTTGGATGTCATTTCACTTACGTGCTTATATACTCGAGGTCTTCAACTTTCATTTTGGTTTCTCGTCCGAACTCTAGATGTAAAGTTACTCTTTTACCCAGTGACTTTTCTTCCTTTCTTAATTCCTTGGTTTCTCGGTTTTGAGTTTCCTTTTCTCTTCAGTGGTATAAAATACATGTAAAAAGCACAAAGAATACACGAAACTCGATGCACTATATAAGAAATGTTAGTAGCAAGGATATGAGATAAGTTAATGCATTTTACATGGTACAAGGTGATAAAAGTCGGAAGAATTTATGCCTAATCAAACCCCCCTAACTTAGAACTTTGATCATCTCGAGTAATGTAAAAGAATCAAAATAAGGCTCAACTCTTGAAAAATATTTTATTAGGATAAAATACCTCTTTCACGGGCAAGCGATTTCATTTAGCATATAGAATAAGCCTTTAAACCCCTAGGTTACCATAATAGGACGAGTTTTGTCTCGTGAGGGTTTGCAGTTAATATACCCACAAAATTCAATTTTGACTCAAACGAAATTCAAAATACCTAAAAATTGTATAATTCAAACTTTTCTAAAAGTATTCACCATAGATTTATATTCCATACTTGATAGGCAAGGTTTTACCGCGGCGCGAGAGTCACCTGCGCGCCGATCGTTTTATATTCGGCTCACCAGCTCTATATAAAAACCTAAATTTATGACTACACTCAACAGGTGAGTATAGTGGCCAAGTTCGGGTATCGAAAATCAACAAAGACGAGTTACTAGAATTTATAAGGTTTAATATTCATATAATAAAAGTGTAAAAGATAAATATAAACAAAAAGGAAAAGATGCAAAAAGGGAAAGATTAGTCTAGACAAGTATTTAAACTAGACTAATAAAAACGATAAAAACTATAGGTTGCATCGAATATCCCTCACCCGAGTTAATTAGTATAAAATGGTGACATGGGTCGACGAATTATTAAGACTGCGTCTCGTTTCGACAGTTAATTAAATCAAGAGTTGTCACACCCCTAAATTCACATAAAAGTCTAATATGATTTTGGCGTCAACAAATACCCCAAAAATTACGCACGTAAGGTCTTAAGCACGGAGCATACATGATATACCCCATCAAATCTCCTAGGCATAATAACTAGGACAACACACTCGAATAGACCCGTAAACACCATCACCAAAGCAAAGCAACTTGTTAACCCGAGGTGAGTTCAATTCGACACAACCTAGACTAACTTAGCTAGAAAGCATGATAAAAACAAGGTAAATAAATGCGATAAATCTACACTAGAAAGCAACTAAAGAAAGCATGTAAATCTAATTAACAAAGCAAGAATTAAAGAAATACAAACTATATTAATGGAGAGGATAAAGAAAAGTACAACTTACAAACCCTAATGGGTGTCACACCACATGATGAATGAAGATGAGATCTCCAAACCCTAACCCTATCCTAAACTATCTAAAAACTAAATATCTGATTATTACACAAAAATCCCTTATATAGTAAGTGGGATAAGAATTAAAGGAAAAAGAAAAGAAAAGAAAGTAAAGGAAATTGTCGAGAAACTGCTATACGCGGTCGACCGTGCCTTTGAGTTAAAGCCTACGGTTTTATACAATATTTGGCCAGTTTCCTTGCATCTTGTTCTGAAAAAAAATATCGAAAGCATCAAATTACCGGGGTATTGCAATATTAGAATTTGCAAGTAACACTACAAATTTGAAGAAAAGGTCATACTACAACTTGAAGAAAAGGCCATACTCAATTCTAGTTTATAAGACTGCAATTAGAAGAAAAGGCCATACTGAATTTACAAGTACAAACCAAGGATTTACAAGAGTGGTAAGACCATGTGGATAAATGTACATACCGAATGGATTTCTAAAATTGTCCAACTAAATACTAAAATAAGGAAGAGGGACATTAACAATTAAGTTTGTGGATGGTTAAGTTATAGGCATAGTTTTACATTTGGTTTTAACCTCTTCTTATTAACACGCTTTCGAAAGTAGCATTATTATCTCTATTCCTTTAGACTTTAGGATGGTTAATGATTTATCTCATGAGATTAAGGCAAGTTATAAGGTGAATAAATATGTCTTGATTAATAAATAGCCAAGGTTGCATGAGATGAGCTCTATTAATGCTAGTTCATTTTTACAGTATCAACATACACATCATATGCCAGTGGCATATTATTTACCCAATTAACAAATACACATCCAATTTCATTATTACAAGTGGTCTATACTCCATTTGCAAATATCTTCAATGGAAGTTAGTTGTCGCTTTCCAACTCTTTTTTATACAGATTTACTGATCAATGGATTTTTTATCAAGTATTTCATATTCTCGTTCCCTAATGTTAAAATTTCATGTTAACTTCCAAATGTAAAAGTATAAGAAAGTAAAAACCTACAACCAAACGAGCATTGGGTTTCTCTCAAGTGCATATTATTCTACGCCAATATGCGACAAGCTTAGCTGGAGCATATATGTCATGATATGGTTTCAAACATACTAGAGGGGTATGGTACATCAAAATACCAATCAATGTGAGACAAGGAACGATTTACAATAAAAACACCCAGTTTTTTAGACAAGGAATTATTTAGTGCTACCCATCTATAGCTGACATGAAACTTTCCCTTATCTACCAAACAGAAAAAATTTGATACATATGATAGTTAAAGTGAGAGAGTGGTGGAGAGAAAGAGATACGAGGGAACATACTTTAGTGTCAATCTCTAATGATTCTACATCAACATTAATATCAACCATACTTTTTATAATTTCTAAAAGCAAGCCATGTCGATGTGCCATCTCTATGAAAACAAAATTAGAACATCGATAAAACATAAAGATGAATAAAAAGTGATATAACAAGCCACTAGTTTGTGAAGACCTCTCAAAAATGAGTAAAAAGAAATGGTTTAAATCTTATAATGCGTAAAAAGAAATATCATAATGTAAAAATTGGTTGAAAAATTATTTATCAGTGGTTAATAACAAAATCCAAACATTCAAATCAGCTCGAACCAATTCTAAGGGTGATAAAGTTGTAAAGTGAACCGAACTTCTACTACCTAGTCCAATGAACAAACTTCCCAAGGTGGCAATCGAGCAAGGCACCATTGAGAGCCATAACTAGAAGAATCAAACACGTCGGAGAGCTGCTGGTTGAGGCTGCGACAGGAAGGAGGTTTGGATATAAGAGATCCCGTGTCAGTCATCAAATCTTTATGATGAGTCAATTACATGATTCGAAATTAAAAATAATCCATTCACGACTGTTGACTACGCTACAACCTGTTGGGATCTTAAACACAAGAATTTTTTTATTTTGTTTTGATTGTTGATAAATGTCATGGTTGCAGAGTAAATTAGCCACATTATGCATGATTATCAAAACCACGAACGTCGAAGACTCAGTAGCCATGGTCGAGTATCGCATGGAGGAGGATAACTTTGTGGGAAAGTTTGGCAGCTATGGTCAGGGTTTTACTAATAATACAAAACAAAGAAAACTATTAACATTATTAAAATTGATATATAATTTAATAATAATACAAAATAAAAAGATAAAGTTTATTGTTCTGTAAGATAAAAAAAAATTCATGGAAAGATACCCCATATGGGTATTTTGTCAAACATCTAACCTACAAACTTTCACACCAAAAATTCAATTCAGTACTCTATTATAAATATGATAGTTTCTATTTATCTCAAGAATGTATAAAAGTAAATAAAAACTTAAATACACCAAAACATGACAATTACAGTACTCATTGCATAAATTTGTCATGTTTTGGTGTATTAATTAAAATCTCAAAATCCAACTTTCACTACTGTTGACAATCGTACCATTCTTTTCAGTCGGTTGATTTCATGATTACCTGACAAGATTGTCGAAAGGTGTTAGTAGGATAGCTAGCAGCAATGATGCCTCGTCGATCTACAATCAAGTCAGAGAGAGGGAAATCCCCAATAAAGAAAAACAAACGATCGAGGTTAAATTCGGATATGGAGGCGTGGGCACAAAAATCGTGATGAAAGGGTCACGATAATTGTAATGGAGAAGTGCATTTTGAATGGGACTCTAAAGTAGAATATCACGCGAGTTTTTCAATATTAATTAAGGTCATTTTTTAATAAAAGCGACGTGAAATTAATTAAAAAAAGGGGTTTACGACGATCCACTTTTAAGTGATGCAAGTGAAATTATAAAACGTTGTAAATAACTCTTTTGCTTATAGTGATATCGCAACAACACAATAACCATGATTTAACTTCACCTCCCTACAAATTGAACCACCGGCATAAGTTTGACAAAAATTGTAGAGACCATCAAACACAGGGTGATCTTCACCAACATTCAACCTCTTGAGCTACCTCAGCTAATGTTGTTGTGTTTCTCGGGTAATAGCCCTAAAAAACCAACGTAATCGTTAGCGTGAAATCTTCATCAAGCATGCTAGTGGATACTCTACCATCTTTCATCAAGCATGCCTTGAATAACTATGCTTTTAAATTGGTTATCGTTTGTTTGCACTTTCTTCCCTTCTTTACACTCATCATGTATACTGTAGTCCCACACCTTTAGACTGATATATATAAAGTATCACTTGCAACTTTAAACCATCTAAAGACTAGTGTTTTTCATTACAAAATGCACACCCGTAGAAACATTAAACAACGAATTGTTACATAAATCGCCTACATTAAATGTCTCAACAATCAAAATTTTAAGACTACGTACAAAAGCAATCCCAAAACATAATTTGATTTACAGTATAAAAAAATGATGACGGGTGAAATCTAAATATTTAAGAAGAAAGGCTCACCCAATTTAGTCGCCATGTTTCACTTCTAGAAGAAAAATCCCTCGAGAAGAGAAATTGAATCGGCGAAGGTGGAAATTTTAGTAGCAATAGAAATAGAAGATGAACCTTAGAGAAGAGAAGGGCGTGAGTGAATCAGCTATACTTGAGAGGTTAAATGGCTGCAATTGTAATATTCGATGAGAAATTTTTGTATATCCCAATTTCCTTCTTTGTGTATTCTTTTTTTTGTAGTCCAGTTTCTGTCTTTGGAAGTTGGGAGGGACGAAGATGGAGTGAAGAGCTGGGGAAAGACGGAGATAGGGTTTTCGAACGTGTTGCCCACTAAACCATAAAAGAGAATAAGGCCCGCGAAATAAGAACCCGCCAATTTACATAAAAATTCATTAAAATTATATAATTATCCGCAAAAAGTCCTATTATGCCGTAAATTTATGGCACTTTTTTCAGCATTACTTTTAAATAACGCAAATTTTTTACACTCAAATAAAAATGTCATAATTTTTCAGCACTTATAAATAAATGTCGGTAAAAGTTTTCTTCTCGGCATTTATAAATAATGCCGAGAAATAAGTATAGGGAAAGATCATTTTTCTACCCTAACTTACTCATAACTACTATATACAAGAATCACCCCATAGGTGTCGGGGGTGCGACGACCTTATTCCACTTTTAAAATCAATCCCCATAGATGGGGTCTGCAAACAAATGGTGTTGGCTTCTTCGACGCACGCCTCAAAGTACGGTTTAAGGCACTGGACATTAACCTTGAAAATATTTCCCCATTTTGAATATTTCAACTCTATAGCTCCATGGGGGGATACTTATCTTACCGCAAATGGGCCCGTCCACCTTGAACGCAACTTGTTGGGAAACAAGTGTAATCGAGAGTTGTAGAGAAGCACTTTTTATCCCGGATGGAACTCTTTGCGTCAAATTATCTTGTCATGCACTAGTTTCATTCGTTCCTTTAAAATTTTAGCATTCTCATATGTGTCATTGCGCATCTCTTCCAACTCGTTCAATTGAAGCTTGCGAGCTTCACCGGCTTTATCTAGATTGTAGTTTAACCTCTTGATCGCCCAATAAGTTTTATGATCTAGATCCACGGGGATATGGAAAGGCTTTCTATAAACAAAATGAAAAGGGGACATCCCGAGGGGGTTCTTTTAGGTGGTACGGTAAGCCCATAGTGCATCATTTAGTTAAAGGGACCAATCTTTTCGGGTAGAATCGATGGTCTTTTCAAGGATGGTCTTGATCTCACGATTTTTTAACTCGGCTTGACCACTTGTTTGGGGGTGATATGTCATTCCAACCTTGTGGACGACTCTGTACTTTCTCATTAATTTTTCAAATGACCTATTATAAAAATGCGTGTTGTTATCACTTATGATTGCCTTCGGAGCATCAAAGCGAGAGAGTACGTGTTCTTATAATAACTTTATCACCACTTTGTTGCCATTCGTCTTGGTAGCTATTTCCTCTACCCATTTGGATATGTAGTCTACCGCAATGAGGATGTATAAGAAGTCGAAGAAGGGAGGGAATGGTCCCATGAAGTCAATACCCCAACAATCAAATAACTCAATGACGAGTATAGGGGTTAGTGGCATCATGTTGTGGCGGGTAATAGGTCCTATCCCTTGACATCTATCCCAAGATTTGTAATAGGCGTTCATATCCCGGAACATTATGGGCTAATAGAGTCCGCTTTGAAGGATTTTAGCGACTATCTTATTCTTAGAGAAGTGGCCTCCATAAGCTTCCGTATGACAAAACCATATTACACTTTAAATTTCTTCACTCGGAACACATCTTTGAATGAGTTGGTCGGCACAATATTTGAATAAGAATGGATCATCATATAAAAACATGCATGACCAAGTGATGAATTTCTTCTTCTCTTGCGGTGTCCATCCGGGAGGAACGGCTCCCGTGGTAAGATAGATAACAATGTTCGCAAACCAAGGTAAGGAAGAAGTAGCAAAGAGTTTCTCATCTGGAAAGTACTCATCTATGGGTATTTGATCACTAGGTACGTCGGACGAGAGCCATGACAAATGATCGGTGATGATATTTTCTACCCCTTCCTTATCTTTTATGGAGCGATTGAACTCTTGTAAGAGTAGGATCCACCTTATGAGGCTTTGTATCTTTCTGAGTAAGGAGAAATTTAAGTTTCGTGTGATCGGTAAAGCATGTAATGGGCGACCCAACTAGGTATGAGCGGAATTTGTCCAAAGAAAAAATGACTTCTAGCAACTCTTTTTCCATGGTGGAGTAGTTAAGTTGTGGCCCGATCAACGTTCGGCTAGCATAATATATGACATGAGCTTTCTTGTCCTTTCTTTACCCCAAAATAACCCTAATCGCGTAATCACTTGCATCACACATGAGCTCGAATGGAAGGGACCAATCCGGAGCTTGCATGATGGGGGAGGAAATTAGCATGCTTTTTAATTTATCAAAAGCCTCTTGACATGCATTATTACACTCAAAGGGGGCATCCTTCATAAGGAGGTAACTCAAGGGTCTAGCGATGGAGCTAAAATCCTTGATAAACCTTCTATAAAATCCTATGTGGCCCAAGAAGGAGCACACATCTTTTAGTGATTTAAGCGGGGGAAGCTCAGTTATGACATCTATTTTTGCTCGGTCAACTTCTATGCCTTTAGATGAGACTATGTGGCCAAAAACTATGCCCTCGGTAACCATGAAGTGGCATTTTTCCCAATTTAGAACTTAGTTCTTTTCCACACATCGGGATAATACTTTCTCAAGAATCGCTAGACATTGGTCAAAAGAGGGGCCAAAAATGCTAAAATTGTCCATGAAAACCTCAATTCCTCTATCTACCATGTTGCTAAAGAGACTCATCATGCAGTGTTGAAAGGTCACAGGTGCATTTCACAATCCAAAAGGCATACGTTTGTAGGAAAATGTGCCAAATGGACATGTAAAATTCGTATTTTCTCAATCAAGTATGTCTACCTCAATTTGATTATATCCGTAATATCCATCAAGGAAGAAATAATATGGGTGACTCGCTACGCGTTCAAGCATTTGGTCGATAAATGGTAAGGGAAAGTGGTATTTTCTCGTTTCGGCATTGAGTTTTCGATAATCAATGCAAACATGCCACCCGATGGTGGTGCATTGAGGAATTAATTCTCCCTTAGCGTTTTCGACCACAGTCATGCCCAACTTCTTCGAGACGACTTGAATTGGGCTTATCCATTTACTATTCGAGATAGGGTAGATAATCCCGACATCTTATAACTTGATAATCTCCGCTCTAACAACTTCTTTCATAGTTGGGTTTAGTCGCCTTTGCATTTCCCTCTAGGGCTTCACGTCCTCCTCAAGGTGGATATTATGGGTACAAATTAGGGGACTTATACCCTTCAAATCCGTTATATACCAACCAAAAGCACCTTTATTATTCCTCAAAATTTCCAGCAGCTTACCCTCTTGCTCTTTGTCTAGGCTAGAGGAGACAACAACAGGAAATGTCTCATCCTCTCCTAAAAAAGTATATTTCACATTAGAAGGTAGTTTCTTCAACTTGAGGGTATGAAATTTCTCTTCGAAGTGGATCAAGCATGACTCCCTCGGGGTTAGCTCCTCGAATCTAAAAACCCAATGAACATATCTCAATTCCTCTATCGATGCTCCCTCGTCTAATATCACTTTCAACCTCTCGATCTTTTGCTCAAACTCAGTGTATGGAATCTCACTCTCATCACCTCTCACTAGGTATGATTTTAAAGCATCCCCACCTCGATGTGCTCATCTACTACCTCCTCTATGAGATCGACCATATGGATTTTATCTTCGCCACCCACTTAGTTAGCAACATTGAAGATGTTCGTCTCGAGGGTTAAGTTCCTAAAAGTGAGCTGCATTTACCCATTTTGTGTATTGATTAAAGAATTCATCGTGGCTAAGAATGGGCGTCCTAGAATGATGGGAACATGGTTGCTAGAATGGATGGAGGGCTATGTGTCCCAAAGGACAAAGTCTACCGGGAAGTAGAAACTGTCCACTTGAACTATCACATCCTCAACAATCCCTCGAGACACTTTCACTGTGCAATTCGCTAATTGGAGAGTGATTCATGTGGGCTTAAGGTCACGTAACTCAAGCTTCCTATAAATGGAATAAGGAAGGATATTAACACTCGCGCCTAAGTCCATCAAGGCCTTCTTAATTCTATTCTCTCCAATAACACATGGAATCATGGGTGCTCCTGGATCTTTAAACTTGGGTGGGAGTTCGTTAAGTGGAACGGAGCTCACATTTTTTTCTAGGAAGACATTCTTCTTCACCTTTAGATGTCTTTTCACAGTCAAAAGATCTTTAATGACTTTGGCATAGACGGGAATTAGCTGGATGGCATCCAGGAATGGCAAATTAAGCTTTACTTGCTTAAGAACATCTAGCATTTTCGAACGAGAGGATCCCTTTTGGGGTGGGGCCAACCGTTGAGGTAACGGAGCGGTGGTGGGTGGTTTCACAACAAATTTGGGCTCGCTATCATCTTCCTTGTAATTCTCATTCAAGGGGGAATCTTTGACCTCCTTCGTGCCGAGCGAAACCTCCTTGCCTTTTGGATCCTCGTGTGGGGGAGGTGATAAATCAACGACTCGCCCACTACGTAGAGTGGCGACGGCTTGGCATTCCTCTTGTTGATCGGAAGATGTAGAGCTAACATTGGCTTGACCTTAAGGAGGTCTTTGGCCTTGAGCCAGAAACTTGCTCTTCTCTTGGACACTTAATGAGGATTGAAACCTAGATATGCTCGTATTTATCTCAGTGAACATGTGCTCAAACTCTGCGTTGGTTGCATTTTGAGATTGGATGAACTAGTTTGAATTGTCCTCAAGAGACCTCCGCGGTGGGGTAATGTATGGGCCTGGAGGTGGTGCTTGCATATGTGGTTGCATAGGTGGTGTTTGTTGAAATTAAAGAGGGGGTGGAGGTAGGGAAACATGTGAATTTGGATTCAACGTAGATTGTTATTTCCCGTATCTAAAACCAGGAGGGTTCCTCCACGAAGGATTGTATGGGTTCCCATACAGGGCCTTGAAATCCCCCTTACATCCCCTGTAGCTTCCACTTGCTCGTTAAGCATGCCTTTGTAGGCGGGTATTGTCGGACATTCCTTTTTTGAATGGCCCACCTCACAAATGCACACACTTTCTCTTTCACGGCTCGAGTGGATCCAATAGTTTCTCTTAGTCGTATCTCAAGTAGGTCTCTCATATATTTCTCAAATTGATCAAATCAACAGTCTAACAATGTATCTTTATCCAATTGGTATAGACTGGACACAGTAGGAGTGGTGGACACTTGTCAAGGTCAGTTTTGGGAATTAGGATCGGATATGTCCCATGCTTGAGTATTCTCGGCGACATACTTAAGAAGAGCCTCAGCATCACTCGCATCTAATTCTCAAAACGGTCTTTCGCATATCGTTTGAACAAGTTGTTTAGACGCTATATTAAGCCCTTGATGGAAGAAAGAGATAAGGTGATGCTTCTCAAATCCATGATGTGGGCAAGTGTTAACAAGCTCTTGGAAACGTTCCCAACACCAGTCAAATGGTTTATTATCTCGTTGTTGAAATGCTTGAATTTGAGCCTTGACAGAGTTTGTTTTATGTGGTGGAAAGAATTTCGAGACAAACTTGGATTGCATATCCTTCTATGATATAATAGAGTTCAATGGTAAAGACCAAAGCTTGGTCTTAGTTTTATCCTTTAAGGAAAAAGAAAAAAGCTTTAGGTAAATGGAATCTTGCGTGCTTGCTTGATCACTAAAGGTTTCACATGCCTATTCGAACTCGTGGATATGGGGGTATGGTTTATCCGAATCCATGCCATGATATGTTGGAAGAATTTGTATCATCCCATTACGGAAGTGGAATTGTCCTGCATTGTACGGAAGTAGAATGCATCCAGGGGTGACAATTCACTCAGAAAATGAGAGTTCTTTCATGAGACGATATGGTAAATTCCCCTCACCCGTACTAAAACTGGCGATATTCAACATTGTTCTCTCTCCAATTAACTCAAAATCCTCACTCAGTGTTCTAGAAGTGTGACTCAGTGTGTGACTTATGATGGAGTTTGGGGTGTAGGAGATACAACCCAGAATTATGGGACACGAGGAGTGTGTGGGATATCAGGGTTGTAATGAAATATGGGATTTTTGTGGATTCTTATTGGAGTATTTTGAGGAGTTTGTTCTAGATTTTGCATGAAAGGGATTTTGAGAGATGATTTATTTTTGGCTTTTTATTTTTATTGGATTTTCTTTTATTTTTTTGGCTTTCTAAATTTTGGAATCAAATTTGGGATTAAATTTACTACCTAAAAGTCTACCTAAGATCCCCGGCAATGGTGCCAAAAACTTAACGCGACCACAAAAGTGTCTAAAGTGGGTGCTGATATAGGCTCAAGTGCAATCATGTCGCGTAAGTCGTGATCGTATCCACAGGGAATTAGGATGAATGCTCGTAACGACAAAGGAATAGAATACTAACCCTAAATTGATTAGAAAAGAAACTAAAAGATGATTAATTGTGGAATTCTACTGTCTAAATGCAAATGAAATTTAAATTACTAACTACGCTACGTGAACGAAAATAAAACCATTGCAATTAGGCAAATATGAATGAGGAAAAATAGGGTAGGATACAATCCCCCAAACCCTAGTAGATTTACTGAATATAATACTAGGTTTTGAATTAGAGAGTTGATCAAACCCAGTCTTTATTAATCCTAAGCATTATATATATGAGGTTAATAGCCCGCGTCATATGTAATCAAAGGCAAGAATAAAGCGGTGTTGCATAGCCAACACATACATCGCATCCTTAAACACCCTGACTACCTAGGGCAAACGAGGTTAAAAGCTCTACGATGGTTGTGATCACTACACAACACGATTCGATCAAAATTCAATTCAAAACCTATTTTCTATTCATGTAAACTACATCAAGTCGAGTTCATGCATCCAAACCCTTAAAAATTTTGCTGGACATATTAAACTAAGCATGAACACAAAATCTATTTTGCACGAATTCATAACTACATAAAAAAATTGGGAAGGAACTTGTAAATAAGAATTTCAACCTAATTTCTATTAGCAATCAGACACAAATATACAAATAATTGAAATCAGAAAGGAAACAATACTTGGAATGAAGAAAATTCTGGAATTAATGCCTGAAAACTTGAATAAATGTTGTAGAAATTAAAACCTAAGGTTTTTAGGTGCAAAAGCCCTCTAAAACTATCAAAAATAAAACTCCTTAAAGTCTAGTAATTATTTGGAATAAATACCCTATGAAATTACACGAGTTTGATCTAGGTACAACTCTAAATTTGAAAAAGAAAAAATTAAAAAATCGTCACCCAAACCACTCCGCCCTAGGCTATCGATTCGGTTCGATTTGGTCTATTCCAGATCGGTTCGTTTTGGGGAATAATCGGATAGGTCTGGTAATTTGTTTTATTCAGGAAATTTTAGGATTCTAGACCAGTTATTCTATGTTGATATCGGATCGGTCCGCTCTTGACATGAACTTTGTCTTCACCGGACCGGTTCGGTTCTGCATGACACCGGATTGGTTTGAAGATCTTTTTCTTTCTGCTCTTGTTGTGATTTTCTCTCATCTTTGAGGATTCATAACTTCTGATCCGGGACTCAGATTTTGATGCCGTTTCTTCCCACGTGCTTGTAGACTTGAGGTCTTCAACTTTCATTTTGGTTCCTCCTCCGAACTCTATATATAAAGTTACTTTTTTTCCTCGGACTTTTCTTCCTTGGTTTCTCGATTTTGAGTTTCATCTTCTCTTCACTTGTATAAAATACCAGTAAAAAGCATAAAGAATACACGAAACTCGATGCACTATATAGGAAATGTCAGTAACAAGGATATGAGATAAATCAATGCATTTTACATGGTACAAGGTGATAAAAGTCGCTAAATTAAGGGGATAAATCAGAAAAATTTATGCCTAATCAATTATCATTCAATAAATTAAGTCCCATCTATAATAAATATTAAAGGAAAATCTATCAATCAAATATGCATCCATTCACTCAACTATAATTTTCGAACTAATCACAACCCATAATCCTTTAACATTCAACAACACGAAATACCCAATAATTTTACTATTTATGATAAATACCAATATTGTTCAACACAATATCCCCAATAGTAACAATTAATCAAGGTATAATTCCCAAATCCAACAACATAGGCTTAAAATTAAAACTTTCAGCACAATCTTCCCAATAATACCAACTAATCAACACCTAACTTCAAATTCCAATAAACAAGGCGTAGAACTAAAATTCCTAAATAAAAATTTATAGTCTTAAATAATATACTTTATTATACATAATATTTATGATTACAACTTTACATTTGTATTAACCGATTTTCCATTGTTAAAATTGCAATAGTATAACACCTTATCTTATACGCATATAAAATGGGATTTATATGAATTGCTGAACAACTAAAAATGTCCCAAGATAATTACAAGTAATTTGTACTAAAATTTCACGAGGCTAATCATAATCTTATTTCACACTTCAATTACTAAAAGAATCATAAGGTACGTATTTTAAAATTTTGTACAATTAACATACTACTTCTCTTATCATTAAAATGTTATACAATTTACTTTTTTATAGCAATTTCTTAGGCATTCTTATTCTCCAAGGATTTCAAGTTTTAGGTTCATCTTGACTTAATTAAATCTCTAATTTATTTTAAATCAATTAACATATAGGTTTAGGTAATAGCTAAATCATTTTGGGTACTAATGGAGAAAAGTAGAGTATTCTTGCCTTGATTTAGAATTGTGTAACCTCTTTTATAACTGGATGTCTAGTTTTCTTTCTTTCTTCTTCTTGAAATATTCTTGAAAAGTTCATAATTTATTCGTCTTATTTGTAATCATCTAGCCTCCTATATCATTTTCTTTATAACATTCTCACGTAAATCTAATTTTCTTGCATTTTCTCCCTCACTTTCTCTCTCAATTCTCTAAAATTCTCTAACTAAAAGGTACCTAAATGACACAAACCCTAAGAAAGTTTTATATATCAATAGTTGTGTCCCATATAAAATATGTTATGCCTTTGTCCATAATATTTATATCTTCACTTTACCATTTAGCCCTTCCAATTCCCTCATAAATACCTTATTAAATGAGGTATAACTCTCATATTGACTATATAACAACCACTATTCATTCTAATTTTATTTTTGCTATTTTAATCAAAATAAACACATAAAAGATATTAAAAATCCAATAACATATCAAACTCCTCACCTCCCTCAATTTCACAATTAAGGTTAAATCAAACATACTAGCCAGGCCAAATAACTAATATTCATTTAAATTTATTTTTTATAATTTTTTATTTAAAAATAACTATAATATTTCCAACATATCTAGTAGATCATTACCATGACAAAAAATAAAAATAAAAATAAAACAAAACGTGCAACCTTTATAACATGTCACATACTTACTAATTTAAAGAATTAGCCAAATAAAAATTGAATAAATTTCACATAAAGTTTTATTAATTAAAATATGTTCATATAAATAAATTTGACACTTGATTTATTGAATCTATATGTTATTTAAATAATTCACTTAAATTTATGGGCTATTACAAATACGAAGATGAAATAAAAAAAATTGAGAGTCGAGCATCATGAAAAAGAATCATCAACTGCGCTTAAATTAGAAGATCATCATCAAGAAGTTGAACTCTTAAATATTAAGCAAAAAAATCAAAATCCGTAGACAATGTTTTGATACTATCCCGCCAACTGGTTGAGAAAAATAAAAAATAAATTAAATAAGGAAATTGAAACCTTGCGATCACCAAACAAGTGCAGAGATATCATTCGAATACCCATTATCTTAGAACCACCCTCTGATATTAGAATGATGCATATGTAATGAAAACCCTATATCATCCACCTTAAACTTTAAACTATAGCTTTGAGCCATAAATGACACCCTCATGGTAAAATACAAAGTCAATATGATAAGTTAGCATGTAATGCACATGTAGAAAACCAATATATGGGACAATTAACCCAATGAGCAATGCTTTTGCTAAAGTTTGGGGGAATCATAATGTTTCGAGGGGTAGGGTTTTTTGTTTAGGCTTGAGGGAATATGTTTGTATACATAAACCCTACTCCCTTAATCCTAAACATTAAACTTACACCATATCCTCGAGCCCATATGTGATAACCACATGGTGAAACATAAAGTATGTAAAAATGTTAGCATATAACGTGCATACTAAAAACTTGTACATGGGGAGTGTACCCCGTTGGACATATTTTTACTAAAGTTTTGGGGATAAATATTGTTTTAAGTCAAGATTTTAATTTTTATAGAGCAAACCCTACTCCCTCGACTTTAAACCCCAATTCTAAGACTATATGTGGAACTCTCACGGTAACACATGAAATGTATAAGACACTTTAGAATGTAATGTCCATCTAAACACCTATATATGTGAAAATTAACCTAATTGGACACGATTTCACTAAAGTTCAAGGGGATGCATAATTTTTTGAGGTTAGGGTATAGGATTTAGGTATGATGGGGTAGGATTTTCAAAGGTAAACCCTACTCCCTAAGACCTGACTTTAAGACCTTATGCATACCTTCATGATTTCGGATGATGTGGATAAGATAGGTTAACAAGTAATATGCATTAAAAATTTACTTGGGTACAAAGACTCAAATACTTAATCCATAATATATCGTATAGATAAGATGAAGAGTATACTATCGATATCAAGTTCTATTTAATCTCGCACAGGTTGTTCAGAATTAATTACTTGGTTTTTCCTTCTTATCTCTTGCAAGACAATCCTACTCTTGGGTTTGTGGCTTATTATATAATCGTCCAAGTATCAGACATTTGTTCTAACTAACACCCTTTGGCCCTTGGGATTATAGAGTATACCACTTTTAGTTTCGTTAGAGTAACATACAAAGAAACATACATCTTTTATTAATTCCAACTTACATGAATCCTTCCTCAACATGTGTACTGGGCAACCCCAAATCTGAACAATCCTAGACTAGGTTTGAACTCAGTCTGTAGTTTTATTGGCATTATTGAGATCGACTTAGAAGGAACTAAGATCAATAATTAAGTAGTTGTCTCTATTACATAACTCCAAAAAAGTCCAATTGATTTGAATAAGTCATCATTGATCTAACCATGTCTAGAAGAATTATGTTCCTTTTTTCGCTATGCAATTTATTGTTGTGGAGTGTCTAGTGTAAACAATTGGTTTGTAATCCCCACCTATGATAAGTGATTCCTAAACTCTGCTAAGAGGTACTCACCTCTACGATTAGATTGTAGAATTGGATTAGGTAAACATATCCAAGACTTAAACTTGTGGTGCATAAGGTAAACATATCCAAATATCGAGTAATCATCAATGAAAATGATGAAGTACTCATAAACACCTCTTGCCCTAATTGTCATAGGTCCACACAGATAATAATGAACTAATTTCAACACATCTTTGGCTATAAAGGTCCTATTGGTCATTTTACCTTCTAAACAGGATTCACAGGCTGGAAGTTCCTCCATTTTCAATGAACTTAGTTGTCCATTTATTACCATTATTTGAATTCTTTTTACATTAATATGACCTAAGAGTAAGTTTCAAAGATATATTTGGTCCATCCTAAAAGGTTTCTTTCTCTTTATAGTTTCATTTAATTTACCCCATTTTAATATTTGAGAAGTAATGGTAAGACAAACTTTATAATATAACGATAATTTTTCAATGTGCCAAAATAGATAAAAGATTTTCCATTTTTTTATAAATACATTTTTATTAAAAACCCAAATATCCTTACATAACTAACTTAAAAACTAAAATTAAATTTCTTCTAATAATCGGAACATAAAAATAATCTTCTACAATTCACCTTTCGTCTTCACTAAAAATTAAAACTAAATTTCATACTGCTAAAACTATTGCCTTATTATCATCCACCATGAATAAAAACATTTCTCATCACTGATATCCTTAGTTAAGTGGAACCTTTGCAAAGAATTGCAAACATGATTAGTGGCCTCCAAATCTTCACACCGAGTATTGTTATATTGCTCCAGAAAACATGTCTTATTTCCATTATTCTTTTCCAATTAGATTGGGAACTGCTTCTTCCAATGTCCTGCTTGTTTGTAGATATAACACTTGCCTTTTAAATGTTTACCTAATACTTGTATCTTAAATACAATTTTAACAACCAAATGTTGTGCCTGCGACTTTTCCTTCTTCTTCTTCTTCTTCTTATTATTATTATTATTATTATTATTATTATTATTATTATTATTATTATTATTATTATTATTATTATTATTATTATTATTATTATTATTATTATTATTATTATTATTATTATTATTATTATTATTATTATTATTATTATTATTATTATTATTATTATTATTACTGCTACTACTGCTCCTGCTGCTGCTGCTGCTGCTGCTGCTACTACTACTACTACTACTACTATTTACTACTACCACCACCTTTCGTGATATAAGAAGATGGACCTCTTTCAACAACCTGAAAAATTCCATTTTGTTTGATATTTGGAGTTCTTTAAGTAGTTGAGCCAATGAGCAATTAAATTTATTCATAAAATAATTTAGGCGAAACTACTTAAAGGACTTTGGGAGTGACTAGAGCATAAAAATTAAAGTGGGTTTCCCCATAAATTATAAATTTAGGGGCCTCTAGTTCATTTAAGATGGACATTAACTTCAAAACATGGTCTTGAACAGGAGTACCATCAACCATTTTTTTGTTAAACATCCTTGCCATAACATTCAATCTTGCAATAGAATCATGATCCTCAAACATATCCGTAATTTTTCAAATCATGCCATAAGCACTTGACATATTCTGATGTTGGCGTTGGAACATATTGATCACAAAGGCCAATATGTAGCACTGAGACTTTTAATTACCTTTCTTCCATATTTGATAAGCCCAGACATCCTCTTCAGATGCCCCTTCATTAGGTTTGACAAGACATGGATTAGTTAAAACAAACTTATAATCCTAAGTAGTTAACGGTCTAAGTTTCTTTTTTGGCTATAAAGTTCATGTCAATTAGTTTGTTATCCTTTAACATGGAAGAAAATGGGTTGAATACTGAGACCATTTTGAAATTTGAGCATCATTATTTGAACGTAGATTAATTTCAAATTAAATATGTGAAAATTAACTTTGATTAAATTTTAATTATGATATTTCTATCACCAATTATAACTAATCCATCGAGCATCATCGTTCCATTATGAAGTGATAAATCACCTCACCCTGAACTAGAAAATTTTCGTCTTTGAACTATGTTATCCAAATAGTATATGAATCTTTTATCCCACATAATTGAATAATTGGTGTCTTTTGGCTCCATAGCTAATGACAGTGACTTGGATGGATAATATATCATTAGTTGCATTTAAGTGTATACCATGGATTCATTTTTGAAATTAAACTTACTCGTGAAGAAATTCCCCGATAGGGGGACCAAACTCGGTCACATTTAATTTTCAAGGAACTAACACTTTATAACTTTAAAATTTTCGTAATTAACTCGCTCTAATGGGGTTAATCACATTACATTTTTAGAATACTGATGAAGACCGTGGAATTTATGTTGAAACCTTATACCACTTAATATTTTAGGCTTGGGGGTATTTCGAACAAGTATTCACTCAATTCTAAATCCTTGAATTAACTCCTTGGTGATTCCCAATTTTCTTATACAAATTCAATTTTCCGATCTCACTATTTTAATTTTTCAAAAATAAAACTATTTTAAATTAAAACAAACTCAGAGATTGTAATTTAATTTATACCTTAAATTAATTACTCGATTAAATTTAATTTATAAAAGAATAAATAAAATTATTTTTATAAAGAAAAAACGTGATCTAAGTGAGTTTAAAAATTAAAACCATATTGTCCATAAAATTAGGTGTCCATAATTAATTAATTAATCAACACACAAATTTATGCGAAAATTATTAAGAGATATAAGAAAATACAATCATATGCAAAATAGATATAAAAAAAACTAAAAGTTCCTTTTTATCATGGCCTAAAATTCTTCCTTGAGTAGAGTCTTAAAATGTCAAAACCTCCTTGAAAAAGACTCTATACATATGAAATATTAAATGTAATTGTCCCTCTCAAATAGAAAAAAGAATCAAAGCAACTTGATCCTCCCTGCTACCCACCACGGATGCACTGCGAGCCATCGCAGTCGCAACTCAGCTACCCATAGTTGTGGGTTTAATTACTGCGGTCACGCCCCTTAATCCATGGTCATCCATCTACTTCATTGGTTATAAGTTTCTTTAATATTTAGCAAACTATGCCGTTTTTTACATTAAATCAATCTTAGAAACTCCATAAATGTACCTCCAATCTTTATTAAAAATCAATCGAAATTCATAGATCTTCCACCAATGTCAAAATCCAATACAAAAGAATGTGTGACACCCCGACTAATTAAATACCGGGTAGCTACTCCTTTATTAAATCAATACAAAATGCCAAGTTGGTTCAGTTAATAGCATCACTGTCGAAAACATTTTAATGATTACTAACCACCTAGTATTTACAAAGTGAGTTGCCAAATTTTAAATTAAATCTGAGTAACAAGCAATAAATGAATTATAGAAATGTAGCACAACCATTCACGATAAAGTCTCAATAGAGTAACCAACAAATAATAATGAGTCTGGAGGAAATACTCCTCACAACAATCCCAATATGGAAATAAATAAAACAAGACTGCATCCTGAATTAATTACAAACCGAAGTCTGAATAACTAAAATATAAAATATCTCTAATAGAAATGGGCGACATGCCCAACAAATGATGGAACTGAATATGGAATCAAAACCAAAGGTAGCGTCTACTAGCAAGGCCCTGTAACTTCCACAACAGCTACAGCTCGTCACCTGAATGGAAATCCTATGCATGGTGTCCTTGTGGCTGGGCACCTAAAAAGGTTTTTACAAAAATAGATTTGAAAGAAAACGGGTCAGAGCCCGAAAGTGGAGAGTATTTTAAAAACAGCAAGTGCTTTAATAACATTAAAACAATGAATGCAAAATACATGTTAGGATGTGCTCTCACATGAAATGCTCACCTCTCGACTAATTGCGCACTCCTAACGCACCGTACCCATACACGTGATATCCATATCTAACTAAGCCGACATAAGCTCTAACCTTTCTACTCGATTCATAATATAAATGCCCAACGTCATCACTTAAATAGGTAGCCTTACTTAAACTCGGATTCTCAATTATTAGTAAAACATTTCACAGCAGGTTATCCCTTTTTATCTTTATCAAGACGTTACTACAATTATACTCGCAATTAAACATAACAATTCCTTTTCATTTAACCGTATTATTCACATCATAAATATACAATATAAGCACCCCGAGGCTAAGCTGTGGTGCACACATACTCTGCTATCTATCCCGGTACATCACGTACATAAGGATTACAAATTCCGAATCTCTCAGGAATTGTTAGAATAAACACCACACACAAAAATTGGAGGCGAACATAATTCAACATATCCATGGTCACATACATACCTACGCTCCATAGTCAGCTGACTTATTAACTCACAAATAAGTCATTCTCTTGAACTATGTCCTCGAGGTACCAATCTAAATCCGGGCACACAAAGATTAGATGGCCCTAAGCGAACGTAAACCTCCCGTGATAGCAAGTATGATAGGTATGTCATACACATAAAATCATATACATATACTAATCATGCACACATCTTAGTAATTACCATAATTTATTAGTGGTATACTTCTCATTCTTATACCAATACACGTGTCCCCGGTTTATATATACACATAATCCATTATCCTCACGTCGTAATTTGTTATTTGCGTCCTAACCCACAATTACCACTTGGTTCAAAACATTCTTCTATATTTTACTCCTCAATATGTCCCGAATATCCCAACTATATCAATTAGTCATCAAGGTAATGTTATCTCTACAATTAAACAAGGTTACGGGACACTAGAAATCAAACCAGGCCAAAAAGGCCAATCTGTCAACTCGTTAGAAGTCTCGTTCGAACGAGGTCGTTCGAACAAGAGTTCGTTCGAACGAAAGGGGCATCTAACGAGGTCTCGTTCGAACGAAAGGCATCGAACGATCATCCCACTCATTAGAAGACAAACTGTCACCTCGTTAGAAGCTCGTTCGAACGACCTGGGCAGGTCTTCTAACGAGATGCCTGTTTCGAGCCCAGAATTTTCCTATCTCGTTTTTCTCTATTTTCTTCACCTCTAATCCCATATAAAAATCGTCCCAACAGTATTTTAAGGTTTCTAATCCACACTAAATATTCATAGGTCATAACTTAACATTTATATAGTTCCAAATCTTCCTAAACATCATCTAATTATCATAACTCCCCAATTTTTTCCCAAACCTTATGAACATGAACCCTAGAAATTTAAAGTCTTCAATTTCCATAAATAAATCCGTTTTTGTAACATAAAAAGTAATAATTCTTTTAGTCCTATCCCCCAATAACAAATCTACATGCAAACCTATATCAAATCTGAATTTATAACTCTAATTTCACGGGTTTTTATAAATCTCCCAATAAAATGCAAATATATCAATTTCTAAGCATGGAAGAAGCATTCGCTTGAAATTAACGTAATTAAACCACTTGCCTCGGATTATTCTCTGAATTTGCTGTTGAATTGATGAAGGTTGGTCTCTCTCTTTCTCTCCCAAGGTTGAAGGTTGAAGATGGAGGTTGTGTTTCTCTTTTGGGAACTTCTCCTAACCTCTCCTATAACTCCCGTAGCCCTTTAGTTGGTTAAGTGCTGGTAATGGCTTAGTGGGTCACTAAATATCCTAATATTTAACTCCCAAAATTCGTTGGTTAATTATCCTAATATTTCAAAATTACCAAAATACCCTTTTAAGTTGCCGGTATGGCCCAATAATGCCCCGGGACCCAAACTAAACCCCCGGCTAGTGTTTTATGACTATTTCGACCCTTCCGGACACGTTGGCGCACTCAAAATGACCATACGGTTGATAAAAATAAAATCCACTTTTTAATTAAAATAATTATATTCCTGACGCGACTGTCATGCGTGTCCCAACAAAATTTCCCAAATTGTCGTATTTCAATTTCACGACAAATTCAATATATTCATATATTGCCATATATACACATTATAATAAAATACCAACTCACATCTCGTTAGTATTTTATCCGGATTAATTCTCAATTAATTCTCATTTAATTTAATTAATCCCACAAATAAACATCAATAAAAGTACGGGGTATTACATACTTCCCCCCTAATAACAGAATTTCGTCACGAAATTCGGAACTAGTAAGTACATGGTAAAAATAACTCTGGATAACGTTCGCGCATCTCATCCTCGCGCTCCCATGTGGACTCCTCGACATTATGATGTCGCCACTGAACACGCACTAACGGAACTATCTTTGACCGCAGTTGCCGCCCACTTTGGTCCAAAATAGCAATCGGTCCCTCCTCGTAGGAGCTATCGGGCTGGAGATCGATGTCCTCCAAAGCAATGTGAGAATGAGCCAAATCGTCTCTAAGATATTTCCTTAGCGAGGAAATATGAAACACATCATGAATCCTGTGTAAATGCTCCGGTAACCCAAGTCTATACACAACAGACCCAATCCTCTCGATGATAGGAAATGGCCCCACATATCTCAGTGCCAACTTCCCCTTCTTTCCAAATCGCATAATCCCCTTCATAGGAGATACTCTGAGTAAAACTTGGTCCTCCACTTGGAACTCCCTGAAGAATCTCTTCGCATCAGCGTAGCTCTTCTACCGATCCTGAGTTACCCGAATGCGTCTCCGTATCAATTCTATCCTCGCCGAAGTATCCTGAATCACTTCCGGCCCAAGTAGTTTGTTGTTCCCCACCTCCAACCAACATGCTGGGGAACGACAAGGTCTACCGTACAACGCCTCAAATGGAGCCATGCCAATGGTGAACTAGTAGGAGTTGTTGTAAGCAAACTCCACCAGTGGAAGATACTGCTCCCATCCACCCCCGAAGTCAATGATGCACATCCGCAACATGTCCTCCAACATCTGATTTGTACGCTCGGTTTGCCCATCGGTCTGAGGATGATAAGCCATATTCAACCGCAATTCCGTGCCCATGGCTTCCTGAAAACACTCCCAAAACTGTGAAACAAATATCTTGTCTCGGTCAGACACGATATTTAGGGGCACACCGTGAAGTCTCACTATTTCTGTAATAAAAAGCTGGGAATACTGTCCCGTAGTGTAGTCTGTCCTTACGGGTAAAAAATGAGCGACTTTGTTCAACCTGTCCACTATTACCCAAATGGAGTCGTGACCTCTCTGTGACGTAGGCAACCCCGTGATAAAGTCCATGGATATGCTCTCCCACATCCACATCGGGACCTCTAATGGCTGTAGAAGTCCTGCCGGTCTCTGATGATCCACTTTTACCAGCTGACAAGTGGCGCATTTAGAAACAAACACGGCAATATCCTTCTTCATCCCTCTCCCCCAATACTGTCGTCTCATGTCTTGGTACATTTTTTCCCCACCAGGATGTACCGCGAACCGTGAGCCATGCGACTCTGCCATCACTTCGTGTCACAATTCCTCCCCTTTCGAAACTACCAGTCTCCCATTGAAGCGTAATCCCCCATCTGAACTAACGATATAGGACTCGGCTCCCTCTGCTAGTAATCGAACCATCTTCTCCTGACAGAACGAGTCATTTGCTTGTGCCCTTACCACCTTCGCGACAATCTGCGATGTAATAGTCATCACAGACACGAACGATCGGGCCACTGCATCCTGGTGTCCCAACTCCTTCCACTTTTCCTTCCACACCCCTGCCACCTCATCCACTGGCCTACGGCTCAACGCGTCTGCTACCACGTTAGCCTTCCCCGGGTGATATTGGATATCGAACTGATAATCCTTCACAAACTCAAGCCACCTTCGCTGCTGCATATTCAACTCCTTCTGCGTGAATAGGTACTGTAGGGACTTGTGGTCTGTGAACAATCGAAACTTCTCCCCCAAAAGGTAATGTCTCCAAATCCGAAGGGCAAATACTACTGTCGCTAACTCCAAATCATGAGTGGGGTAGTTCTTTTCGTGAGGCTTAAGCTTACGGGATGCATAAGCTATGGCCTGATTCTCCTGCTGCAATACACCTCCAAGTCCTTGTAAGGACGCATCGGTGTAAACTAGATACTCAACTCCCGGTCTCGGCAATGCTAACACAGGTGCTGAGGTCAACTTGTCCTTCAACTCATCGAATGCCAACTGACATGCATCACTCCAAATGAACGGCACACCCTTACGAGTCAGATGTGTCAAAGGACCCGCTATCTTTGAGAAACCCTGAATAAACCTCCTGTAGTATCCTGCTAGGCCCAAGAAACTACGGATCTCAGTCGGTGTTGTGGGCTGTCCCCACTCCCTCACCGCGGATACCTTTACCGGATCAACAGATATCCCCCGGTCGGAAATAATATGCCCCAAAAACTGAACCTCCTTCAGCCAAAACCCGCACTTTTCATACTTTGCATACAACTCGTTCTGACGTAGCGTCTGCAAAACCTTCCTCAAATGCTCGGCGTGCTCCTCCTCTGCCTGGGAGTAAACCAGAATATAATCAATGAAGACAATGACGAACTGATCTAGGAACTCTCTGAACACCCTATTCATCAAGTCCATAAACACGGCTGGAGCATTGGTCAAACCAAAAGGCATAACCCAAAGCTCGTAGGAACCATATCTCGTTAAGAAAGCAGTCTTTGAGATGTCTTTCTCCCTGATACGCAACTGATGGTATCCCGATCGCAAATCAATCTTTGAGAAGAAAGAGGCTCCTCTCAGCTGGTCGAATAAGTCATCGATTCGGGGCAACGGATACTTATTCCATATCGTGACCTTATTCAACTCCCGGTAGTCTACACACAATCTCAGTGAGCCATCTCTCTTCTTCGCAAATAAAAATGGAGCGCCCCAAGGTGAGGTACTCCTATGAATGAAGCTCTGACCTAACAACTACTCTATCTGATCTTGTAGCTCTTGCATCTCTGCCGGAGCCATACGGTACGGTGCGCGTGCTATAGGTCTCGTATCTGGCAATAAATTTATAACAAAGTCTATCTCTCGACTGGGGGTAGGCTTGGTATCTTCTGAAACACATCGGAATACTCCCTGACAACTGGGATCGAATCTAAGGGAATCACAACCTCCTTAGAGGTATCCTCCTCTATGTAATACAAATGAGCGGTCGAACCTCCCTCTGGGCGAGGCATCGCCACTACAAACATCTCTTTCCCCGGAATGGCAAAACCAATGCTCCCACCGAAGCAATCAATTCTGGCTCTATAAGCTGCGAGCCTATCCATACCAATAATAACATCATGCTCATGCATATCTAAGACTAACATGTCCGTAGGTAATACCAAACTACTAAATGTTGTCCCCACTCCTCGGCATATAAAGAAGGTAAGCGAACCATTCCCCAGTGGTGATTCTACGTATGTTACAGTGCTCTCTATTGTGGTTAATAACCCTAAGGTCTTCGCATAATATGTAGCTATAAAATAATGCGTTGTCCCAGTAACAAACAAAATTCGACCCAAAGTCTCATGGATAGAAAACATACCCCAAATCAATGGTGGTGCCTGTGGGGCGGCTGCCTGGTGGATATTATAGATATGTCTGTACTGTAACTGCCCCTGCTGCACTGGAGCTACTGGAAAAGTTGGTAGGGCTAGTACTTGAGCTGGTTCTGGGAGGGCGGTGGGAAACATAGGCCTCTGCGGCTCCTGTCGGGCACCCTGCTGCTGCTGCTGCGGGGCCCTGCCCCTATCAGGGTAATCCTGGCATTTATGGCCACGCGTGCCACACACGAAACATCGGCCTCTGAAGTTACTCCCCCTTTGACCCTACTGCTGACGGTGTCGGCCTTGCTGACTTGGGACTTTATTCCCCTTTCGAAACTGCTTCACTTCATTACGGTGTTAACTAGTCTCACTTTTACCCTGGTCTTGCTGGCCTTGGGGGGAGATTTGCGAAAAAATTATGTTAGGGCGAGTACATTCCATCCACTTGTGACCCGGTTGTACACATTTATAGCAGAGTTTCGAAATTCTTCGCTAGTCAGATTGTAGTTTATCCCCAATCTGATTCGGACAAGATTTACATTTGTGATTGTCCATTCCACAACCGAAACACCTCTTTGTGGTTTCATTCGGAACCTGACTTCATTGGCCCTGACACTTTTGCCCCTGTACATAAATCTCGTTACTTCTGGAAATTACTCGATCTTGATTATTTTGTTGTCGCAGATTCGGTGCCTTCGCAAGATTTTCAACGTTAGTCACATGCATTTGGTTAACCTCTCTAGGTCTTTTGCCTCCTTTAAGTTGTATGCTGCGTTCTTGGTATTGTAGAACTGCAGTGGTAACTGCTTGTGCCACGATACCTACTAACTCGGCGGTTGATATTCTTTCTGGGGATACCTGAGGTGTGAGTCGATCTTTTTCGTTGACTCCCCTAACCGTTTTAGCTAGTTCTTCTTGATGATTCATCTGAAATTTAAGTAAATTTGGATGAGTTCATCATTCAAATAAACAAATCGCAGAAGTACGAATTTCCAATGTATAGAGATAAACACAACATTCCTAGGATTAGGGCTCTATATCAAAGAAAGCTCAGCGGAAACATAATAAGCCGTACAGATCCTAAAGGACACTAGAACCTGATGCTCTGATACCACCTGTGACACCCCGACTAATTAAATACCGGGTAGCTACTCCTTTATTAAATCAATACAAAATTCCAAGTTGGTTCAGTTAATAGCATCACTGTCGAAAACATTTTAATGATTACTAACCACCTAGTATTTAAAAAGTGAGTTGCCAAATTTTAAATTAAATCTGAGTAACAAGCAATAAATGAATTATAGAAATGTAGCACAACCATTCACGATAAAGTCTCAATAGAGTAACCAACAAATAATAATGAGTCTGGAGGAAATACTCCTCACAACAATCCCAATATGGAAATAAATAAAACAAGACTGCATCCTGAATTAATTACAAACCGAAGTCTGAATAACTAAAATATAAAATATCTCTAATAGAAATGGGCGACATGCCCTACAAATGATGGAACTGAATATGGAATCAAAACCAAAGGAAGCGTCTACTAGCAAGGCCCTGTAACTTCCACAACAGCTACAGCTCGTCACCTGAATGGAAATCCTATGCATGGTGTCCTTGTGGCTGGGCACCTAAAAGGTTTTTACAAAAATAGATTTGAAAGCAAACGGGTCAGAGCCCGAAAGTGGAGAGTATTTTAAAAACAGCAAGTTCTTTAATAACATTAAAACAATGAATGCAAAATACATGTTAGGACGTGCTCTCACATGAAATGCTCACCTCTCGACTAATTGCGCACTCCTAACGTACCGTACCCATACACGTGATATCCATATCTAACTAAACCGACATAAGCTCTAACCTTTCTACTCGATTCATAATATAAATTCCCAACGTCATCACTTAAATAGGTAGCCTTACTTAAACTCGGATTCTCAATTATTAGTAAAACATTTCACAGCAGGTTATCCCTTTTTATCTTTATCAAGATGTTACTACAATTATACTCGCAATTAAACATAACAATTCCTTTTCATTTAACCGTATTATTCACATCATAAATATACAATATAAGCACCCCGATGCAAAGCTGTGGTGCACACATACTCTGCTATCCATCCCGGTACATCACGTACATAAGGATTACAAATTCCGAATCTCTCAGGAATTGTTAGAATAAGCACCACACACAAAAATGGAGGCGAACATAATTCAACATATCCATCGTCACGTACATACCTACGCTCCATAGTCAGCTGACTTATTAACTCACAAATAATTCATTCTCTTCAACTATGTCCTCGAGGTACCAATCTAAATCTGGGCACACAAAGAGTAGATGGCCCTAAGCGAACGTAAACCTCCCGTGATAGCAAGTATGATAGGTATGTCATACACATAAAATCATATACATCTACTAATCATGCACACATCTTAGTAATTACCATAATTTATTAGTGGTATACTTCTCATTCTTATACCAATACACGTGTCCCCGGTTTATATATACACATCATCCATTATCCTCACGTCGTAATTTGTTATTTGCGTCCTAACCCACAATTACCACTTGGTTCAAAACATTCTTCTATATTTTACTCCTCAATATGTCCCGAATATCCCAACTATATCAATTATTCATCAAGGTAATGTTATCTCTACAATTAAACAAGGTTACGGGACACTAGAAATCAAACCAGGCCAAAAAGGCCAATCTGTCAACTCGTTAGAAGTCTCGTTCGAACGAGGTCGTTCGAACAAGAGTTCGTTCGAACGAAAGGGGCATCTAACGAGGTCTCGTTAGAACGAAAGGCATCGAACGAACATCCCACTCGTTAGAAGGCAAACTGTCACCTCGTTAGAAGCTCGTTCGAACGAGCTCGTTCGAACGACCTGGGCAGGTCTTCTAACGAGATGCCTGTTTCGAGCACAGAATTTTCCTATCTCATTTTTCTCTATTTTCTTCATCTCTAATCCCATATAAAAATCGTCCCAACAGTATTTTAAGGTTTCTAATCCACACTAAACATTCATAGGTCATAACTTAACATTTATATAGGGCCAAATCTTCCTAAACATCATCTAATTATCATAACTCCCCAATTTTTTCCCAAACCTTATGAACATGAACCCTAGAAATTTAAAGTCTTTAATTTCCATAAATAAATCCATTTTTGTAACATAAAAAGTAATAATTCTTTTAGTCCAATCCCCCAATAACAAATCTACATGCAAACCTATATCAAATCTGAATTTATAACTCCAATTTCACGGGTTTTTATAAATCTCCCAATAAAATGCAAATATATCAATTTCTAAGCATGGAAGAAGCATTCACTTGAAATTAACGTAATTAAACCACTTGCCTCGGATTATTCTCTGAATTTGCTGTTGAATTGATGAAGGTTGGTCTCTCTCTTTCTCTCCCAAGGTTGAAGGTTGAAGATGGAGGTTGTGTTTCTCTTTTGGGAACTTCTCCTAACCTCTCCTATAACTCCCGTAGCCCTTTAGTTGGTTAAGTGCTGGTAATGGCTTAGTGGGTCACTAAATATCCTAATATTTAACTCCCAAAATTCGTTGGTTAATTATCCTAATATTTCAAAATTACCAAAATACCCTTTTAAGTTGCCGGTATGGCCCAATAATGCCCCGGGACCCAAACTAAACCCCCGGCTAGTGTTTTATGACTATTTCGACCCTTCCGGATAGGTTGGCACACTCAAAATGACCATACGGTTGATAAAAATAAAATCCACTTTTTAATTAAAATAATTATATTCCTGACGTGACTGTCACGCGCGTCCCAACAAAATTTCCCAAATTGCCGTATTTTAATTTCACGACAAATTCAATATATTCATATATTGCCATATATACACATTATAATCAAATACCAACTCACATCTCGTTAGTATTTTATCCGGATTAATTCTCAATTAATTCCCATTTAATTTAATTAATCCCACAAATAAATATCAATAAAAGTACGGGGTTTACAGAATGATACTAATAGTTTAAATGCTTACATCTACTCATAATCTCCTCCAAATATATCAATTGAATGAAATAATTAAAACCCTAATTATTATAATAAAATTGAATTTTGAAGAGAATTCACTACGAATAAACCATCATAAAAATCCATTCACGACGCATACATTCATGTGACTATGATGGAAGGGATATAATTATAAAATCTTATAAAACCATATTAGTTTAAAAAATACATATCCATCCACAATTTTTAACATGAAAACCTATGGCTTTTGTCATGGATAAAATGGATATTTCCCGACATATGATCAATCTAAAACATACGACTTTTGGGGATTGACATAAAAAAAACTTTGCAGCCCGATCGAATCATAATACCTTTGCAGATCTTGTAGGTGACCCGATACAAAGACAATGAGTTGATATAGATGATGACCTTTTTTTCCTTTCAATATTTCCAAATACCTTTCTAGAATCGATTGGAAGCCTCCAATATTGTACTATATGATCTTCCAAAAGTATATTATTTGTCTGTCACTCTTAGAGAGGAATACTTGGTGTTTTGAGTCATATATGACTTTCACTCTCCACACCCCTTTAAAAAATGTGAAATACGTTTCCTCTTCCTTTTTAACCTTAATATTGCCTATACAACTTAAAATACTATATTACACGTATAGGTATAAGTAGTGGGCTTAGGCTAAACTAGATTTTCAGAGAGTCTGGGCCTGCTACTTGGGTAAACGGACTATACTAGGAACCTAAGACTAAATAATTAAATCAACTTCCAAATTGGTACGAAGAAATTCCAAATTACATCCCCATAATTTATTTTATTTTCCATTTAATCGCAATCAATTTCACTAAGTAATCACGAATGTGCTTCTATTTAATTATCTCAAAATAACTTTAATGATGAGGTCTCGTTTGCAAAGTTGTTATGGTACACAATATAATTCCCCTCGTTAAGGATACAATACCCCCTTGGTCAAATCAATTCTCCATTAATCAATTTTAAAAAACTCCTTATTTATTCCATGATCTAAGTCTTAACTTATTTGATTCTCTATCGTATTACAAAATAATTCACTTTTCAAGTTTTGGTAGAATCAAAACTGATAATTTTGTTAAGAGGTATCTTAATCCAACATCTTCCTTGGACGTGGATTCCTCTCAATTATGATTTCATACCTACATACACAATGATTCCCCAACTTGTGGATATTTAGATCTAATAAAATTGAATTGCATCCATAATAATCAAAATAATAATTGTACAAGCATTTAAATCCTCATAACCTTTAGAATTAAAAACCTATACACCATTTGCAAACCTGTGATATTGCACAAGTCTAATCTTATAAGGCCCCAGTCCAAATTTGGGTCAGCGTCAGGTCAACCCGCACCGAGTCAACGGATTAAAGGGGGAGGGGGAAGTTCAATTCTATTATCTAAGAAAAACCCTTTAATCGTACCATTTTATAAGGATTAAACTACTTAATTTAATTAGAGAAACAAATGATCATTTTAAATAATTAGGTTAATTAACAAGGTTTATTTATGAAGATCCGTTTAATCCAATAATACTAAATAAATGAAAAATAAATCATAGTTGTCCCTCTATTATCACATTACCTGGCGAGTGGCCCGAATAAAATGATTTCAAATATTTAAATCGAACGTTACGAAAGATAAGTTTAAATAAATGACAGAGCCTGTAACGACGATTATTACCCTCCGGGGCCTTATTA